>JANHMN010000013.1:33687898-33745377 GCA_030674055.1 Rhabdomys pumilio | reverse complement strand
TTTTTTTTTTTTTTTTTTTTTTTTTTTTTTTTTTGGTTTCCTAATGCAGTCAGTCTATTAACTGTTTTCTTTTTCCTTTAATACTAATAAAGAAAATGATTCTGACTTCCGAGGATCATGCGAATATACTGTCTGTGTGTTTCCCAAATACAAATGTATCCGGTAGGCAGAGAGCCTGAAGCAGGCACAGAGTGAGTGCTCGCTCTCATTTCTCATCTTCCACCGTCTGCAGACAGGGCGATTTTCTCATAAATGCCCACTATGGCTACAACACTAAGGTCAATTACAAAAACCGACATGCAGAAAGAGTAGACAGAACGGACCTGTATGTAACTCTGCTTTCAAAGAAAAGGATACGGGCAGTCTGGTCCAACAAGGCGCTCGGGGAAAGCCATTCATTATGTATGCTCTTTTCTGTCAGGGGTTGGTAACCGGCTTGTGAACCGAAACTCGCAATGTGGTATATATGAAGAGGGTGTTGAAAGCGCCTTTAAAACGTCTTTATGTCTGTGTTAGAAGTAATTAAATGGAACAGAGGAAGAAAAGGAACGCCGTCACCTCCGCATCAAACAGGCTTTCTGTGGGCCCTGACACAAAATGGAAACCAGAAAGGAAGCAGCGTGTCACCCTTAGGATGAAGTCAGCGGTGGGTCCTCCCCACCCTTTCCAGGGATGCCGACAGAAATTGTACGTGAGAGTCTAATGGCTCTGTGTGAGCTGCAGCCAGTTCTGGCCCAAGCACCCGAAAACCACTTACAGAAAACCTCTAGCAAACCAGAAGTCAGTTTCAGGCGATTTGGACTTGATGTTGAGGGCCCCTCAACGTTTGTTAGCCTTGAGTTCTTGATGGTACTTCAAATTTATTATCACCTTAAAAAAAAAAAAAAAAAAAAAAAAAACAGGGTAAAATATAAAAAGTAAGAATCTGGCTCCATGGCTCCATGGCTCCATGGTAGAGCACTTGCCTCCCATGCATAAGGTCCTGGATTTGAACCAAAATACTCCAAAAATAAATTTAAAAGAATCAAAAAAAAAAAAAAAAAAAAAACCCGGAAAATGTGATAAAAACGAGGACACGAGGATAGTCACTAGTCACTAATGCGTGTTACCAAATATTAAAGCCATTATTTTTGTATCAATTGTTTTCTCTGTGTGTGTATCTGTTACATACATGTGATAGGTTCATTCACGCATGTGCATGTGATAGGTTCATTCACGCATGTGCATCTGGCTGTATTAATATGTAAATAAATAGAATGCTTTGTCTCCTAACACATTCTAGGACCACAAAATTTTAAAAATAAATAACGAAATAAAGGAGGCAGAGAGAGAGAGAAGTTGGGAATGGGTTGTGAAGGTGTTTTTCAGCGACGGAAAGGAGTTAGAAGTTCAGTGCAAACACTCTCTGGGTATGGATGCCAGCCTGGGTACCCTTGGAAAGGGTGGATCAGTGCACATATGCTAACATTTAAAAGGCACATTAACACATGGTGACTAGCTAGTTACAGAAAGCCTGTGCAATCCTGGGGATTTGCACATTTGTGTTAATGACCAGGATAAATGGGTTTAGAAATCCTGGCCATCCATTACCGGCTTTCCCCACTTCCTCAGCCTCTTTCCCCACGAACTCTTGTAACAGACTCAGTTCAGTTTAGAAGGGAAGTCCACACCTAATAGGGTTAATAACGGTCAAACCTCTAGAGGCCTTTTAACCAAAAGAGACCATAAGAGAAGTCTTCAGTACCAATGCCCGTTCTGCCCTGTTAATGTAAAAGAAAGTAACATGGCTGGCAAGTTATAAAAACTGTCCAGGCTGCGCACATTTCCACATTCCTTTTCTACTTCATTCCTGTCTCTGACAAGAAAATTGCCAGCCTTAATCTGAAATAAAGTAATTATCAAAGGGAGATGTGTTGAATTTATAGCCTGCTCTCTGTTATGGGGATAACGTGCTTGCAGCTTTGTGAAAGTCACTCCAAATTGGTTTCTTAAATGTTCCATGGAATTATCAGAACCCCCGGGTAGCATATTAGTCTAGCACATTTTACATGACTGTATTTGTGTAAGTGCCAGGTGACATGACTTTGTGGGGCTGATGTCATTTTTGCCATCCACTGTATGAACTGGATTCCCCCCAAGACCATAAAGAACAAGAATTATTTCAAGTCTACATTCTGTAAAGTTGTGTATAAGCATCGCGGTCCTGATTTTCATTACTTTCAAAGGAAAACTGTAGAGCAGTGGTTCTCAATCTGTGGTTCACAACCCCTGGGGGGGGGGTCAAAAACCCTTTCACGGGAATTGGATATCAGACATACTACATAGCAGATATTTACATTACAATTCATAGCAGTAGCAAAATTATAGTTATGAAGTAGCAATTGATAATAGTCTTATGGTTGGGGGTCACCACAACATATTAAGGGATTTCAGCATTAGGAGGGTGGAGAACCACTGTTGTAGGGGGGGTCAGTCAAATTTGTGCGCATGAGCTGCAGACATGCATTCACGTCTTTGGTTTCCTCACTTCTCGGCTCTCTCTTGAGGATGTCAGTTTGTAGCTTTAAATCTTGTCTACATATTGGAAACACCACAGGTTGTAGTTACATGCTTTCCTGAGTTCCAAGCATATCCCACAGACTCCATGTAGATGTCTGATGCGTGCTACTCAACAAGGTGATGCTCAGATGAGCATTACTTGGGAACTGGTTAGAAATGCAGAATCCTAAGCTCTGTCTTAAGCTTACCAAATCAGAGAAGCTGCTGTGTAACAAGGTCCCCTGATCCAAAGGCACATTAAAGTTTGAGAAGCTCAATCTATACCACGATTGAGCACACAGTGCATCCTACCCTGATGATGATATTTATTTCAGGCAACTCTCTGTCTGATTATAAACCCTTCATGGTCAGGTGCCGTGGTTCATTTCACTCTATCCCTTTAATATCTGGCAGAGGTGATGCTCACAGACTAGACATGCAAACTGTATTGACTATGCTATGATGCAAATAAGCAATTTTACATGGGAGCCTGTTGCATTTGAAGCTGGGAGGGAGGAAGGGGTGTCTGACTCTCATTGCCAGCCATTTTCCATGAGAGGCATCATTGCATATCACGGTGACTTTACAAACTTGCATATGTCACTTTGCGACTTTTTTCCACGAGGGGTCACATTATGTCCTAGGAGCTCAATTGAGTAATGTTTTTTTTTTATCAAGAAGCTTCCACTAAATGATGCTATAACAATTGCCTCCTTCTCTTCTGGCCTATTCAAAGTTTGAATTTGTCCAAGTGGCCAATTAGAGTTGCCAGCCATTTGTCCTGCTCTAAGATGGACGTCTATACAATAATTGGAGCATGTCTGAGCCTTTTCCTTAAAATATGCTTGCCAACACCAGCTTAGGCTGATGCCCGACCACACTGGGCTGCTGTTTTCAGAACAGACGAGCAAGTATGTCTCCCTATGAGCAATGGCATTTCCCATTCAATTTTCCAGTTTTGTTCCTATATCTGATACTCATTTAAGAAGATTTCACAGGCCCACAGGATTTGTGTAAGTAACTGAACGGTAAATTTACCTCACAGACAGCCTCCGAATGCCCTTCATTTACTTCAGGAATTGAGACAGAGCCACGGAGGAGGAAGCAATTGGACTGTTCTAGTCCAAAAACTTCAGAAGGTGCATGTCGTGTCTCTGCTCCCTATAGCATAAAATCAATCAATAAATACATAACAAAAAAATCACTTAGTGAATACATACTCTTATAGAGAGGTGACCAGACCCAAAAAAGAATGTCTTGTGAGCAATCATAGCCTTAGCATAATTTATTAAAATGCATGTTAGATGCCAATGCTTATTGTACCTACAAAATGTCTCCAGATGAAATATTCTTTCTTATTTTCCAATTTATCTCCTATGGCTATTTATAGCAGAGTTTGCTTGGTGATCACTGGGGAGCTTATTAACACCTGCATTCCAGAGACTCACCCCCACACCTAGTTAGGATTGCCAAAGGACATCCAGAGAAGAATTCGTTCAAATCTACTCTCCGGGTGAGCTCTCATTGAATTACCTTCTATTTAGTGTTTATTTCAGAAGTATTTTTATGAGGCAAATTAGAAAAGCCACTGTGCTCTTGCTCATGATTGTTTTGAGTACTTTCTGGATCTTGCGCTAATTCTGACAATGAAGCCAGGAAGTCTGGGTCTTCAGGGAGACAATACATGTATAAAATGCACAGAGCATACTGTGGTGGAGGCCATGTAGGAGCTAGATACAAATTAAAGACATAGCTTATCTATTTGAAAGAAATATTAATCCCTTGCAGGTAGCTGAAACAAAATCTTCAGGATTTATTTATATTTAATAAATATAATTTATAATATTATTTATAATATTAATTATTTCATGTGGAAAGAAGATTCTGTTTTGTTTTTAAGCTCTTGCCAGAGGGGGTGTAGAAATGGCCCAGTAGTTCAGAACATTTACTGACCTTATAGAAGACATGAATTTAGTTCCAAACACACAGCTCATAATTACTTGAAACTCAGCTCCAGGGACTCTGATGCCCTCTTTTGGACTCCATAGATACCCTATACATGTGACATATATATGTACATGCACACATGTGTACACACACACACAGATACAATTAAAAAAAAGTAATGGGGGCTGCAGAGATGGCTCAGTGGTTTAGAGAACTGGCTGCTCTTCCAGAGGACCCAGGTTCAATTCTCAGCACCCACATAGAGATTTACAACCATTTGTAACTGCAGTTGCAGGGAATCTAATTCTCTTTTCTGAACCCTGAGGGCACCAGCTACATATATGATACACAGGCATAAAACCCATACACATAAAATAAAGTAAATCTAAACGAAAAATTGTAATAATACTTGTTTAAATGCCAGAAATAGTTGGGCTGACAAAGTGGCTCAGAAGATAAAGGTTCTTTTTGTATCAGTTTGGTAACCTGAGTTTAATCCTGGAGCCTAAGGTGGAATGGGGCAATCCCATTTGTTGAGACCGTCCCCTGATCTCCACAAGCCCAATATGGCCTACAAGTACTCCTCCCAGCTACAAACACAATAATAATAAATAAAACAGAAAGTTTGAAAAAAAAAAAAAAAAGATAAGCCGGGCAGTGGTGGCGCACTCCTTAATCCCAGCACTTGGGAGGCAGAGGCAGGCAGATTTCTGAGTTCGAGGCCAGCCTGGTCTACAGAGTGAGTTCCAGGACAGTCAGGGCTACACAGAGAAACCCTGTCTCAAAAAAAAAAAAAAAAAAAAAAAAAAAGATAAGAGTAGAATAAGCTGGAAGCTGGAAGCTTGCAGAGCGTCCTTTGCAAGTCCTGTGCTGAATTTACTGAACAAATGAAAGAATAAGAACGTAATTAGTTAACAAAAGCAAGCCACTGTGAGGTTTCTGGCAGAGACATAAGTGAATAGGGCTGCCAAGGCTTCAGAGTGGTCGTTCAAGGGTTTGCAGGACGGTTTCCGCCTCTTCCCTCCCTTTCTGCTGCATCATTGTCTCTCTGCCTCCTCTCTGCTCCATCACTGTCTGACTCCTCCCACCCTCTCTGCTCAATCACTTGACTGCTCCATCAACTCTCTGCCTCCTCTCTGCTCCATCACTGTCTGACTCCTCCCACCCTCTCTGCTCAATCACTTGACTGCTCCATCAACTCTCTGCCTCCTCTCTGCTCCATCACTGTCTGACTCCTCCCTCCCGCTCTGCTCTCTCATTGTCTGCTCCATCACTGATGCCTTAGTGAGTCGTTATGGAGTGAAGTATTACACCTTTCCCATGAGGCTCTTTCTTTGCCACTGTCAGTATGGTGCTAAGGGGTCTCTCTCACCAGATCTTCTGCTTTCCTTGTTTGCTTCTTACTATCTTTGTTTTCTTCCAAAAACAAACTATTTGATGTGAATGTTATTTTTTCCAAGCAAAGACTAAATACCTAACATTTGGTTTCTACCACGGGAATTTACCTTACTAAATACAGTTTAAGGCAATATTGTTTTTAGGCCCAAATTTAATTTTCCTGGAAAGACTTAAAGTCTGCTTTGGAGGTTGGAGCCTTCTTGACAAAAATAAGTACATAAATAATAAAATAAATAAATCTAAAACTAGTTTCTCCACTATGTAATTCCCATATAAAGAACCCCAACTGAGGAAGCTGGAGAGATGGCTCACTGATTGCTCTTCCAGAGGTCTTGAATTCAATTCCCAGAAACCACATGGTGGCTCACAACCATCTTTAGTAGGATCTGATGGCCTCCTCTGGTGCGTATGAAGATAGCAACCATGTATTCATATATATATAATCTTTAAAAAAAAAAAAAGAACCCCAATTGAATGAGTATGGCAAGCTGCCTGTAATCCCAACACTTGGGAGGCAGAGACAGGGGATCCCTGGGGCAAGCTAGATAGCTAGACTAGCCAAATATGCAAAAGTGAGAGACCCTGTTGTATGGGAGATCGGTCCAAGAAGACACCCATTTTCATGCACACACACATATTGAACATGCATACACACATGCTCAACATGTGCATGTGCAAAAAAAAAAGAGAGAGAGGAAGGGAGAGAGAGAACCCCCAAGTGAACCAAAACTGAACGTGAACGATATTGTGTCCCATCATAGTCTGCCCATTTTTCTAAATGACTGCATTCTAGGTGCTGTAAATACAAAGGCAGAGAAAGAAAGAAACCACAGCCCAGCTTTCTAATATGTTGAAACATACACAGGGCTGTGCACTCATCAATGCTCCCCCGCCTTGAAACTGTGAAGGAATCTTATTTTGTTAATCAGTGCATTTCCTGAAGTAGTATGGTGTAAGCAGGAATATTCATATAACAGTTGTGACCCAGTTGCCTAGGAGCCTCTGATAAAATTGCCATCCCCAGGCCTCAGTGCAATTGGTATCCACGCCGCCGCCATTTTGAAATCAGGTTCTTTGCTCTTGTGTCTGATGCCTCTGGGACCTGTGAAACAGCTGAACTTTCTGACCATTTAATTAGTCACGAAGAAGGCTTTTCCCCCTCCAGGCTACATGGCTACAATACTTATTCCCTTTACTCTTGAACTATCAGAGAAAATAAACATCATTAAAAAATGTCTCTGGGTGATGCAGTGACAGTATGAACTCTGATTGCAGCAAGCATTAGTCTTCTGTGGCTTAGCATTGAGCTAAGCATCAACTGTATCTCAACAGTCTATATCTGACATCATGAAAAAGAATCAAGACAACCCAGGTTTCAAACCACGTGTATGAAGTTCTGGAACAGTCAAAACCAACCTGTAGCAATAAAAGTCAGATTCATCATTGTGTAAGCAGGTATGAGGCTGGACTGCCGTGAGCTTCAAAGGAACTCTCTGAGGAGAGGAAAGGGATAGGTCTTGGTTGGGGTAAGTGGGTATATGGATGAATATGCAGGAGACCTATGCATCTGTGGCTACCTGGTGAACCTTCTGGCCTAAGGAGGCAGGCCCATCCAGAATTCAGCTTCTACAAGTAGTTCTCAGACTCCATGTTTATACACGGGCCACCTTCAATGTTTGTATAAGGTGCAGATTGCTAAGCTGTTTTCAGCATGACTTGAAAAGGCTCTGTGGAGGGGACACTAACATCCACACTTGAAGCTCTTGTCTAAGTCACTCCTGGCGCAGAGATTGGAGGTTGGCAGCACAGACATTTTGCTTGAGACTGGCTGTGTTAAAAACTAGATACACCCATGGGCAGTTCTTAAAAATTAATTTCTGATGCTCCTTCTATGTCCTTTACATGGGCTGGAGCATGAGAATATGGCCCAGACTTAAGATGGATTTTCCCACCTCAAGAGATGCAAGTTTAGGGATGGATCTTCTCAACTCAGTTGATTCAATCAAGAAAAATATCCCTCACAGGTATACCCAGGCACGTGGGTTTTAGTTAATTCCAGATGTAGTCAAGTTAACAACCCAGAATAGCCATTGCACTAAAAATAAATATGCAGGGCACATGAAAATAATAAGATATGACATTTGTATGCTGGAAGGAAGAGTTTGATCTAGAGACCCAAAGGAAACGCCCATGCATGGAGGTGACCAGTGGTCTCCAGCCTTCTCTTGGAGAACCTCCTGCCACTTCATTTCCTGATTAGTCTTCTTCTCAGCCTTGGTGATTTAAAAAAAAAAAAAGCCCTGGGGCAACTGGTTTTTAATTGATTTTTTAATAAAGGTATTTCTTGCTCTCTTTCACTCTGATTAAGAGCTATTGCATGACCTCATCAGGCCTGGACAAGTATTGATGGCCTAGGGTATCATGGGGCTAATAAAGAGTGCTATCCAGTATTTTTCAGTGGCACGTAAAAACTCCCTCATGTAAGATACAGGAGACGGAGCATAATATAAATGTCATTCTCGGAGCAGCGGTGTTAGGGTGTGGATAGGTAGACATTAGTCTTTTCATTAATGCTCCACAACAGGTCTCTCTCATGGATAAGTAGAGGGAAATGTGCACTGGAGAGGCTAAAAGGAGTCTATCTTGAAACAAAGAGCCCTGCTAATCTGTAGCATTCCCTGTTTCAAAACATACCAAACAGGATGCTTCACAGGAGGAGTGGAGGATGTTCTCTGCTCATTTCTCCATCTGCTCCTCAGCACCTTTCTGTCTGAGGTATTTCAGAAGCCAAGAGGGATAGGAAGAAGCACTTCCTGGGTTACTTTCTATTACTCATGAAGTTTGAAAATTCAACGTGGGGTCCATTGGTTCTTGTGGACAGAGGACCCATGAGACAAGAATTTGGGGGGTGTGCCTGTGGGGTTTCTAGATTATTCTATTCAGGTAAGTATTTGGTACAGAGAAAACAAAACCAGGCAGGAGGAACCAAAAAGGCTGAATCCTTGCCATAAAATGAATATATGGCTTTGGAGACCCCCAAGAAACCTCACTAGGCCAAAGGAAAAGGAAGTTTGGGGGCTTTTTAAATTTTTAAATCAGAAGTGTGATGGTTCCCGGGGCTCATGTGTTCAGTGCTGCCCTGGGTGGGCCTTTGGAGATGGAAAATGTTTGAGATCATGCAGTCACTTCTGCAAAGGGCCTGGCTAAGAACACAGGCTAAATGTACACACATCATGGCCTTCGACTATACAGAAGCAAATGAGCAGTGGCCTGTCTAAAAGTACACCTCAAGGGGTGTTGAAGAAGTTCAGCATGTTAGGAATTGACTGAGAAAAAAAATAGTTAAAGACAACAGAATCTGGTTCCCTATTATGCGTATCTCGGTTCCTCGCGAACCATTGCTTCCTAGTTTGGGGGGAAATCTTGTGTGAAGCAGGCAAGTACGAGTGTTAGTGGAATTTGAATTATTGCCATTAACGTAACCCTGTTTGTAGCTACAGGCTGTTAAGGCTCAGGGAGTGTGTGTGTGTGTGTGTGTGTACACATGTGTATGTGTGTGTGTGTACGTGTTTGTGTTATGTGTGTACATGTGTTCATACACGTGTGTGCACAGGTACATATGGTCAGAAGTTGATGTCAGATGTCTTCTTCACTTTATTTACGGAGACAGGGTCACTTGTTGAACCCAGAGCTCTCTGACTCGGTCTGACTACCCAGGTCTCTCCCATCTTCCCTTTCTGAGGCTGTCACCATGCCTGGTAGGCTTTTCTGTCTGCTGGAAATCCTAACTCAGTCCTCACATGTGTGTAGCAAGCAGCTTCTTCACTCATCCGCTCAGCTTCAGACATCTCTTGCTGTCTTGAGTACAATCCTGTGTGACTCATTTGCAGATGAGAAAACCAAGGGTAGGAACCCAGGAAAATTCTCAACATTGGAATCACAAGCATCACCCTGTGGCAGCCCAGATGAGTTTAGATCTGTCAAAGCCGCTAGCTGACCACAAGATTCAACCTCCTCTTTGGTAGGCAGCTGGGCATCACCTGGTATGAGCCTCTCAGGTTTTACAAACAAGAGGCCAGTCTCCCCGTCCAGCCCCTTGCTGTTCTTTCTACTCTGCCACACGGCCTCCTGCCATCCTACTTTATTTTCCCTTCTCAAATCTGTGTGACTTGAGTGTTTGGAGACGTGAAAGATTAATAACCTTAGTCTGGACTAGGCTAACTGTGAGCAGGCCCTGTGAGAACTTTTCCCACACTTCTGTGCCAGCAGGTCTCAAGCCTGAGCTACACACCCCTGTTATTCTTTCTAGCTGTGGGCCTCCCTGGAGCCACAGACACGCTGTGAAAAACTGAAGAGAAGTTTTGAGAGAAAGACCCACGGGACTGCTACCCAACATGTCAAAAGAGCCAGCTCTGGATGTCTTTACCTTCACTCTGAAACTACTGTCAAACCAGAGTCGTGCTGGACCCATACCAAGCTGACACTTTAATCTCTGTAACTAAATCCATCGGTGAAATACGAAAGCTGCCTACGTTATTTTTTCTTCCCTAGTACAGTGATTAGCAGCCAGAAAATGTTTGTCTCAAGGAATTCGTTTCCCTCAGGACCCTATTTCAAGTCCTAGAGTTGACTGAGAAAGAAGTGTAGGTCCATCTCCAGGACCAGAACAGGTCCTTAGGGTGCAGCACAGTGAAGCTGGGCACGTGATGTCTCCAAGGAGCCATCTCTCATCAGTAAACTAAGTGACATTAGCCAAGGTGGATGCTCAATCTCTTTCAACTGTAAAGTTTCTAGGCCTTTACCAACGTTGATCAAAGAAACTGTTAGGTTGCCTAATTTTAATTTTTACACGTATTCTTTTACTTAAGAATCTTTTAAAAAAAATTCTAAGTTCTGGGGGCTAGAGAGATTTCTCAGAGGTTAAGAGCACTGCCTTCTCTTCCAGAGGTCCTGAATTCAATTCCCAGGAACCACATGGTGGCTCATAACTATCTTTAATGAAATCTGGTGCTCTCTTCTGGTGTGCAGGCACACATGCGAGCAGACCACTGTGTACATAGTAAATAAATAAATCTTTTTTTAAAAAAAAAATCTAGGTTCTACTGAATTCTGAAGATGAAGTGATAGCATACATGCTGTCAACTTGTCTCTCCCATTAAGTGCCACCAAGGAAGAGTAGGAGAAGATTTAAAACTATTTGATAGGGCATGACCCTGGCTATAGTTAGGCATGTCCACTGTCATTTCAAGTGGCATTTCAACCGAGAAATGAAGGATACATTGGCTCTGGCTAGAAGACAGGAGGGGGAGAATGGGCTTTCTAGATAGAGAAAATGCCATATTTGAGTGGCCATGGGTTAGAAAGGCATTAAACCATTCTGTCCAGGCCAGCTGGACAATCAAGTGGGACCCTTAGACCCTGTGGAGAGGACTGAGATTCGTGAGAAAATAAGGAGGCACAGCAAGTCAAGAAATCTGATCAAGCTGACAAAATTTTTATTGTTCACAAAGGTTATATACTCTGAAAACAGGATATGCGGAGGGGTAGGAAAGGAAAGAGGGCTTTGCAGGTGGAGGAAGCTAGCTGCAGCTGTGGGGTCTAACTAAGTTATTTTCACAAAGTCTTTCTGTTACCAGGGGTTCTAAAAACATCTATCTAGCAGGATGTTGGCTAAATTTAGAGATCAGGAGGAAGGGTTCCTAAGGTGAGTTGCTATGAGGCCTTGTTTGAAGTTCTGAGAACTGACAAGTGAATCATGGAAGGTAAGCAGAAAGGAGAATAGTAGATAGGAAAGCCAAGGGTGAGTGTTTGCCAAGAGTAAGGCCTTGCCATGGCTTCCCACACCATTCAAAGAAGCAAAAGAACTCCTGCAAGCCTGAAGAACAATTAGTGAAGGGAATATGTTCCACTGTGCTGGGAACAGAATTCCAGTTTCTTTCCTGGTTGTGACTGTGTGACCTTGGGACCCTAAACCCCTGTCCATCTCTGTGCCCTTCCAACTCACTCTCTACCAGGGTGTGTATCTCAATCCCAAGAATTTTCGGGCACTAAAACACGCCCCCCACACACACACTTACACACGTACGCTTTTTTTTTTCTCCATTTATAAGAGAGAGCTGATGGTCAGCACAGCACACTTCAAATAACACATGTCCAAACCCTGGACTGTGGCAGATCAAGGGGTGTGTGCCTTCTGGGGCTCCTCTAAAACATTGTCATGTCCAGCGGAGATTTGAGGCACGAAGAAACTGGGTGGTTTTCAGAATTGTCATAGGAAAGAGCTGAGTCTCTGGATGTTCTGTTAGGATGGTTCTGAGATGCCTAACTAGGATGTCTGCTTTTGAAAACTTTCCCTGACTTTGGGATCATTATAAATCCAGGGCTGAGGTTTTGGGTTAGCGCTCAAATCCATCTCAGTCTGACTTGCTCATCATTGACCCATTGCAAGATGAACAGGTCGATTTATTATTATTTGGGGGGTGGGGTAGTCAACCAAGAATGTTTGAATGATCGTTTTATTTTTATTTGAATTTGTTTTTAGTATAATAGGTTCTTGCTAAATAACCAGACTGGCTGGGAACCAGTGGCCCTTCTGCTTCAGACAACTGAGTGCTAGGATTACAATCAAGCACCACCATGTCCAATTCCAATTGTATTAAAATGGTGAAAATCCATGTAAGTGTGATTGTAGAAACTTTGTGAACTAGGGGGAAAAATCACATTACAAACTACCATAATCCTGATATATGTAGTTCCCTTTGGGTGTATAAGTTCTATTTTTTTTTCAAATTCAAATTTGTGCCTCCTATTAGTTTTTTAAATGCTTCCCACGATCTTATAAAGTTTTCATAATGCTCCCTTTGAGATTTCAGACTGCCAAAGCAGTACGTGCTGTTTAAATGCTTCAGCGTATAGGATAGCACAGAATCAAAGCTTGTGCCTGTCCGACTCTCCTTTGTCAGTCTCAATCCCCAGACATCCAGCGCCAGCAGTGCAGCCTGTGTCCTTCTACACAGAATGGGCAAGCACAAGTAATTTTCCGCACATAGGTTTTTGTTACGTAATTATTCTTAACTTTCCCCTTTACTTACCACATCTCACGCCAGCAAACACAATACTGTTTGCATGGAGGCTGCAAGACGACCCAGGTGCTCACATCCGTTTGCACCATCCGGGTTCCTCTCTAGAGTTGCTGGCAGCAGGGAAATGGAATGTGCATGGTTTTAGTTTCCTAGATGCCGTGTTCTGTGAGGGTCATAGCCATCCTTACTGACACCAACATCTCTCCCACCTCAGTTGCTGTTGTGTGTTTTTAAGACAGGGTCTCACTATGTGGCTTAGTCTGGGCTAGAACTTGAGATCTTCTATCTTCTCCTGAGTGCTGGAATTACAGATATGGGCCCCCACTCTCAATTTACAACTCCTCCTTCTTCAAGCCCTTTGCTCAGTTTTCGCAAATGGATGGGTGAGACTTGACACCTCATTATAGCTGTGGGAAGTGCCTCTCTAGCTCAGAGTTCTTGGTGTTGGTTTTTGAGGGCATGTGGGTTTCCTCTGTCTGTCAATCACCTATGCTCACTCTTTCTTCCTTATCGACTTATCAGATTATGAATGTTATTCTTGTTGATTTATAATCATTTGCTGTGTAGTAACAAATAAATTATATATATATATATATACGTATATATAAATTTATATTATATATATAATTTATATTGTATATAATATATAATATAAATATATATATATAAATATATATGTATTTATATTATATATATATATATATATATATGTATATATATATAATATATATCCCCACAAATCTTTGTTTGAATATTCCTATATTCTGAGTCTATGTTTTTCCACTTTTGCCAAAATTTAAGATATTTATATAAGAAAACATTTCATGGTTTTCCCTCATGCTGTTCTCCCTCAACAGTCATAAAATTTTTAGCAGTTCAACGTAATATATTATAAGCTATATTTGTTGCTTTCAGTTTTTAAAGAATATAACCATTACTGTGAACAATTTTATATGTATAACTGATTTATTTTTTCTGTATTTTAGGCAAAAATACATTTTATTTTGGAAGTGGTAGTGCTGAGTCTTGGCTTTGGTTGGGTGGTCACTTGCCTCCTTGCTTTGGTTTGAGCTGGTGTCTTACTATCTAGTCCTGACTGACTTTATATTCATAGAGCTCAGCCTGCCTCTGCTTCCCAGGTGCTGGAATTAAAAAGCAGGCGTCTCATTTCACCTGGCTAGATCATGGCTCTTAATAAAACATTGTGAAAATAATTTTGCCCAAAACAACACCAGGAGATTATGAGAATCCTGACAAAGGTGTCTTTCTGTACTCTTTAATCCCTAGCTCCTGGAAGGCTAGCATCATTTTTTTTATTCAGTATAAAATTCATAAGAAGAGTTGGTGGTGGAAAATCACGGATCAGGTGGGGTGAGTAAAGAACTCTATTCAAGTTTAGAGGAAACGGAAGCTAAACCACCAGCCTCTCTCTGCTTCAATCACCAGACCCATCCCCCTGTAACCTCATTTTCTAGGGAACAGCTTAGTGCTCTCCTCTCCAGGAATGTAAACATTTTCCAAGGTTGGAGAGATCTTTTCACTCATAAAATGTATAATCCTCCTGAAGTGGGTCCTTAGAGTTTCAGGTTGTCAGGCTTATCAAATAACTGAAACAAATAAATCAGCCTTTTCCAGTTGGAGGTCAGTAGCTTGCAGGATCTGTTGGGAGGAGAGGATTGGGCTCACCTGACATTGCTTCCTGCATCAGCGGATGAGCTGCCTGTAAGAAACTGTATCCTTCAAAAGCTAACATCTTTTACTCGTGACCTTCGTTTGCATGAATACATTTACAGGTACTGTCCTGGCTGAACTGTGTGCCCTATGAAGTTCACGTTGAAATCTTCATCCTCAGAACCTAAGAGGTGAGTGCATTTAGAGTGTATTTGGGGATTTAAGGAGGCAACTGGGATTAAATGAAGTTGGTGGGCTAGCTTCTAATTCATGTGATTGGTCTGTTTATAAGAGGAGATTAGGCCCCAGGCATTCTCCAAGGAAGACATGGAGACTGGAGACATAGGATTGGGCATCCTCAAGCAGCTAAGCAAAAAGCCAGCCAGGCCAGCACTATGTTCTTGGACTCCCAGTACGATTGTAAGGAGGTTAGTTTCTTCTGCTTAATACACACGGCCTCTGCTACTTTGCAAGGACAGCCCTAGAGAATTAATGTAAGACCCCAAAATGAAAAGTGTTGCAGAACCCTATGTCCCCACCACCTAGCCTCAATAATTCACTAGGTATGCTGATTTGTTTTAGAATATTCTAAATCCCAGACATCAATCATATCATTCACTTAATAAACACTGCATCTCTGTTTAAGGATTAAACCATCCCAGGTCTTTATCTTACTTGACAAAACTAATTGGTCACTCTCAGGCAGTACTTAAATTCCCCCAGTGCTTCAGAGAGTGTTTGTTTACAGACACTTTGTATCGAATTCAGAATTCAGCTTGTATTGGGTTATTGCTTGTAAATTTCTTATATTGTAGCAGAGACTGCAGTCTTTTCTCCTGTGTGAGAGTGTGATTTATTGGAAAATGCTAGGTAGCTTGTCTTGGAGAGCACCCATCTTCTGGTCTGGCTGATTCTTCATGGTGCAGCTTAATTTATTCCCCTCTGCCTTATATTTTCTGTATTTAGTAATCCAAGATTTAGAGGCTTGTCTAGATTCTGCTTCAGTGTTTTAAGCAAGGATATTTCATTGAGATTTAAAATTTTAAAATGCTAGAATAACCCACTGTTTATTTATTTATTTATTTATTTTTACTATTGGAAATATGCCTAACAGCACATAAAAATGGTCTCGGGTAACGAGTAGAGACATTCTGATTTTTGCATGACACTCGGAGAAAACAAAATGAGAGAAATAAGGACTGTGCCAAGGTTTGTTACCCTTTCCAATAAAGTCTATCCAAGAATGGAAACTCCTGACTACAACAGCTACTACATGCTTCTGGGGTTTAAAGAAGAAAGGTGAATGCTTTTTGTTTGCTTGTGTTTTAAAATCATGCTGGTGTGGTAGGTAGCCACCTGGCCTGCAAACAAAAGCATGCCCAGATTACTATACTTGACCCTTGAGATACTTCCTTCTGCTGCATTAGAATCAAATGCGCAGTTGGCTTGCCTTAACTCAGTGGTTCTCAACCTGTGGGTTGTGACCCCTTTGGGAGGCAAACGACCCTTTTCATGGGAGTGACCTTAAGACCATGGGAAAACAGAGATTTGCATTATGGCTCATAATGATAGCACACTTACAGTTATGAAGCAGCAGTGAAAATAATTTTATGGTAGGGGTCACTGCAACATGAGCTATATTAAAGGGTCAAAGCATTAGGAAGGTTGAGAACCGTTGCCCTAAGTCCTCCCTGGGAACAGAGATTTCATTGAAGCATTGCTTATACAGCAGAAACAACCTGGGCATTCAAGTCAAATGAGACTTTGTCAAGTCTGTTATGGAATATTAAGCACCCGTTAAAAATTCTGTAGAACTATATATGTTAACATGTGCCACCTCTGAGATACAGTGTAGAGTGAAGAAAACACAGAAAGTAAGCTACCAACCATGTAATGCACTTGATCATTGCAGGCCTGGGGTATTATCATAAGAGTATGGTTAAAACAAGAAAGGGAAATCAGAGGGGTGGGCGGCTGGTACAGAAGATACATTTGCTTTTATTTGTAGACTCTTCTGTAATAGGTAAAGTTTTAGCTACGGATACACATTATTCCTTCCATTGACTACTAACTACTGCTTTGGAATTGGATGTCCAGCATGGGCTGTCAATGATGTTCAAAGCTGAGCCGGGAGCTGTGGCTCTCTTCCTGTGTTCAACAAGCCCAGGGATGACAGACAGCTGTGGGGTTTCCTTTGAAACACTTTTCAGCTGCATTTGACCACTTTGAAGAGGCAAAGCAAACAGACTTTTGGAGCTGGTTTTCAGGAATCGAATAGGTTCTGTGTTTCAAAAGATTTTAACTCACAAACAGACCTTTCTCTAGACACCAGCCACTTTGAGTAACTGAAACAAGTAGCTGGCTATATATATATATAGATAGATAGATTACTTCTGATCAAATATGCAATGTCAAATCTGAAAGAGAAGAGAAATTTCCAAAATAGAGCCTGTTAGTGTTTTCATAACACAGGCCATGCAGTACCATACATTGCAGGGACCAGGGGAGGAAATCCATTAATAGAACTGGAGAAACAATAACAAGCCCACAAGGGCCTGGACATTTTAAAGATATGAGAATGAGCTCTTGGCTCTATAACTACAGCACCATTAAACACCTGCCAGCAGGATTTCTTATTTGTGTATGTCCCCTCACCCCATTACTATGTGTGGAAAGACATTTTCAAACAAAGTAAAAATCATTTAAGAAAACTCAAAGCTCCAGCTATGGAGTCTGGGAAGCATGAGCCACATAAATCATAGGGAAATGGCAACAGTGAGCTGTCACAGATTTACCCACTCAAAGTCCCAACGCTTATCCAGGTAGGATGGACAGATACCTACTGATAGGGTAGTTTCCACATTCCAGCCTTTTGGGATCTATGCCCTTAGGCACCATAGCAGCCTTTCCCAGTTTGGGCCTTTATTCTAACAGATGAGCCCATTCAAATCCAGCCTAAGCATCTGATTATTGACATGGTAAGACCAGAAACCTTCCTGGAATTCATTGCCATACTCACTGATCAAATTATTTATTTTGGTGGGCTGAAGGGTGGATACTGAATGTGCTAAAATGCTATAATGTTGTGGTCAAATGTGCAGTTAAGGTTTGGATCTGAGCTATCCCCAAAGTTCAGGTATTAAGATGTAGACTCCAAAGGGGCAGTGTTCAAAGGAATGCAGCCCTTGGAAGATTGGGTTGTGTGAGTTCTGATGGGATCAAAGGGCATTATTGGGAAGTGGTATAATCTTTAGTAGGTGGGACCTATTAGAGGAAGTGGGTCCATGGTAGTGGGGTAGGCCTTGGAAGTATATATCTAATTTCTGGCTTCCTTCCTTCCCTCTATCCTTCTCCACCTTCCTGGCTACTGTGAGGGCAACAGCTTGACTCTTCATGGTTCTGCCGTGACAATTCAGCTTCACCAAAGGCCCAGAAACAACAGGGCCAGGAGACCATGTGGTAGGCACTTTGATACAAAAACAGTAAGTTATTGGGGGTGGGGTGGGGCGTTTGTCACATAGGCAGAAGGATAACAGGTGCTGAGAAGATCCATGTGGGCTCAGTATGAATCTCAGCTCTACCATCTGATCACTACAAGACCTGCCTCAGAGGCTGGTGCTCAAGCTGAAGTAATTAATTCACTGACGCCAGAGACTTTACTTTCAGAAAAAAAAAACCTCTTCTAAGAGACCCCCAGTCCAGCTGGAAGGACAACTTGTGGACTACACATTTCATCAAGGGTTAGAATCTAAGGGAACTGTGGTCTTAATTTTCTTGATCTTGGTGGGAAGGTGAGTAGATTTTCAGCTAGGGTAGGACTTCAAGAGGAGAAATATTCTGAGCAGTCTTAAAATTAAATTGTGAGTAAATGTAGAAAGACAGACATCATGGACAAAGAAACACTTAACAGCTGGGAAATGATAGAAGGTGCCTGGCACACAGTGAGACAGGGGCTCCTCCATCTGCAATGGGTTCTCTTTTGGAGATTGGGACTGAGTTCAAACTAGATTTAACTTGCCACCCTTCTGCATGACCGTCCTTCCTACATGCTATGGTTCCCGGAGAGTGTCATAAGTTTGCAACTTTGGAGGACTTGAGTCACATAGTGAGGGATGGGGTATGTTCTATACATTTCTCCTAACCAGGGCTTACCAACAACACGTAACTTGTAGCGGAGCAGAAAGTCTTCAAGACTCTTCCTTCTCTTTCTCCTGGGAGATCTTTTCTCTCTCCTGAGAGACCTTTCCTCTCTGCCTATCTCTTGCTTCATTTCTTCAAAAGAGTAGGGACTGTAGATATGTATAGTTCCAGGGTGGACACAGTAAAGGACAAAGCCACTATGTACAAAAGGTCATCAATCCCTTCGCTTAGATGTCCCTGACCCATTCTCATCCTTAGCTGTCCCAGTTCACACACTGTCCACTGATCAGGCTGTGTGAGCAGAAGGTTTCTTCTACTGAAGTTCCCTCTAAGCTTAGGTATATAATAGTAGCTGTGGCACCCTGGAGAAACCCCATGGATAATGACAGGATTAACCAACTTTCCGAATAAGAAAAATTCCATATGGACAAATTGCTTACATTTGGTCTAGTAATGCAGATACTAAATTTAACATATTTATAATTCAGACCAATGAGTGTTTTCTTAGAAGCCATTCTGAGCATAACGGATTACGAACAAGGCTGCTAACAGATTCTGCCGTGTGGAATGATTGGATGTTTTGATTTGTATCAAGAAATTATCTCTTTCTACCAGTAAACCTACTTGAACCGAAATTCATTCTGAGGACACCTTAGAACTCAGAACGTCTGCTTTTCTATAGCCTGACTGGGCATCAAACCGACCCAGGGTTTTCCGGGTCCAGGTTCTGGGTATATCGTTGGCATCAAGACAATAGAGGCCCAAGGTCAGAGAAACTACACAACACTCACTGTACTGGTTCACAGTTGTCCTAATTATGAGGACTTTTAGGTGCAGAATCCTTCAGTTCCCATGGCAACTTTCTCATCTTCCTAGCTCAGGAGCCAATACTGCAATAAACAGTGTGAGGTTTATTCTTTGAAACTCATTCAAGAGTCTATCTCTTTGGCCTTCCCAAAAATTCCAAGGAAATACATAGAAGCATCTGCATTTTATACCCTCACTGGAGACATTAGGGGCAAGGAAGAAACCAGACATTGCAAAAGACTCAAGTGTGGGGTTGAATAACAGGATGCAGTTCTGGGGCTTAGACTTGGTCCCTTAACAGTGACCTCTGGCTCTCTTTCAGTCTTCGTCTAGATTTCCCAATGTCTACCAC
The DNA here is from genome assembly GCA_030674055.1 of Rhabdomys pumilio. NCBI lineage: Eukaryota > Metazoa > Chordata > Mammalia > Rodentia > Muridae > Rhabdomys > Rhabdomys pumilio. The sequence continues at coordinate 33,725,442 of JANHMN010000013.1, read as the reverse complement.
TCCCCTCCACCTGTGGTCTGCTAGGACTTTCTAGCATATGGGGCTTTCCAGATGATGCCCCTTACTCCTGACCTATGATGCCTGTAAGCTATAACGTCTTCACAAGGGCAAGGACTTGTATTTACAACTACTTTCTCAACACTTAAAATAATAGAGGCCTTCATCTGTGCTTGGCTTTGGGTATGCACTCGTTCACAAATCTCCACGTCAATCTAATGAAACAGGCACAGTGATTATCCATGTTTCTCAAATGAAAGACCAGAGGCTGCAAAAAATGGGTCACTCAATGGGAAAATTAAGGAATACACTTTTCATTTAAAAAAAGACAAACAAGCAGAAAAACAAAACAAAACAAAACAAAAAAAAACCCTCAATAGTGTATTTCATATTTCTCAAATAGAAAAGTGAAGAAAAGGTAAATGAAAATAACTTTAAAGGAATAGGGCCAGAATCTTTGCTGAGTCAGCGCTTCCAGGCACACTGCCCTGGTGCTGGGATGGCTGGGAAAGCCCTTCCTTCCCACATCAAGATGGCTTCTGGCAATCGTACTACATGCTGTGACTTGGTGTCCTGCTGCAATGCATTACATTCCATATGAAAAACAGTCTAGCCTTCTCAAATCTTTCAATGTGACAATTCCAATGATTCATGAAACGTTCCCCCAAAGGGGGAGGTAGACAGTCCAGGTCGTCTCTCCCCAGTGACAGTGAGGATCACCCAGGGGAGAGAAGAAGGGAGACGAATGGACAGTTGTCCTTACGAAACACAGCTAATGCAGGAGCTCAGATGAGTCTAGTGAAGAAGGCTGACATGTTTATCGTTCGTTCTTCTTTGTAGGGGCAAGAATTATGCCTGCTTTCTCAGAGCTCTACCCCACAGTGCCTCCTAAATAAGGACAGTGCCTGGCATGTAGTGAGAGCTCAGTAAATGTCTTCATGGGTGGGGGGCCCAGTGCAGCTTTGGAAGTTCATTCCAACCTCCCCCCTGCCCCCTTTCCCCTTATCCTCCCAGCAAGTTCTGTCTTCTCTATGCCACCAATTTTCTCTCCCGGAAGTGAGCTTCTCTCTTATGTTTTTCCAGTATTATTTCCACAAGGACTTGTATGACCTCGATCATATCTAGATAAACTTTATTAAAAGTTTATTATTATCTTTTACGGCAATAAGTTCGCTCTATTTATTTTTTAATCCTGACTTACTGGATTACAGGTTTCAAAGGCAGAGGCTTGGCAATGTAGCCTCTTCAGGCCTTTTTATGTTTTTAAGATTACTTTGTGTGTGTGTGTGTGTGTGTGTGTGTGTGTGTGTGTGTGTGTGTGTTACATAAAGACTAAAACATGAACTTAGGTCTTCATGATTGAGCAATAAGCACTCGTAACTACTACTAAAAAGTGTTCAATTAAGTCCAATTATTATTAATACTACACTGATCTCAACTGAAGAAGATGTCTGACTTTTAAAGCCTTACCTATAACCTAAATTTACAGATAAGACAAGCAACACCCACACTCATACAAATTCACATACACACACACACTTGGTGACATTCTCTGGTAGAAAAGGAAGGAACAATGTGCCTCCATACAGGCTATTAGATAGCTTTAAAATGTCCTCACCTTCTCTGACTTAGACAGACTATCTGATAGCAGGACAGTTCACTGAACACAGTGCCAGTGGGTTTTGTTGAACTGTTCAGTAACCAAGTGTAAGACTTTATGTTGAGGTTGTATTGTGTGTTTTTGTATCTATTTTCTTCCCAAGGATCAGCTCTCCTAACTGCTAAGAAACTCGATTCTTTTTCAATGGGTGTTTCCTCTTTGTTTCTTTAGAAGCTATGAGCATATAGAATAATATTGAATGGTATCTCCATGGCAAAATTAACTTTCTGCCACTTTCTGTATTGGGTTATAAGGGAGTGGAAAGTTCATTGGGTTCTCTTTCCCTCCCTCCAATCAAACGCATCAGCAAAGGCAAAAAGAAAAAAAAATCCGCCAGCATGTCAGTGGGTGGTGGGATGCTGTGAACAGATTAACAGTTTGTGAACTCTAGCTGCAGGTCAAACTCTGCAGCTCATGGTCTAGCTGCTGCTATCAATGCTGCTGCTTGCGGTCATCAGGTTTGATGTGCGATCTGGTAGGCTGTGCTCATGACAGCTCATGCATATGAGGAAAGTCAATGGTGGCAGCCCAGTTCTGTGGAGTTCTAAGAGAGAATGGTGTGCCCCTTCAAAGACAGTGCAAGTTTGTAGAACAAGGATTTCCTCTGGCTTTGTGTATCTTCATTTTAAGGCAACACGGGAAGAGAGAAATTTATATATCTTCCCTACTAAAACCTCCTGGGAGAATAACTGAGCTCATTCTTTCTTGGAAAACTTGTCTCCAGAATTAAAGTCAGGGGGACACCCTCATCCAACCCTACTCACCCTACCACTCTAAAGACAGAACCTGCCTAACTCTAAATCCATACAGGCCACCTATCCAGCAACCAAACTCCCTCCCCAGCACATACTACTTCTCTCTCTCCTTTCTAACCATCTCCCCTCCCTCCCTCCCTTCCTTCCTTCCTTCCCTCCTTTTTTTCTTTCTAATATCAAAGAGCCCAGACTGGCCTCACTATGTAGCCAAGGATGACCTTGAACTTCTGGTTCCCCATTCCCCTACTTCATAAGCACTAGAATCCCAGTCATGGACGATCACTTCTGGTTTCTTTTTATGTGGTGCTGGGGATCCAACCCATGGCTTTATGGATACTAGACAGGCCCTTTATCAACTGAGCTATATCCCTGGCACCTTTACTTCTTTTGATCAGAAACAAACTAAAAATAATAATATGGGCTTACAACCAAAGAATCATATACTTTTATTCTCTTTAAAATCACTCGGGGCTGGAGGGGGGAGAGGGGGAGGGAGGTTGGGTTAGTGAATTGTTTATATTCAGATCCCCAGAATCCTCTTAGAGGCAGACTTGGTAGTATATGTCTGTAATCCTAGCTCTCTTACATCAAGATGGAAGGCAGGCAACAGAAGTTTCAAGAAGCTAGTAGGTCACGTAGCCTCGTGAATATAACCATTGACAAGAAATCCTATCTAAAGATTGGAAGGAGTGGACCAATACCCAAGGTTGTCCTTGGATCACATGCCTGGTCTTATACATGCATGCCCATACTCACCCACAGGCACACACATGTACACCACGCATACACACACACTTTTTAAAAACAGTGGTAATGTTGTATATCTCAGTAGTTTATGCTGCTGTTTCATTATCCTCTTGCATGGTTTTGGACGACTTGCAGCCTCAGACCTTTGAGTAGCTGGAGAGGAGGAGGCATTGTGTCATGTCAACCTACCCTGCTGCTCACCTCCAAGCCTCATTACGGCAAGTCCCTTTCTGAAGCTGGCCTGTAGCGCTTAGACAAATGATCGTATGAAGTTTTAAATAAACATACAATATTTACATTATGCTGTTTCTTGAAGTGATTTATCATCATCTTCTTTCAGTCCTGTTCTCTGGACATGAAAGACACAAGCTTTTTGCAGTTTATACAAACCAAATCCTCTGTTTGCTCTGATTAAGCATTCATGGATCTTTAATACTGCCCAGGCTTTAGAGGGGGGATTATTCCCTTCAGGGGCAGTGGAATTAAATACATTAGCCAGCAGAGATAAGGGAGGGCAGGGGAGTTTAATTGCCATTAAAATAGATATGGTAGGTAACAAAAATAGAAGGCACACAAAAAACCCGTCTGCATTCTCATTTTCTGCCATGGTAAAGGGAGTCCGGTGATCATGTGACCTGCAGCTTGGAAAACTTCCAAAGCTCATGGTCTGGAAGATGTAGGAAACAGAGCAATATTATGCCAGGTCAGCCCCTGGGTTCCTCAGCTGCCTCATACATCAGGGACTTTGCCCTGAAGAGTGAAACACCAGCCTTCCGCCAGGAAGAATCTTCTGCTCTATCTGAGTTAACATGATCTCAAATCCACGAAGTGCCACCATGCCACCCGAATGCCCACACCTCTCCGAGGGCAGTTCAAACATGGTGAGAGCAGCTGCTATATCCTGTGGCCCCAATCTAGTAACTGGACCAGAGGAAGCTGTCACAGGTGATTCCAGTTGGCAGGATTTCACTTTTTTTTTCTCTTTTATAATTGGCTGACGTGTCAGAGTTTTCATTTCTCATTCTACTTGTGAGCCGGGTAAATGAATCTTGTCACCCTCCCCCAAGAGCTGACACTTGCAGTTCATAAGTTAACTTGTCCAGTGAGTGTGTGTGGCACGGATGTGGTGGAGATGGCTTTTATAAAACATATAACATAACATAACATAACATAACATAACATAACAATTTAGCAGTCCTTTGCTTTTTTCTGGTTTTAGACCCAAGCCAGATTGAGGGAAGGGGAATAAAACAAAATAAACTCTTGACCAACGGAACGAAGAGCCATATGGAAGTTAACCAGAGTAGAGGAAAAAATCCTGAATTAAAAATCCAGGGCCTGGAGAGATGGCTCAGTGGTTAAGTTCACATAGTGCTCTTTATGGTACCCTAAGTCAGTGCCTAACACCCACCAATATTATATGTGGGTGAGTCATGTGGCTCTAAAGGATCTCGTACACTCTTCTGCCTCTGCAAGTATACTCACAAGTACAAACATGCTCATACATACATAAAAAGTAATACACTATAGACACATGTATGTATAGTAATAAACTGTTTATCTGAAATTCAAGTAAGAATAAAACCAATCAGTAGACAGAAAATAGATTGGAGACTGTCTGGGGTGGGTGACAAGAAAGAACGGTGACAGGAAACAGGAACAGACCAGGGACACCATAGGTACAAAGATTCAAGTCCAGCTCATACACTAAAAGTGTATTTTACTATATGCAAATTACATTTCAATTAAATTGATTTTTAGCTTATATCAGTTTACGTTACCAAGGAGCTGCACGAACTTTTTCTAAATCTTTTGTTTTAATATAAAAGAAAGTAATTAAACCAATACTCCATGAATCAATAACAGTAGAATGGGATTTTTTCCCCCTCCAAACAAACACAATACATATCTATCAGCTTTAAGTGCTGTGGCTGGTCTGTTACTGCCAACTACCACCTGAGAAGTTTCAGTATTGGGAGGGCGGAGCTGCAGGACTCCAGCCCTCCCTCAGGCTGCACGGTCCTCCTGCGTTGGAGGCTGTTCATCTGTTCATTTTTATTGTGGATATAAGGGTGCTTGATTGCAAGATGTCCCCTTTTCTCTCATGTGAACATGGGAATACATATCCATCAGCCTCATTCCCCGCTCAGTTTAGTGCCAGTTGTGTCATGTTACATGCGTCCATTCTGGAAGAGTGGGTAGATGCAGGCGCGGGAAAGCGAGCATCAACAGCCCCAACTCCTAAGAGGCAGAAAGTGCAGATGGAAGACCCAGGGTACTTGGGTGGCCAGGTCTAGTAACTGTAACAGATCCCCAGCCTGGGGTGGGAGCTGGATCCGACCCCAGAACAGTCGGTCTCTGCAACTCATCCTTTCTCCTAGTGCCAGACATGCCCAGCTTTTGCTCTTTACAAGGTACCCAGGGTTCAGGTTTGTGATTCAACAGTGGATAATGAACATCACCTACCCCCACCCCAGAGGAAAGGCAGCCAGAGCCAAGCCATTTCTTTCTCTCTCTGTGGTCCTGCAGGCTCTTGGAGTGTTTACACTAAACTCCAGGCCTTGGAAGAGAATTTACAGCCTTATCACTGGAGTTAAAGGCAATGTCAGCCAGGGGGATGTGTGTCTCCTTTGCGCCTTTTCCAAACTAGTAAGAGTTGGCTTCGTTTAAGGCGGGTGGTTATTTTATTCTCTCTCTGCCTCTGCCTGAAATTCCTCTTTGAAGATTTTCTGTCATGTTATTTGGGATAATGAGGATTTATTTTTTTTTTTTTGCTTCTACTCCAATATTAATGTCTGGAAATGATTTCTATAGGAAATTTTTCTCATAAAAATCAGATTAGATTAATCAATGAAAAGATTGCTTCAGGTCATGTTTCCTTAAAAAAAGAAAAATACTTACCCACTGAATTGATGCAAAAGAATATTGAAAATAGTTGTAGCGTTTGAAGAGTAGTAACAGTGAACATGTAGCATAAAGAACTAGCCATTTCATTTTATGAACCTTTAGTTCCGGGATCCAGTCTGGAACTTGAAACTACTTACAGAGTTCCTTGCCTTATTGGTGAGGTAATCATAACATGTGTTTGTATTTGTGAACTTATATTTAAATTTAAAAAAGATGTGAGTACTCATGTCTTACATGCATGAAGCCATATACACATTGTCCTTGCTTCCGCCTGTACCATGTTTCTGAGAGTCCTCTCTTCTGCTAATGCAGCTATAATTCATTCATGGTCACCGCTGTATTCTCCGATGCTTTCCTGGTCCACAGTTGGATTCTTTCCCGATTTATCTTCTTAGAGGGTTGTGAACAGTTTCTCCTGGCACACACTCTAGATGTTTTCTAGGCCCAGCAAGGAGTGGATTTACTAGATCATGGGCTTACATCATCACTGTGGTTTAGTGCGTGTCCAGGTTAACTCTCTAGGTTGCCATATTTAAATGCAGAAACTGTCTACAACTTTGCCAGCATTTCCTATTGTCAGGCTTTTGTTTGGTTTGTTTTGTTTTGTTTTTGTGTTTTTCAATTTGGGTGTCAATAAGACAAACCCTTCTAGGCTGGAGAGATAGCTCGGCGGTTGAGAGTACTGGCAGCTTTTACAAATGACTTAGGTTCAATTCCCAGCACCCACATGGCAGCTCACAACTGTCTGTCACTCCAGTTCCAAGGGATCCAACACCCTCGCACACACATCCATGCAAGTAAAACCCCAATGAACATATAACAGAAATAACTTTAAAAATGTTTAAAAGATAGACCTTTCTGATTTTAACTTTCAATGCTAGGTTATGGTGCTAGATGTTTGGGTTACTTATTTCCATTTTTATTGCGAATATCCACTCTTGTCCTTTTACTAGCTTTATAACGAATTTTGATGGACAGGGTTCTTAGCTCTAATGTAGTTTAATTTTTCAATCTTTGTCTATATAGTTTGTGTATTGTTTTATTTATTAATATTATTTATTATATAATATCTTGTTTATTGTTATGTATTATTATAGAAATGTTTTTCTAACCCCAGTTTATAAAGAGAGTCTAGAATATTGTCAAGAGTTTTTATCATTTTCCTTGCACATTTGCTTTTCATCCACTGGAATCCACTTTCATGTGGAGTAGAAGATGCAGACTCAATTTTGTGGGCCATGTGACTAATCAGTTTTCTCCACATCCTGTTTGAGAGTCCTTGGATTGTAGTCTCTCCCTTCATGTCTAAGTCTATACAGGCACGTGTGGTTCACTGAACTGTAGCTCTCCCCAGTCCCTGCTTTGAAGCCATAGCCTCTTGGGAAGTAATTAGGATTCTATGAGGTCATGAAGATGGGGCTCCATAGGAAGAGGAAGAGAGATTCCTGTCTGTTACGAGAAGACTTAGTGAGGAGGCAGACACTCCTAAACAAGGGAGTTAACCAAATTAGTTGTCATCTTGATCCTGGACCATCATGCCTCCAGGAGGAGGAGAATGCATGCATGCTGGCTAGTCCTCACAGTCTGTAGCATTTTGTTACAGAAGTTCAAGCAAATAAGTATTGATGTCTTTTGGATTCTCTATTCTATTGTGCAATTTTTCTATCCTTAACTTCAATTATTATGCCTTATAAATAGCCATATATGCTATTCTCCTTTGGTCCTGTGATTTCTTAGAATCCTCTCATCACTTCACACAAAATAAAACTTGGGGCTTTTTAATAATCATGTTATATCTAAATATTGACTTGGAGAACTGTACCCCTAGTGATATTGGACTTTCTAGCCCAACAACATGGTGTATGATTTAAGACTCTGCTAATGTGCTTAAATAAATCTTCGTAGTTTTAATACATGTTTTCTGAAATTTACTCATAGAGCCTTTACGTTTTACAATGTATCAATGTATTCTTTATTCATTCATCCTTGCATTGCTGGGAACCAAACCCAGTACCTCCTCTATGCTAAACGAGTGCCAGGGAGCACTCCCCAGCCTCAGTGAAGAAGTGCAGTTCAGTTTTATACACTTATTTTGACATCCAACAACTCGTCATTTGTTATCTACTGGTTATTTTCTTCTAGACTTGATTTCTAGGAATAAAGATAGTTTCATTACTGGCCAAACCTTAAACATTCAGAGTTCTTACTCCCTTCTACCTTAACTGCATTAGAGAAGGATGCTTGTATGAGACTGGGTAGAATTAATGTTTGGTTGCTGTTTTCACAAGGAGAGCTCCTGATGTTGGGTTAAGTGTGAGGCTTACAGTAGATGCCTTTTGTCAGCTCCAGGAAATTCTATTCCTGTTTTAATAAGAACTTTCCATGGTTGTATTTGTCGGACAAGTTTACATTATTGAGATAACTCTGTTTTATTTATTACTATGTTATGTTCAGGCAATCTATTTTCAAGTGTAAAAGTTCACCTCATAATCAAGGCAAAACGCAATTTTGATGTATGACTTCATTTTATATATTTTGTCTGCCTGGTTTTGGACCAGGGTGTCACACTATAATCCAAGCTAGTTTGATTGCCTGCTATGTAATCCAGGCTGGCCTTGAACTCATGATCCTCCTATCTCAGCTCCCAAGTGCTAAAAGTGCTGGGATTATAATTACACACCACCATGCTTGACTCTCCACGTCATTATTTCTTTGAAACAAATAATCTTTCAAGACTTTGCCCAACGTCAATGATACGGAACCATAGAAATATATTAAACATTGCGTTCCTTGTTGCGACCTTGAAATTCCTGTTCCATTGGTTCTCTAGAAGCATCATAAAAGTTTTCCTTTAGCCCTCAGCTACACTCTGCAGCTTTTAAATGTTAAACTTTTAACTCATTGTTTGAAAAAGTCATGGAGTTTCTCAATCAATACTTATGTGTCTCGGGCAGCATGTATGTAATTGTATCCTTAAGTGTTACAGTCAGCTTCCTTTTGTGCTCCAAATCACTATTTGTGAGGTTACCACGCTTGGCTGGCTTGTGTGCTCCTTCAAGGACAGACATTGAAGCTCCATTCTTGCATACTGCACATGTCCTACCTAAAGCCTTTTGACTCTCCACAATCACTCAATGAAAAGTAGAATCTGGACTGAACAGACCCTGGGTAGCAGCTCTGGCCCCAATCTCACAGATCCCAGAGGAAGTGGGCCTTCCAGGAGCTCCAACCCAGGCAGTATCTTCGGTAAGAAGAAAACAAGCTCCAAACAAGGAGTAACTGGGACCCACTAGGAGCCAGAAAGTCACCCCTGGCCCAGAGCACTGGTTCCTTCTGGTCTGGCCCCAAGCACTGAGCAGACCCTGGACGGCAGTTCTGCCCCCAGTCTCACAGAACCCAGAGGAATCGGGTCTTCCAGGAGCTCTAACCCAGGCAGAATCTTAGGTAATGAGAAAGTAACACCAGCCCAAACAGGGATGAACTGGGACCCACTAGGACCCAGGAAGTCACTCCTGGCCTGGAGCACTGATTCTTTCCTGTCTGTGCCTGAGCACTGAGCAGATCTTGGGCCCCAGCTCTAACCCCAGTAGCAACACCCACCCCACACAGTTCTGATACAACCAAGATAATAGGAAAGACAGGCTCCTGTCAGAGACAGGGCAGGTAGCACTAAGAAGATCCAGATGAAGAAAGGCAAGCGCAAGAACATAAGCATCAACAACCCAAGGTATTTGGCATCATTAGAACCTAGTTCTCCCACACAAGAAAGTCCTGAATTCCCCATATCACTAGGAAAGCAAGATTCAGATTTAAAATCACTTCTAATGATGATGATAGAGGACTTTAAGAAGGACATAAATAACATTCTCAAAGAATTTGAGAAGAACACAGGTAAACAGGTAGCAGCCCTTAAAAAGGAAACAAAAAAAAATTCCTTAAATAATTACAAGAGAACACAACCAAACTGGTGAATGAATTGAACAAAACCATCCAGGACGTAAAAATGGAAGTAGAAACAATCAAGAAATCACAAAGGGAGACTACGCTGGAGATAGAAAACCTAGGAAAGAAATCAGCAGTCATAGACACAAGCATCACCAACAGAATAGAAGAGATAGAAGAAAGAATCTCAGGTGCAGAAGATATCATAGAAAATATTGACACAACTGTCAAAGAAAACGAAAAATGCAAAAAGTTCTTAACACAAAATATCCAGAAAATCCAGGACACAATGAGAAGACCAAACCTAAGAATAATAGGTATAGATGAGAGTGAAGATTCCCAACTTAAAGGGCCAATAAATATCTTCAACAAAATCATAAAAGAAAACTTCCCTAATCTAAAGAATGAGATGCCTATAAACATACAAGATGCCTATAGAACACCAAAAAGACTAGACCAGATAAGCAATACCTCCTGTCACACAATAATCAAAACACCAAGTGCACAAAGAAAAAATATTAAATGCAGTAAGGGAAAAAGGCAAAGTAACATATAAAGGCAGACCTATCAGAATTACACCAGACTTCTCACCAGATACTATAAAAGCTAGAAGATGCTGGACAGATGTCATACACACCCTAAGAAATCACAAATACCAGCCCAGGCTACTATACTCAGCAAAACTCTCAATTACCATAGATGGAGAAAACTATATATTTCACGACAAAAACAAATTTATACAATATATTTCCACAAACCCAACATTACAAAGGATAATAGCAGGAAAACTCCAATACAAGGAGGGAAATTATACCCTAGAAAGAGCAAGAAAGTAATCCTCTTTCAACAAGTCCAAAAGAAGATAGCCACACAAAAATAATTCCACCTTTAATAACAAAATAATAACAGGAAGCAATGATCACTGTTCCTTAACATCTCTTAACATCAATGGACTCAATTCCCCAATTAAAAGACATAGGCTAATGGACTGGATACATAAACAGGACCCAGCATTTTGCTGCATACAAGAAACCCACCTCAGCGACAAAGACAGACTCTACCTTAGAGTAAAAGGTTGGAAAACAATTTTTCAAGCAAACGGTCCTAAGAAACAAGCTGTAGTAGCCATTCTAAAATCTCCAGGCCAAGAACACAAAGGGAGAGACTCATGGCTCCACTTGTATAGGTAGTTGAAGGTGGTCTTGCCAGACATCAGTGGAAGTGGACAGCCTTGATGCCTAAAAATTTGGACTCCCTAGTGTTGGGGAATTTAGAGAGCAGGGAGGCAGGAATGGGAGGATGGTGGGAGCACACCCTCATAGTAATTGGAGGCAAGGGCATGGGGTAAGGGGTTAGGCATCAGATCAGTGGAAGTAGAGGGCCTTGGCACCTGGGAGTTTGAATTCCCTAGTGTTGGGGAGAGAGCAGGGAGGCTGGAATGGGAGGATGGTGGGAGCACACCCTCATAAAAACTCCCACAATTATATGGACTAGACATGACAGAGGCAGGCCACCAGAAGACTAGATTCCAGAATTCAAACAAAAAATTATCTTGACACTAAAATTTGTTTTGAGAATTGTATATTGCAGAATACACAGCCTCAGTGTATCTACTCAACAAGTGAGCTGAGCAGAACTGCTCAAACCTCTGATGTCCTGGAATTCCAGCTGGATGCAATGAAGACACATCAGCGACTTATCAATTTACTCTTCCTCCTGCCCCTCTTCTAAAATCTCAAGGCCCATAATCAGCTTGAAGAAGTTAGTGAAGAGTCGGCACCCCTATTCCCTGGGCTTGGGGACTGAGGTGGTTAATATTGGGCTGTCTTTCTAGGGAAAAGTAGTGGTTTTGTTGGAACAGGGAGGATTAGCTAGGATTTATTGCATAGCCATAACCTATTTGTAGAAATATGTATAATTGTTATTAAGATGAAGTTATAATTTCTTAAATAGTACAAAATTTACTTTGATTTCAAATCTAAGGTTTTCATTGGTATGAGCTTCTTATTAATATAAAAGTGAGATTAATATTGTTACTCTCATAGGCATTGTGCCTATATAGTACATTTAGGAATACAAGGCTTAAACCCAGTATTTTCTTAACTTTTCTAACTGATTTGAGATGGTTAGCCTGTGAGCTAAGGGCCTATAGCAAATTCATGGCTCTGAGTTTATTGTTAGGGTGTTTTCTATATTTTATTTAGAAATAGCTGAGAGGAGTTAACAGACAACAGTCCAGACTGCCTTACATGTATAGTTGGTTTTCAAAACATCAGAAGTCCACAGAATTGATGTTACAAACATTTCTGTATTAATGTTCATTTTGATTAGAGACCTGTCTGGGCCGGGTGGTGGTGCACGCCTTTAATCCCAGCACTTGGGAGGCAGAGGCAGGTGGATTTCTGAGTTTGAGGCCAGCCTCGTCCGTCTACAGAGTGAGTTCCAGGACAGCCAGAGCTAAACAGAGAAACCCTGTCTCGAAAAACCAAAAAAAAAAAAAAAAAAAAAAAAAAAGACCTGTCTGCTCTTGACAGCTTCCTGTCTTAGATTCTAAGAAGAAATTGAGCATCTTTGGAGTTACTCCAGTTGTGGCGAGACAGCCACTAAGCAAGAATTGCCTCTTTTCATCTACAGACAAATCACTGTCCAGAAAAGGACACACCTTCGGAATAGTCGACTGATTTTATCTGCCAAGACAGAGTAATCAGCCCTTAATAATTCTGCATCACTAAGGTCTGTCAGATGATCCTAAGCCAGAAGGCTAAAGATCAGATGCTCCAACGTTCTGTAGTATAGGGACTGTCCAGGTGTTCAGCAGTCTCTATAAATTGGCTAAGATTTAGAAGCTATGCTTTGTGCTTCCCATAATTTCAGTTAACTCAGTCATTCTGGATTTCTGACGGGATTGAAAACTTATAGTCTCATAGCCAATCCTGGCCATTTACTTTGAGAGAAAAGATTTGAGAGGATGGTTTTCAGCTGACATTCATTGTAAAGCCAAGAAAAAAGCCAGGTTCAGAACTAAGTGTTTTAGTTAGGAGAGATGACAGAGGTTCTGGTTAGTCAACAAAATGATGGACTGGATATTATCTTGTACCTCACTGGTACAAATTGGTATAATTATGCTCTAATTGTGTTTTGAGAGAAAAGTTTTATTTTAGCAGGAAAGGTGATATGTAGGAGGAGCTAAGGTGAGAGGAAAACAAGGAGTAAGGAGAGGAGGAGAAGGAGGAGAGGAGAAGCTAGGTGATGAGAGAGAGAAAGAGAGAGAAGGAGAGAGGGGGACACGGTGGCAGATGTTCAGGTGTCTCCACCAGTCAAAGATAGTTGATATATCTAGGTTGGGTATTGGGTTACACTTCTGATTGAGCATTACCAAACTTATAAAGCCTTTGATTAACATTTAAAAAATAGTATAAAAGCAAAAAGGAGAAGGGGGTATGGGATAGGAGTTTTCTAGGGAGGAGAAATGGGGAAAGGGGATGGCATCTGAAATGTAAATTAAATATTCAATAAAGATAAAAAACTGATTAGATATGAAAAAAAAGAAAAGTAGAATCTGAAGAGATGGCTCGGAGCTTAGAGTGCTCGCTGCTCTCTCGGAGGACCTGGCTTCAGTCCCTAACACCTACATGCAACTCCAGTTCTACTAGGGGACCCAACATTCTCTTTTGGCCTCCACAGGTACCAGGCACACAGGTGGCACACAAACATACATGTAGGCAGATGTTCGTACATCATTTTTGGAAAGAACGTTCAAGTGTGACCTAGGGAATGTAGTTCCGTTGGTAGAATATTTGCCTGCATGCACCAAGATGTGGGTTTAAATCCTTACACTGAATAAAAGTGAATATTGTGGACCATGCCTGTAATCCCATCACCCAAGAGGCAGAGAGGGAAGGATTAGAGATCAAGGTTATCTTCTGCCTAAACTGAAGGTGTGCACGAGCTACACAAGATCCTATGTGAGAATGAAATGAGGTAAGTAATGGGGAGAGTTTTTTCAAGTTTGCCTGACTTTATAGTCAGGCTTCTTACAGGGGAGAAAATAATCTTAGGTTAAAGCTCATGCTTAGAAGGAAAGGTGACTAGCAGGTCCCTTAAGAACTCCTACACATGTACAATCCACCCCACCCCCACCGAGCATCTGCCTTTCAACATCTCCACCCTGGGACAAGGGATTAAGCCATTTTTAGAGGGATGAAATCTTTCATTTGCTTAGTGATCATAGGGTCTAGAATCCCTTTTATGGCAATAGAGCCGAGACCTTCCATTTTATAAGAAGTGTCACCAGACATGGTTGTTTAGAAGTGAACATGATTGAACAGGGTCATTATGGGAAGAATTTTTGAAAAGTGAGGCCATAGCAAAAACAAACACTATTTTAAAACCTGGATCTACTGACCTTGGGAACTACAAAACTCTTCATTTTCCAAGCCAAGCTTCATCATTTCCGATTGTTCCTCTGACTGGCAACAGAACACTAGGCGCCCTCACTGGCTGCTAGGGGGTCTGTGGCTCACTCTGAAACCCAGAGCCGTACTGTTCAATACTCTGCCTTCTGTTAAAGAAGGGGTCTGAAGGCATCTCTCCAGGTCTCCTGAGAAGCTGTTGAAATAAACTCAGGAGCAGGGGAAAGCTGTGTGTTGCTGATATTAAATGTTCTTATTAGTGAGGACTTTCAAAACTAGAGACACACTGAGAACTGAAGAGATGTCTCAGTACTTAAGAGCACTCAGCACCTAGGTTCAGTTTCTAGCAGACACACAATGGCTCACAACCCTCCATAGCTCTAGTCCCAAGAAAACTGGTGCTCTCCTCTGACCTCCACCTTTACCAGGCATGCACGTAGTATTCCTACATACTTGCAAGGAAAACATGCACACACATAAAATAAATAATTCAAAAGATACATTTAAAAATAAAAGAGTAGAGGCACACTTGGATATCCTAATAATCTCTGGTGTGTTGAGCTTAATCAACCCTAAGTAGTTATTTTAATATTTTGAGTTTGTTTTAAGGTATTCCCATTGAGTAGAGGAAGGCATAGGGGTAGAAAGAACATGAGACAAAGAGTCACAATATATGAGACTCCCACGAGAGCCTGTGAGATTGCAGATGGAAGCTCACTATCTCCCCACTGTAGCAGACGTTTAAGATTTTAAGTACTGAAAAAAAATTAGTTAATTCTATAATTAAGCTGTAAATAAGGAGAGCTGGAGAAAAAGCTGGTTATGGTGAGGTCTTGCCCAGCCTTGAAAAGCTGTGGGTTAGATTCCCCAGGACAGAAGAAAAAGGAAAGGAAGGGGGAAGAGAGGAGAAGGATGGTGAGGGAAAGAGAGGGAAGAAAGTAAGGAAGGGGGAGAGAGAGGAACAAAGGAGGGAAAGATGGGGGAGCAAAAGGACAGAAAACAAGGAAAAGAAAGTTATAAACCTTGTGAGAGGTGGGTCTACTACTCAGCTGCCCCAGTCAGTTCAGCAATGATCTTCCAAGGGGTGGGGTGGGGGCCAGGACCAGGAGTGTCCACACACAAAGCCCTTGCCCTTCAACACCATCTGTGAATTTCCTTTGCTAGCTAGAGAGAATAGAGAGCCACTCCACTCAAGACTGCTCCCATTCAGTGTCTCCCCCAGCCACTGGCTAACACAAAGCCAGGCTACCAGCTCTAACAATGCAAAGTCAGGCTACCAGCTCTGACACTCTAGCCCTGTAGTCTTCTAGCAAACACTGCTTAAGCAGGTGATACCCGAACTGAAGTGACAAGACCACTATTCCTGACTCCCACTGGCCAGCCTGCTGCCCATAGCATTCTGTGGATCCCTGGAGGCTAGTCTGAAGATGGGTTGTACAGTAGAGACGGCAAAGGGCACTGAAGCATCAGGACAGTCAAGTAAGCCTAGGTGTTAGCACATGCCTGTAAGTCTTGTGCCAGGATGGTGAATACAGCACTTGGTAACATGAGAAGATCACTGCCTTCTCTTCCTTGTGATAAAACATGTTCATATGCTGTCTTGGCCCCAGAATCCCAGGAAGGCTGCTGGAGCTCCAGCCATCACATTCTCTCACAGCAGTTTCCAGACAGAAAAAAAAAATGTTAATTCTAAAAGATTTTATGTATTTAGTTGGTTGGTTTGTTTTGGTTTTGTGAACAGATCTATGTGTCCCCAACTAGCCAGAAACTCTGTGTTTTTGACAAGACTGGTCTTGAACTCAGAGAGATCTACCTGAATCTGCCCCCAGAGTAAGGATGCTCAACTTTATTTATTTGTTAATTAATTTAGGTAATTAGGAGAAAAGTTCTTTCCCAGAATTTCCTCAGTTGACTTCCACCCAGTCCCTTGGAACACAAATCGACACTCTCTATATAAGCAAAGTTGGGAACCCAACTATTTGGCTT
The DNA here is from genome assembly GCA_030674055.1 of Rhabdomys pumilio. Taxonomy (NCBI): domain Eukaryota; kingdom Metazoa; phylum Chordata; class Mammalia; order Rodentia; family Muridae; genus Rhabdomys; species Rhabdomys pumilio. The sequence goes on along the minus strand of JANHMN010000013.1, from coordinate 33,709,036 downwards.
GGGGTGAGCGTCTCTAAGAGTAAAGTTCCTACTACCAAGGAATCAGTGATTGCCACGTCAGATCCACACTTCACTCTCTAAAGTCACTTGCTTAACCTTATTTCACAGAATAGCATCGAATTAGCACTTGCAAAGTTGGTCCTGTGGTTGGGGGTACATACTTGTAACCCCACTGTCAGACTGAAGCAGTATGATCATGAGTAAGACGCCTTTTCTCAAAAGAGACAAAACCCACACAAAGGCCATTCCTCACCTAGGAGATGTCCCTGGCCAGATGAAGCTGGCTGTACTCAAACTGTCAACCTTGTTCACTTCACTGAAACATATACCTTGTTAAAATAAAGGTAGTTGAATTTATTTTAGCTTTAGGTGTTGGCTGACAAATTAAAAATGTGTGTGTGCTGAAGGCATGCAATGTGATGTTTGGCTATATGCACGCTATACACACTATGAAGTGCTTACCACAGCCAATGTACTTAACTTATCTGTTCCCACAGCTACCGTGTGAGAGAGAGGAGAAAGAAAAAAATTTAAGATCTTAGAAAATTTTATAATTTTAAGTATTATTGGTCAGTTAATTGATTAGGCAGCAACTGCTGCTTTTCTCCTCCTCTTCCTCTTCCTCCTCCTTCACCTTCTTCTCTTCTTCCCCCTCCTCCTTCTCAAAGGTAGTTAGCCCGTTAAAGATTCATACTTCCTGAACCTTTGTACCCCTTAGTCGGTCTCATCAGACTGCAAAGTCAATAGATGAGACAAATCACCAACCAAATCAAGGAGAAAAGACAGGAGCCATCTTGGCCCCATGTCCCTGCTAGCTGGGTTTGATATTGGCACTCCTTGTCTACTATCCACCTCTTAAAGAAAAAAAAAAAAAGATGCCTTGCTGAGCTACTTCCCTTTGTGTATTCCTTTGTGTGACACCAAGTTTCTTTGTTTCTAACAACTGAAAACTATTAACTCGAGAACGTTTTCATCCTACCTAATGACATGTTTACCCTTCAACACATTTCTCCCTTTTCCTCAACCCCTGGCAACTTCTATTCTCTATGAGATTAAAGTTTTTGGATTCCACATATAAGCGAGATCCTGCAATACTTCTTCTTTGTCTCATTTCGTTCAGCATAATACCTCTAGGTTCAGTTACGATGTCATAAACGGCAGGGCTGGATAACACATCATATTGCATCTAGACACACAGAGATGACATTTTCTTCTACCATCTGTTGATAGACACTTAGGTGTATGGTATACATTGGCTATCGTAATTCTTCTTAGACACACTGATTTCTTTGTGGAAAGGATGTGAATAAAACCTTTCACTGATGTAATAGGTTTGCTTTTTAACCTTTGGAATCAAGATATCTTGTGGGGAGTGTTTAAGACTAAAAACTTGATACTACGAAAATGATTTAAGCTGTCTTTAAAAACAAAGCTTTAAAAATCACTTAAGGGGGAAACCAGAAATACAGGACAGAAGCCTCAGACAAGTAAATTCAGAAGGATTTCCTCTCTTAACAAACTAGTGGGCATAGCGGAAGGAGAAGCAAGATGAGTTAATTTTGCATTTTTCTGTTTTTCTGGAAGCCCCTTGCCTTGTTTCTGACCCCTGACTGAAAGTTCTCCGCTCTCTACCGTCAGCAAGTAGAACTCATCCCTTGCCCTGATTCTTCTCCTGGCCATCATACTGATACTGCATTGTAACTTTGTAACAAGCATCGTGAATCGACTCATTGTGTTATTCAAAGTGCCTTGCAGAAGTGTTTGTGCTTCGGTTAATGGCTGGTAATTATTTCACAAGCAACAGATGTCCATGAAAGGAAGTTTGCTCTGTGTACAAATAGTTACCGCAGATGTCTTGGCTGAGACTTGGGAGAGATTTTTCTAAGGTTTTTAAAGCCATCCCAGCCATGCTTTCCGTGCTGGGGAATCAACCTCTGGCCTTTGCTCATGTTAGACAAGTGCACTGACCTTGAGCTATATCCCTGACCTTGAGCTCTATTCCCCGCACACTCTACTTTTACTTGATTCAGTAGAGTGTGGTAGTGGAGTCAAAAGACACTTGCACCTTTGTGTCCACATATACCTAATACATTAAACTCAACAAACCCATATCGAACACTTGTTCTAAGTTAGTTTTGTCTGGCACTTCTAAGGAACAAAGCATGGGGCTTCCAGACTGGCAGAGGATACAGATACACGCAGTGCCCTTCACACAATGCCAGGCAGCCTTTATCAATGCTCTGACTCATGTCCATGTCATAAGAGTCATACGGTCTATGGTCACCTTTACCTTATGTGCTCAACAGCTGGGGTACAGACACATCCTCTCCAGTGCTCAAAAAACGTCACAGCTTGTAAGCAGACTCCTGGGCCACACTGACTTTCTGTTAGCAGATTTTTTAGTTACTTATATTTTGTTTGTTTGTTTCATTTGCTTGTTTTGTTTTTGAGATAGAATTTCAGGTAGCTGAATTCGCTGGTTAACTTTTTTTTTTTTTTTTTTTTTTTTTTTTTTTTATTAACTCGACCCAAATTATGGTTGTCTGGAAAGAAGGAACTTTCACTGAGAAAATGCTTCTCTCAGATTAGTCTATAGACCAGTCTGTGGGGGCACTTTCTTCATTGGTGATTAGGATGGGAGGACCCAGCCTACTGTGGCAGTGCCACCCAAGGCAGGTGATCCCGAGAGGTATAAGAAAGGTAGCTGACATAAACCTGGGAGCAAGCTAGGAAGCACTGTTCCTTCAAGACCTCTGCTTCAGTGTCTGCCTCCAGGTTTCTGCCTTGATGCATAGAGATCCTTTTACCCACAGATCTCCAGGAAAACCAGAAATGTTAGGCACATAGGATTGTACTCTCAAAGAATGGACAAAAACAAATAACCCCCCCCAAAAAAAACCAAAAACAAAACAAAATGAAAAAAAAAATCAAACCCATTCTTCCACCCAGAAGGCTGTGAGGTGATGACCAACCTGGTGATCTGCATTATCTGTTAAGCAGGCCATATAAAGCTTCTACAACCAGGACCAGAGGTGGCTAGTAATCTAAATGGCTTTGTAGCCATAGGCTCCCTAAGTGCCCACAACCAGGACCAGAGGTGGCTAGTAGCCCAAATGATCTCTTACATGTATGACTGAGACCAAGCTGGATCCTTTGTTAGGTCCTTAACTATGAGTAGCCTATCTCAAGAACCCATCTTCTTGGAAGAAATGACATGTACCCTGATCAGAGTTTCCATATAATTACACTTTCTCGTGCATCAGGGATTCTATTAGACTAGGAAACCGTTCCCTAAATTATACTGTGTTTTTAAATGCTGGCAATAAACCATCTGGCACCAGAGTTCCCAAAAGTCTGACCCAGGTTGACAACAGTCATTCTGAAGGGAGTTTCATTCTCTCTACTGCTGTGATTACCCGAAGGGTCCCCCTCCCCCTTGAGTTTTCCTGCCCAGAACTCCCTCAAGGACAGTCCATAACCTGCAAGCCAGATAAATCCTTTCTTTCTCAAGTTCATTTTGGTCAGTGTTTTTTTTTTTTATACAGCAGTAGAAAGCAAACCCAGGATACCCGGGCTATCCTCAAACTCCCTGTATAGCCAAGGATGACCCAGAGCTCCCGACCTTCCTGCCTGCACCCATGACATGCTAGAATTAGAGTATGCACTGAAAGTTTTAGTTCTTCAAAGAACTGAGGAGGAATGATGGGACTATTGAGCACGCTTGAATGGTGACACCCCCTGGTTAACAGGTCCCGGTGGAGGTGGGAAGCTCACTGGTTGGGAACTTTGAGGGTGGCATCTGAAGGCAGGGGCAGTACCAAGGGATAAGGATGTTGAGGGGCAGGACACAAAGCAAGTCAACAGACCTAGAAGAGAATATATTTCTGAGCCCAACCCATTATGAAGTCAGTTTGGAAATGATTTCCACATTGAATGTTGAAGGTGATGCTCACAGCCACCAAGTACAGGCTGGGAGACTTAAACTAGATTTAGACAAAGCCTACAAGGAAGGGCAAAGTAGGAACTAGACCAGGTGTCCGGACTCCCAAATCCGAAGGACTATAGCATCAAACCACAAGCACCCGGCAGCCGCCGGCTAAAAAGGGCCAGGCACCAGCAACATGCAGACAAGTCAGCAGAAATTCCAGTACCATGGGTGCCTGAGGGAGTATGTTTTATCTGGATGTAAAAATGGAAATATAGTTCAGAATCCGAGCAGAAGCCAAATTATCGTGAGAGCTGACAGAGTTCAAACACCAGCCGCAGACCTGGTGTCAGACGGGGCCCCGCGGCTTCAGGATGGTGTGGAGAAGGGAAATCATTTCTGCGAGAAATAATATTGGTTAGAAAATAAAGGCTCATGAGGAAAAGGAATTTGGGTTCTTTTGAAGAAAACCATCAAAGTTTGCTTATCAAAAACATTCTGTGAGAGAAATGACCAGTTTAGCCTCTGTCGCGTCCTGGAAGGAGAAAGCAGGATTCGTGGAAACCTGAAAGCAGTCACTTCCTCCTTGTCTTGGTTGTCAGACCAAAGGCCGCAACAGCAGAAGGCTCGGTTGTTTTCTGTTCAACACTTGGCTCTGGTCTTCTGGTCCAGATTTGTTTATGTGTCTCATCTAGGCCAGTTTTTCTTTAACATTTTTTATTAGATTTATTTAGTGTGTGTTTGTGTGTGTGTGTGTGTGTGTGTGTGTGTGTGGTCTGTTAGTTCTTTCTTTCTGCTCTGTGGGTCCAGGGTATGGAACTCAGGACTGCGGGGTTTAGCAGCAAACACTCTTACCTGGTGAATCATCTCCAAGGCCCTAGGCCAGTTTGTAGTTGTTCTAGGACAGTGGTTCTCAAATTTCCTAATGCTGGGACCCTTTAATACTGTTCCTCCTGTTGTGGTGACACCCCACCCCCACCCCCACCCCCCACACCGTAAAATTGCTACTTCGTTACTAGTTTTGCTAATTAGAAATAGAAATAGAAATATCTAATGTGCAAGATATTTGATATTCGACATCCACCCCAAGAGGGTCGTAACCCATAGATTGGGAACTACTGTTCTAGAACCTTCTAAGTGTGTTTTATGACTATGTTAAGGAAAAGCCAGCTGCGAATTAAAAAGAAAGGAAAAGAGAACTACCAAAGGGGGGGTCGGGGGCTAGGAGAAGGCACAGATAATGGTTGTGGAGGTTAATCCTTTGCAAGATAACAAAAAAATGCTCCTTTTTTTCCTTTTTCTTTCTTTCTTTTTTTTTTAACAATGGATACAGTTTTATTACCCAAACTCGTCAACTTTCACCCCCAGCAGGGGGCCACTAAAGGGAGCTACCAATGAGCAGATGCCTGCAGAGTTCCCGGAGGAGACAAAGAATAAACACTGTACCCCAGGCTCCAGGCTCCAGGCTCCAGGCTCTCTGTGGAATTAAAAACCCCTTGAGGACAGGGACTGTGTTACACTTGCATCAGCCTTCACTCACCTCAGGAGTCCAGAGCAGAGAGAAGCACAACACAGCCCTGTTTACTGTGCCTTTCCTCTTTTCTCTCCTTTCTTTCTTTCCTTGGTCATCATTCCTTGGTGAGAAACATCCACCTTTCTCTGCCTTGAAAGAGACCCACAGGCACCACCTAACTTGCCAAGGGCAACAATGTGAACAGAAAACGAATTTAACTCTCAGGGATACCAAACCCCAACACAGGTTGATGGGGAGGAGTGTAAAAGCATTTCCTCACCAGGTGTTTGAAAAAACGAGGTGTCTAGAATGATTCTGAGGATAAACAGCTACCTAAAGACCTGGCTAAATAGCTTTTAAGTGAGTGTGTGTGGTGTACCTGTGGTGCTCGTGGTGTGTGTGTGTGTGTGTGTGTGTGTGTGTGTGTGTGTGTGTGTACTTACATTTTCCTCTGTGCAGAAAAACTATACAATCTAAGTAAATCTGAATAGTCACTACCAATAATTGCACAATCTAAAAGGAGTCACATTTTGTAACTGTGTGTATTTCTTTCTAAAAAGTTTGTTGTATCCCTCCATGGTCATCCAGCCAGTCAATGACATCTCATTAAATTCCTGGCAACAGTCTATGAGAAACAGAAGAACAGTTTAACAAAAATAAAATTATGTAATATAGTAGACAGTACTGGGGTCATGGGAAAAGTACAGGTTGAGCCTGGTGATCAAACAGCTCTAGGACAGAACAGGGTTGTGATTTTCAACAGTCCCAGGAAACCTTACTGAAAGAGTGTTACTTGCGTACACAGGTAAGTTGGATGGGCAAAGGCACAGTTGACTCTGGTTCCAGCAGTCTTTTAAACATTCATACTTTCAAAGTATGTTGGAATGTTTCAGCCACCCACTGTGTTTTTAGTCTGCCTGTGGTATATTTTAAGGTAAAACACTGGTGTTTTGATTAAAGTAGGTTCATTGCCAAAATTTTGAAAAACATAAAAAAGCAATAGAAAAATTAAGACACTAATAATAACATCTCTGAGAGGTAGTCATATTTGGGCCACTTTGTAAAAGAATATACTTACTTAAAATTACATGATATCAAACATCCTGTGTCATGACATAATTTTATTTAATTAGATGTAAATATTTTCTAAGTATTTCACTTTAAAAAAAAAAAAAAAGAAATATGTTGTTTGCAGGTATACATACTTACCAAGGATTCTTTTATCACCTCATTTGTAACAAATGTCTACTATTCCCTCTGGGGCCAGTCCCATAAGCTGCATTTCTCTTTGTAACTGAATTACTATTTACTACTTATTACTATTATAAAAACTTTTTGTATACATTCTTGTACACATGACTATTATCCCTAATAAATGAAAAACAGAAGTCTGTCACATGCGCTGTAAGTAGTTTTCCTAGTTGTCCTCATTTTGGTTTGACTTATGTTAGTTTTTGACTTAATGAAATTAAATGTATCCTTTCCTTAAAGGAACATTTTTTTGTCTTCGTGTGTGTGTGTGTGTGTGTGTGTGTGTGTGTGTGTGTGTGTGTGTCTGTATGATGGAGGTAGGCATGTATGTTTCATAGCTTGTATGTGGAGATCAGAGGCCAATTTGTGGGGGTGGATAGAGGGATGGAATTTGGGTCACCAGGGTTATGCAGCCAGCATTTTACCTGTGAAGACATCTTGTCCTGCTCTAAAATACCCTTAGCACCCTAAAACTCTTTAAAACCCTTCACCTTTTAAAAAACTTTCCCTAGTGAGATTTTTTTGGCCTACAAGATGACATCGTTTCTTTTCGAATACTTATTACTTGGTTAGGTTTCTTAGGCCTTCTTTTTCCTGGTTATTGTCTGTCCCAAAATAATCTGAGTGGTCTTCAGAGTCACAGGTAATAGGGATAGAGGGCTTTCTGTGGCCAGTGTCTACATGGGCACCAGGAACTGTCTCTCATTTGGCAGGAAGTAGGTAGACTAAAAAAAGAAAATAAGGAAGAGATATTTTAAGGAAGAGATGTTTTAAGGAAGAGATATGAGAATATAGTTTTAGAATGTCAATAATATATAGTATCCTAAATGCACAATTCTTACAAGTTCTTATGTAAGTAATATGTAACCTGGCTTGAGCATAATAGTGCACGCCCATGACCCAAGATAAAGACTCGGCTCTCCCAGAAAGAGAACGCTGTCCTCGTCCCATGCATTGCCTTTGCCTGTCCTTGTTTCATATAAACGGAAGCATTGTGTGTTTCGTATGCCTATTTGCATCTCATGGGCTGCCATGATGTTGATATCCATCCATTAGGCTTCACATATCAGCATTTCTCCCTTAAATAGGCGGAGTCTGTCCACTCTCCTGCAGTGGGTTGCTATTTTTAACTTGTAGCAATTGTAAATCAAGGGTCCTGAACTCTGTTCCATCTTCCTGTGAACATTTGCACCTGCTTGTATTGAGAAGGCGAAGCTAAAGAGTCCTACAGTAATATATCTTTGCCTTTGTGATAACCTGCTAACTGCTTTTGGAAAGTGTCCTCCAGTGTTCACTCTGACCCAGCAGCCTGTGAGGATCTCAGAGCTACATGGAATCCAGCTTTATCATGTCACTTGTTGCAGACAGAGAAGAGCGCCTCACTTCAACCATTTTCTCCTTTTAACTGAAAGGAGAAAAGAAGAAATGGTTGACGCTCAGTGCCACCCTTACTGATGTGTTTATAAAAAGATAGAGAGGGAATCTGTTTGGTGGAGGTGTAGTCAGGTATGGGGGAAGGGGGTACCTCTGTGGGCCCATGCTGAGGCAACCCTTATCCCTGAGGAACCAGCCACTGTGCGGTATAGTATAGAATAGAGTTTATTCAGGGTATGGGGAGGGGAGTTAAGGTGGGTAATAGAGACAGAGAAAGGCAGAGAGAGAGAGGGGGGGGAGGGAGAGGAGAAGTGAAGTAGAGGCCTTCCATGAGCACGTGGTGGAGGGAGGGAACAGGAAGAGAGGGGGAAGGGAAGAGCCGGAGCAAGAGCAAGAGGAGGGGGCAAGCAGGCTGTTGTAAGGTAACTGTGGGGCAGAGCTTAAACAAAGTGCTAACACTCATCTACCCAGAAGATCTCTTGCAAGGATGCTCTAAAATCATGCTTCATTTTCCTTTGAAGATTGCAGAGTCCCCATTTAGGTGGGACATGGGTATAAAAAAGTGGGCTGTGTGCCCTGGCCTGGGGTTGTGTCTTTGGGGGACTGTTGTGATTTCTTTGATATGGCTGATTTTTGAAGTGTTGTCTGTAGCAGGTCCCAAGCAACTCTTTTGTGGGTTATACAGGTGGGTTTTGTAAGGAACAGGGACTCCTGTGCAGTCTCTCTCTGTCCCAGTCTCTGATGTGTGACTAACTTGACTTCTTCTTACCCTCTTCAACCCCTGTCATTCATGGACTTGGTGAGTTCCAGGAAGCTAACTGAAGTTCAGCTACTCTCCATGCCCTGCATAGACCCACTGAGTCCCACAGCAGCAGGCTGCTACTGTCCTAACCCTGCCACCTTTCCCTACATATCTCCTCAGCCTCTCAGTAGGCTGTTGTATGTCTTAAAGCCTTATAGGGTGTTCAGGGTACTGAGATAAGTATCTAAAGTCCTCTGAAAAGGTACCTCAACTTTTTTACACAATTCCCTTAAACACCTTTACAATTAGATTTTCCAGTCTTGGAGGGAAAAAGAAAGAGAGGAAGAAAGAAAGAAAGAAAGAAAGAAAGAAAGCCTAGCCAGCAGTTCTCAACCTGTAGGTCTTGACCCCTTTAAGACCATTGGAAATATCAGATCTTTTTTATATTATAGCTCATAACAGTAGCAAAATTATAGTAATAAAGTAGCCATAAAAATAATTTTATGATATGGGGTCACCACAACATGAGGAACTGTATTAAAGGGTCACAGCATTAGGAAGGTTGAGACCCACTTACCCTAGACTCTAACCTAGGTTGATTGCTCTGCTCGGCCTCCCTGCTTATTTCTCCAGCATTCTTACACAGAATACTCAAGCTAGGTGCCATTGGGCATCTCTGATCACAAGTATCAATCCCCGTATGTGGCCCATCCAGATGTCAGGTGTTGTGGCTGTGTGTTTGGGATTATAGGGTAATGGATATATCATGACCTTTGGCCCAGTGCTTCTATTCATAGGAAACCTGTGGGTAGCTTGTAAAATTCAAACTCAGGTTCAGGAAGCCAAGGGTGATGGAAAAGGAACACATAGGATAAGAGAAGGTAATTCTGCAAGGCAGCTTCCTGGTTCGAACCAGTCTAGTAAATAAATATTGGTCTGAGTTCACATGAGGGCTTTTCCGGGCTCAATTCTTAGTCTTATGGATACAGTCTTTCACTTGAAGCTACATGGTACCCTCTGTCTCTCATTAGCCTAGAATGACATCCCTCTGAAGATCCCTGGGGTCTTAGGAGCTGTGTGCCAATACAGGGAGTAAAGATGAAGCCCCATTCTGTTCCTGTCATCTTAACATGGGAGTCCAGCTCATTGTGGATTTGATTTGCATTTCCTCAGTGACCTGCAATATTAAGCATCTTGTATTCTCATCCATGGAACCATGGCAGAGAGAGATCTCTTCAGGCTCTACGCCAGCTCTAAATTTGGTTCTCAGCCTGTAGGCTACTGTTCTTAAGCCGTGGGAATTTGTTTGAATTCTGAGTATTCCATTTATGTCTTGAAAACATTCTTCCCTTCCTGTAGTTTACCTGAATCATATCCTGTACCCAGGAGCTTCTGCTTGTGAGAGTCTAATTTGGCATCAATTGCTTTACCTTTGTGCCTTTGCCTTCATGTCATATTGAAGAAAATATTGCCAAAACCAATGTTGTAAAGATTTCCCATAAGTCATCTTTTAGAGGTTTTATAATTTTGGGTGTTAACATTTGGTCTTTGGTGTATTTTGAGTTAATTTCTGAATCTATAGAAAGTGAGCTTTATTCTCAGGCGAGGGGATGTTCCACTTACCCAGAACCACGTACTAAAAAGACTCCTTTCCTTGCAAAGGCTCCAGGTCACATATTTCCCTATATGTGAGATCTGTTGTACTGGGCTGTAGGCGTGAGGCTTTATTTCTGGATTCTGTATCCCATGCTCTATTTCATTTTCGTGCAGGTACCAAGGTTTTGATCACTGTTGCTTTGAGGTACAATTGGAAATCAGAAATGTTAGGACTCCAGTTTGTTCCCCTTTGAGGATTGTTCTCGTTCTTCATAGTCTCCTGAAGGGTGGATTCTGGACTCCACCTCGATCATCCTGAGAGGTGTAGCCTTTCAGAGCCTAGTAGACAAGAGAGCAGAGCCCTCAGTGATGGCAGGAGCCCCCTTATAAAAGGACTCAGGTTGGAAGCTGCACTTTCTCATTCTGTCACCTGAAGACAGTGTGTACCCACTCTGAAGGACCGTCATCAAGCCACCGTCTTGAGACCAGAGAGGAAGCTGCCTTCACAGACACCAAGTCTGCTGGAGCCTTGACTTTCAACTTCCTCTGCTCTCAATCTATGAGAGATGATAAGTTTCTATTCCTTATGAGTTACTAGCTTTTGGTGGGTTTGTTATGCTAGTGTGAACAGACTAAGGTAGGACCCTTTGAAATTCCACATGACCTTTAAATACGTTTTCTCAGAAAACAAGATAGGCTTTGACAGATACTTCGTTGAATTTGTAGACCTTTTTTTGGCAGCCCTGGCCTCTTAAACAAGACTGAGTCTCTCAATCCATAACTATGGATATTTTTTAGTTCTTCATTTATTGGCTTCCTCAGTCTTTCAGTGTAAAGTCTTTATTTCTGCATTTGTTAGCTCTTTTTTTTTTTCACCACTGTAACAAAAATACCTGTCAAAAAACAACATAAGGGGAAACGGATTGATTTTTAGTTCACAGTTTAAGAGAGCTCCATGCATCATGTCAGGAAGAGCATGGCAGACTTCACAGCTGCATGAGCTTGTGAGCTGGGCTTCTCATACCTGAGAAGACAAGGACGCAGAGACCAGGATGTGATTCCTTGATTCAGTTAGGGACCTTTGAGATGATGCTACCTGCATTCTTCCCTCCTCAGTTAAACACTCTGCAAACACCTTCCCACAGACATCCCCAGTGGTGTGTCTCCTAGGTAATTCCAAGTCCATTCAAGTTGGCAATAAATATTAACCATCAAAGTCTCCTTGGTGAATTTTATTCCCATCATATGCTATTGAAGCTACGATTTTAAACCACTTCCCTTCATTTCTTTTTTCAGATCATTTCCTACTATATGAAAATGGTTTTTTGTTTGTCTGCTTTGCCTTGTTGGGATGTGGTACACATACACACATATGGTACACAATAGCCTGGACTGGTGTGGAATGCATTACACAGTCAAGGTTTATTCTCAAATCCATAAGAGTTCCCCTGCTCAGCTTTCCATGTTCTAGTAGAATTCAAACATAAGTCACTGTGCCTCACTGATATAATGGGGTTTTGCCTATTAACTTGATACTATGAAATTCTTCTCAACTTATTTATTCTAACAGTACCTATATATGTGCACATTGGCATTTTTATATAAAAGATCATCCCATATGCAAACACAGAGAATTTAACTTCTTCCCTTCAGACTCAGATGTATTTAATTTTTCTTGCCCAATGGCTGACTTTCTCTCTGGGTTTTCAGATCTTGCCTTTTATTTTTTTATGTTGAGGAAGTCTTTCTCTATCTTTATTATTTTATTTAGATTTATAATTTATTTCATTGTATATGTGTGAGCATTTTGCCTGCATGTATGTGTGTGCACTACAAGCAGGACTTAGAGGTCACAGGATGGTGTTGGGTCCTCAGGACCTGGAACTATCTATTGTGTGAGCCCTGGGAACTGAACCCGGGTCCTCTGTAAGAACAAGTGCTCTTAACTACTGAGTCTTCTCTTCAACCTGGCACTGCCTCCCTTTCACCTTCCCTTCTAAAAGAAGTGTGTGTGTGTGTGTGTGTGTGTGTGTGTGTGTGTGTGTACCACCTTCATGCAGTTGCCTGCAGAGGTCAGAACAGGGTATCACATCATCTGAAACTGGAGTACAGGTGGTTGTGAGCTGCCTGATGTGGTGCTGGGAACTGAACCTGTGTCCTCTGCAAGGGCAGTAAGTGCCCTTGGTAGTCTCCTCTCCAGGCACAAATTTGTGATTTTCTTATAGTACATTTTTTTCTTTGGCTCTGGAGTTGGTTAATGCTTCATGGACTAACGAGATGTTTTCTCTCCTCTTCTATTAGTTTAATGAGTGCCATTTTGGAAATTATCTGGTTACGACTCACACGTGAAGCTATCTTCCTGGATTTTTTTGTGTCAGGTTGTTTTCCATGACCAATTTAATTTCATTGTTAGCCGTTCTTTCCACATTTTCTGTTTCTTTATGACTCAGTCTTGTACATTGTATGTTTTTCTAGAACTCTGTTCATCCTATCTAAGTTAGCCAACTTTTTGGCATACAATTGTTTGTAGTATTCTTTAAAAATTCTCTTTATGTCTGTAAAACATTTCGGTTTTGCTACTCAAGCTAGTAACTCTAGGTGGCATGGGGGGCTCTATGTAGACCAGGCTAGCCTTGAGCTCACAGAGATCTACCTGCCTCTTCCTTCCAAGTGCTGAGATCAAAGACATGCACCACCACACCTGGCTATTTTCCTATCCTTTATTGCATCTCATGTGATGGATTTAGAGGCACCTAGATTGGCAAAGCAAATCTTTAGGTCTTTCTGTGAGGCTGTATCCAGTAGCGATCAGCTTATGACGTTCTGACTTAGTGAAGAGTTTTTAAGTTTGTGGGATTCACAATTTGAGTGGATTATGGGAAGCCGCAGAACTGTGCACAGCAGGGCCTTTGTTGGGGAAGTAGGTCAGTGACTGGCATGTCCTTGGAGGCTTCATCTTGCCCTGACCACTTCCTGGTACTGCTGCTCTCTGTTCTTTGGCCCTATGAGGTAAAGAACCTCTACCTCCACACTGTCAACATTATGATATCTTTGCAAGATCTTTTCTTCATCACAGGCTCAATGAAGCAGTCAGGAGCTGTGAGCTGAAACCCTGAACCTGAGGCCTAAACACTCACCCTGCTTGAGTTGTTCAAGTATCCTGTCACAGAGAAACAGAAAACTCAGCAAACACAAAACCCGCAATGCTCCGATGTTTCTCTCTTCCTCCTCTGGACTTGGGCTTGAGATGCCTCTTTCTAACTCTGGAGGTTTAGGTTTGTCAGCTTAAGATCTTCAGTCTTTTATTCTTTGGTGCTGAGCCTGAACCCAGGGCCTCACACCTGCCTATCAGGAGCTCTACCGCTCTGCAGTTTCCCTAGCCCCGGATGCTCACTCTTCTTTTCAACGTAAGTACTCTTTGTGAACCTCCCTCTGTATGCTAAGAGTCTGAGCACATTGTTGTCCCATTCCTTTGTCTCAAAATAGCTTTTACACTGTTTCTTATGAGTCTTTGACCAATTTTTACATGCTATGTATTTTTTTTTCATTTTGTTCTGTTATTTTTTTTAAAAGACACTTACGGGCTAGAGAAATGTCCTAGTGGCTAAAAGCACTGACTGCTTTTCCAGGGGCCCTGGGTTTAATTTCTAGCACCAACAGGGTGGGTGATAACTAACGATAACTCCAGTTCCAGGGACTCCAACACCCTCTTTGGGCCTTTGTGTGCACCAGGCACACTTGTGAAGCACAGACGTACATGCAGGCAAGACATCCATACACACTGTCTCAGCTACTTGTCAGTTGCTATGACAAAAACACTATAATCCAAGGCAACTCATAAAAGTTGAATAACCATGAAAGCATTTAATGTGGGACTCGTGTTTGCAGAGGGAAGTAGAGTCCATGACTATCATGGTTGGAAGCTTTGCAGCAGGCAGATAGCTGGAAGCTTATATCAGATCCACGACTCTGAGGAGAGAGAGAGAGAGAGAGAGAGAGAGAGAGAGAGAGAGAGAGAGAGAAAGAAAGACAGTGTGCTATCTGGGAATGATGTGAGCTTTTGGTTACCATCCCTTCCTACTCCCCCTCCCTGCTGTGACACCCCTCCTAGTGTCTCCCCAACGGTTCTACCAACTGGGTACCACATATTCAAACATTTGAGCCTGTGGGTGCTGTTTTCATCCAGACTGCCACACACATAAGGCAAAAAATAAAAAATAAATCCCAAGTCGGGCAGTGGTGGCGCACGCCTTTAATCCCAGCACTTGGGAGACAGAGGCAGGTGGATTTCTGAGTTTGAGGCCACCCTGGTCTACAGAGTGAGTTCTAGGACAGCCAGGACTACACAGAGAAATCCTGTCTCGAAAAACAAAAACAAAACAAAACAAAAAAAATCCCAAAATAATTACAAAAAAAAATAAATAAAGTTAACAGATAGATACTTTATATGACTTCAGTCTTTTAAATTTATTTAGAAAAAAATTAAAAGTCCAGAGAGAGTGTTCAGCGGTTAGGATACAGCTCTCCGGGGGCTCAGTTCTCAGGACTCAGGCTGGGTAGTTGACAGCTTATAATGACCAGTAACACCAGCTCCAGGGGCTGCAGCACCCTCTTCTGGTCACTGAGGGTATTGCACTCCAACAGGTGAATGCACATATACACAGGTGCATGCACGTGTGATCGAGCATGTACTGTACTCTACATGATGCTCTAGATGCTCTTGGGAAAAACTGTCATCTTCTTTTGTTGGGTTGAAAGGAGTTAAAGAAAACCATTTATTTATTTGGTGTGTGTGTGTGTGCACGCGCGTGTGTGTGTCTGCACACGCACAGGTGTGTTTGCATATATGCACATGTATAGCAATGCTGTTGTGGAAGTCAGAGGACAACATGAAAAAGCCAGTTTTCTCCTTCCACCATGTGGGGGCCATGATCAAACACAGCAGTCAGGATTATCATAGGCATTTTTATTTGTTGAGCCATCTCTCTAGCCCCAAATGGGACATTTTTGATTTATCTGTTACGTCTAGTTGTCTGCAATGCCGTTTAGATCAGTTATTTTTTTATTGATCTCCTTTCTGGTTCATCCACTCATTATCAAAAGCGGGGTACTGGAGTCTACTGTCATTGCTACCGACTTTCACTTCCCCCTTTAATTCTGTCAGTTTCTTCATGTATTTATGGTCCCTAGTGTTTGGTGCACATGTTTATAAATTTGTTCTTGGTCCTTCAGGCAATGTACATCTTTTTGGTTTTGTTGCAGTGTGTGTGTGTGTGTGTGTGTGTGTGTGTGTGTGTGTGTTATTGGAGATGAATCCCAGGACCTGGTAATACTAAGCCATTTTGCCAGTAAGCTACACTCTCAGAACCCCCAACCTATCTATGCCTTTTGATGGGGAAATTTGATCTATTTACATTTAAAACAATTGCAAATATGGAACATCTTCCTACAGCCATGTTTTTATTTTTTTTCATGTCTTAAGGCTCTGTTTTTCCCTTTCCTTTGTGGATTTTTAGGTGGTGACATATTTTGGTTACTCTCTCGTTTTGTTTTATGTAAATCTTGTGTAAACACTTTTTTCACTGTTACACTGGGATTATGTATAATATCTTAAAATTGAACTCATCCATTCTTAAAAGCAATCTCTTTTAATGCATACATGTCTATGTTATGTATGTGTGCGTGCCATGTCTGTGTGGATACCTATGGAGCCCAGAAATGGGCACCGGATCCTCTGGAGCTGGAGCTTCAAGTAGTTGTGAGCTCCTGACGTGGGTGCTGGGAACAGAACTCAGGTCCTCTGGACAAACAAGTGCTTCAGAGCACCAGGCCATCTTTCCAGTCCCCAAATCATCTATTTTAAATTGGTAATGACTTAACTTCAATTACATATAAAAACCTGTGCTCATCCAGATCCTCCAACCCTGTTTTCTATCACAAATTACATCCTTATATGTACATATACATATGCTTATATGCATATACGTCTATATATTATATATATGTGTATATATATATAATTTTTGCCTCTTCAATATTATAAAAGAAAAAAGCAGTCTTACAATCAAAATTACATAATATAGAATTTTACATTTGCTCATGCATTTGCCTTTACCAGACAAATTTGTATTTCCATGGCTTGAAGTTATCGTCCAATGTATTGTTACTGTAGTTTGAAGTCCTCTTTAGCAATTTCCTTGGCTTAATGGCTAGCAACTCCCTCAGCTTCTGTTTGCCTGGGAATGTCTTGTTTGTCCCCATTTTTGAAGAAGTTCTCAGATAGACTGCTTGGCTAGCACTTCCCTTTAGAGCTGTCTGTGTCACCCACTGTGCATGACATCACTCTCTCCTTTTGAGGCTTCCCTTTGTCTTTGACTTCTGAGCTCTGATTATCAAGAGTTTATCCTCCTGAGCATGTGTGTAAAGTTACTTTTCTCCTTGCTGTGATCTAATACCCTACAACAGGAATTCAAGGGGGAAGAGTTTCTTCCCCATCACAGTTTGAGGAACAGTCCATCATGGTGGGGGAGGGACAGTAACAGGAGCTCACGACAGCTGCTCACACTGCATCATCACAGTCAGGAAGCAGAGAGAGATGAATGCCGGTGTTCAACTCACTTTCTCCTTCATATTCACTAGTGCCTTCCCCGCGGACTGGTCCAGCCCATATTTGGGTTGTGTCTTACCACTCCAGTGAAGCCAACCTATGAGTCCCTGACAGATTAGCCCAGAAGCTTTCCATGGAGATGCTAAACCCCATCAAGTTGATGATCAAAATGAGCTTTCACAGAGTCCTTTAGCATCTTGAATTTGTGTGTCCACGTTTCCCTGAATTTGGAAATGTTTAATCATTGTTCAAATAGACTCTCTGCTTCTGTCCATTTTTCCCCTTTCTGGGATTTTCAAAATGCTACTGCATTGGTGTGCAGAGTGGTGTCCCCACAGGACACATTGCTTCTTCTAGGCTTAACAATTGCAACTGACTTTTTTTTTTTTGAGTCTGCGGATTCTTTCTTTGGTCTGCTTGAATCTGCTGACAAACTGCTAGTGAATCCTTCGACATTATACTTTCTGGCTCCAGAATTTCTGTCTAGGTCGTTTAAACATTTCCACTTCTCTGTCGCTGTCACCATTTTCATTAATCCTGTCCTTTCGTTCTATGCACATGTCATTCTTTAGCTCTTCGAGCATCTTTGAGACAGCTGTTAACGTCCTTGTCTTCGAAGTCTGAAGCCCAGTTTCTGTAGAATTGATTCTTGGAGATTTTAATTTTTTTTCCTTTTAGTTGGTTATGTCTGTTTATTTTCATAATTTATGACCTGTTGAAAATTTGGCATTTGAAGGAAGAAGGAATATTTCTCTTAATTTTGCAATGTGGCACCATTAGACGTTGAAAACCTTTGATGATTAACCTGGCATAAGGATTTATAAGGATCTTTTGGTAACTTTTAGAAACTTTGTCCCTTTCTATTTATATTATTATTATTATTATTGTTGTTGTTGTTGTTGTTGTTGTTGTTGTTGCTGTTGTTGTTGTTGTGTTTTCTACCCTAATATGTAAATGATGGCCGTCTTCCTACTTACCTTTATAAACATGGCTGTGTTCAAGTGGATTAACATTTCAGAGTCCTTTCCCTGCTTCTTGTCAAGACCCTAGGTGTTCTCTTGAATTCTTGAGCCCATAACTTTACCTCCCAGTCACCTGCTGATCTGACGTCCCCTGCAGTCAGTCACACTTGATACTTCATAGTCTCCATCCTGCTGGCAGTGGGACGACCTACAGCTGAGCCAGATCTGGGTCAAGTGAGGCAGGTATCAGTCGCTCTGCACTTTGAAGGCTAACTCTACTCTTTCTTTTCCATTCCGAGGCAAAACAAAGGAACTGTTTCTTCCAGTCTGCGCCACTCAGTACAAGGAGAGGGTGGAGCACACACAGGCAAATCATCACCAAATGTCTCCGAATTTGGGGTTGTAATTTCCCTGGTTGTGTGTTCGTTTGTATGCTGCAGATTCTTGGCCGGTTGCTAGAGCAACCGTGAAACCCTTTGAGTCCTCTGTTTACTTGATATTTTCATGGGAATTGGAGGATCTGGAACTTCTTGGTTCCCTATCTTGCTGATGACACTGTAACAAGTTTTACTCACAGTTTGAAATATGCTTTATTTTATGGCAGTCTTACCATTTGTTTTGATTTCTATTCTTTTCTTTTCTTTGCAGGTGAAGAGAACATTTAGGTAGCTTTTATTTTTGAAACATTCTTATTGCATTCATTGTTAATCTATGTGTACACGTACTCATGTGCACACCTCTGTGCCGTGGAACACACATGTGGGTGTCAGAGGACAGCTTGGAAGTTGCATTCTCTTTTTCTACCATGTGGGTTCCTAGCATTGAACTCACACTGTCATGCTTGGTAGTAAGCACTTTTACTAGCTAAGCCAGCTCATCTGCATCATTAGGTAGTTTCTATATCAAAGCATCTCTTGCCTCCTGTGATTTATAAAGTCTGTGCTTGTTTGTTTGTTTGTTTTTGTTTTGAGTATTTAACACTTCACCTGGCCTAATATATGCTCGTTTTCCAAACACTTAGGCATACTCTGAAGGCTTGCTATCTGTCTCTGGGTATAGAATATCTATTTCCAGTTACACCAGTAACTCAGTCATCTCAGGCTGCTTCAGTTAGTCCTTACATAAACACCATGGGTGTTTGATCTGCTTCGTCTCTTGGTTTTGCTGTGGATGGAATGGAACCCAGGGCGTTATCTACCACGAGGCCGTTCATCTACCACTGCACTACTCTGTAGCTTAGGTGACATTCCTGCAACTTCAAGCTGGATTTCCATCACCAGTTAGGACATTACTCCTGCCCTTGAGTGTTTCCCTGAAATTTAGTGTTTGCCAGGTATATTTTCTCTTTTGACTTCCTTCGAAATGTTCATTAAGTATTAAGTATAGAATCACAAACTGCTTCCATTTCCTTGCAAAAGGAAGCAAAGTATAAATCTGTAAGTAATATCAAACCCTAACCTAAAGACTGTGTTTGCTGCACAGACGCTTCTGTTTGGTATGGTCCCTCATTTGCTGCCTATGGTTTCCGAGTCCTGTTCAGAAAGTCTCTACCTGCCTTAAGCTTAGGTGTTTTGCGTTGTTTTTTTGCTCATGGCACATGGCAGGATAGCACTCTGTCTCCTGCACACAGATCTCTCCTTCCCCCAGCGCCATTTATTGCAGACACTGATTTAATGCACCACATGCTTAGCAGCCTGTAGCAGCACTTCTTTGACTCTGACAAAGCAGTGGCAGACTATCTGACAGAAGTGACTCCCAGTTTGATCGTTGTGGTGGTTCTAATGCCAGTGGTTCCCGTTGGCTTATGTTTGCATACTGGTTCCCAGTTGGAAGAACTGTTTAGGAAGAATTAAGTGATGTGGTCTTATAGGGGTTGGGCTTTGAAGCTTCACACCATTCCCAGTGAGCTCTCTCTTCACTTTCGACCTCAGCTCTAACTCCTTGCTGTGCCTTCCTGTCTGCCGCTGTGCTCCCTACCACAATGACCGTGGATGACGACCCTCTATGAGCCGCTCAGTCAAATCCTTTCTTTCACAAGTTGTCTTGGTCATTCTGTTTTGTCACAGTAATGGAAACATTAACCTGACAAGGGTACAGTCCATCACAAGGAAAGGCATGCAGTAGGAGTATATCTGTAACAGGAAGTAGAGACAGGATTGCTGTCAGTTTGCATTTTCCAGTGAAATTCGGTCTGGAATTCCAGCCAATGAAATGGTCCTCCCACAGTTTTGGTGGGTCTTCCCACCTCAGTTAGCCCAGTCTGGAAACTCCCTGACAGACACCCAAGAATCTGTTTCCATGGTGATCCTAAGTCCCATCAACTGGGCAATCAAGATGAAGCATCACGGTAACTGTTTACATGTAATGTGAAATGTTATATGGTACCTGGTCTATCTGTTGGTTTTTATGTCAGTACCATGTTGTTTTGTTTACTATAGCTTTGCCATATAGTTTGAAATCAGGTATTTTGGTGCTGTCATCATCTTACTTGATCACTTTGGTTATGGGTGAGGGCTTTCCTATGGTTCCATATGAATTTTATGATTTTTTTCTGTTAGTGTAAAAAAGAATGTCATTGGAACTGGGTACAGACCTTTAATCCCAGCAAAATACCTGAAAGACACATGTGGCCTTGAGTTGCTTAGCTATCCTTTCCTTTCTCCCAGGAGCCTTTTAAGTGTATATTGTAGTTTTTTACTGCATTTATTTTAGAGTCCAGCATATCTTTATGCTAAGGTTGTTAACAATAGTATATGGAGATGGGACAGATTCTTAAGTTTCTCATATTGATCTTGGATTCTGCAACCTTGCTGAATTCCCTAACTGGTTCTGGTAACTTTGTAGACTGAATTGGGTATTTGATTTAGACATTTGAGCATATCCTCTGTGAAGAAAGAATTTTATTTTTACCTTTACAATCTAAATGTATTTCATTCCCCTTAGTGTCTTATTTCAGCGGCTATGAACATCAATAAAATATTGAACAGAGGCAGAGAAGACACTTGTTTTTGTTCCTGATCTCCAAGGAAAGCTCAGGGTTACCTGGTTATGTTAGCTGTGGGTTTTCACACAAACAACCTCCTGTTGCTAGGAAGAATTTCTCTTCTTACTTTGCTGGGAATTTTTTTATATAAAGAATGTATGTTGGATATTATTATTATTATTATT
>JANHMN010000013.1:33675374-33687888 GCA_030674055.1 Rhabdomys pumilio | reverse complement strand
CCCCCCCCAGCCATAAAATTATTTTCTATGCTACTTCATAACTAATTTTGCTGTTATGAATTGTAATATAAATCTCTGGCATGCAAGATAGTTGTAGGTGACACTTGTGAAAGGGGCACTTGAAACCAAAGTGGTCACAGCCCACAAGAAACACTGGGTTAGAGGGTCAGAATTTCTCTCAAGAAAATAGATGGAGATTTTAGTAAACCAAACCTTTTCGGGTTGTTAAATTGCTTTGGAAATGTCTTCAGTCCTACTCGGTCTGCTAGGGTGAGAATGGGCTGAAGCATTGGAGAAGGGAGCAGTGGAGCTGACGCTGTTTCTTTCTGCTGTGTCAATGCTCATACACGTTGGCAGTCAGGACCAAGCAGGATTTTTCAGGGATATTTTCTTTGTTCTAGCCAACTTTAATCCACTTCTGACTAGCTAACAAGTTACTTGGGGGAAAAGAGCTGGGCCGCCCAATTTTATTTAAGTTCTTTGAATTTGTGGGTGAAGTGTTTCCAAGAAGAAATGACAAATGGGTCTCATTTTAGGTCCCCTATTATGAATGACAGGTTAAACAACATTCTTACAATCTTGAGAATATAATGACTACATCTTTAAAAGCCTCTAGGGACTATTGTACATTCAGGAATGAGAGTCAGTAAATTATTTATCTACACATTAATCTCTCTAAAGAGATCTCCAGCCCTTTCAGTTTGAAAGCTCCACTTCTCAGTCTCCACTTCAGCAACACTGTATCTGAAGGGCCTACATCTGTACAAACATTTCTAATGAAAACACCAAGACAACCCCCAGAGAAGCAAATAGAAAGAGGTGTTAAGTCTAGGGTGGCCTTCCCACTGGTACATTCCTGACACTCGTGGACTCCACCTCCAGGCCAAAGGTTATGTAAGAGCAGCGGTTCTCAACCTTCCTAATGCTGTGACCCCTTCATACAGTTCCTCATGTTGTGTGACCCCCAAGCAGACAATTGCTTCATTGGTATGTCTTAACTGTGGTTCTGCTACTGTTATGAATCAGAACGCAGCTCTCTGAAATATAGGATATCTGATATACAACCCTCAGAGGGGTCAAGACCCACAGGTTGAGAAACACTGTGTCAGAGGGCAAAGGTCTGCTCTTTGGGCTCCAGAAAAACTCAGGTCCTTAAGCAAGTCTCTTTCCCACTTACCTCAAGATGGATGAATTCTATCTTTGTCTCCCAAGTCCTGGACATGCAGGGTCCATCAGTCAAGTGTAGGCTCCAGGGTTACAGTTGCAAAGGACAGACATCAGTCAGGTTCAAGTTTTCAAGTTCTAAGTAACTGCAGATTTTATTCCACATTCCAAGCAAATCACTTTGTAACTAACATATAGAAAACTTCTCTGGAATTTATGTCTAAAGTCTTAAGTCCCTGTTAAATTTAAAAAGCAGTATTTAAAATATTAAATAGCACTGGAAAATTATTGACGCTACACAGTTGTCCTCTGCCACCACGCATGTTTCACAGCGCACACAGTGTACTGCAGCCCACACACATCATGCAAACATACACTATTACATTTTAAAAGTTTTTTTTTTTTTAAATCATGTAAGGGAAGCCATATGCAATGGTAGTGAGACCAGAGCTGTGGGGTGGTGAATAATTCTGTAACAGCCAGGTCAATCTACTCTCTAGTGTCTTCAGACACATACGCAATTCATACTGGAACAACCCGTGAGCTCTTATCAGTATCTGACCAGGGCAGTCAGTAGAGGAAATCATAGAACCTTCTCCATTTATACAGAGCCACAGTCCATCCTTACCTCAGCCTACACACCAGTATCTGCATCACTGGGACAGCCCTGTAAAGGAATTCTCAAAGTGCATACAGACACTGTGGTGGCTTGACCTTGCAGACAGTGCAGCCCTCTCACGCGTCTTCTTTAGAAGTGAAAACTCCAGGCTTCAGAGACGCACGCACTAGCTGCTGCAGGTGCACCACACACTGGCAGTTCCTGAACAAAGCTCGGTGTGAATATGTGAAGCACCACACGGGAATGTGCTAACATACGGCTAATGAAGTGAAACTAACATCTTAGCTTCTTCTCACTTTATGTCGTTTAAAATGTGGTGGAAGAGCCCGGGAAAACAAACATACAAGAGGAGGCCGGCACCTTACCACTCCATTTAGAAACAAAGAGACCACAGAACTCAGGATGCACACAGTGAGGATTTTATTTGTCAAATTACAGCAGCTCCAAGATGGCTTTCTCGAAGGCAAAGCACACACAGTTTAGAAGTCCTTTCCCCTTACTCTAAGGCCCCCTCTAGTGTTTGAAAGCTCCAGGCCTCAAAAGATACAGGAGGAAGAACCAGCGTTGGGCCAGAACCTTCTAAACAAAAATACTTTTGCTCCATTCATGTCACCAAAAAATCAGGAACATGTAACCATAATTCATATTTCAAATCCCTGCTATGATTATCTGTCTCATCACCCTCAAATCTAGCAACCTTTCTGTTATTTACGCTCGGTTGCTTTTCGAAGACAAAGACTTTGCAAATTAAAGAAGCATATGATGCCTATAGAGGTTTTAATTTCACAAACAAGAAATATACTTAATGAACATTACCATATAACCTGCTTTGCATGTGCTGAAGTTACTGGTAATTAGTACACACTTGCTGAAGTATACACTTCAACTTGTTAGTTTTGGAAATCAGAATTTTTACTGTCTATGTTTTAAGATGCCCATGAACTGGGAGTTCGCTAATTAACTGTTCAGTGTCACGCAGGGATAGGGACAGGCGTGCCATGAGGATGGGGTGGTCTGGAGAACACTGAGTGAAGGAGCTCTGGAGGTCCACAGAGTCACTATTACAGCTGCACTGCCTCTCAGGTGCCTCTAACAGACTGACCACAGAGGGAGGGAGTGGAAGAGCTCAGCTTCACTCGGTGTTCTCGGCTAATGTCGCCAGGTGTGTTTCCATAGTCTGTCTGAAGCTGCACTGCCATCACTGAGAAACAAAGGCAACCTATAGTTTTAAGAACAAGAAGCCTCATACAGTTGTGAGCAGGAGACTGTGATCAGACCAAGCTATTTTCTCATGTTCTTAAAATGGAGCCCAGTGAAATTTGGAATTTGATTTGTTTTTAATCTGCATGAACTGTGTTTAAGCAATGACTAATTTGTCAGACAACATGTCACACAGCGTCTCTGCCTGAGACTGCTTTATTTTCAAAGTTGTCATCTCAAATACCACAGGTTGAGGGAAAAAGACTGGTTGTATAAATGCTTTTTAAAAAATGGCTACACTTATAATTGGCTTCAACTTGGAGATATCTACAATCAAAGGGAACAGGGCACAGCATTTTTAAAGTGCAATACATTCTCTTTTGGCTCAACATAAAAAATTATATACTGGGAACTACTGTGGCCAGTTCTCCTGGAATAAGTTGTGAAGGGCTGTTTTTAAAGTCAAACGACAGATTTTAAACTGAAGAACACTGAAAAGTCATTTTAAATGAGCGTATAAAACACAATTACAAATGAAACCAGCATTGGAGAGGTAGCCTAAGTAAAATCAAATAAATACTATATACAGTAACATACAAAATTCAGCTTATAAAAAATTTAAAAGAGCATTCCAAAGTAGCCATTTTCCTTGCTTTTGAGGATTTTACAAAAAAATCAAAATGCAGACCTGGAGTACCTGCAAAGCCTTCCCAGTGCTTTTAATTACTGGCACTGCTTTTTGTCAAAACCTCTCTGATCTGCCGGTCGAGTTCACTTATTATTCGGTCCTCGTGGTTGTAGACCCCCGTTCTCATCAGAGTGTCCCTTTCCTCTATCAGACGTGTCAGGTAGTCATCCAGGCCTTCCTCCAGCCCAGAGCCCCGCGGGCTGCCCAGCTTCCCACTTGCAATCTCTCTGCAGTCCTGGGTCTGTTTCTGTTCTTGCTGCCTTAACCTGAGAAATGAAGAACAGATGCCACTGTAGCAGACAGAAATACTATTTTGACTCTTAATATCAGTATTTAAAAATAAGACAATTTATAAGTTTTACTAGGTTTTTTTTAAGAAATCAAAAACCAATAATTACCACCTGATAAAAGCAATATATATATATATTGCTTTTTTTTTTTTTTTATTTTTGGTTTTTGGTTTTTCAAGACAGGGTTTCTCTGTGTAGTCCTGGCTGTCCTGGAGCTCACTCTGTAGACCAGGCTGGCCTTGAACTCAGAAATCCACCTGTCTCTGCCTCCCAAGTGCTGGGATTAAAGGCGTGCGCCACCACTGCCCGGCTAAAACTTTTTTTTCCCCCATCAGACTCCAGATTCGAACTGGCACGGGAAGGGCCGCACCCCCCCTCTACAGGCGGACGCCCAAGGGCTGCGCCACAGCGCACTCACTAAGCGATATATTTATAAAAGCACAAGCTGTGTCTGTACTTACAGAATGCATGCAAATGGTAAGGCACAGTACAACAGACCCTTAGCACAGCATATGGGAGCGAGAGGCAGGAAGACCACAAATTCCAGGCCAGCTGGGCTGTACAAGACAGTTTCTAACACAAAAGCCAGGGGCAGGACATAGCTCACTCACTATCAGTGGGACAGCACTTGTCTGTCACTTCAAGTCCCTTGGTTCAGTTCTTGTCACTTAAAAAAAAAATTAAAAAAGCACCAAACATAGAAACTGGAAAATGAATATTTTGCTTTAAATTAACATGCATATATATGCATCTTTATTATTATTAATTATAAATACTAGTTATATGTTAAGTATATAAATACATAATTTTTTTTTAAAGATTTATTTGTTTATTGGTTGAGACAGGGTTTTTCTGTGTAGCCCTGGCTATCCTAGAACCCACTCTGTAGACCAGGCTGTCCTTGAACTAAGAGATTCACTTGCCTCTGCCTGCTGAGTACTGGGATTAAAGGTGTGTGCAGCCACCATCACCCAGCCAACAATTTATTTTTAGTTATATGTAATGTGTGTGGGATGTTCACACAAGCTTAGCTGCCATCAGGTGTCCGTACCATGGAGCTGGAGGGACAGAGTTGTAGGTCACGTGATGTAAGTGCTGGGAACCATACTTCGGTCCGCTGGAAGAGCAGTGCACACTTTAAGCAGAGGCTGTCTGTCTCTGCAGCCCTGAGTTTTCAGTGATGCCCCATAGGCAGTGCTATGTCCTACTCTTTGACCTTGATCACCTCAGTGCCCCATCAGCTAGATGTGCCGTCATTTAACCATCCTTTACTGTTTACCTCAAGGTGTTTGAACACAGTATCTCTGCTATTTGAACACAGTATTTTCTTTAAATTTACTCATCGTAAACCACACGTAGTAAATCAAAAGGGAAAGTGCACCCTGCGGAAGAGTTTGTGTCTCTAATTACTTTTAGTTCCTCTAATTCCTTTAAGGAAAGTACAACTTCTGAACACGAAAGCCTGGCCCAGAGGGCATGAGGTGCAAAGATTTGGTCTGTGTGTCTCCTGGTCAGTTTTGATGAGCTCGTCTGGAGGGAGATAGGAGCAGATGCTGTCTGGGCACTGTGAGGATTTGGAGACAGAACACATTCAATTCATGCAGAAGTAGATGTGCAGAGGGCAGAGGCCGACGTCAGGTATCAGTCCGCCCTTGCACTTTGAGAAAGAACCTCTTCGTTGTTACTCTGTGGTGTATGCCAGGCTAGCTGACCTGCAACCTTCTGCAAATTCTCTTGTTTCCTCCTCCTATTTCTCTACAGGAGCAAGAGCATTGGGATAAGTGATGTACACTACTGTGCATTCTTGGGATTTGAACTCAGGTCCGAATGCTTGCAAGGCAAGCACTTTTTATCCATTTAGCTGTCTCCCTCCCTTCTATACATTAATTATTATAGCTACCTAGGATGAAGGGACTTTCTAAGCAAATTCATAATCCATGGTGCCTAACTATAGATCAACAGGTCTAATCATGTCCCTTTTAAAATTACCTGGTTATGTAAGAAGGAAAAATGTATTTTTTATACAAGTATATCATCTCTATCAAGTACTTACTGAATTGTCATGATCACAATAGAATATTTAAACTTGGTAGCTAAGTAAGCCCTCAGAATTCCAACAGGAGACTTGGATAACGATGTCTGACAAACACTGGGTTCCTCATTTGCTTCCTCCCTCAGAATCCACAGGACTGTTGCTAGAAAGTTCCTTGTCGTGTGATCTGAGTATGCCTCTTAATCCTCCTAATGCTTTTTGTTTTTCCACCCAAAAGGAGAAGCCTAGTTCCTTTTAATATGGCAGTCCTCCAGATATTTTCAGACGACTTTCCCAACGGTATCCTTCTCCACGTTCAATACATCCCAACTCTCCTAGTCATCTGGATGCCACGATGTCTCATGTTTTGCTGGAATGGTCCCAGGGCACTGAAAATGTCTAGGTATCTGATTTCCTTTAAAGGACATCACACACTGGTGAGACCAGAGACATTTTCTGCAGCAAATACACAGTGCCTGTGACAGTTCTTAGCAACACCAACTCTTTGACAGCAGAGCCACAGTGGTAAGAGCAGCTGTGGATAGCTTCTCTGTGTGACCTGTTTCCGTGTCTTTCCTATCACACAGTGGTGGTTCTTGTAACTTACAGAGGACACAATGTATGCCATCTCACTAGTTCACTCTCAGTCACGGTGTATGATGACACTAAGACCCACTTGTGTATGATTCCCAGGTTGACAGGCACCTTTCATCTTTCTTTAGGCTACCAAGAGACCTGAACACACAGCATGCATTTGGTTTCTGTGTTAGTTGGGACAGCCAGGTCTGAATGAGATCATGATCTAACGCACTGTTTTGTGGTTTCCAAGTTTACAATATTGCAGATACCAAATAGTTATTGAAAATTCTGCCAAAGATTCTTTTCTTAAGGATTTATTTTTCGTATATGAGTGCTTATCTGCATGAGGGCATCAGATCATATTACAGATGGTAATGAACTTTGATTACAGTATAGTGTTTAATTGTTCAATTTTATTGATTGGTAATTTCTTACTGTCTAATCTACAATGTTTAAGACTCTGCTACTTGAGTGTGTACTGTATAGTTTTTTAGACAGTGATTTTGAAAGGAAACATTTCACTTCATATATTCATGGGACAAGCACATTTTTAAGGGCACAGCACACTTAGCAGGTTTGGGCTGCCAGAGCAAAACAGGACAGACTGGGTAGCTCAAAGAATGAGTTATTCACAGTTCTAGTGGGTCCAAGATAGGGTGCTGGCACAGTCTCCCTCTTTCTCTCTCCTCACATAAGAAGGGGAAGAGAGTGAGCATGTTCCCTCTGTCTCTTAGGTAACAGTAACTTTTAGTCACCTGACATAATCATCGTCTCCGAGGCTTACTGCCTCCATCTGCTAACCCAGGCCTGGAAACTTCCAGCCTCCGGACAATCTTATCTAGGCCTAGAATGTTTTCAGCCTCTGAGATTACTGCTGAATGTGCTCATACTTTCTAGCTCTTTCTGAACTCTTGCTGGCTAGTCTACTCACCTGTTCTGGCTCAAACTCCTCTCCACACTAACTGATTCCATCTGGCTTCTCCTGTATTGTTCTGCTTGGCCTCAACCTAACTCTGGCAATCTGTTCTTATCTTCTGGCTCCTTCTCATTCTCTGGCTCATTCTGTCTTCAACTGTGTCTAGCTTGTTCTCCCTCTGCAACCTGTCTCTCTACAACTGTCACAGTAAAGCTATCTTCTTCCTCTGTGTTGCTCTCTCTTAAGTAGCTTTCCTTTCCTCTCTCTTCTTATGAGAGGTGGGCATATCCTAGTCTGTCAATCTTTCTCTGATTCATCACTTTGTCTGCCACTCAGTTACATATCACTTTATACATGGGTGGTTCCTTCTACATACCTTCACTCTTTGAGATTAAAAGCGTGTGCTAAGGGCTGAGCCACACCGCAACTAGGAACAGTTTTTGTTGTTGTTGTTGTTTCTCAGTAAATAATATAATCTCAGGGTTTACAGTGTGATCAAATATCCAGCAACATTCTTAGATGGGCAGAATCCCCTTGTGAGGGCTCCACTCTTCTCTCCTGTCAGCTAAAGACTTATCTCCAAATACTAGCCCATTTTGGCTTCCACAGGTGGCTTCCAGGGGAGCATGGTGCAGTTTATGCCCACTGTGTATCTATCTGATACTCTATGGTAGCTCCATGTATAAGAATATGCAGTGACAACACAATGTAGGCCCAGAGTCCAACAGTTAAGAGAACTCAGGAGTTCACTGAATGTCAACTGTAAAGGTCATCTCTAGGCCGTGCTTAAGGGCTAAACAGGTACCATCATTCTCTTCAACAAACACATATTTGACAAATCCAATATTATAAGCTTGGATGGCACTGTCCCTTAAGAGAATAACATGATCCATACCTTCCAAAATGTGCTGTCATAGAAAACGATTTAAAAGAGCTGAAGAGATGGACCGGTGGTTAAGTGCACCTGCTGTTCTTCTAGAAGGTCTGAGTTCAGTTCTCAGCACCCATGTTGGGTGGCTCACAACTGCCTATAACTCCAGCTCCAGGGAAACCGATATTCATATCTGGTTTACACTGGAACTCACATACATGGCAGAAACATGCACAAACACAGACATACATATAAATAAAAGTAATAAAAACAAACCTCTATAAAATAAAACAATTTAAAAAGCAGTACGCTATATGTTAAACACTATTTTGGTAAGTGAGGATCAATGTTTTAATTGTATCTATCAAATTTGTAGATCATACAAAAATAAATCTTACTTTTTAACATGACTTACGTCATATCCACATGTGCATGTGTGTGTTTGTCTTACCTGTCTTTGAATGGTTGGACACTGTACCCTTTTAGTCTAGGGAAGACCAACTTAAAAAGCTGCACATTCCACCTGTGTTCGTGAGAAAAGGAACTGTCTTCAGGACAGTACCTGTTCAGTTCGTTCCTTATGTCCAGCAGCTCCTGTTGCTCGGTTCTCACTGTGTCTTTCTCCTCAGCAGCCAGGTAACGCAGCCGCATCTGCTCCAACTCCTCCTGCTGTTTTTTAAGGCGAGCCATTTGACTTTCTTGCTCCCTCTTAAAGAAACAAAGAAGCTGACATGTACCACTGTAAAAATACCCATTTCATAGGACTTTGACTTATAGATACAACTTGGGAAGAATGATATGCTGCCAATTCTGGACCAAATGAAATTTAGAAATGCTCAACTTTTCTCCTAATTATCTTTTTTTTATCTTTCTCTCCTTTTGATGTCCTAACTCATGAGGACTGAGGTTTGCTGAACAGTTACAGTATAAAAGAATGTGAAGGCAGGAACAGCCACTTGCCAACATAGAGAATTACAGAAGGGCCTGCATCTACAAGCATCTAGGAGCCTCATCTACACACCAATGTGTCTACAAAAAATCAACAGTCTCTGATCAATAATCCTAACCAGTTTAGCTGATAAGGTTTTCTCTTCTCTAGGCTCATACGAAAATCTAAGTACATAATCTTTAGAAATAAATAAATAAAAATGGGATCAAATGATATACTTGCATTTAAAAATTAACAATTCAGCCGGACGGTGGTGGCGCACGCCTTTAATCCCAGCACTTGGGAGGCAGAGGCAGGTGGATTTCTGAGTTTGAGGTCAGCCTGGTCTACAGAGTGAGTTTCAGGACAGCCAGGGCTACACAGAGAAACCCTGTCTCGAAAAACCAAAAAAAAAAAAAAAAAAAAAAAACAAATTAACAATTCCTCCATAGAAGTAGATAAAAGTTTCTAAAATAAATGTAACAATCTATAGGAAGAATATATTCCATGCCTTGTAAGAGAGAATCCATCATGACAGTGTTGCAGTAAGACCCCCTACTATGTAACATGAAACTTCCAAGTTCACCCATGTACTGCTCTACAGACAAGGACTATTCTTTCCTTAGGACAGCAGGGGCAACAGGTGGCATCTCTGTGTCTGCACTGTTTTATTGTTCCTGACAGGCCTGAACTCAGACATCAGCCTGCTTCTGCCTCCGACTGCTAGGATTAAAGGTGTGTGCTACTATGCCCAGCTCATGGTTTTTGTTTTTTTGTTTTTTAAACTAAGTAAATTATTTTCAGATTACAGCAAATAAAACACTGGTCAAACACAAGGGATATTTTGCTATACTGTTACAATGTGACCCACTCCCATAACTACCATCCGGGTAAAGAAAAACTTACGAAGTCTGCTTCCCCGTCTCCTCAGTCACTAACCCCTACACTTTCCACAGGTAACCACTACCGTAACTCTAACACCAGGAGTGAGTATGCTGAGTGTACTGAGTTCTGTGTAGAAACGTGAAGTCCAGATGGCTCTGGGTTGGGCTTCTTTCTCTGACACTGACCTGAGTCGTGTATTGCCCTGTACAGCTCGTCACTCGCAGTAACGCACAACCTTCCACTCAGCTATCATGCAGTTTATGCACAGCTGAGGACCGCTCGGGCAGCTTCCAACGTCACACTATAAATGCTGCCAATGTTACCATGACTATGCATGCCCTCCGAACACATCAGGATGCATTGTACCTAGCTCTATACCTGAGACTCAAGCTGCTGGGTCAGAAAGCACAACTGCAGGGTTAGAAAATATTGCCAGACTGTGTGCAAGGCAGTCCATCACTGAATGGTTATTGTCAAAGTTCCTAGGCCCTGTAGTTTTGAACAACACTTGGTAATTTTTTCTCCTTTTTAAAAACAGTTCTGATCTATCGCACTGTGGTTTGTCATGATTTTATTTTGCATCTTTTCCCAAACAACAAGTCTCAATACATTTTAATGGCATTTGGATATGCTTATCAGTAAAGTTTTTATGAAAACTCAAGGTTTTACTCTCTATACCTGTTTATCTTTTCTTACTGGTGTCACAGTTCAAGATCTCCCATCATTCTTTGTTTCGTCCTTTCACGCCGTGTTTCAGGGTGAACAGGAACAGCCTGCATGGCTCCATCAACTCCTTTCTAGCTGGCCTTCTATGCCTTTCATTTCATTTTTAACCCATGTCAGCCTTGAGGATGCTGTTTTAGGTTTATTTTGTGTGTATATGTGTATGTGTGTGTGTGCACAGGTATGTGCAGCTGGTCACGGAGGCCAGGGCAGGGCGCTGGAACTCCTGAGTTAGAGGCACGCGCTGCTATGGGGCACCTGATGTGAGTGCTAGGAACCAAACTCCAGTAACAGTGTTCTCTACCACTGGGCAGTTTCTCCAGCCTGGGGATACTTAGATCAGTGTGTGAACAACTGGCTTTGTGTACAGCGTGAGAAGATGGGCAGTGTTGGCTCCCATGTTTGTAGGATGTCTTGTGCATGACAGGATTAAAGGTATGTACTGCCTTGCCTTGCTCTCCTTATTGTATTTATGGTACTAAATAACTACCTTGTCTAGTGAGCAACCCAGGGTGTGGTCCTCCCAGGTTTTGGGCCTGTTTGAGACTAACTAGTTTTGCACTTGTAATTTCCTTATTACTGAATCTATAGATTATTTTAAGATTTAGAATCATGGTTACTATGCATGTCTCTTATTTAAAAATTTTTTTTTTTACATAGTCTGTGGGGTTAGGGTTATTTCTTCCTATACTGTTTATTGAGTCAGTTATTTTTGTATATATTATCCATTACAACTGCTGTACAATTACTTTTTAACTTCTGAGTCACTTTAGTAGGTAATCAAACTTACTTATTTGTACCATCCTAGTCTTTTCACATGCTGGTAGGATCCCGAGTCCTCTTTCCCTTGAATATTCTGATATTTATAGAGGATGTCTCTCTTCCAAAGACTTCCTCTCAAAGAAACAACTTTTGGTTTTTGTGTGGGTATGCACACATGCTTGCATGTGGAGGCCAGAGGTGAATGTCAGGTGCTCTTCAGGCACCTTGGTTTTTGAGCTCATACTGAGGCTTGGGGCTCACTGATAAAGCAGATATATCTGGTTGGTGTGGGCCAAGGATATCTGCCTGTCTCTGCCTCTGCCTCCCAGTGCTGGGATCAGCAGCACAAGCTACCATGTCAGATTTTTATGTGGGTAATGGAGTTTAAACTTAGGTCCTCACGCATGGGAGGCACTCGACTGAATGAGCTATCTCCCACGCTCTGTCTACAAGATACATTTTTCTTTCCTTATTTTGTAATGTGGCTATGGTGAGATTCCTCTCTAAGCACAATCCTCCCACCCCAATTTCCTGCTCTGATATATTGCATTTTATTATGCTGAGTTCAAATATTTCCCAATCTCACATGGCCTTGATTTTTACAATGGTTATTAGAAGTAAACTACTAAAGAAATGTTCCATGTTGTTAAATTTTAATAATTTACACTTTAGTATCCCTGTGAGCAGGACACATCCTAATGTACAATCTTCTGAAATGTGTCCAACTGTGGTTTAATGTAGTTTCTGCACAATTTGAACAAAATGCTTTCTGTGTATCAGAAAGTGTAGAATCTTTCAAGAATCTATACACCAGTGGTCACCTGCAGGGTCGGTTCTAGATAAGCCAGTGGTCACCT
>JANHMN010000013.1:33589809-33675364 GCA_030674055.1 Rhabdomys pumilio | reverse complement strand
TGGTCACCTGCAGGGTCGGTTCTAGATAAGCCAGTGGTCACCTGCAGTGTGTGGATCCTCATTTCTGGTCATGTCATCAGATCCACATAGGCATCCAACTGTTTTGGTTTTGTCTAAGCTTTTATACGCACCTGTATTGTGTGGTGAGTATATCCTCTCTCACTCTATTAATCTGACTGTAACTGTGAAAGCTGCCCCAGGGATGCTTCCTGAGTCAAGACTTACTGCTATGCTAAGCCAAATCTACAGAGAAGGTCTGTTCTTTATAGAGCACACTGTTGGGCTGTTTGGAATGTGGGCTTATTCACATTTTCTCTACAGAAGCACTTACCTCAGTTAGTTTTAAAGCAACCTGGAGTGTGTAGATTTCCATCTTTCCTCTGTACCATTTTCTAGTCCTTTCATTTGCTTTGTTTCTTATCTTTTAATTAACTCTTTCATGTCAAATTTCCTTCAGCTTCTTCTGAGATATAAGATGTTTACTTAACAAAACCCAGTATGAATTAGGACTATGACAATCTTACAGAAAGCAAAATATATTTCATACACGTGAACTGTGTCACTTCACATTTGTGATGTTTTGTCATGAATTTGTAATTTACGTACGTCTCAAACTTCTTAAATTACATGTAGTCTCAAACTTGATCTTAGTGCGTGTGTGCATATGCGTATGCATGTATAGAAGCCAGAGGATGATGCTGAGATTGTCTTTTATTGCTTTCCACCTTAAGAAAAGTTTTCACCTAACTTGGGAGATGTGATCATCTCTCCATCATTTTCTAGAGCTGGGGTGACAGATGCATGTGGACACACCTACCTTTGATAGGTGCCGGGGACCAGGTCTCCATGCTTGCACAAGAAGCTATCTCCCCAGCCCCTACCTATATGCTATGCCCTCTTTGCTGCGATTCCTAGCCTTATTTTCTGTCTGAATACTTTTACTGACCCATGTTCTAGTTACCATACCCTATTTCCGTTGTTTATAGTCAGCTGTTAGTCCATCTTCAACAAATGAGTTTTAGTTCTTAATTTCCCTTGCAGTACTTCCCAGAATTCCCGAGTCAGAGTATTGTTTCTCTAACAGTTCCTCCATTGTGTCAATTATTCTCTAGACTACAGGAATCGTACAATTTCAGACTTGTTTGATTACTCTAAAATCTACAGCACTCCTTGAAAGATTTCTAGTGAACAAATGACAACCAGGTTCTCCACTGATGAGGATCGCTGTGGCCAATAGTGTATAAAGAGGATGCTCAATGCCATGGTGAGCTGGAGAGTGAAAAATTAGTCACTAAATAATACTATTTCAACCTTATCAAACTCAGAATTTTAAAACGTCTAATAGTAGGCAATCACTGGCAAGATTGTGAAGAAGAGGAGCTATCCTGTGCTATCGTTCGTGCTGGTTTCCGTGGTCCTGGGCCTTGTGCCATACATACTAGGCAAGTCTCTCCCCAGGCACCTGCAGGTCTGTATGACTGCTGGAAAGGTAAAATTAGCACAACCACTTCAGGAAATCAGTGAGCAACATTTAGTAAAACTTTAAAAGGAAACTGAATGTATTCTAGTATCTGAAATTTTGTTTTGGATATAAACATCTGAAAACAGTTAATTGTGTGAGAACTATTTAGGACTGCCTTACTATAGGGAAACCTGTAAAAACCAGTTTTACTAAAGATTGCATATAAAACCTACATAAATGTGGTGCACTTTCATGGAATACTACTCCATGTATCTAGAGAGTAAAACATGTGAAAATAAATACTATGTACAGAGGTTTTTAGAATTTTAAAATTGCCCAGTGCTAAGTAGGCAATGAATACGGACGTTGAAACATGTGAGGCCACCAGTTTACCGTTTGTTCCCAGCTCTTTACTGGTTTTGTAGACGAATGCCCGTGCACTGAAGGGGGTGGGGTCGGGTGGGTGGGGTGGGGTGGCTGTGCTGCTCTATCACTCTCCCCACAGCCTGCAGACAGGCCCACACACTGACGCAAGGTCTCACCAGCTTGCCCAGGCTGGTCCTGTATTCATTCTTCCTGCTCCATCCTTACACGGACTTGAGATTACAGCTCTAAGCCACAGGCTTTCCTGCATATATTTTTAAAATATCTTATGTGCTGAAATTACAAAGGAAAGACTCAGAATAATGGTATTTAGTGGAAAGCAAGAAGGTACAGTTTAAAGATAACGGGTTGGGGAGAAGCCTGGTGTGCACCGTGCTTCTGCATAAGCCTAAAGGAAGTGTACTGGCATTCCCCTGGCCTACAGTAAATGCCAGGGACTAGTGGTGGCGTGCATCTATAGCACAGAACTGGGAGGTTGGAGACAGGCTAGCCAACTGGTGGGCGCCAAGTTAACTGAGAGGTCCTGCTTCACCAGAGAACAACTGGAAGAAGTTTCTGTGACCTTTGCGTGGGCCTTCATGCGTGCACGCATGGGTGTGCATACCTATCCATAAGTGTATCCTTTGGGCAAGTTATTTTTAAGAAAAGGAAAAACATCTAAGCAAGAGTGCAGTCGATGATTGTCTCTAGTTGGGAAGGAGGTAAGAGTGTTATTACTACATTACACAATGCTACACCTACAGGTTTCTGAGTCAGCGTTCTTACTGTCAGGTCCTGTCTAGTCTGGCACTTGCGCTAACTGGTCCTGTCGCCTCTAGCTCCTGAACGCTGGGATTACAAAGGTGCACCACTACAACGGCAAACATTTGCATTGTTTTTAAGTAATGAGAAAAAGTATGACTACAAGAGAAAAAAAAAAAAAACAAATTGATTATTTAACTTTAGGCTGCTTTATAAAATGAACTTAACATATTCCCCAAACTTGGCATATTTTTATTCTAAAGCATACCAGAGAAATCTTTTAAACGCCTTGAATTATAAAGCAAGTATGCCATATTGTTAGTAATTACATATGCGTGCAAAAACAAGGGCCAGGGCAAATGCTTTCCCTTGCCAGGTGCTCTGGGTTAAAGGCTCCTCAATCAAGTGAGTATAATCTTTATTTTGCCCTGGCTGCCTATAAATCCAGAAAGGAGATGTAAACATGCATCCAGTAGACTAAACAGCTGCTACAAAGTGGCCACTACTTACTCTCCCACTCACACATACCATCCAAGTCTGTGGGAAAAACGCAGAACTAAAGGAAGGAACTCAAGTCCAGTTTTCTGAAAATAACCCAGAGCTGACAGGCCGGTAGGAGGGCCTGGATGGTTTCAAGACACAGTTTTTAGCTAAGACTTGGACCTCCAACTGTTTTCTTAAACAAAGATTTACATCCCCATCCTTGGCTAAATTACTTATAAATTAATCAAATTAATTACTCTGAGTGGATAAGCAGGAGGCTGGACAAGATAGTGCTGATGTCAGCCGATGAAGTCTGTGTAGCTTTAGCTAAATATATTGGCTTAGTTTTAAACACATCTACTGTGCACAAATATGGTAAGGGACCCACATGCTACTAAATAAAGTCTTAGTTCTGTTTCCTGTCCTGAGAACAAATATACAGAGTTTTAAAGTATGTAACATAGTGAAGATGTTAAATTTTTATGACTAATTCATGCTTTATAGCATGATTCACTTATTTTTAAACAGTGCAGCTTTTATTCTGCTTGCAGATCTACTTTCTAGAAGGGGCTTTGGTCAACGTTCTCATTAGAACGTGAAGACGGTACAGACAGTCTTAGATATTCGTTATTATTCAAGCATTTATTTAGGTACTGTTTAAAAATATTTCTACAGCATGTTTTCACAAAGAGGAAAAAGGAAACTAAATCTGCCCCTGCATATCAAACAAGTAGTCTGAACACCCCAAGATTCTAAACCCAAAATATAACAGTATTGTTTCCTTGTTTTCTAAATTGGGGCTCATTTCACATCTTGTTTGTTTGTTTATTTATTTATTTATTACTGTTGTTGCCATCAGTTATTAAAAAACTTTAGAAAACTTACAAGTTGGGTTGAGGCTGAGAATGAAAAGGAAAGTTTTTTTAAACTATCAGAAGGTTATAATTTTTTAATTCATAAATTGACTATGCTAGGTTGCCTCTGAGTAATGGAAAGCCCTCTTTAAACATTGTTCTGGCAATGGGCACCAAGCATTAGATCTTATTTCCAAGCCATACCAGCTGGGTTTTGTCATTACCATTTATTAACAATCTAAGATACGGCTTTCACCGTCTAATCCGCACTACACAAATGTTTTCTATGGCCCTCCAGAGGGATTCAATGTGACAAATTACTGGCAGAGATTATAGCCTCGTGGCTATTCACCAGAGGCAATGTAAAATTAACATGGTACTAATCCAATTTAAACAAAAAGTTGCACAAACAATTCTCTGAACAAAAGCAGAGAGACACTTCCAATTTTATTTTCAAACACAAAATAAATGTGTTTTTAATAAAGAGTTTTAGGGGAAATTTTTAAAGTAATTTTCACACATGTGAAATGTGCCAATTTGATGAAGTTATTAATTTTAATCTTCCAAAAACTGTTAGTGGCATAGCATAATTCACTATGAAGACCCCAAGGGCTATTGCTCTTCTTAAATTACCACATCTCAGTATGGCCTGCAAAACATCAAAGGTTCCTAGTGACCTCAAAACTTGTTTATAATGTTTCTAAAGCAAAAAGTTTACAGGATAAAGGATAAAGTTAGTCCAAAGTAAGAAAGCACTAAAAACACACTGCATTCATTCAAACTGCTAGTTTTAAATTAATATTTAGTGTGTGCATGTGTGTGATGTATACATGTGAGAAGACACCCATGTCTATGCATGCACATGAGGAGAGCAGAGCAGGACACTGGGAAGTAAGTTCTTTCCTTACTAAGTTGAGACAAGGTATTTTGCTGAACTAGCAGAGCTAGCTGTTTTGGTTAGGCTTGCCAGCCACCAAATTCCAAGGATGGACTTATCTCCTTCCTCCAAAGCTGGGATTCCTAGCACACATGGCCACACAGCAAGTGAACTCAGGTCCTCACATGCAGCGTGAGTATGGTTACCCAATGTGCCATCACCCTGTCCTGTTGCTCTCGGTTTCTTCAATGGACTGTAAGTTCTAGAGAAGTATTAATTCAACAGTTTCTTTCCTTAATAAGTTTATAGCAATTCAAGAGAAAGAAAAAAAAAATCTAAAAGTGATACCCTCTCTTATTAGAACAAATAATAAACATTACTTTTTTTTTTTTTTTTTTTTTTTTTGAGCCAGAGGGTAAAACTGTACAGAAAGGAAGAACAAATAGAAAACAGGGTGAATGAGAAGATCCACAGGATACCAAGATGTGAGGAAGTAGAATTAGTAAAGAGAAATTTTGGGATGGGGAGACTGACTTCATAATCCCTTCCTTGGCATTGCTTTGTTCCTTCAGAGTGTTTTCCTGCATACATGCCAGTGAGACCAGGGGTTGACACCAGTGCCTTCCTCAATCTTCTCCATCATATTTCTTTGGGACAGAGTCTCAAAGGGACCTGAGCTTGCCAACTTGGATAGACTAGCTGTTCAGGAAGCACCAAGAGCCTTCTGTACGAGCTTCTCCAGTGCCAGGATGACAGGCACCTCGCAGCAGCACCTGGTCTATTTTAGATGAGTACTGGTGTTCAAGTTCAGGCTGCCATGCTGCTTGGCAGGCATGTTACCCAATGACCCACCTCCAAGAAGACACACACCACAGCCTTTCCCTCTAAGACTGGGTCTCTCTTGGTCTAGGCTGACCCTGTACTAGCCACAGAGTCAAGGGAAACCTTGGATCCTTGAGCTTCTGTTCCCACCTTTTCTTACTTTTAAAACCTACCTCAGCCAGATGCAGTGGCTCATGCCTACAATCTCAACTACTTAGGAGACTGAGGCAGGAGCATTGTAAATTCAACAGCAGTCTGGGCAGCTCAGGGAGAGGCTCTTTCAGAAGTAGCATGCTATTATCTACTTCTCTCGCCACTCTCCTGGCTCCCTGTTCCACAAGTCCCCCCAATGCTTCTGTATGAAACCATTGTATCTTAGCATTATGACTTTATAAAGTCTAGCTCTTTCTTCCTCAAAGACAGTCAGTTCTCCTCAGCACTGCTCTCGATAGCAGGCAATGACACCATGTTTTCTCCTAGGCCATGCCAACTCCTCACTTCTGCTCCAGGACTGTTGTGGGAAAGTCTTGTCATCTAGGCACTGAAACTGCAACAGGAAGAGCTCGCTCATGCTTCAGTCTAAGTCCTATCACTTGGTGTCTCTGTGAGCACACATCACATGACAACAGTCAGTCCATTTCTTCATCTGCTATCTAGGGATTACAGAGTTAAAAACCTGACTATACCATCATC
This sequence comes from Rhabdomys pumilio, assembly GCA_030674055.1. Taxonomy (NCBI): domain Eukaryota; kingdom Metazoa; phylum Chordata; class Mammalia; order Rodentia; family Muridae; genus Rhabdomys; species Rhabdomys pumilio. The sequence continues at coordinate 33,669,048 of JANHMN010000013.1, read as the reverse complement.
ACTGAAATTCTTCTCTAATATGTGCTACTCACCTCAAGCATAAGAACTCCAAGCTTTAGCCTACACAGCTTCAGATCGCTCCTTCGCCAACTCCATCACTTGAGGTCAATCCCATTCCAAAATATGCACATTTCTAAATCTAAAACCTAAAACGCCCACTCACACTGGCAGATCTCACCTCCTTCCTCTGCTCCAGTTAAGAGAGGGTCTTGTTATAAAATCCTGGCTGGCCTGGAACTTACTATGTAATTCAGACTGACCTCAAACTCATTGCAACCCTCCTGCCTCAACCTCCAGAATGTTGGGATTACAGGTGTGCACTGCATTCTTGGCTCCATTAGCTTCAATACAATTCTTTGTATCTCTCAAACTGGAAAGCCTTCCCAGAATCTCTGGCTGAGCCCTTGGCACCATCTTTACAAGAATCATGTTTCATTTCTATTGCTACAGTTCCAGGCTCTGTTCTGGAAATGACCTTTAAAATGCAGCCTCCTGTGCCTAAGAGGAGATTATGCTTCCTCACTTCACGATTCTTTGCGATAACCAGGGCAGCGACTACATTTCCCCTACTCCGTTGCTATGTCACAACCAGATTTGCTATTAATATTCTAATAACTCCAGAGGTCCATCAGAAACACTGCCTGCCCTTCAGACACCATCCCTAAGTCATATCGAGCAAATTAAACAAAACACATTGAAAAATAAACCCAAAGCCTCTGGTCTTAGAATGCAGCACTGGAGATGCCAGTGCAGATTTCTAACAGAGGAGTATCAAACATGAAACTTACAAAGCTGCGAAGGGCAGACAGTCTTCTCTCAACCACATACCTGCTTGAGTCTGGCAAGTTCTTTCAAAGCTCGGCCCCACTGCTGCTTGTAATGCAGTTTAGACTTGGTTGCAGATTCCAACTTTCTTTCAAGCTCAACCTAGCAGTGATTAAAATCGTATCAAGTGAAACACTATACCACTGTGTGCAATCACTGAAAGATAATATATACAAAGAGTCGGGCTTAAGAAAAGAGTTTATACAGTGTGACATATGACATCGTCTAAAGCTGTTATATAATTTACTATAAATATTATGGCACATGAACATTTTCTTGTTTAAAATATAGTATTATTTTTATTGCCTTGCAGGCTAGACTAAAAAGAACTGAATTAGTCTTAACCTCTAGACAGTTACTATAAATGTATTTAAACGTGTATATTCCACAGAGTGAAAACTACATTCATTTTTAACAAAAAGCAGCTCTAACTGTTACCATTCCGCTTCAGCTGGCCCTCCAATCTCAGCAGGCGGACTTTCCTGGGGAAGGCCTATCGTTAGGTGGAATTCTGTCCTGTAATAAGGAGAGCTGGAGAGATACTTTCATAACTTTTGGCAAAACCACAGAACACTGGAAACAGTGCAGTGTTTTATCAAAAAGCAATTTACTAAGAGGTGCAAAGTCAAAAATGAAAAAATATTTTAAGAATGTTAAAATAAACCCAAGAAGAAGAAAAATAATGTTCCTTAATAACACACATCTCACTTTTATTTTCTATCTTTCCTGAAATATATAAAGAAAAACACTAAAGTGATTCAATTAAAAATCTGGTTATTTATGCTTGCAGCAGGCAATCTGTTGGGCCTGAACTAAAGCCAAGTTGGCTATGTTCTGGAATGCACTCACTCAGGGCTTCAAACCATGTACCAAACAAACCCATGCAGCCAGAAGACAGTTTTACTGTTAAGTGATAATGTAATAATCTGCTCGAATTACAGCAAAACACTGTCACTCTGAACTAGCTGATTTTTTTAATATCAAGTTTAGTTTTTTCCCATACATACAACTCCAAATGTTTTACAGAAAAACAAAAGACGACGACTCTACAAAAATTCGAATGTTAGAAAACTCAGAGCAAAATTAAATGACAGGAAAAGCAGACTGCCAAGTCCCTGTCACAAAGGCCAGAAGTCTCTGCAGTTATATATGACACTTGGAGTCGAGGTCTTCCTGCTCTACAAATCCCAGGGCTAGGACTCAGATGTGTTGACATTTCACAACCAGTCTCAAGCATCTTGAGTTGAGTGATATTGCTGAGATTACTGGGGATAATCCCTCCACTTGTGCCTAGTGATTCATACACATCACTTGGTAATTTAACAACAAGCCGTACTTCAGAAGAGTGGAGACAGTCTTTGAGAGCACGCATATGGGTCCTGGACAAGGTCTGCATCTGAGACCAGATCAAGGATGAGGCCTAACAGACACACTCTAACAGTAAAAACTAGGCACTTCTACTAGTTCTGCATAAATATAAAAATAATTCATTCTTTCATAGTTATACACACTAATTTAAAGCATACACACATCATTCTGCATATTTAATTCTTAAAGACGTACTTGCAAATCTGAAGTACAAATTCATTACTATCAAAAATCCCTAATTTTTATTTTAGAATATGATGCTTGTGATTCTAAAAAATTATATGGACCCAATTCCTAGAATAATACATGTAACGAAAATTTCTTTTGGTTTTATTTAACTTAATTATTTTTATTATTTACTAAAACTTTAGAAACCTAAAATATAATTACAATACTTCTCTGTTCTCTTTCCTCCCTCTACCTGCTCCCAAGGCTTCCTTGACTCCCTCTCAAATGCATGACCTCTTTTCTGTACTACTGTTAAATATACACACACGTACATGTACATGCACATAAACACATAAAACAACCAGCTGGATCCATTTACTGTTGCTGTACGCGTACAGTTTCCAAAGCCGACCATTTTGTATTAGAGAAGTACTCCGGGGGCTCGTCCCTGGGAGAAGCTCTCTCTCTCTCTCTCAGCAGTCTTCCGGTGCCTGTAGTTCTTTGTCTATGGGTAGGACTCAGTGAGATTTCCACTTCTAAGTTAGCATGACTGTTTACGCTGCCTTTGTTCAGGCCCTGTTTAGGCAGCCGTATCGTCGAGGTGTGTGTCTGGGGTGGGGGGACTTCCTTCTCATTTATAGGACACACATTCTTATAGAAGATTTCCAAATTGTTAATACAGTATCAGAACTCTCATTGCTGCTTTGAAACTGACCTTGACGCTTGACCTCCTACGTCAAGAGCTTGCAGTACAGGTATACACCTGTACCTGTTATTATATTTAGGATTTCACTGTTCCATGACTAAAGTCACAGACCATAGCTAAGAGAAATATTCCTGAGAGGAGACAGATCAAGACCTAAGTCAACTCAGAGTGCAGAAGACAAACTTCCCATTCCCCTACCAAAGACACAGTGTTCATTTTTGTCTTGAGTCCATTCCCAGGTCTAACCTATGACAAGAACTACCCTTGTCATTCTCAGATCCCCTTTTCTATTCCTACTCCACGCATGCAGCTCAGCTTCTCTCTTCTTACCTCAACTATAAAAGTGTCTCTCAGCATCCAGTTCTAAGTATGTCTGTAAGGTCTGCAAACTGCGACCAAAACTCTCTACTGAAAAATCTACTGCAGCTATTTGCCTAGGGTCCAAAACACAATCTCTGTACTTCTTGCTCAACCATCCCCAAGATTCTTTAACAAAAAACCCTACTGCTCAGCCAAGTGCCCCACAACTATCCTCACCCACCTGCCTGGGCTACCAATTCTTTTCTTCGGCTTGCCTAAATCTTAAAGCTCGTCTCAGGTTTCACCTCTATCTGAGGCTGTCTTGAATCTGCTACAATATGAAACGCCAAATGGTTTTCTTTGGATTGGGTTAGTCATGGTTATTTACTCCCCGAGGTCATCTCTGAAACTGTGCAACAGTGTTTACAGTACCCCAAGAATAATAAATACTTTCGCTTTCTCTTTTCCTATCTCTCTTTTTTTTTCTAAGAGTGGTGACACACTAGATACCAAAATATTATTCAATACTACATAACTTTTAGCATGATTAAAATGTTGATACTTTATAATGTTAAATTTTCAAGCTCTATATGCCCCATTGAAACATATGCTTTCCACATTTTAAGTTTTTAAAACCCTAATAATTTACAAACTATGTAAAGAATATTTTCTAGGTGAAAGAAAACTCACAATGGGTGCAATGGCCCACAAACATAATTCAGCAACCAGGATGGCCACTCCAAGTTTGGGGCCAGTCTAAGCCACAGAGTATGTGCTAGACCATCTTGCAAGGTAAGACCTGGTTTCAAAAAAAGTGAAAAAAATGGGTTGGGGTGCAGGTGCTATGAGATGGCTCAGAGGGTAGGGCGTGGGTGGCACAGAACTGACAGCATTGAGACCAGCACCCTGGAGACCCTGGGGAGGAAGGAAGCTGACCTTCTGAAGCCATCCTCTAACACTCCTGCACCACCACGGCATTCAAGTACCTGTGCTAGCGCTCTCTCGCTCTCTCGCTCTCTCTCTCTCTCTCTCTCTCTCTCTCTCACACACACACACACACACACACACAAACACACATACATGCACAGACACACACATATATACACACACACAAAATGAAAATGAAAAATTTAAAAACCCATAAACAATTTACTTTTGTTAATAATAAAAGGTAAAAGGAATTAAGATTCTATAAAACTCTATCTTAGTGTTAATTTAGACTCTTTAGATGAAAATGGACATGCTACATTAATAGATGGGCAGCCATGGTATCAGACAGCGTTAATCCCAGCACTCAGATCTCTGAGTTCAAGGCCAGCCATGGCTACAACAGTATCTCTGTATTTAAAAAGGAAGGAAGGAAGGAAGGAAGGAAGGAAGGAAGGAAGGAAGGAAGGAAGGAAGGAAGGGAAAAGGGAAGAGCTCTTCTGCAGACACTGGAAGCCAGGAGAGCCACTGCAGATGCTGCTTCACTGCCCAGCATTTCTATGCTTTTTATCAGTCACTATTTCAGAGTAAGACTCTGCCCTCTTCTGGTTCCAAAAAGACTTACAGGGAATAATTAAAAACAGAATAAAACAACTAACTAAAAGGTTGTTTTACTTTATTTACACTCAAAACTGGAATGCTAGAAGCATGCTTTAGTTCTAAGACAGAGGCAGTCACAAAACGATTTTCCTCAATACACTCCTAGTATTTAAATAAATGCAGACAATGTCCCAGGTTCTATGTTAAGTATTTTGTCCATTTTATTAATCTTGTTTAAAAGATATGAAATAAATAGAAATGAAGAAGCTGTCCACTGTGACAGAAGGAAGTGACTGAGTCAGGAAGAGACAGAAGTCACATGGTTATGTGTTCCAGATGTTAACTGTCACATGCACAATTTAGAAACCCACTATCTCCCTTGCTGAGGCTTTACAATCTCCCTGGTCCACATCACTCTCTAGGTGGGCCGTCTCTCAGTGTCAGCAGCAGCTCCCTGGACACTTCTCACAGCGCTCTGCACTGCTGCGTCCTCCTCTCAGACCTCAGTGCAAATGCCCACCTCTGGATGGCTGTTAGACATTCATACTTTTAAACCAGTATTTTATGGGGCTGGAGACATGGTTCAATAGTTAAAAGCATTTGTGGCTTTTCCAGAGGACCTAAATCCTAGCACCTAATTCCAGCTATAGGAACAGACGCCCTGACTTCTGTGGGACCTCACATTCCATTTATGGCATACACTCCCACACACATATAAATAAAAACAGCAAGATTATAAAATTGTGTGTGTGTGTGTGTGTGTGTGTGTGTGTGTGTGTGCGCGTGTGAGTACCAGAATGTACATGTGAAGCCAAGCAAAACTTGCAGGAGCCATTTCTCTTTGCTGGAGCACGAATTCAGGTTGTCAGGCTGAGTAGCAGACACCTTTTCCCACTGTGTCATCTTGGTACCCTGCATTTATACTTTGTAATGCCTTACTGCACATTTTGGTTATGAAGGAATTCCAACATAAATGGCAGGCACGACTGAATTTTAAACACAAAAAATGGAGTGGAATGAATATTCCTTCTCTAAACTAAAGGCTAGGGAATATGGGTCTCTGACCTGAATGTTCCTGTGCAGGACACAGAATCCAGAAAGCACAGACATAGCGCAGTCACAGTGACCGCCTCAACACTGAAAGTTCACCACTAAATCAGAGGATCTGAGGTCCCAGATATGGCGCTAGCAGCAGGGTTACCCTGGGTAAACTGGAATAAACACTAGCTGTACCCTGCTTCTATACATTCCTACTCAGATTCTGGGCCTTTCATCTTCTGACAAGTTTTGATTCCTTTCTTCCTATAGTAGTCACTTCTGTTCACAGATTTATGCAAGCTGTTACTGATAGCACACAACCAATTCAAATACAACCAATGTCACACACCTTGACTTCTCTGCTGTGCTGTACTAGAACGGAGTTGGGTGCACACGTATTGACTACTGACTTTGTAAGTTGGTCACTAGAGCTAGTTACACTGACAGAGCTGACACAGTTACCTTTTCCAAGGTGAGGAGGTTTATTTCTGACTGCAGCCGCATTTCTGGTTTGCTGTTTTGTTGATCCTTGAACTGCTGAAATTCTTTTTCCAGAATCTTATACTTATTTTCAGCATCATTAAGCTGTATTGAAAGAGAAAGTGTATTATAGCCATTACAAACAAATCTTGATACTGCATAATCTGATTTAATACTGTCATTATTAGTCTAAAACATGTTATGGTAGGATATTTGGAAAAAAGAAAATGGTCAGTACTTAAGAATTCAGCAAATTAACTAACTAACAGAAGAGCTTTTTCTGTTTTTAAACTAGGTAAAAAATGAAGGATTGAAGAAGGGTTAATGCCTGAAGGAATGCTAAAGACCCCAGAGACTAACCAGGAGCAGAGGCTGCCCATCCTGCAGAACTGGCTCTCATCACAGCTCTCAATACTTGGTAAGTTATTGGGGCATACAGGGAAGGGGGGGGGGAGGGACAGACAGATGGACAGACAGGTAGTGGGTGGCCTTAATTAAGCATTGTAACTGCGGGCAGAAAGACATTCATTTTGGCTGAGGATGGTGGCTATGTAATCTATGTAACACTTGTAACCCTAATGCTCGAGGACAAAGCAGGAAGACAGCCTATGTTGAAGGTAAGCTTGAGGAATACAATGCTTTCTGGGCTATCCCAGAAATGTCTTAAAAGGGCAAGTAAACAAAAGTATATAATAAATACTTTATAAGATATTTTCAAATGTAGATCAAAATGCAAATGACAATTGTTGAGGATGACTTCTGAAAACATATACTGATGTCAGTTAGACAAACCTATAGGCTCTTTTTCTATGACGTCACACGTAATTAAGCTGCAACAGTGACAAGTTGCGTGGCTCAGGTACAATTTAAACCAACAGCACAAGGACGGCTGCGACACCCTTGTGAAGCTGTCTGGATGGTCCTCCTGAATCAGCAGTTTCTTTAGAAGGAGCTGCCCCTGTATGAAAAGTTTCCACGTGGTTCACTTTTCCAAACCAGCAAAAACCTTTTGGAAATGATCTTGCTTATAAAAATACATTTGTTTTGTGAGCATGATGTATGTGCCTATATGTGTTTGTGTGTGTGTGTGTGTGTGTGTGTGTGTGTATACACATGTGGAAGCCAGAGGTCAACATCAGCATTTTTTCAATGATTTTCCAACTTATACTCTGAAAGAGGTCTTTTATTGAACCTGGAGTTCTCAGACTGACAAGCTGGGTTGGACAGCAGCCGGAGGGATGCTCCTGTCTCTGCCTCACTCCCAGCACTGGGATTGTAGGGCATCATCGGCATGCCCAGCTTTTTACATGGCTGCTTGGGATCCCAACTCAGGTCTGAACGCTTGCCTGGCATACACTTTCTCAGACCAAGACATGTTCCTAATCCCTACTTTTATATTTGAACAAAAAAACATACTAAGTTCATCTGGTTCTTCACCATTCAGGGACATTATGATGAGCAACCACTGCTGTTACCATGCAGTTGTGGGATAAAGCTGCTAGGGCAGAGGATGGTCCTTGGGAGGCCAGCATCACTGCCATGACCCAGAGTTCTGGTACCTGGTCTCACGTGAATACAGATGGGTTTATCTCCATCAATTCTCTTTGTGTTTAGCTGTCTCTTCTACTAGTCTAATTGGAATGACATATTTAATATATGCAACCATGGCAGTGTCATGACCCCAAATTTCCGTTATGCTTTTCCCTTAAGCAAATTGGGTAATTCACCAATTTCTCCCCTGATAAAAAGTGAGCTTCAAGAAAAAAGACATGCCTTTGATAATTTTCTCAAATTACCAATTTTCACACCAAGACTCCTGCTATAGAACTGTGTGAGTCAGTGGCACCATGTTGGGGTGGAGTGACAGGCACATGACAGAGGGTGGGCGTGTGCTCCAGGCAGTCCTTTGACTCGGCTGCTGATGCCTTTGCTCTAGGTGCCTAAATCGTGAGGTGGAAGAAGAACGCTACTACTGGTGAACCGCATGACAAACACCCACTTTTATATGGTGACAGAGACCCTCAGTACAACCAAGTCACAGTTACAACCATATAAACAGTATGGAGAGAGCCTTGAGCTACTATGGAAACTACTCATGACAGAAGGCTGCGAAGCATTCATCGTACACATCTAATACACACTGAAATTTTTCAAGAAAGATAAGTTGAATTTTTAACAGCCTGATCTCCCCCCCACCGCCCTTTTCTACAAATATTTATTGAGTTCGTTGCTATCACTGCAACACCAGGCTGGACTCCAGGACAGAACTATAAACAAAAAAGGTTTTATGGAGCAACAATCTGAGGCTGATGAAGTGATCATTAAATGAAAATAGAAACTGGCACGTTGTAAAGAAGAAGAGCAAGAAAGTGATATTCCAGGAGTACACTTAACATAAGCTTCAAAATATTATTTGGGGTAAGTGACATTTTACTGTAAGTAAAAGAAGGACGCATAAAATACACAGGGCCCATGGAAAACAGAACACAGTGAGGTCCTGTGAGAGAAGCTAGCAGGGTGTGCTGAAGGGGAAAGGAGAAGCTGCCATGGCTTAGCCGAGTCATAAAAATGTGGCCCTGAGGGCTGCCCAACTGGAGTGAAGAGCAGCCCAGATGGAACACAGGAAACAGGAAGTCATAACTCAGGTTATCAATAGAAAAGTGGATTCTAACAGCATGGAGGGGAGGCAGCCGCCCAGCTATTGTGCTGACTAAAGCTTATTTGTGTGGGTTTTTATCCAGGAACTCAGTAACCAAAGGTCAAAGGTGGTGTAGAAACCCCAGGCCAGGATTTAAGTAATTTTCTCCTACACAGCAGAGGTGCAGAATGGGGACACATCACACAGATGGATAGAAACTGCACAGCCTGTGAGGCTTGTGATCCTCATCGTTACCCTGTAGGCGGTGAGAAGGCAGTAGTAGGTTTTCAAGTGTGCTACACTCCTCAATTTTCAAAACTACCTTGCTGCAACATAAGCTCAGATGGCCCATGACTGACATAAATGACACTGTGTGCGCTGCCAAGTGGGGCTGGAGAGGCTGGGGCTGAAGCATGAACAAGGTAAGTATAATGGGTAGTGCCTTAAAAATGTCCAGATAAGGAACACAAAGCAGCAATCTGAGGTGGAGGACTGGAGTGTAGTCTTGAATATAAATGTGCAAGAGTGGAGAGGGTTGACAGCTGAATGTCTAGACAAAGGAAGAGGGCTGCAGGAGAGCGCAGGAGGCCCGAGCGTGGAGGAAGGCAGGGGACAGCACAGGAGCAGAGGTATTCAAGACCAGCAACAACAGTGTTTGTATGTGTCCAGCTCAGCACACACAGCAATGAAGACGCCCAATCCACCCGAGTGACCCAGCCACGGGTGGACACTAACAATTGCATACAGGATGGGCATACAAAGGGGCCATGATAACAAGAGGAGGGCAGAACTCTTCTTACAAAATGTAGGATCTAAAAAGCACTGGATTGTTTTAGGATACTTAAGGCATTAATGTCTTAATGAATGTCTATGTTGTTAAAAAGAGATTTACAGAAAAACCTCTTACATTTTAAGTTGCCTGAAATCGTATAGTTTTACAAAAATGGTTCTAAGGATAAGAAAATTATACTAACTTATCAATTTATATATAATAAAATATAATTTTATTATCCAACTTTGGTCAGACTCTCTGGGCAGTGAGCACAGCAGTCCAACCCCAGTGGGTACCAGCACTCCCCAGTGCTGCATTTCTCAAAGCAGAGCTCTCCCACCTGCTGCTGAAGCCGCTGTTTGTCCTCTTCCAGCTGCCTCAGCTTCAGCCTCTCCAGCTCCACTTGGTACACACAGTCATCTCTGGCCCTTCGGACAGAGTCCTGCAGCTCTTGAAGGTTCCGCTCCCGTTCTAACTGCAGTTCCTTTCTCTCTCTCTGAAGCTGAAATGGAAAGCACCATTAGGAGGCTAGCATCACCACTAGCACGGTCAGCCTTAGATCAGTCAGTGTTCAAAATAGTACACACTGAGCCGGGGAGACATTTCAGTCCATAAAGTGTTGTCTTATGGGCTGGAGAGACGACTCAGCAGTTAAGAGGACCACTCTTCCAGAGGTCCTGAGTTCAATTCCCAGCAACCACATGGCGGCTCACAACCATCTGTAATGGGATCTGATGCCCTTCTGGTGAGTATGAGGACAGCTACAGTAGTCTCATATAAATAAAATAAATAAAATTACACTTAGCAAGTAGCAACAAAAAATTATGGTTGGGGGTCACCACACGTGAGAAACTGTATTAAAGGGTCACAATATTAGAAAGGTTGAGAAGCACTGATGTTAAACAGGCCAATACACCTAACTTACTAAAAACCTCCCGAAATCTAACAGTGGTAAGGTCAGAATAAGATTTACTGATGAAATCTTAAGAAACATTATGATTAGACAAAGGACATGTAAGTTTTTGTATTTTATAGAAAAGTCCTAAGGTACAGTTTAGTTAAGACCTAATGTACTGCTGACTATGTATAATGCTACAATAAATTTTCATGTGTCTTGGACACCAATTTTCTATTTTTTTTTTCTGCTATGTAGCTAGGCTGCTTTGGAACTAGTTATGTAGCCCAGGCTGGCTCCAGACTCATGATCCTCCTGATTTTGCCTCCTGAATTATAGGTACATGGGATCAAACCTTTAAAAAATAAAGGGATACTCTTTCCCTCTGAAGCACAATCAGGTTTTTATGGTCTTGAACATGCCCCAGTTTCTCTTCTCCAGGCAGTGAAAATAACCACTCTTTACTCAGAATGAAGTTAAAATAAAACCACTCTTGGAGAAGTGAGCAAAACTGGTTGAAAGGCACTGGCTTTTCTGCTGCACCCCACCATCCGAACATGCTGTACCAGCTCCACAGCAGTGTCTCCGTGTCCAAAATGCAGTCTCCATGCAAGGCAGATTACATAACGCACAGAACAAGTGCAAAGGGCACGGACTCCACGGCCTAGGGAATGAAGGGCAAAGCCGTCACTACCTCTGTTTCTGCACTGGCAAGCTGCTGCTCTCGGCTCTCCAGATCCGTTAGGGCTTTCTGAAGTTTGCCTTCTAGAATACTGTATTCAGCCACCTAAAGCACAGAAAAAGAAAATGATCTTCATGTTCAAGACAACACACACTTTCACTAAAACAGGATTGAAGAATAAGAAAGAAACATAACATGTACCAACTCAAAGCAGAAATTCTTCCAAGAAAGGAAGACAAGGATGCTTCTGCACAGACATTTGCACTGGGGTCTCCCAAGAAAGCCCATTCTCCTACTGAGATGTCAAGTGCTACAGAAACCCTGTGCTTCTGTACCAATAGCCTATTTCTTTAGCCCTATGACCTGAATTTTGGTTTTGTTTTGTTTTGTTTTGTTTTGTTTTGTTTTGTAGAGATGGAGTCTCTCTTGGAAGCTCTGATTGCCGGGAACTCACTATGTTGACCAGGCTGGCCATGAACTCCTCCCAAATGCTGGGGTTAAAGGTGTATACCATCACATCCAACCCAAGGTGTATTTTTTCAAATAGAGCTCCATTCAGGATAAAACGCTTCCAGTTCAGCTTACACTCAGGGTGGAGGACACTCCATTTCATCAGTTAATTCATGTGATACTGGGACTTTCCAAAGCCATTTCTACCTTCGCCATCCCCAGGCTCTAGGACCTAGGCCCGATCCAGATCTCCTCTTTCCTAAGGCTAATGAACGAACGCCTGGTTTGACACTTCTCAGAAACCTACCCTTTTATCTAGTTCTGTAGAGAAAGAAAAGAGAAATCTGTCTTCACAATATCCGAGGCTGCCACAGTCTTTCCTTCCCTCCTCTCCTGATGTGTTCTTCTCCAAGATCAGCACACAGTGCAATTAATTACTTTACATACTATGGCTTCTATGTTCTTCAATGACTTCAATGTAACTTAGGAGACAGACACTTAGGTTCTGGACTCAATCTTTTCAAAACTATGATATCCAGGTGCAGCCATACTGGTTTAGACACCAGTAGGTGCACTGCCAAAGCCCACATCTACAGACTCACGCTATAATCCCTGTTACTTAAAAATTCTACTCACAATACTGGTGGCAAAAAAAAAAAAAAAAAAAAATCCAGAAGTCTGTTTGTAAACCTAGCATGACTGTGCTCACCACCCATACTCTCAATCTGACTGCAAAATCTGACATCTCTGTTTTGATTTTCTTGGGACTAGCATACCAATCAATCTTCCAGCTCAACATTTGGCTTTGTTTTTTTATAAACTGTGGCAAGCACAACTTAGCAAATTCATAATGTAAAAATACCCAAATATCCATGTCTGTTTGCACCATGCTTGGTTCTGGATACGTGCTCTCATGCAGTGACCTCTCAGGGATTAGTCCACCAGGGACCCCCAAATTTATATTATGAGGTTAACCTCCCTGCACTTTCAGACATACATACCTACTTAATGCCTGTTGAATATGTCTATTCTTTAAACATATATCTTTTATTTTAGTGGCTATTTATTATACACTAGCATATTCTGGGAAAATACAAGCGGAGCCTGTGTTCTGGGGGAAGATGGGCTGTAAATAAACAAGTGTATATCTAATGTAGTCAGTGTCAGGAAGAAAATACAGCAGAGTCGGGGAGACTTGGTGCCTATGACAGAAACGGGACACTGCTTTGGATATGACAATCAGAGAAGGCTTCATTATGATTATTCTGAGCAGATCACAAAAGTATCTCCAGAGACAAGTGTTCCACATATCCCTAGAAAAGGGGAGGCTTAGCACATGTGAGGAGTCCCAGGAGCCAGCATGGCGGGAACAAACAAAAAGTCATGGGGTAGATAGGAGACAACACCGAGGTGCCGCAGATGACACGGGTTGACAAGGTAAAAAGGCCACGAAGGAATAAGACAAGCTAAGTAGAATGTAACCTGCACTCTTAGAAACAAGACCAAAATAGCTTAGAAATGGTGATGGGTGTGATGGAAAGTGGTTACCTTCCGGAAACATTTGTGCACTGTGAAGCCGAAGGATGTACTAATGCTCCAGGCACAAGAGAACTAAAGAGGACTTGCTTATAGTCTGAACTAAGGAAAAGCTAATGTCATTTATTTACATGTGAATCAAGTGGAACAAATCCAAAGAAACTGAGATGAAAACTGGCTTCAGGTATGCGGGACCGGAGGTGCATGTCAGACAGTCAACTGGCAGCAGCGCAGGCAGCTCGGTGGCCAAGAAGATTCCAGGGAAGAAGTCAGGGATGGAAGCAGAAAAGGTGTAGCTCACACATGTGTGTATAATGTATACAATTCAACACATACAATGCCAAGCTCAGATGAGATCACCAAACAGGTGAGGATACACAGAACCAAGAGGACACACGGACGGGGCCCTGAGACAAACCAGTCAACTAAGCAAGATGTCAGATCTGGCATGTAAACCAGGAACAAGACAAGTAAAGACAGTAGAGTGTGAGGGACACACAGAGAAGGAAGCCCAGTGTCTCCCACAGGCCAGGACAGGATGAGCAGGCATTGTCTAGTAAGAGAAAAGCGGTGACAGCAACTACTTGGGAGTCCGAAAGTAAACTGAGTAGAGGAAGCAGTGGAGTTGTATGGTGGGCTAAGGACCCCATCAGCTCTTATAAACCCATTCTTTCTTCTTCACAATGTATGTGTGCATGTATGTATGCATGCATGCATGTATATAAAATCATCATCTAAATTCCTTTTTCTCAACTTGGGCCATCCAAACCTCAGAACACAGAAACTGTAGCTACTATCCTCTCTGAAATGGTACATTACAGTCGAGATGGCTGAAAAGCTAACAGTGACAGCACTGGACACCGCTGGGACATGAGCATGGGTGAGCAAGCCTCTGCTCGGCTGTACCCTCCTCCTTGTAACACCTGCCCATCCAGACCTCCTCAGCAACCTGTCCTGCAGTTCTTCCACACTTTTCCTTTCCTCCTAAGCACACCTTTAAACTAAGCATTTGTCTTCAAGTGGCATATTTCTGAAGGGATGCTATAAACTACGATGTGCTGAGATGTCTCTTCCTCTTACACACCATCCATATTTTAATGTGGTGCCTGTTTTCAAGCACCTTCAATGAGCTTTTTCTCTCTGGAAAGCCTTCAGGACGTATGTGACAGTAGCTACTCCATTCCTGAAATGCAGGCCTGAGCTTATCAATTAACTATTTCCTTATACTCCCTATGTATACAGCTGATGTAGCCTGCTTTGGGGAGACAAGAGAGTTAGCTATATGATGCTTTGGGGAGACAAGAGAGCTAGCTATATGATGGATAATTGTGTATAGGGCACACTAAAATTTTATCAGTTATTCCAGAATGTAAAACAGCAACCAGGTGTATATATTCATTCAGGTAAACCATCTAAGTATTAAAGAAGTCATATATCGTTAAAAAAATTCTTCAAATGAAAACAAGAAATTGACAGAAAAGGTTCAAATGCTGTGCTCATAAAAATACCATTGTGAACTTCTCAAAGAAACTAGCTTTAAAGGACCTCTTAGTGAAGAAAGTTGTCTTTCTCCCTACTGACTTGATTTTACAGTGGCTTGTTAAAGTTTTTTAAAGATCAATCATGTATCTTAGCACTTCCCAGGTTTCAAAATGCTTTTAAAATAAAACACTTTAAGACAAATGAAATCTCCAGTTTTTAAAATGTACTTGGGATTGAAGAAATGGCAGCTTCACATCTGCCTTCAAATGTGAGGAATAAATGCAAGGTAGCATTAAAATCTACTTGCTTTTATTTTCAATTCCATTTCTTTATTTGTGGTGTTAAGAGACGGAGCCCAGGATGCTGTGTCCCTGCTAAGTAGGTGCTCTGACACAGCCATGTCTCCAGCCTCAGAGTCTGTTTTCTGAAGAGTTATTAAGTAGCCATGGGCTCAAATTCAAGCTCAGATGCTAGAAATGATAGTATCCATGGAAACCAATAAAAAATATTAACTAAAAAAAGTCTCTATCACCAAAATAAGAGCAAACCCAAACTTACTTGGGAGGGTCTCCTGCTCTGTGCTCTGCAATGCTAGGGACTGAACACGTGGCCACACGCGTGACAGGCATGCGTGCCTACCACTGTGCTACAGCCTAGTTTTGGTATGGTATGGTTTGTTTTTTTATTTTTGTACTTTTAACCTCATAATATCAAAACAACTTCTTTGGGAAGGTAAGGGCGCAGCTGGATCTGTCTTATTGCAACAATTTTATTAAATTTCTCAAATTAGTTCATCATTTGACTTTAAAGAACAATAGCATGAAATGAAATGGTCCAAGGAAGAACTTAGCTTGTCTCAAAATAAAATCTTCAAAATGTTACTCTTACATCAGTAATATACAACATGTGAGTTCTGTCCATATTACTTTTATAATAAAGCTCAGATAGTAAGCGAGGACAATAGTTAAGATATGTGCAGGCCCATTTAAATGAACATTTCTTAGGAATGAAGACTTTAAAGTGTCCTTTTCTTTTGGCTTAGTTCAAAGTGCATTCGATATTCAAGTCTGTCTGTTTGTACTAAGAACTAAGAAATTTATTTCTTCCCAAACTCTGTAGTACAGTAAGAAGCTACGACCACAGAAACTCTCTCCTTTTCTCTCTCTGTTTTTAAACAAGCTTTTGTTTTACCTTTTTCTTCACAAGTGATTCTCTTTCCCTGTCCCTTTTTTTCCATTCTTCTGCAAGAGCTTGCATGTGAGCCAGTTCTTTCTGCTTCAGCTGTAAAAGAAAGAAAAATAGTCATGTAAAAATGACAAATATTTCAAATGAGCAAAAAACCTTTTTAGTTTACCAATATCTTTAAAGTGTTCTGTTTTATTTTTATATCGTGTATATATATGGATAGTCTATTCGCATGTTTCTCTCTGCCTGGTGCCCAAAAGAGGCCGGAAGAGGGCATCAGGTCCCGTGGGACTGGAATCACAGAGCCTCTATGCTGGCTAGTTTTAAATCAATTTGAGACAAGCTGAAGTCACCTGAGAAAAGAAACCTCAATTAGGAAAATGCCTCCATAAGATGAGGCTGTAGGCAAGCCTGTAGGACTTTTTATAATTAATGACTGATATGATGGGGGAGGGCCCAGCCCACTATGCCACCCTTGAACCAGTAGTCCTGAGTTATATAAAAAAGCATGCTGAGCAAGCTAGTAAGTAGTACCCACTCCATGGCATTAACTCCTGCCTGCATGTTCCTGTCCTGTTTGAGTTCCTGTCCTGATTTCCTTCAATGATGAACCTTGAAGAAGAAGTGAAAGCCAACTTAACCCTTTTCTTCCCAAGTTGCTTTGGTCATGCTGTCTCATCATACATAGCAGGAGTTATCCTAAGTAGAACAGCCTCTATTTGGGTGCTATTCCAGGTCCTCTGAAAGAGCAGCCAATGTCTAAACCACTATGCCATCTTAACACCCCCAAAACCTTTAAGTTTACTTTTAAATTTTATGTGTAAGAATGTTTGCCTGCTTATATGTGTGTGCCTGGCACCCTTGGAGGCCATAAAACATCAGATCTCCAGGAACTGGAGTTACGGATGGTTGTGAATTGCCACGTGGGTGCTCTTAACTGTGAGTCTATCTAGTCCCTCTCTTATTTGTTAAAATAACAGAAGGATGGACGGACGAACAGACAGACAGACAAATACAATAGAGCTTGGGCCACATATAGTGGCACATACCTATAATTCCAGCACTTAAAAAGTCATCCTTGACACTAATCATCCTACTTAGTTGGGTCAGCCTAGCTTATGTGAGATGCTCTCAAAACTCAAAACCAGGGGTCAGCAACAGAACTCAGAGCATGAAAGTGCTTGCTGTCAAGCCCGAGACCTGAAACTGTTACTCAGGACCAACATGGTAGTAGAGAACCAACTCAGAGGCTCATATCCTATCACAAGTGCATGCGCGCACACACACACACACACACACACACACACACACACACACACACACACGCACACACACACACACACATACACACAAAATATAATTTTTTAAAAAGTTAAGCATAAAAAAGAAACTTTCTTAAGTGAAATAATCCCTTATGAACATTCTGCAAACATCAGAGCTGGTAGTGAGTTCTGGTCTTTAACTCACCTGCTTGAGACTCATGTCAGTAGGCTCAGGAAATAAGGAGAATAAGTGCCTGAGATTAGAAACATTATAAGCCCAGCATGGCAGTACGAGCCTTTAATCCCAGCACCTGGGAGACGGACAGGCACATCTCTGAGTCGGAGGCTAGATAGGTCTATATTGTAAGTTCCAGGCCAGCCAGGACTACAGAGTTTACCACAAAACGAAACAAAAATCAAAACCCACTTCATCATTAATTTTTCCCAACAATAATGGTCAAATTCAGGGAAACCTTTCTGAATAGTAGCTATAAAACTGCCATATCTCAAGTATTTTTATGTTTTAAAATTCTGCTTTTCTCTGAGGAGGGATCTGTGGGGATGGAGAGAGGGTTGGCCATTAAGAGCTCAGGCTGCTCTTATCACAGTCCCAACTTTGGTTCCTGGCAGCCACATCAGACATCTCAAGGACCACAACTGCAGCTCCACGGATCCAGTGCTTTTCTCATCTTCATGGCAGCTCCACACTCAGGTGCACATACTCACACCAGCACATATGCATACACGTAAGTAAATCTCAAAAAGATTTTGTTGATAGTCAAAGAAACTAGAGACAACAACATGTAGAGAAAACCTAGTTGTAGAGAAGGAAAAAATAACCTAGGTGGGTAAGAGATTTTAGAGTACAATTTCAACCTACTTGACTTTCAAATATGTCTTCCTGCATCTCTTTCCACATCTCTAGCTCGAGTGCAGCCTTGTACTCTAAGGTCTCTCGAGGTTCCACCTGGATCTCAGAAGGGCAAGGAGCTGGAGGAGGAGACGATGGCTTCTGATCCACAGCAGGTACAGCCTACGACGTGAAAGGGAAGAAAGAGTATGGGGCACACCCAGAAACATCTTAGCTCCTGGGCTGGGAACTGTAACAACTGCATTTACCTGAGATGACTCCGATACAAAGATCTCACGCATTTTCACTAGGCCATAGTCCTCCAGAGTCATTGTGTAAGAAAGGTCTACTATCCTGTTATTTGACCTACAAATGAAATGAGAATCACTGTAAAGTTCATGGAAACTTGTATTTCCTTCCACTTCCATCGTTTGTAGTATGCAGGAATAAGGAACAATTCTCGTACCCCACTCTTAATGCTCCAACTGAGCAGTGGCCATGGGCGTCAAGAGTTCTCCAGTGTGTGCTTTTACTGACCGACACGGAACCTTCATGCTCACATTTACTGAAGCTTACCTAAAGAGCTGTGCATTCGTTCCGAAAAATAAAGTCATATAGCCTACGTAATTATTGCTAATGAATATTTAGTAGCTCTGGCTGGCCTGGAAATTGCTATGTAGACCAGGCTAGCCTTAAACTCACAGAGATCTGCCTCTGTCTCTGCCTCTTGAGTGCTGGGACCAAAGGCATGGGCAGGCATACTGGTCACGTTTCCTTATTCTCTCCTCTGCTGCAGATGTACAAGTGTGCACACTGACAGTGTCACCTTCTCCTGTTGTACAAGTGTGCACACTGACAGTGTCACCTTCTCCTGTTGTACAAGTGTGCACACTGACAGTGTCACCTTCTCCTGTTTAAATAAGGCTGAGTGCTCATGTCACATGCAATGATTTCTAAATGTGTGCATTTTTCCTTGGCTCTGTTTTGTTGAGGGAGCCAGGGATTTATGCATGGTAGGCACCGGTTCTTCCACTGACCTCCGTCCAGCACAATACTGTGATTCTTACCACCTCTAAAACACACTGATGAATTTACAGTGAAATACACTCAGCGGCCTTGCTACTCTTGGTTATCTAAGTCATTCAAAATGTGTCCACTTTCCTGGAATGAATACACATACGTTAACCTTCTCCTGGACAGACAGTGCTTCAAGACAATCCATGAAAGTAAGATAATTACATGCTTCTTTGGTCATAATCAGCATCTTCTGTATCACAGATCTCCATTACTTATTAATTAGCCAAAGATGAAACATTCAAGAAAAAAAATTTAGTAGTTAAAAAATGTACTGTCTAGCCCAAACAACCCTTTAAAAGATAGCTTAAATAAACAGATCTTATATTACTAACAGCTCCTCAACTAACCAAGTCCACAATGTTTTCCTTCCACTTTCACAATAAAGTCTTTAAGTAAAATGACGTTCCCAGGCCAGCAAGATGGCTCCATTGGTAAAGACACTTGCTACCGAGCCTGAAGATATGACTAGGATCCCAGAGATTAGAAGAAGAAAACCAACTCCACAGTGAGGTCTTCGGATCTCTGTGTATGTGCCACAGCACCCACAAAACTAAGGGGAAAATATTCTAGATGAAGAACTACTATGTTAAAGAAAAGCCATTGAGCGCATCTCAAGGTTCTCATTTAGGTAAATCTAAACTTCTGTCTACAAAGCAGAGCAAGGAAAATAATTATAGAAGCACTGAAATAGCTTCAACTGCTCATGACCGCTAATACGGCCGTATTAGTCACTAATGTATAATCATATAGTCTACTGGTGACAATAGAAAACAATGCCAAGCTTTCAAAGAGTTTCTTTTCCAGAGCCAGAATGAAAATAAAGTGAGCTCTCAGCTACCCAAACAACTGCCACTCCAGGCACTGCTCCACATGCACAAAGGAAGAAAGGCTTCCCAGACCTAAGACTCTGGATGGATGGGAGTAAGGAGGACATTTTCAGTAGATCTCTGATTTTTGCTGAATCTTATTTTTTCTACATTCTCACTAGTTTTTTTAAATAATATTCTATAATATTAATTTGATCCTAACTTTTTATTGTTAATTTAAAAAAGGTAAACATTTTCACTGTAGCAATAAAGTTCAAGTAAAAGAAACAATATTATTTATTCTAGTTTACTTTTTACTTCTATGATAAAACAATGACCGAAAGCAACTTGAGAGGTAAGTTTTTACTTGTCTGACAGATAAACCAGGGCAGGAACTCAAGCAGGGACAGAAGAAAATACCATAGAAGAATGCTGCTAATTGGATTGGATCTTTCTGGCTCATGCTCAACTAGCCTTTTTATATACTCTAGACCCATCAGCCTAGGGATGGTCTCATCAGCCTAGGGATGGTACCACCCATAGTGGGCTGAGTCCTTTTACATCAGTCAGAAATTATGACAATGCCACACAGACATACAGACAGACTTATCTGATCAAGCCATACTTCATTTCAGAGACCTTCTTCCCAGCTGACTTTAGGTTATGTGAAGCTGATGAAAGCTAACCAAGGCATTATTCTTTTGTAAATGCGGTGACGGAACCTAGCGATTGTGCATGCTAGACACGTGTTTTACCACTGTTATATCCCAAGCTACTAATAACATAATTTCAAAACTGCCACTGAAGGCTGGCATTTATAACATTCTCATTATTTAAATTTCAAACAAATTTTAAAATATTTTTCAAGTGGAAAAAGAAATTACATCATTCCTAATGAAAAATAACACAAAATACATAAGCTTAACTTACTATAATCAAACAGCAGATCCTAAAGTCTGGCTAGAGCTCTGCAGCAGAGCACTGCCCAGTGCCCACAAAGCCCTGGGTAAGAAACCCCAGGGCTACAAACAAAGCAAAACAAGAAATACCAGCTCCTTAATTATAAAACCATCAAACTAAGGGGATGGAGAAACGGTTCTGCTGTCAAGAGAACTTGCATCTCTTATAAGACCTGTTTGGTTCCCAGCACCCAGATCAGGTAGCTCGCAAGGGCCTATAACTCCAGATCCAAAGAATTTGATTGCCCTCTTCTAATCTCCATATGTGGTACACATACATATATAATCAAATTCACACACAAATTTAAAACACATGCCAGCCTAGGGGCAGTGAGATGGTTCAAAGGGGCATTTATACATAGGCCTGACAACCTGAGTCCAGTTCCTATGTCCCACAAGTGGCATGAGAGAATCGACTTTGCAAGAGTTGTCCTCTGACCTCTACACACACACACACACACACACACACACACACACACACACACTTCGTGCTTCCCTTCTTTCACACAAAATGTAAATAAATAAATAATAAAATTTACAATTATGAGGGTAAAGGTGGAAAGGATACTTAAATACTTAGCAGTCTGAACAAGAATCATGATATGGTAGCCACAAAAATTCTTATACTTTTCTTAGTAAATAGATATCAAAAACCTAAAAAAGAAATGATAAGAAACCCACCCCCAGGTCAAAGAAAATCTGCCAGCAAGATGACATGAAGAACTGAGGTTGTGGTATCATAGTGAGACTCCTCACAGGGACGAGGGAGGGGCAAAGGCGCACTGCTCTGCAAGGCTTACCCCTGGGCTGCTATAACAGGGACGCTCTCACTGTAAGTCTGCCGCCAACACTGTTCACCACTGGCACCTAAAAACCGGGTCTTTTCTGAAGACAAGATGTTAGAAAGCTGAATTCTTGCGATCCCAAGAAGTAAGTCTTTACTCATTTTATCCTTGTGCCACAACTCGACCAGCAGTGGAATCCTACGGAGAGACACCACGTCCACAGTTAGCAAGCCTGAGGCAGTCCTTTCCAAACAACAGACATTGTGCTACCTGGGAAGTTATTTAACACAACAGTTAAAGGCTCAGCTGCCCAGGGAACACATCTGAAGCACTATCTGTCTTCTGTATCTCTAAGCAGTAAAGAGAACTCTCTGAACACTTATCTTCACAAGCCACTACACACTCTGAGCTAGCCTCTATTCTTCTTTTAAGAACTTGTAAGTTTGGGGTATGACATGCTAAGAAAAGCAGATTTCACAGGCTAATTTTCCTTGAAAAATCTATTTCCCATAGCTAGATTAAAATGAAAGTGAGGAAAATATACTACATTTGGTGGCTCAATGAGCAAAATGAAATAGTCTTCCTCCCTTCTTGTTCCTGAGATCACCTTAACATGTTTCTAACGCCTACGCTGGGACTGACACGAAACCATGTAAGCTCTGCAACAGAGCAGACAGGACTGACATCAGTAAACTCATTTCTTGATTCTCGAGTGCAGATGCTACTGTGGGACTATATGTAAATATATATTATAAATCCATGCTGCAAAGGAATCTCATATGTTACCGTAGGAACGTGTCTTGTAGCTGGTGAGGCATAGTTGCAAAATCAAAAGCACAATAAGACTGAGGAAGAAAAACTTCCATATTTTTCCGAACTTCTACAGGAGGGTTAGTCATAATAGGAGCTGCACTGCCGAAGAATGGGTAGGAATACCTGGAACACAGGACACACAGGTCTATGTTACATTCCATAGCTGACACAAGAGGCCAGATGGGTTTAAACAGCATACAACAAAGTATGAATATACAATTTTTAAGATAAAGTAGAAATCCTGGACTATGACTTGTACAGAAGGCTATACAGGAACAAGCAATTCCTGCGATCTAGTAGGCATTCAAGAAATGCTTGATATATTGAACTATAGACCTATAGTTTCCTTCTTACAGTAATGGTCTGGTATTTATGGGTTAAACGGCCTTAAGCAATGCCAAAGAACACATTTATAGTATTCTGACTTTGATTAGAGAATAAAGATAAAAACAATACAAATATATTATGCATATACCAAATGAATGACACACAATTTCATCTTTTCATCATAAAAATCACACTAGATTAAATATAAGAAGCCTAACTGCTTTTAGTTTAAATTTTAATTTATAAATTTTGTGAAAGCTAAATTTAAACACAAATTTATAGACACTGTAATTATTGCTTAAATTTCATCTTGCATCCTGTTACTCATATATAAAACTATAGTCAAACTTAAACTCAACTAGTAAAAAAATGTTCTTTCTACAAAAAAATATACCCTGTATATCACTCCAATCCTATATAATTACCCACCCACCGAAGCGAGTTATCTCGACATTCATGCTTGACAATTTCAACTCCTCCCATCCTACTACAGCATTGAGCAATTAAAAGAGAATGATCCAAACAGACGGGCAGGCTATACTTATTTTCAAATACCAATCTTACCTCACAAATTTCACTACACAGTTGTGTATGCAGAGCATAATGATGTAATGTTGGTCAAACAGAACAAATGGTCAGTACTCTAAAAAGTGCTTCCAGTGAACCAAACACCAATCCAGCATCAGGTAATTCCATGTTAAGTGACAAATAGGTCACGAGCATGTATTTCCTGCTTAGAATATTATTTCCCTCTTTCTTTACCAAGTGGATTACTATTGTCCTTCATGTACAAATTCATTTCTAAATCTGTCACCCTCCTAAGTTGATTGGTTCATTTCTCTTATAAACCCTAATATCAGATATAATTGGTATAATGCCAATATTGGTATAATGTGGGCACTCAACCATTAAACAAATGGTCCTGATAGCAAGAAACAAAACAGAAAAGTCAGAATGAGTACTTCCTAAACGGGACTGTTTAGGGTCCTCTCATGGCATCTGATCTGAGGTTGTTCCTATTTACGTGCTCTTGCTCCTCCCTCTCCGGGTGTACTAAGACCGTACTCCGCTACAGCAGCAAAGATCTTAGGGCAATGAAAAGGGCAAAAAGACAAACAAACACACAGAAGAGAACCCTGTAAGTAACAACTCAGTTTCTAAAATAGAGGAGACAAACCCTTTAAGAAAAGCTGCATTCCTGAGATGCTCTCTCCCAGGCTCAAACATCTTAGAAATAACCAAAACCATTTTGTATGTTGACCGCAGAACAGAGCAGAGATGGGAAGACTTTCAATCAATGAATTCCTGGCCATACCCAGTGCAAAGTCTCTGCTTCTGTGAGTGACTCACACCCAAGTATGAAAGATGTACAAACAACTTGAGAGCATCAAATGAAAATTCACGCTCAAGTATAAATTGATTTCTGCAGCCGAATTCAGGTATGCCTCCAGTCACAGCACTTTAGCACATTTAACTTGTATCACGGTCTACGATGTCTACAAACATGTAGTATTAAAACAGACTGTTGTAGAAAGCCATTTAACTGATTATATGCAGTAATTCTTTCTACTGCAGTTTCATTTCAAGTTCATTTTTAAGCATGGTTTTTATACTCATAGCTATAAAATGTAGGTGTTAGGAATATAGCATCCACTGTAATACAGTGTTACAGAAAAGTCAGACACAAAACCATGATTTTGACCTGTAGTTGCTCTCTTCCAGAAAACAAGGAAAACAAGCAACTAAAACATCTTAACATTACATTTAAACGGCAGCATCAATGAATAACTATTACACCAGGATAGGCAAGCTTCCTAGTCTCCTATCCCCAGAGCCACTCAGCTTCAAATTTAGTCACTGGGACAGCTGACTGCCTTTTAGTCACTGGGACAGCTGACTGCCTTTTAGTCACTGGGATAGCTGACTGCCTTTTAGTCACTGGGATAGCTGACTGCTTTTTAGGCTACTGATTTCACGGCAGCTACATATTCTTAGGTAACCTCCCTATACAGGAAGGGCAATTTTCCCAGAACAAAAATCACACCATACCTCAATATGCAGTTGACTGGAAAACTAATTTCCAAGCCATGGATGCTTCGTAAGTCTATTGAAAAGCAGAAGTGGTGTGATGTTGCTGGAACAGCAATCTTCTGTCCCGATGTCACCACTTCTGATGCATTGCAGGCTGCCTCTGGCTGGGCCAGCGAAGCAGGTATGGAACTAATGCCTAAACATAAAAAAATAAATAAAAAAAAAAAAAAATAAAGCTCTGATCGCCTATTCCTTCAAGCACAGAATTTGACAGGTCTGCTTTATGAACATAGGAACTGAGTCTACCTTGAGCATTTTAAACAGTGGCTTGTTCTAAATTGCCTAATTTAAGGTAGGCTGCTCCTTGAATTCCAGCCTTATGGGCTAAGGCAGGAAGATCACAACGTCTAGGGGTCAACCTGGTTACACAGTGGAGCAGTGAGGCAACCATGTCTGAGCAAAGCTGTCAGGCAGAGACTTCATTCTGAGAGGCACCTGTGTATGCCTGATCATCTGAATGGTTGAAAGATTTACTGGAGATATAATTTTAATACTTGTAATAAACTAAATGTAGTTATTTGCCCATATAAAATAGTCAATAAAAGTTACATCTTAGAAAGACAAGAGATACCAGTCCAACCCTGATGTGGACCAGAGATGCTTAGTGACTGAGTCCTAGAGCTAGTCAGTGGCGGAGGTGAACTCAGGCTAGTCTACACTGCCTACTTACAGTGACTGCATGGAATATCATTACAAGCAATGAGTAGAGCAGCTTTGTCAAAGTAGATACATATGGTGCTGGAGAGAGCTCCGTGATGATTAACAGCACATACTGCTTTTGCACAGACCAAAGTCTGACTCCCAGTACCCACTCACACGTCCTGTAACTCCAAAGAGATGTGATGCATCTGACTTCCCTGGGTACCTGCATTCACGTATAGACACATAGACACATAGACACATACACACAAACTACACATAATTAAAAATAAATAAATCTTTAAAAAACACTAGATACACACATTAACCAACTTTCTTATTACAAAATTTACTATAGGAAGCAGTTAATGGCTCTACTTTTAAAAATTTCAGTGTAAAAAAAAAATTTCAGTGTAAAAAAAAAAATCCATTTGAAAGATATATATTCTTTCGTTTCTTTTATATAGACTACTTACAATATAAAAGTAAAATGGGATTTCCCTTACCAAGCCCTTATTAAAAATTTATTAGGCTGAAGTGACATTAAGTTGAAATTTTTATATCTCCACATATTTTTGATTCCCAAATAAAGTCTGTGATTGTCACTAAGCCTCTCATGAATGTTCTCAGACATGACCCGACTGTAGACCCCACTCCCCTGAGTGTGTGTCATGTGACTTTAGAGCCCACTCTCCTGAGTGTGTGTGAGCAGCACATCTTACCCTTCACAGTTTGCTTTGGATCCTTATCATACTGGAGGCTCTCCACTTCACTTTCTGTTGCATTGTCTTTGGTTGGAGGTGTCTGGTTTTGAGGTGGGGCAGGGGACACCCTTGGTGATTTTGGCCCAGTGAGTGTCTTCTCCTTCATGGGGGTTAAAACTCTCTTCTGTGAATGCTCTGGTTCATGTCCATTCTGGGTCTTTAATTCAATTAAAGACTAAAAACAATTTTTAAAAATAAAGTATAATTTGCAAAATACTTTCCTTCATAATTAAGCAAAAAATTTGGCGTTGCTTTTTAGAAAGTACACGCTTCCTTTCCCAGTCTGGATATTCCTAGTCTATTTTTCTTCATAATTTGCAAATTTCCTTAAAGCATCTAGGACCAGAAAAAGGAAGATGAACAGGAAAAAAATACAGTATCCAGAGCTGAGTACCAAAATGCATCCTAATGGCTAAGAAAGGGGGAATCTGAGAAAAGAGGCGAGGCCTGGCATGTTAGGGTTAGGCTCTGGGAACCAAGACAGACAGGGAAGTGGTAGCAAGCCCAGACTTCGGGTGTAACGTCTTCCACAACCTTCTCCCACTCCCTCTCCAACCAGTCTGCTCTTTCCATGTGCGGACTTTTTTAACTCTCATTTCAGTTTTCCTATCTTTAGTTTGTAACCTACAAATAAATCCTTTGAAAGAACAAGATGGTTAACTTTTTAACAAAGCTAAACATATTACTACTACAACTAATAATAATAATAATAGGAGGGGGAGGAGGCAGAAGAGGAGGACGTGGAAGAAAGAAGGAGGTGGAGGAGCGTGGGGAGGAGGCAGAGGAAAAGAAGGATGATGGGGAGGAGGAAGAAGAGGAAAAGGAAGAGGAGGAAGAGAAGGAAGGGGCAGAAAAGGAAGAGGAAAAAGAGGAAGAAGAAAAGGAAGAGGAGGAAGAGGAAGAAAAAGAAGAGGAGAAAGGGGCAGAGGAAGAAGAGGAGGAAGAGGAGGAGAAGGAAAAGAATGAAGAAGAGGAGAAAGGGGAGGAGAAAAAAAGAATGAGGAGGAAGAGGAAGAAGAGGAAAAAGAGAAAAGGAGGAGAAGAACAACAAATGGCCAAGGAGAGAAGGAGGCACTAATGCACCAAGAATCATGCTTTAGCTGAGGCTGTATCCAGCAAAAAAAAAGATAGCACACTGCAGACTCCAAACCACATGTCCCTTCTCACCAGCTGCCTTGTGGCACCATAAATAGCTATGAGGTGGGAGCAGGGAAACACGGTTTCCTCTGCAGAAGATTGTCCCAAAGGCCAAGGCCCAACATACAGTCACAAACTGCAAAGCAGAGTCAATAGGCTTTCTGAAAATGTATTCAAAAAGGAGATATGGTAAAAATGCACGGCACTAGTGAAGGAGAAAAAAATACTGTGTGCCAGGGAACCCCACAAAGAGTCAACATTTGTAATCATGAGCATGGGAGAACTGAAAGCAGAGTCACCACCTGCCTGGGAATCGATGCCTTCTCTCTGCAGAGCCACTGACACTCCCACAGTTGGGGCCAGCTCCAGAGGAACAGGAGCAAGCTTCTGCTTGGCTCGGTTTGGAGGGTCCAGGGTAAAAGCACCCTCGACTGTGACTGGATGCTGGTTAATCTCTGTACTGCCCTTCTTCAGCAATCCATTTAAAGGTATTTCTGTACTGCCAAGTGACTGATCTCCACAGCAGAGATGGATCTAATAGGAAAGAAAAATCAAAACAGAGCTTTACATTTCCCCCTTTTTAAGATGTATGTATGTATGTATGTATGTATGTATGTATGTATATATGCATGTATGCATGTATATATGTATATATTTACTGTATGAGTGTTCTACCTACATGCCAAAAGATGCATCAGAAATGATTACAGATGGCTGTGAGCCACCATATGGTTGCTGGGAATTAAACTCAGGAAGAGCAGCTGGTGGCTCTTAACCACTGAGCCATTTCTCCAGCAACACCCCTCCCTTTCTTAAATAACATAAACTTTATGTTTAGTCTCATCAGTGAGCTGTGCTTATTTTAATATTTAATTAAATTGAACATACTACTTTGAATATGTAAATTATGTAATAAAATAAGTGTGAATTTAAATAGAAATCAAATACCTCAAGAATTTTTCTTCCACTGTCTCATTAATTTAAGCACAGTTCTTAGAAAGTCAGCTAGATTTAAAATTTTAAAAACACAAATAATTTTTGTATTAATCACTCATCAAACATACTGAGTGTTCCTTTTTCTTCATTTTGCTTCCAGATTTTGTTTATAAAACCAGTAAAAGGTGAAAGAAAAGCACTGGGCAAGAAGGCTCAGTCAGTGACAACCAAACCAGAGCTCAACGTTACCATCCCTTAAAGATGACACACACACACACACACACACACACACACACACAAATAGAACTCTTTTTTGCCTTTACTATGCTCAAATCTTGAGGTACTACACACTAAAGAACATAAGAAATTGCTATATTATTTTTCTCTCATATTAGCAGTGACAGAATTACAACAGACATACAGTAACTTTTGAGGTAATGTCTTACTCTACATAAAAAGCTGGCTTTAAACTGTTTTTTCCTGCTTCTGTCTTCCATATGCCAGTGCTACAGATTTATACAAATGTATGCAACCATAACTGTATTAACGCTTCTGGGGGTGACTTCATTTGTGAACCATTTTTCTAGTTCTTACTGTGTGGTACCCGCACACCTTAGTGAGTGTGTACAAGTGAAACAGCCAGGAAAGGACCACGTCCATTTCATCACTTTCCACCATACTCTTTTGAAGCAGGGTCTCTCCCTGAACCTGGAGCTCATGCTTTGTGGTAAGGCTAGCAGCCAGCAGGTCCTGGTGATCATCCCGTCTCTAGCTCTGGTGCAATATTACAGGATATGAAACCACTAATAGCTGATTACAAAGGTGCTAAACCCCAAACGTGGCTTCTCATGATAGGGTAGAAAGGCTAATGCTTCTAACTATAAGCCCTAGTCTAGTATCTTTAGAAAACTAGAAATGAAGCTACTTCTGGCCTATTTATTGCTACCATATGTGCATGCATGCAGATGTGAGATGTGAAATGTGAGATGTGAGGTGTGTGTGTGTGTGTGTGTGTGTGTGTGTGAAGGTTGAGGTCAGAGGATAACTCTGTGGAGTTGGTTCTCTCCTTCCACCTTTATGTGGGTGTCAGGGATTTAACTCCCATTGCCAGGCTTTTGAGGCAAACAGCTTTCCCACTGAGCAATCGCATTAGCCTTTAGATAGAATATTTTTCATATGATAGAAACAAAGCAATTTCATTTATTTATTCATTTTTAAATTTATTTTTACATTCTTAATTTCATGTGCATGAGTTTTGTGTGTGTGCGCGCATGCACGCACACACACACACACACACACACACACACACACACACGCCCATGTGACTGCAGGTGTCCAGAGTCTACTGGAAGCCATGAGATCTCCTAGAGCTGGAGTTACAGGCAGCTGTGAACCACCTGACATCAGTGCTGAGAAAGAAACTCCAGTCCTCTGTAAGGGCAGCAAACACCCTGACCACTGAGATAGCTCTCCAGTTCTCTCAACAAAGTATCTTCATAATTTTAATGTGCATTAGAAGCAGATAAGCCAACGATATTGATAAAGAATAAAATTGAAAGTACTTGTTCTCAAATTTTAATATTGTATACAGTCTCTAGTTTTCTACATATCTTGGGTTTGGCAGATACTGGGTTTAATATGTTTAAGGTTTAATACCTCTAA
This sequence comes from Rhabdomys pumilio, assembly GCA_030674055.1. NCBI lineage: Eukaryota > Metazoa > Chordata > Mammalia > Rodentia > Muridae > Rhabdomys > Rhabdomys pumilio. The sequence goes on along the minus strand of JANHMN010000013.1, from coordinate 33,638,888 downwards.
CATTTAATATCTCATGAGCTGCCCAATATACAGAGTGTAGTAACTGAGCTTGACTTGTAAATGGCTATGTAACTATGCATGCTGATCTCATTATCCTACCTTCCTGCTGATCAAAGCCAACTATCAGAGAAGATAGCAGACTAACTTCTACTAATCTCAAGGTCTGTATTTAAACAGAATCCAGCTGAAACATATTTAAAAAAAACAAAACCAAACAAAACCAAACCTGTGGGCAGGTTTTATAAAAACCTGTAAATTCTGCCATCAAAAATTGAATCTGTGTACTGACAACTACCCTTTCCACTAACAGAACAGACACCCCGCGGCGGGCAGGACCAGGCTCACCCAGCTTTAAGTTCTACCTCATAGCATATATGATAACTGGTACAGCTCTTCTTAGTAACTGGGTGGGAGGTATCATGTTAACTCCAAAAATTCTGAAGCGACTTTAATTCCAATGACTTCAAGATTTTAATGCCTACAAAACTGAAAGGGTAAAATCATCTCTACTACAGAAACTCAATACAGGTTAGGACTAACCTCAGCTTTACGTGCTATGCTTTAAAAACATCTCCAGTAGAAAACAATCTGCAGAGGCACTTACCTGCAGTTTAGAGTGAAGAGCCAGGTACACTCGAAGAATCTCCACACTGCTACGTATGCGAACAGATGCCCTCTCGGGCTCAAAGTTTGGATTGATCAAATCACTAAAAGGCTCGTTTGTAACATCATTTCCCAGTAAAGAATAGTAAAAGAAAAACTCAGGCTGCCTTTCTGGAAGCTTCATGGTACATGGAATTAACTAAATATATAAGGAAAAAAGATTATTAGAATCTGAGGCACTCCAAAAAAATTCTTCCTAGAATGTCCATTGATTTGTATTAAAATTAACAGAATTTTTAAGTTTCTGCCAAATTACCTTTTTTCCTTCTTTCTGTTTAGTTAGTGATTCCTTTGGTGGTACTGCTAGGAGCCAAACTAAAAGTCTTACAGATGTAGGAGAGTGCTTTACAATTAAGCACATCCCCAGTTTGTGGCATTTTGTGAGATATGGTCTTGATATACAGTACAAGTTGGTCTGAAACTCACAATCTTCTTGCCTTTCAGAGTCCCCTGAGTGGTGGGTTTTAAGCATGTAGCACACTGCTTACTTCTAGAACTGTACCCAAATTACTAATTGGTTTAATTTTAAATTATTTATTTATTTCATTTTATGTATGTGAGTTTTACCCTCATATATATAAATGCACCATTTGTAGTCAACGCCCATGGAGGCCAGAAGAACGCAATGGATTCCCTGGACCAAAACTCCAGGCAGTTGTGGGCCTCCATCTAGGTACGGGACACCAAACCCAGGGCTTATGCACTTAGCACTAACCCATCTCTCCAGCCTCTAGTACTCTGGGGGTGGGGCAGCCAGTACCAATACGTAGAGCTGACTGGTTTGGAACTTGTAAAGCTCAGTTGTGAAGCGCTTGGCAAAGAATTAGTGGCTGCACAATATACCAGGAATGTCACTTCTCAGCTGCTGACTTGTGGCAATGTGTGACTGAAAGATGGTATTTTTGTTTATGAGACAGAAAACATCATCTCTTTTTTTTGTCTTTTTGTTTTAGTTTTCTGAGTCAGGGTCTCATGTAGCCCAGGCTGGTCTATAGCTATCTATAGTCAAGGCTGTCCTCAAACAGATCCTTCTACCTCAGGCTTAGAAGTGATAGGATTACAGACATGAGCCAGCACACCAGGCAAACAGAAAACATTTCCAGCAGACTATGAGTGTTCACTAACACTGCCAGGCACTGCGCTATCAACACTTCGTGTCTCCGTAAGAAATGGCTGCAATACAGTCAGGTGCCACAGATCTTGGTGAACAGCGACACACTGCTATGAAATGACACTTAGGTAAAATGGATTGCTAGGCTACAGCAAGTTATAATGTGGCTGGAGAGACGGCTCAGTGGTTTAAGAGCTTTTCAGAGGACCCAGGTTCAATCTGCAGCACCCTCATGATGGCTCACCAGTATCCATAGCTCCAACTGCAGGGACTCCGATGCCCTCTTCTGGCATTTGAGGGGAGCAAGCACACAAATAGTGCACAGACATGTGAACACACAGGAAAACCACTCATTCATATAAAATAAATAAATCTAAAAATGTTTTTTCAAGGCTATACTATAGTTCATTCTTTAAAACCTGCAACACTGACACCACAGCACTAGACATTCAATAAATGTGCACCGATTGTTTTAACCTACATTTTAATGTACTTGAGAGGATTTTAGTCACATGAACTGAGATATGTAATTGTAAGGAAAACTAATTCTGGAGAAACCTTCAGAAAATGTCATAACTGTTCTGTGCCTCCTTTTGTTCCGGTGAAGTTGAAAGAATATTACAGTGCCAATCAGAGATCTGGCTGAACTTACGGACTACACACTAGTCTTAATATTGATTAACTCGGGTAAGTTAGGGAACGCATTTTATTTTCTTTCATGATGAAAAAAATGATACAAAAAGAGCTGTATTACAGTGGCTTTTATGTATTTCATAGTATGTTTAACTTCCAAGTAATTCCTACCACAGGCAGAGTGTCTTTTAGAAATTCTTTAACATCCTAGACTTCAGGAGCAGGATGCCATTCGAAGCTTTCAACACTTCAAAAGGGCAGCAAGGTTACACAGCAGCGAACAAGCTGCTGCTTTGTCTGCACTCTTGTAGACCAACCCAGTGGCTGCTTGGCCTCTGCAAAGGACTTCAGTTTGTGCTAACGGCTTTCATGCTTTCTCCTGCCTTTGAGTAAGTGCCGAGAGGAAAACACTAAGTGTCTTGGTTTCACCCAAATAGAAACAATGGAACCAGCGAGCAATCACAACCACCTTTTCCCGTTCCCAGATGCAGAAAATCACAGCTCTGCTTCCCGCCACCATATATGCCATCTGGGCTACATCTCCTGTCGTGATGGCCTTTATGCTCTGGACCTGCTGTACCCAAAGAGAGCCTTCCTTCTGCAGTGGCCTTGCTTACTGTCCTATCACAGCAACAGAACAGGAACAAATGGATGGGTGACAGAAGCTCATAACACACCCATGCTTACGTTGCCCACTGTGGCAAGCGTGAGAAAGTCCCACACAGGAACAGACTATCTTCTGCTAGCACCCATGACAACAGGCTAACGTTTATAAGTATAAAAACAACAAAATATAATCCCCAACCCAAATATTCCTGACACTGGTAATTTCCTCAGAAAGTGTATTAGTCAAAAAAGCCAATATAGAATTCCCCTTCACAATGCCACACACACAAGTACAGACACTGTCCCTTAACCCTTAATTGGTTTACTCTCCTGACGTCAAGATGTCGAAATCTACAGAAAAATGCTTACTAGTGTGAAAACATTTGTAAACATTTTTATGCTTTTTAAACAACGTGTACGAGCGGTGTGAGTCCACGTGTGGGTATGTGCATGCGAGTACAAGTACTCACAGAGGACAAACGTGATTTCATGTCTTACCTGTTCCAACTGTGTGGCAAATGCTATGGTCACTGACAAAATAAAGGGGTCAGTACAATACTCTGCTGGTCCAATCTGATGGTAGCCTCCTTCCTCATTCAACACTGCAACAATGTCCTTTGGGTCAACTCCTGACAGGCTAGCAGAAACTACACAGACAAAAACACAACTATGTTAGACTGTAATTTCTCATAATTTATTATTTTTAGATAAGATCTTGTTATGTAGCCCAGTGTGGTCTGGAATTTACCATGTTACCCAGTCTGGCCTGGAACTTACTATGCAGCCTAAGCTGGCCTTGAGTTCATAATTGTCTTATCTTAACTTCCTATGTGCTGGAATTCAAGCCTGTGTCACAATGCCTGGCCCATTATGCACATTTGAAAACTCACTATATGGATTTATTTAAGAATTCAGCCATTCCATGGACACAGTATTGCAAAAGGTTTACTTTATTTTTTTTCTAGGAAGCTTTAACTTTATTTTTCTATACATTAAAAACAATATTCTGAAGTAAAGTATTTTTAAAATTACTAAATAGGCCACATAGAAAAGGACTATGATGCAGGTTTCTTTATGAACTTATGAGCTCTGGAGTGAAGAATATACTAGACTTTGCTGAGAGAGAAAAGGTGAATGAACAGAGACCAGGCATGTCCCATACAGACATAGTACATAACAGACCCAGGAGCAAGTGCAAGTTAACACAGCCAGAGAAATCAAGGCTGAGGAAGCCTCATGGAGCAGCCTCATAATCCCAAATACTGGGGAGCAAATAAACTCCATGTCTAAGGCCTGCCTGCCTGCCTGACACAGGTCTAGTTTACAGCCAGTCTGGGCAACTAAGATACTATTTCAAAACAAAAAAATTGGTAACAAGAGCTGATGATACATCTCCTCAGTAGGACGCCTACCCAGGAGTTTGAGCTCACATTCACTGCCCGTAATTAAATACAAAGCAAAGACCTGAGAGAAGAGTGGCAGATCACTGAGTAAGACTGACTACAGAACGAGCTGTGGCTGGACAGACAGAGACAGACATCAGCACACTAGGTTTTAAGGGAAAACCATTTAAAGGAATTGAGAGGAGACCAGTACAGTCAAATGTGCATCAGTGTGAACAGACTAGATAGTTCAAAGGTTTACAAGCTGATTAACGATGGAAAAGGAAAAGGACATACACAAAACTAGAACTAGGTAAGAGTGCTAGGCGATGCAGCAGAGTGAGCATGCTCAGTGCTACAACTGCATGAACAAAAGACAGTGGGACTGCGTCATGCACGGCTTATGAAAATCCGCGTGCTCACACCATCAGCAAGCGACCCCTCTCCTTTAGCGCTTCACAAAGGGATGTGATACTGTAGCACTGGCCGACAGCAGTCTACAGCTAGGAGCACAGACACGTAAGACAGATGTTGAAATCCCATTCCGAGGATCATTTACTACTTGTATCAGAAAACTGTATGTCCGTCAGTTTCCATTTTTCCTTCCACAAAGCTTTTACGTGGTTGTTGGAGATCAAATTAAGCTCTGAAGGCGAAGCACTTAGCATGATACTGGGCACTTTAACAGGGCGGCCGTTGTGGTTAAGGCTGAGCTCAGGGGTCAAAACAGTAACTATAGCAGGTTTCTCCAGCTGCTGGCTCATGGTGTAACAACAGTCGGTGTTGAGGCAGAAGAACGGCCATAAACTTGTGGCCAACCTGAGCTACACAGTGAGTACTACATTGCAAAACTATCTAAAAACAACAACAACAAGCACAAGGTTTCTTATGATCGAGGAAACAGGCTGTAAGTATGGAATAAGGATAACTCTTGTGACACAGAAAGGAATTAGAAGTGTCCATTTGAATATATACTATGCAACAACAAAAACATATGCATAGGACTGGAGAGATGGCTCAGGGGTTAAGAGCACTGACTGCTCTTCCAGAGGTCCTGAGTTCAATTCCCAGCAACCACATCATGGCTCACAACCATCTGTAATAGGATCTGATGCCCTCTTCTGATGTGTCTGAAGACAGTGACATATATATTCACATATATAAAATAAATAAATCTTTTTAAAAAATTTTAAAAAATAGATAAATGTATATAAATAGGTGTATGTATGTTACAGTTCATGTGTGTCTCTTCCAAAATTCAGGAGCTGAAACTTAATGGCAATTGTGATGACGTTCTTAACAACAGAATCTTGGGCTGGACAGATGCTTAAGAGCATTGGCTGATTTTGCAGAAGACCTGGGTTCACTTTCCAGCACCCACATCACAACTGTCTAGAACTCCACCTCCAGAGGATCCCATGACCTTCTGAAAACTGAGCACACTGTACACACCTACATGCAGGCAAACACTAATAGACAGAAAAATAAAATGTTAAAGCAGCAGAGTCTTTGTGAGGTAGTGAAGTCAAGACAGCTCCTTTAGAATGGGACTTGCTGTGCTCATTAAGGGACTTGACAGAGGAAGTGCATTTCTTGCCTGTAGCCTTCTGTCATATGAAGATCAACAAGACCAGCATCAGATGCTGGTCTCTTCTCAGACGTCCAAGCCTCCAGAACTGTAAGACACTCGTTCTTTACACATCACCCACTAGCACATGCTAAGACTATGTATTCAAACATGTATATTTATGCATGTGCACGTAAACACATGTGCACACATTATATAACTTTGTCTACAAAATGGATCTGAGAGCAATAATGAAATAGCAATTGGCATACTTAACACCTGAGCTTTTACTTCTAAACATTTTTAGTTAAAGGAAGTGGAGGTCCTTAGTGGAATGACTGAACAAGAGCTGAAAGACACGTAATACAAAACAAAACCAGAACACCTTCCTGTGCAGAAACTGTGATTCCAGCGGTATGACTCCTGAGAGGCAAAGCCATACAGACAGCAAGAAAGACCAGTACATGTTACTGCACCACAATACTTGAGACTAGATAAGTTGTAAAGATAATATCTTACAGTTCTCATGGCAGGGAATCATGAACAGCCTTTTTTAGTGAGACCCTTATTAATGGAGTTCTTCAGGTCCTGAGGTAGTGCAGGGCATAGGACTTCAAAGATGGCCCCACTCCAATGATCACTAACTCACTCTCTCAGGAACATAAGAATCCATTAGCCCATGAACAGAATTAGTTCATTCATAAAGGCAGAGCCCTGCAGTCCAGTTAGTTCTCAAAGGTTCCAATTCCAAATTCTATTAGGACTTTAGAAATTAAGTCCCTATCACAAGAATTATTCTCTGGGTGTACCTACAACTAGGACCTGTGGAAAGAGAAGGCTAAACAGGCAGAGCACAAAGGACTCCCAACAAAGGATGCCAAAGTGTGCCAGGTATGCTGGTGCATGTCCCTTGGCACGCAGAGGCAGGCAAATCTCAGTGAGTTTATAAATGTGTGTGTGTGTGTGTGTGTGTGTGTGTGTGTGTGTGCGCGCGCGCGCATCTCCAAGTAAACTATACAATGAGACTCTGATTCTAAATAAATAAAAATTTTAAAAATGTACCTAGACATTTGTTAAAGTACAGTCAAATAATAAACATATTACCTTTGAGAGCTTTCTTATACTAATCCTGGAAAGAAACTTTTTCTAAGTAACAATTTTTAAACTACAAAATTATTTGTTCTAATATCTATAAAGTTAAGAAAACAAAAGCTCCCCCAAGTTCTAAGAATTATAAGTAAGAGCTGACCTCTGTCAGCAAGTGTTGCACAGTCACCTGTGCCCACAATCCTGTGTCTGCCTGGCACACTGGGTGAATCAGCTTGTGTTCCTGCACACAGCTCCCAGGACATCACCCTTCCTAGAGTGAGAACACAGAGCAACTTGTGCAAGAAAGTCTTTATGAGAAGATGCACAAAACTACATATAGCAGTGCACACCTATAACCCAAACAACCAAGAAGCAGAGGCAGGAGGGTAAGTTGTACAAGGCCAGCCTCGGCTACAGGGTGAGGTCCAGACCAGCTGGTCTACTTGAGACCCTCTCTCAACACAAACAAACAAAGCAACACAACAACAAAACCCACCAGAGACAGAGACATACAAACCTTTTCCATCCCGAGGTGGGGCTCCTTTTGCTTTAAAACTATCCACCTGTGCCTTTGTATCTGTTTCCAAAGTGATGCTTATCTGTACCTCGGACTTGAATTTGGTGTATTTGTTACTCAGCAACTGGTACCATTTGGGTGCCTAGATAACAAAGCGGAAAGCACCATGATGTTTACAGGGCTAAGTACTCAGAATGTTCATGAGGTTTTCACCTTTTCCCTAAAGCCTTCTCAGTACTTTTCCCCTCTCAAGAAAATATAAACCCAGCATATGGTGGCACAGCCTTTAATCCCAACACTAAGGAGGCAGAGTCAAGCAAATATCTGATTTCCAAGTCAACTCTTCTACACAGTGAGCTCCACGCTGCCCCAGGCTGCACACAGATGCCCTGTTTCAGAGTGCAACAAAATTTCTTTTCACATCTTCTTCAAAAGAAATTAATATTGATTAGAAAGCCATCGACTACATTTCCCTTCAAGAAACATACTGAAGTGTTCAGACAGTCTTCTCTGTTCCCATTCCAACACTTTGTCAAGTAAATATCACAGGGGAGAAAACAATACACATCTATCTTCAGCCTTTTGTCTCCAATATCATAACATCCATCAATAACAAAGGCCTAGTTAATCATCTGTTCCCACAACTCCTTTGTTCAGTGCCGCTCTTAGACCTCTCTTTTTCTACTCTGCCTTGATCCTAACAACTAAGAAAATGAAAATGTTATGACTGGTGGTCCTCTGAGTAGAAATGTTCCCCATAGGCTGATATGCTTCGTCACCAAGGAGTGAAACGGTTTGAAAGGATTAGAAGGATTGGAGGTGTGATCTTATTGGAGTAGGTGTGGCCTTGCTGAGAATAGGTGTGACCTTGTTAGAGGAAATGTGTCACTGGGGATGAGCTTTGAGGTTCCAAAGGTCCATACCAAACCCAATCTCACTCTGTCAGCCTGTGAAAGAAGAAGCAGCTCTCAACGTCTTCTCCAGCACTGTGCCTGCTATGCCTGACATCCTATTACCATGCTCCCCAACACAGCAATAATGAACGAAGCCTCTAAAACTGTAAGCAAGCCCCTAACTAAACACTTTCCTTTACAAGAGTTGTCACAGTCTCTTCACAGCATTAGGACAGTGACTAAGGCACTACTAATAAATAGCATAAAATGTTAAGGAAAAGGCTCAGTTCTAGGCAGAAACTGACAACAAAGGCCTTCTCCTAGGATGTGATAGACTACACTATCACACCACCCACAAGACAGCACCCTCAGAACTTCCAGTGCCCAGACCAGCCAGAACACATGGCTCAAGCCAGGATATAGTGTACCACAGGTACAGGAACCAGTCAGCAGGGGTGTCATTTCACACCTATGCATACATTTAACCTCAGACACACACAAATAATTTAAAAATAAATAAAAATGGAAAGAAAAAAAACAAAAACAATGAAGGAGACTGAGAAGACACTAATTTTAAAGTTGAAAATAAATTTTATTGTAGCTGGCACATGGATATATATATATATATATATACACACACACATAGAGAGAGAGAAGAGAATATACACACACATATATATATACATATATATATAGAGAGAGAGAGAGTGTACTTTAAGAAGCTGAGGCAGGGGTCCACATGCTTGTTCTTAAATGAGCTTTTCTTGCAAAGTACTATAAAAACCTTTAGGCTCTTTTATAAAGAGCCTACTATAATATTATAAATAATAATAATAATAAAATATAAGATTTATAAAAGCCTGAAAGAGACACATCAATAAAAAGGAAACTTTAAGGCAAACCTGTAATCTCAGCTACTTAGGATGCAAGGCCAACAGAGGTACCTCAGTGTGACTCTGTCTCAAAATGAGAAGAGCTACAGATACATCTCAGTATAGAATGCATTTCCAGCACGAAAGAAGCCCTAGTTTCAACCCTGAAACCCAGGGCAGAGCCAGAAGCAACATCAACTGAAACCTACTTAATGTTTTTATCAGAACAAAAAACACTGTCTATCTTGGTATAATTTTGTTGGTACTGTTTTGTGTGGGGCAGTGGGGTAGGTGGGGGTGGAGGTTTTAGACAGGTTTTCTGTGTAGCTTTGGTTGTCCCAGAACTTACTCTGAAGATCACGCTGGCCTCAGACTCACAGATCCACTTACCTGACTCCCAGAGCTGGGATTAAGGGTGGATCACCACTGCCAGGCTTTCATGGCTGGTTTGAGGAGGTGTGAAGAGCTAAGATGCCAAGGGGAGTATGACCACAGGCAGTAAGAAGCTTCTCAGTACTCACAGGCACAAGCCAGAGCACAGGGTCAGGCTGCTGTTACTTCAAACTGTCTCTAAAAAACATTTATTTTGGTTTGACATGAACTTTTTAAATGTCAGATTTTTAGAGGCTATTTGGGAAAAGGCGAGGTCTTATTATGTAAGTAGTCCAGACTGACCTCAAACTTGTAATCCTCCTGCCTCAGTCTCAAAACTGCTGGAAAGTATCAAGTTTCACGAGGAAGATTAGGGAAAACAGTGTCCTGAGTCAGGATTTAGTAGAACAACTGAGGAATACAGCTACAAGGATACAGAACTAGAAAGCAAGGGACCAACCAGGACGCTGTGATAGTCAAGGTAAGAAGCTATGGTGGCTTAGGTGGGGCAGCCATGAAGATGCAGAAAAGATCACATGTGGACAAAATCACCTGCATCGATGGCTATGAAGAAGGAGCAGAAACGTCTCCAGCAGACTTCTGGATTTAGAATGTGGGAAAACTGAGAGGCGTGAGGAATGTTCACTGAACCAAGGGCACTGGAGGAGGGCAGCCTCCAAGAGAAAAGCTCAGCCTGTGCCGTGGGTGGGAGTAACGGTTACACAGGTCTGAGCTCCAGAACAAGTTTCTTGGAGACAGACATCTCATAAGAACAAGTGAAAGGTTGGAATTTTCAAATTCAGCTCAAAAACTAAAGCATGAGTCTATACATCATCCTGAGGCCATGATTTGCCCTGGCTTGGTATTCTGTTCTTTCATATGGTATTATTTAATCAACTATTTATCGTAATAATTAACAAAGCCAAAAGAACAATACCTGCTTTGTTTCTTGAGCTGTTCTTAAGTCCAAAACAATGTAGCCTATGGTTTCTTTGGCGGAAGTCTGCGGGTCCAAGGCGAAGCACTGGAGTTTGATAGGAGTTCGTTGTAACCTGCAGTGGTGGACGTGAGAGACGGTGAGGCTTTCCTCTCTTAAGTCAGCTTTCTCCAAGCCTTAAGACAACTGTAGCAGGGTGGTGGTGGCACATGCCTTTAATCCTAGCACTTGGGAGGCAGAGGCAGGCAGATTTCTGAGTTCGAGGCCAGCCTGGTTTACAGAGTGAGTTCCAGGATAGTCAGGGCTATACAGAGAAACCCTGTCTCGAAGAAAAAAAAAAAAAAAAGACAACTGTATCCTCCAGATTACACGGTTGTTGGGCCACACACATACTAAGACCTCACCTTCTCCCAAACAGCCTCTAAAATCTGACATTTAAAAAGTTCATGTCAAGCCAAAATAGATGTTTCTTAGAGACAGTTTGAAGTAGCAGCAGCCTGACCCTGTGCTCCGGCTTGTGCCTGTGAGTACTGAGAAGCCTCTAGTCTGTATTTTCCAAATGATTCCTTACCTGGAACAAACTATTATTTTTACCTATTTATTTGTATACCAACTAGGTCAGTTCTTCCTACAAAGCTGTGATATATCCGGTCCTCTGCAAGTCAGAAAATATCATGAATGTTTAAAAGTGACAAAAAATTATTTTTCTTATATAGTACTATCCCATATAAAAGACACAGATTTGCTTTTCAGCTTTTTCTGTAGCTTAAAAAAAAAAGTAAACTTAATAATTAAATGCCACAAAATCTAACTACTAAAAAGTAGTACTACACCACTTGGCAATGTTCTGTGAGATGACGGTGACTGGTATAGTGTAGTCTTTTTGTGGCTCTGGGAAACCCTATTACAGCTCACGCACACAGCGGAATAGACGCTGGCATCACTGATCCAATGGAATCACTATTTAACTCCACTCAGCACAAATTCACTTAGGAATTCTTAGCCTAAATGACCAAAGGACTGCATCACATGGTGCTAAGACAATTACATCTCACTAGAGAACTCAGCCTAAGCAAATATTCTGAATGCCAGTGAAAAGACAAAACTTTAACTTTCATTAAGAATAGCTCTTCAAGCCGGGCAGTGGTGGCGCATGCCTTTAATCCCAGCACTTGGAAGGCAGAGGCAGGTGGATTTCTGAGTTTGAGGCCAGTCTGGTCTACAGAGTAAGTTTCAGGACAGTCCAGGCTATAAAGAGAAACCCTGTCTCCGGAAAAAAAAAAAAGAAAAAAGAAAAAAGAAAAAAAAAAGAAAGAAAGAAAGAAAGAAAGAAAGAGAATAGCCCTTCAAATAAATTTATGTTCTAATCCAGCAATAAAAGCAGTAAGAATTCCTGAATTTTGCTAATCTTCTGTTCTGATTTAATTTAGTACCAAAGTGATACGGGCATTTTGGTGGTGGTAGGTTCTTTTTTTCTTTTCTTTTTTCTGAAATGGGGTTCTATGTAGCCCAAGCTAGCCTTGAACTCCTCCAACTCCAAAGTATGGGATTAGAAGGAAACCATACTATGTCCAGTTTTTAGAAATATATTTTTAATCATTTAATAAATAAAAGTACTGTTGTTCTTGACTGTTTCTAGTCATAAAGTTCATTAAAAAATGTACACTTTAAGTCCAGTTGAGGCAGGAGCCTCGCCCCTGTGGGTGGCTCCATTCCCAGGCAGGGTGTCCTGAGCGTGGAAGTATGGGGAGGGTGAGCGGAGCACAAGCATGCAAGGGTCAATGCACCGCTGTGTGTGACTGGCTGCTGCAGGTTCCTGCAACCCTGACTACCCTACAATGACATCAGTAGCCTGAACTGAGGGCTAAATTACCCTTTCTCCCTTAAGCTGCTTTCATGAGGGTGCTTTATCACAAAAACATGAACTAAAACTAAGAGAGACCCTGCCTCAAAAGCAAAGATGCAAAAGCAATCAACAGCTATGACTGCCATCATAATCAGTAAGTTATAGAACATAAAAAGCTATAAGAAAGGACGGAGACGTTGACACAGTCGAGAGCAGCCTCACCTGTGCTGATGAAGGACTTTCCTGTCAATCTCCCAGGCTAACTCAGTAGCAAATTCTGGCTGGTCAGTATGGTCGACAGGGTCAGTAGCCAACTGCTCTCCGTCAAACTTGGCTTCCACCACAAGCATATGCTTTGGACGTTTGGGGAAATGGCGACCTGAAAGAAAGAAGACACAGGCAATCAGAAATCAGAGGATCACTTAGTACATGTTTTAAATACTGATGCATGCTGCAGGTAGCTGACCGGCATGTTGCATAAACTATCCCTCAAATGCATCTGCACTTACTTTCATAAACTGGAAGCTGTAATTTAGCAGTTACCCCTTCTTCAGTACTAATGTGACTATGAATCACTTTGGATCCTGTTCCAATGTAGATTCAGGCTCAGCAGGCCTAGGTGGGCCTGAAAGCCTGAATTTCTAACAGGTTATCAGGCCTTACAGTATGAGTGCACCCGCTCACTTGCTTACAGATGAGTACATTAAAAAGATAAACGAATGGTAAAATAAATGGCTTCAAAAAGAATAAAACAGGCACTTGTCCTAAAAAGAAAACCAAGGGCCTAAGAGAAAGAAAATTTCAAAACTGGAAGAAAGTAAACAGCAAATAAAAATCGCTAACCATCCTGCATGGAAGCAATTAGTTCAGCTTTCACTCTTCTGGGGGGATCATTGAGAAGGGAATTTTAACCACTATTAAATAAATACCCACTCCCCCATTCTTGGTTAGGAATTAAATGGGCAGAAAAGACCAAATTTGTTGAGATGGTGGTGCACATAAATAACCCCAACACTTTCGAAATGGAAGCCGAGAGCCTGGATGACGAGACCCCAAAACAAACCCTAGCCAGGGTCTGTCAGCAGAAGAAGCTGAAAAGGAAATGACCATGTGGAAAGCACTGCAGCAAGACCCACACTATGCCACTGCTGTGACCCAAACGCCTACCACCTTCACAAGTCACCCTGTGACAAACACAGGCTTCCCATCAAAGAGAAAGTAAAACTTGAGTGCCAAGGTAAAGGACAAAACATTACCAAGACTGTGCCAACGAGGTGCTTAAAAGATGGTCCAGGGAGGATTCCATCAACACCACCACCCAAACCAAGAGAGGCAACCACTGCAGCATCCAGTTCGAGAATTTCAACAATCAGTTACTAAAGAATTAGTCTGCTTTTAAGAAAGAAAGGAAGAAAAGGACCCGAATTTAACCTTAAGAATGTCAGGTAAGGGACTAGAAAGATGGTTAGACACAGGCTTGCTGCTCAATCGTGACGACTGGAGTTGGGAGTAACAAGCCAAGAAGCCTGTGAGGTAAGTGCAGCTCCTAGAGCATCAGCTGTGAGACACCAGATCACTGCGGGAGGCTGGCTCCCAGCTCCAGGGAGAACAGGCAGAGCACTTGAGGAGGTGACTGGTCTCTGCGATGGCTTCTGGTCTCTAAAGGCATGAACAGGTATGCACACATGTGCACACACACAGATACAAAGGTAAATAAATCTGAAAACATCCTTTAACAATGTCAGCCTGAGGCTCTCATTTTAAACTCTGTGCTGGTTAATTTTTTGTTTGATTGGTTGGCTTTGTTTTTGATTGTTTTGTTTGGCATAAACTGGAGTCATATAAGAAGAGGGACCCTCAATGGAGAAAATGCCTCCATCTGATTGGCTTGTAAGTAAGGAAGTCTGTGTGGGGGTCAATTACTTGATTAATGTCAGTTGTGATGTGGGCTGTGGCAGGTGGTCTTGTATAGTATAAAAGAAGCAGAATGAGGCAGTCATGGGAAACGAACCAGTAAGCATCGTAGGTCCTCCATGGACGGCTTCAGTTCCTACTCTGACTTCCCTCAATGATGACCCGTATTTGGGATGTAGGCTGAGATAACCCTTTCCTCCCCAGGCTGCCTTGTCTTTATCACAGTGAGAGGCAGCCAACAGAAGCCTTGTGTTTCTATCCTGGAACCCAGCACACAATGGTTTTGCCCAACCTAGAAATTCAGTTCCTTTTAATAAGGGACATTTCTAGAAATGTACCTAAGAAATTCTAAGTAGCTCAATGTAACGGGAATCCTGGGGATACATGAAACCTAAAGGGTGGGCAGAAGTTCTGAACAGGAAGGGCCATGTTTACTACTCTAAGAGTATAGTTACCCCTTAGAACTCTGAAAAAATTAAGACAGTATCTACAGATGAGAAAGATCATTGCCAGGTAGTTCAGGGCACCAGCTATTTCTGGAAAGGAAGAAAATGTAGGAAAACAGACTGAGATCATTACTACAGGTTAGGGGATAGTGAAGGTCTAAACCCAGGCATGCAGTGGAGAGAGACTGTGTAACACCTACAATAAAATCAGCACTTGGTGGTTGTTTGGAAGATGGGGATGGAAAGGGAGTGGAGCAAAGTTGATTCACTCTGGTTCTTTCTGACCGAGTACAATATTCCTGAATATTCACCTTCCTCTTGCAGCCTCGTTCCACCCGCTGCCATGTTCACTCTCATTGTCCTGGCTGATCTAGTCACCAGAAATGACTTTCTTCCACGCTTGTCTGTCTAGTGCTTAGGAAAGAAGCTACTTCCATCACTACTACTGCCAAACCCATGCTTATGGTCCGTATCACATTATTATAGTGCAGCCCATCAAATGGTGTCTTGCCCACTAATTTGTTCATCCCAAGTAAACAAACCCCTATATCACGGAAGGCAGGAAATCATGACATTTTTTTTTTCCCATAGAGAAGGGCCCAGTTCTAAATTTAACAGCCTCTACCAACCAATTAGAAGTCAACGGATTATTTCAGTCTTGTGGGGGATTTTGTTTATTTGGGAGTTTTGTTATTTGCTTGTTTGGAGGTGCAGTAGACCTGGCAGGCCTTGATCTCACAGAGATTAGCCTGCTCTCTGCCACCTGAGTGCTGGGACTAAAGGCCTGAGTCACCACTCCCTGCTCTATCTTTTGTTTTTAAGCAATAAAGAAACAATAATGTTGCTACTGTTTAATTGTTTCTGGTCAATTTCTTATTCCAAACTCAGAAACTATTTTTACAGTTTTTTTTCTTCCCTCTCCTCAAATAGTATCAGACTTCTCCTGAGGGGAGAAGGGATGAGCCCAATACCTGTGGTTAAACTCTCTGACACTCTCTCACACTGACAGCCCGTCCCAGTTTTCCAAACAACCTCATTTTGCTGCAATCAGTTAACTACGATGAATCGAGGCAACGTTTGTTGAATGAGTCTGAGAGCAAAGCAGGGCTTCTTTTTCCACACCTTAAGTGCTTTTTGCAGCTAGACCATCCGTCCAGCATTTGTCATCTGACCCATTCCTAATTAGCTTTAAGACCCTAAAACTTAACTGCCATCTCCTCAGGAAAACATTCCCCAAAAGAGGTGGTCATCCCAGCTTGACACATTGCCCATTTCACTTACTCTCTAAGCTTCTAGACCTTGAGCCACCTGCATTGCCAGCACAGTGCTTGACATTCAGTAAGTCCCCCGATAAACAAATGCCACTCACTTAAACATACACCTTAACCACGGTTAGTTCCCTAGGTAGACCATCAAGACAAGTAAAGGGAACAGTCTCGGAACAGAACATTAGATCTGAAATAGTACAAAGCTTATATTAAAGTCAATGGCAAAGTTCTTACAAATGGCATTAGCGGGGACTGCTAAACAGAACATGCTTTGCAGGCACTTTTAGCTCATATATAAAAGTCATCGACAGGCTGCTTCTGATGGAAATCGTTTTTTCTACATTCTCTGGGGCTATGGCGAGTCACGCTAAATATCACTTATCCCTAATAGCACTCACGTTCCCCGGAGAGATGTTTAAATCAATTGCCTAACAGACCTCGCTCCATGCAACTGAACAAGTCTTCGGGGACCACAAAAGCAGAGATGACAGGGTTCGTAAGGTTAACAAAGCTTCGGTCACACATTACTCTGCTGAGGTTCGGGAAGCAGTAGTTGCAAAAAGCCCGAGGCCGCTCACCTTCGAGGATGGATACGACGATGAGCAGCTGGTCAGACTTGGGGACCATGATCGCGGCGGCGGGGTCTGCAGGAAAGAGGCCGAGTGAGTGCGCAGGCCGGTCTCGTTCCCCAGGCCGCCGCCAAGGCCCTAACCCAGCCCCGGCTCGGCGAACGCCGCTCCGCTGCCCGGCCCTGCTACCCAACAAGCCCGCCACCCCGGCACCTTTTGCCGCCTGCTAAGCCGCTATTCAAACGCCCGGGCAGCCGCAGCGGACGCCGCCGCGCCCCACTTCCGCCTAGCAACCAGGCCCGCAGGCCCTGGGAAGAGCCCGGGGGAGGCTGGAGGACAAAGGGCGATAGAGACCAGGGCGGTAGAGGATAGAACGCCCATCAGCCGGCTTCACCTCCCGCCCTTTGACGCTCTTTCCAAGAGCCCTGGAGAGACACGACTGCATTAGCCCGCAGCGCCGCCTGCTGGTGGCTCGAGAGAAGGCAGGAGCCTTGAACCACCCCCTCCCCCGTCACAGGCCGCGCAAGCGCACCATTGCTCTAGACGCTTCCCAGTCCTGCGTAGTTTGGCTTCTTAAAGAGTAGGTGGGCAGTGTGTTTTGAGGCTTATGCGCGGCGTTAATCTGAGAAATAAAACAATAGCGTTTTTTAAATGCTAGTTCTCAAGAACCTGGTATCAACAGAACTGAATGTATTGGCACAAAAAAAGTTAATGGCCTGAGTGTGAACTGCTCATCACTTTCGACTATTTGTCCTATGATAACAAGTAGCGTCGATACGGTAGTTACTGTAACTGCTGGCGCTGACGTAATTTAAGCTGTAGTTTAGAAACACACACACACACACACACAGAGAGAGAGAGAGAGAGAGAGAACTCATCGTCAATCGTCACGTGGGCGAGAATATCTAAAGACGTAGATTCTACGCAGACATAGTAAATTTGCAAAATCAAGGTCAAAAGTTAAGGCGTGGAAGGAACGTCCCCTTCGGATTTCAAACTTCTTTTGGGGGAGGGGGACGGAGATTAGATGTATTTTGAAGACCATCTAGTTTAAAACCTCAGAAGTGAATCGGCTGGAGCCGTCGTGGACACTGTTAGCGTTAAAATTTGTAAGAATTCCACCCGGAAAATCAAAAGTAAAACACAGTAACAGGTAATAGGGCAAAAGATAAAATAGCTGAAGTAAGATCTCACGAAGTAGTGGACTACGTGTGCTGACATCTGCTGCTTTCTTGCTCTGTAAACCCAGAAGATGTTTTGAGAAAAATTATAATTCAATCTCTGAGCCCTGCTGCTATCTTCTGCACTGTGGAGACTGAACTAGATTACCTATAAAACCCTTCAGGGATCCTGAGAGGTTTTTCTGAAATGTGGTATTCATATAAAACTAAAGTGACATTCAATTGTGTGCGTTATTAAGCACTGTATTCTTTTCTGGAGGATATCTAAAAGTAAGAAGAATCACAGCCCGCTTATGTGAGAAGCAGTTTTTTTTTTTTCTATCCAAAGTGCTATAAAAACTGACTTTTTAAAAAAATTATATTTTTTTATTTAAAGCATACACTTATTTTCCTTTAGGATATCCACCAAGGCTGAAAACCAGGATTAGGTTATCACTACATTCCAGAAAATAGTCGCATCATTAAAAAAAGAATCTGTAAAATTAATCAAATGAAGATGAAGGGGGGGGGCTGTGAAGAGACGGCTTCGAAGTTAATAGTACTTGATGCTCTTCCACAGGACTTGAGTTCAGTTCCTAGCACCCATGTACCCATGCAGGCAACTCACAACTAACTGTAATTTCAGTGTCATGGAATTCCAACAACCTCTCTGGCTTCCAAAGGGCATGAACACATGTGAAATACACACACACACACACACACACACACACACACACACACACAAAGATGTTTTTCTTGTAGTAAAATTTTTGATATAGCTCTCTTTTCAAAACATATTACATTTTGTGTGTGTGTGTGTGTGTGTGTGTGTTGTGAGGGCACACTTAAAGGTCAGAGGACAACTTCTGGAGGTCAGTTCTCTCCTTCTACTATGTGGTATCCTAGGGATCAAACTCAGGTCATCAGGTCAGGCGTGGCAGCAAGTGCCTTTACTTGCTAAGCTATTGCAGTAACGTTTCACTAAATGTCATTTGTGAAGTCACCTCACTGTTGACCAGCTGTGTGGTGCCTTTATTTTCACAGACTGCACAAAATTAATGATGTGGAAGTTGCCATGTACAAATGGACTGAAATTCTGTCATCACCTAAGTCCGAGGTTCCATAATCTAATTCCTTTCTTGTCTATAGAAGAGGCTTCAGTTCTAGCATAAAGTGTCACATATTAGTTTGAATTCCATCAGAGGAAATTTTATTACAGGTTTATGAAGTACCAAATATATAAGAAAATGTTTATAGCATATGTAAATTATATCTATTAAATAATGGAAGATTCATCACACTACCAGCATACAAAGTATGCAAATTCAAAGTGACAGTTTGTCAACCTGCTAGCTAATTGTATTAAGTTGCTTTCTATTTCTATAAATTTCTGCAATCAAAAGGGCATCGGTTCATAGCAAGCCCTTTTTTTTTTTTTTCTATATCTATTTCTCATTTTGGATAAACCCTACTTTGTGGCATTTTTATGTTTTATTTTCAACAACCTCTGTGGCATACTACAGAAGTAATTATAAATTATATTAATATTTTCTTTCTTTAGCTCGTCTCCATGTATAAAAACAGGCCCAGAGATATATATTTAATAAAACTAAAACGAGCTCCCAGGATGAATAAAATTAACACACTTATTGAATACCTGCTGTTTGTAAAAATGTAATTCCAAAACCTGACCTCTGAGAAGTGCTTAGAAAAACAGTCCCCATCTGAAGAAGGAATGAGCTGGGTGTGGAGGCATTTACCTTTGTAATACCAGTACTCAAGGGCTTGAGGCAGGAGGATTCCTGTAAATTCTAGGCCAACCTGGGCTGTAGAGTGAGACCTTGACTCTAAATCAGAAAGACAACTGCTCCAAGGCTCAGGGCCTATCACTGAAGAGAGGACAGAAAGTGTGAGGGCTGAAGAATAAAGTGTTGTGACATGTTGTGACAGCTGGTGTGACATGGCCATAGGACTTACTTGCAGTTATAGTTACACTCACTAGACGTCCACCTGGTCAAGACAAGATCAGCCAGCATTCCAGCAGCAACACTAGTTGGTCACAGGAGACAGACAGACAGACAGACAGACAGACAGACAGACAGACAGACAGACAGATAAAAGAAAGGAGGGGACATGAAGGTAAGGAGGAAGATGTGTTGGAGGGTGTTGGGGCAGTGAAAGGGAATTCAGAGTGTGAGCAAACACATTGTTTACATGTATAAAAGTGTCAAAAATAGATAACAGTATTCAAGAAAAAAGAGGGAGAAAGGAGAGAGGGAGAGAGATAGAGGAGGGGAGAGAAGAGGAAAGAACATCTAATGAATGGTAACACAAATAATCCTTTAAACCAGGATCCTGTATCAATAAATGCAACAGTTAAATATGGTGTCTTTAATCTCTTGAGAAAAGCCCACTAATAATACCCATTTGAGACTGGAGAGCTCAAAAATCCAAAATCCGGATTTCCTGTGCTCTGAGTCACAAGACTTTCTATTTTCCCGACTCTCCCAAGTAATTCTGGTCTGAGCCTCAGTTCTTCCATCAGCAAAATAAGGTTAACTTGTTTTATTTTTTGAGACACTGTTTCTCTGGGTAGCCATGTCTGGCGTAGAACTTGATTTGTAGTCCAGGCTGGACTGAAACAGAGATCCACCTGCCTCTGCTTGCAGAGCATTGAGATCAAAGACATTTGCCACCACTGCCTGGCTTAGTTGGTTTTGTTTTTGTTTTTGTTTTTGTTTTTGTTTGGTTTGTTTGTTTTGTTTTGTTTTTTGCCTACATATAAGTGTGTGGTATCAGTGTATGCATATCCACATGTGTTGGGGCACATGTTGTCGGGACACGTGTCTGTGAATTGGCTCTATAAATAAGCAGCTTGCTAAATTGCTGGCCACTTTATTTATTGAACCAGGGTATCTTACTGACCCTGAGCTCGCCAATTACAGCCTGCCTGGCTTTGTTTTTTTATTTACTTTATATATATATATTGTAATATATATATCAAAGTAAATATATATATGAGTACACAGACACACCAGAAAAGGTCATCAGATCTCCATTACAGATGGTTGTGAGCCACCATGTGGTTGCTGGGAATTGAACTCAGGACCTCTGGAAGAGCAGTCAATGCTCTTAACCGCTGAGCCACCTCTCCAGCTTTTGTGTGTGTGTTCTGTAACTCTAAACATCAGTCCTCCGTCCTCTTAGTTTCCCAGCAAGTGCTTTATCCACTGGGCCAGCTGCCTAATCCTTGTGAGATTTTTATGAGGATTAAACAGCATCCTTTCTGTGACAGGCTTTTGTTTCAATATTAAAAGATCATTTGTTATAGAGTTATATTCAGATTTATCTCTCTTTCCAGGTCTGCAGAGATAACCAATTCTTTATATTCTCTCAGCTTGGCCTAGACCTATACTCTTGGAGGGAGCAATCTTACTCTCTGGCTTTTATGAAGCCAGAACATCCCAGTAGCTCAAAGCTTGAAATGAGTGGTGACTCAGCAGGTCCCTGGGCGCAGGCGGGACACCACAGCTGTGCAGGAGGTGGCTCTTCTCAGGTTGATTGCTGGCACATGTTTGTTTATCATATGGCACATGGTTGTGATATCTTCCAGTTATCACAAGAAGCGGGAATTCTAGATTCTGCTGTGAAACCATCCAAATTTTAAATGCCGAGGTTGCGTTTCAGTGTAAAACGACAAACAACAAAATATTCGCTACGTACAGGCTCGTTACCTCTAGCCCGAATCTGCACAAGTGCTTATCACAATTAGTACCTCCAGCGGGCAAAGATAAGCGTAACCAGGAAGAGATTGCCTAAAACTGGGAAACAAAGGGCGGAGTGAGTGTGGAGTGGCGAAGGTTAACAGTCTACTCCCGGGCGGAACCCTAGAGAGAGGCTCAAAAAGGGAGAGCCAGCTGCAGATCTTTGCCTCAGTTCCACAAGCCTCTGATTTGAGACAGGATCAACTAACTAATGCATTAGACTTTCAGGAACCAAGCAGGTTCAGATGGTTCGCATCTCCTTAGTGACCAGCAAGGCGAAGCCTGGAGAGCCGTTTCCCAGTACTTGGACTTCCCCCAGCACTTGCTCAGGAATGTGACTGTCTATGGTAAACTCTGTTTCAAGGGCGGACGGGGTGGAATGGGGAGGGGGAAGCCAGTGATGACAGGGACCAACTTCCAGCTTAAGTGGAGTTTGGGTTGAGCCTAAGGGCTGAAGAAAAGCAACATTTTTTTATGTTGTCCTCGTGGTGTCCGCTTTGAGGGTAATGTTGGGCGTGAACGGGCTCTGAAACATCCTGTTTGTCACAGTAGCTCTTCGGAGGGCAGGTGTAGAGTGGAGGGTGAGAGGAGGCCATCTCTTACTCTGCAGAAGAAGGCAGATCTAGGGAAAGTTCTGGAACTGTGACAACGGGGTAGAAAAATGCAACTTCACGGCTTGGGGATGCTGCTTAGATCGGAGAATTCTTGCCAGGTATGTGGAAAGCTCTAGCTTCTATCCTTATCAGTGCATAATAATGGGCACACTAGTTGTAGAGGCAGGAAGATCAGAAGTTCCAAGGTCAGCCTCTTTATTAGATGAGTTTGAGCCAGCCTGGGATACATGAAAATCTATTTTTTAAAAAAGGAAAAGGTGTGAAAAATCGCAATGCTTATAGAATCTTAATTTAAAAATTGTTATGGGTTATGAATCTTAATGTAAGAATTGCTATGGCTATGAATCTTAAGTGAATACCTGATATGCAAGATAGCTGTGGGGTCGTGACCCCCAGGTTGAGAACCACTGCCTTAATCTGTCTCATTGCAATAAAGGCAATTGTTATACAAGCCTGATGACCTGAGCTCCATCCCCAGAAGCCATGTAAAGGTGGATGCAGAGAACCAACACATGAAGTTGTCCTCTGGCTTCAATATACATGCTGGAGCTAGTGTGCCCACCCCTACATACAATGTTCTTGCACTCCTGAAGATACACACATACACACAATCTATTTATTTATTTATTTATTTATTTAAGAGACTATGACACTGGGAAAATGACATTATTGAGTCAGCACATTTGTTAGTCTGTTACTTTTAAAATAGGATCTCACTGTGTAGCCCAGGCTGCCCTCTACCTGCGGTAGATTGTTAAGAGATCTCCAGAACATGGAACTGGTAATGGCTGTTGAAGGTGTCAGAAGGGTATTGGAATGCAGATATTATAAATTCTTTGTGATGGTATGATGCTGTTCCCTGCTTCTCCCTGATATAATGAATTCAACAAATAATAACAAAGGGAGCCTACCTCTTTCCATTCCGGGGAAGGTTCGGAACATTTAGAAAACATTTAAAAATCAAGTTAGTTACTGAAAACCAAGTGACAAGCCCATTGCTAGAGAGGACATAGCCCATGGAGGGAGCCTACTATTGTTGTTTTCCTAAGTGGACATCGAGTGACACTATCTCCTAAGCATTTATCCTAACACATGTTGATTGGTGGTACCCACAGCCTTGTCAGAGAAGCTTCTGCGTGTAGTGAACAAGCTTGTCCTTGCCGAGGAGACTTCTAACTGGTCAAATGCTGAGAATAAATCATTGTTGAGTGTGCAGATCTAAATGGGGCATCTATATCAACTCCTTCAAGACTCCGAGAACATAGAAGAGGGGGAAGGAAGAATGGAAGAGCCAGCTGATGGAGGGAGAAGTGCTCGTGAAATGTCTTCTGAACTTGACATGGTTGTTGTATCCATAAACTCGAAGCATTGGTGGTTACCTGCAAAAGACCAGCACATGACTGGATCCAGTAACATTCCATCACAGATAGGGACCAAGCGTTCCCTGAGTTTCTTGGGAAATCATAGTCAGTTAGTTGTTGCAGGCCGACTTTTAGCAGAAAGTGGCTAGAAAGCAACTATCAGCTTTGCAGCCATCCTGAGCCATATACCCTGACATGAGACTTGTTTTTCAACAGCCTACAACAGCTGAAGCACACTCTGATAAACATTTTGTTTATCCCACATATCTTGTTTTGCTGTTTAGTGCCCACAGCTGCAAGGTGCACGTGCTATCCACGCTATACACCCTGTAAGGCTTACGTCATACCGACACCTGCAAGGCACATGGTATCCACAGCCTATAAGGCACGTGACAAAGTGTATAAATACCCTGGACTTCCCTTCAATGAGAGAGACAATAGAGAGATAATGAGAGAGAGACAATAAGGGAGACAATAAGAGAGACAATAAATGAGAAACAAGACTTGATCAGAACCTCTGTCTTGTCTCCATTCTTCGCGTCTCTTCCCCTTTATCCCCATTCTCTCTCTTGCTAGACCCTGACCCGCAGACCAGAGCAGTCCGGGACATTTTTGGCCCCCAAGCATGGGGCAAAGCAGACCGCAACAGTTAGTGGTTGCTAGGAGAAGGGGCTTCTCCATGGTATAGCTAGTAGCTAGCTGCCCTTGCTCAAGTAAACACCCCTCCCCTCCACCATGCTCAGCAGCAAGCCTAATTAAATGTAGTAGGGCATACACACAAAGGAGACAGGAAAGATGCAGGGGGAGAGGGGAAGGGAAGCTTAGAAGGAGGGGGAGGGAATAAAGGTAAAGAGAAGAATATGACCAAAGTTCAATATATTTATAAAATAGCTATTTATGAAATAGCAAATAAAAACTCACAAAAGCTAACTATAAATTGATGATTTTTTGGAGGCTGGAGAGATGGTTCAGCAGTTAAAGATCACTGACTGCTACTCTTCCAGAGGTCCTGAGTTCAATTCCCAGCAACCACATGATGGTTCACAACATCTGTAATGGGATCCAATGCCCTCTTCTGGAGTGTCTGAAGACAGCTACAGTGTACTCACATACACATAAATAAATAAATAAATTTTATTTAAAAAAGAGATAATTTTTCAGGCGGGATGTCAGAAATGAGAGCAAACAGATTGACTTCAGACAGTACTTTGTGTGTGTGTTGAAAATGTTGAGGAAAAGGGAGAACTAAAGAAGAGAGATACCAACAAGCTCTGTTATGTTAATATCATCAGAGCTAGTGTCATAAGACACTGACCACTGGTGAGGATGACCCTCATGGAAAAGATAGAGGAAAAGAAGAAAGGCCTGAATTGAAAGAACACATGATGGGGCACAATTATAATGCTAGCAGTTGGGAGGGGGGAGCAGCATGGTCAGGAGTTCCTGGACTGTCTGGGCTACAGTGCATATCCAAGGCCAGTCTAGGCAACACAGTAAGACAACTGGCCTCAACTGGGAAAAGCACAGAGAGTGAGAGACTTTGGAGCATTTGGTCATACATGGGATGTCCCTATCAGAGCCCTCTCCTCAAGTGTCAGGGATCACATGGAGGAAGAGGTAGAGGAAGGGCTGTAGAAGCCAGAGGTGATCGATGACTCCAAGGAAACAGCATCTTCCAGACACAACAAGATTGACGCATGAATCAACTAACAGAGGCTGGTACATGTGCAAGCCTGTACAGATTCAGAGCAGACAAAATCGCAGCACAGAACAGGGGGAATTGGCAGGAACTCCCACCTTAACCAGGACACTATTTGGAAATGATGCCCGATGAAAAAGGCAAATCATTTCTCCCCCAATGGAGTAACACTGGCTATGTCAACCATACTCCAGCACAGGCCCCACGCCCAGGAGTAGCTGGCCAACAAATCAGACTCCTTGGGTATTGCATTTGTGTGTGTGTGCGTCGGGGGGAGTGTTCTTTTCTTTTTGTCTTTTTTTTTTAAGAGAAATAATATAAAATTGAGTGGATATAGAGAGGGAAGGATCTGAGAGGACCTGAGGGAGAGTAAAGAATATGATCTGAACATCACATAAAATTCTCAAAAGAACCAAAAGCAGACATCTAAGTATTTTGAAAGTTGTATCTATAAAGAGGAGTGGGGCTATATTGCTCAGTGGCAGAGCAGTTGCCTGCAATATATTATGTCCTAGAGTCAAACCACAGTACTATGTTTTACCGAGAGAGAGAGAAAAAGAGAGAGAGAGGAGCATTAGAAGAGACAGAAAAATAAAACAATCTAGTATCTACAAAATGTCAACCAATACCTGCAGATACAACAAGAATCTTATAAATTCATTTTTTAAAGTATCTGTCAGTCATTCCTATGAATTCTCATCTAGTAGCCCCATAGCAGCAGCATTGAAGAAAGATCTGCAGTGTGAGACATGTCTCCATCACAGATAGTGCTTAATGACAACTGGCTCTTATTACCTTGGTGAAGAAATATAAACACAAGAAAATATGGTCTCTTCAACAGATCAAAGCTAAAGGAACATTTTCTGACTTATTTTTCGGTAGACACCTTAAAACCGTTGGCTCATAATGCATCCCAAATCTATGTCAAATGAACAAGTCGTTATGTCACTAGCACAAGTGACAAAGAAATGTAATGGTTTAGGTTCTGTGATGCGCTGATCCTGCTTGTTTTCCTTTTGATCTCCAAGGCCTAGAAAAGTTCTTGGATTGACTGCAGCAGACATTTATGATATTTATTTAATAAGTGAAAATGAGACACGTGAGGCTACAAACGGATTCTAACCTATACTAAGATGGTATATGAGTGCTATCTTCCATTGTACAGTCATCAAAATCATAAACTGTGTCTTAGTTTATGAATGTCTTTAAGACAGACAGTCATAACGCCAGTTACAGGTGAATAGCAGAGGTTTTTTGTTTGCTCATTTGGTTTGTTTTTATCAGCTCTTTTCACTTCAGTGTTTTCAATTTAGACAGTAGAAATTTTCCAGAACGTTCTCCTTCCTCTTCACTGAACCAACATAGAGTTACCAGGCATTGTAACATTCTCAAGAGTTTCTTCAAATTTCAAATACTGAAATCCACATAGTTATCTGTCTCGATAATCGACCTCTGAACCAACACAAGGGAGCTGAATCAATTTGCCATATATCCATTTCCAGGAGCGTTCACTGGTAATTTTTGTTTTTAATTAAAATAAGCTTCTAAGTTTTAGGAAAGCTGAGCAGAATTTTCAGGGCTCAAGTCTGCTCCCACGTAAGAGTATTAAATGCTTTAACAAATGCATCTCAGTGAACCCTCTCGTAACCTCATCCGATAGCTAACCACTTCTGGGAGTTGAGCTTAGGGGACACTCATTTTACACACGTGGTCAAGTTTCTCTCCTTGCCCTTTCCCTTGAAGTGTTTCTGAGCAGATCAATTAACTCTCCCCCTGGCCAACCTTTTCTCAGGAGTATGGGTCCCTAATGCTATCGTTTTGATATGAAAGGGTAGAGCTGCCGAGGAGCCGGGTTTGTTCTTTCATTAACTTCAAATCCATTTGAGACAAGTAGAGTTTAATTTGATACCTGGTAACAAGGCAGTGTAGTTCAGCACAATGTTTCTCTCCTTGCTTCTTGGCACACTGTTTCTTTCCTCACCCAGCCCCTAAATAGGTCAACCATGGCTATTTTCAAAGATAATGCCATGCAGATACATTGTTTATTTTAGTCAAAATTTCACTCACTGAGATTTTTTTTTAAATGCACATTTTTTTGTTCTCAATGGATTTGACTTTTGAAAGTAGAAAACACAAATCAGCTCATGGGGTTTGTTTAGATCTTAGGAGATTCTACCTTCTATCCTAAAATCTCTACATGAGAAGAACAGAGCTAACTTAACTGACTTTTCCTTAACTCGAGAGCCCTCTCTTTTGGTGTAGTTATTTCTTTTTCTTACTTTCTGTGTCAACAAAATAGAAATCAATTTAAATCTCACTTATCAACACTCAGCTATCATGGATATGCTTTTTTCCTTTGCTTTCTTGGGCTATTATAATATGTAGAAATGGATAAGCCCGGCAAATTAAAACAGGTGATAGAAGGGGAGGAAGTGAGTGGATACGGCTTTATAGGGTACAAAATAAACACTAGCCTGTTTATGGAAAGGAAATATGAACTCCACATAAGTGTGCATGAAAGTCATAAGATGTTTCTAACAAACTAGCTCAGGAGCCAGAAAATTACTTTGGCACTAACCAATTTAAATGTAACTTTAAAAAAATTCCTCCTCTTTTACACTGAGGTACTGATCTCCTAGACACAAAACAGACAATGAAACAATTTTACTTTAAAAAGAGATAGTTCCACACCTTCTTTTAAGGGAATTCACCTTCATTTTCTCTTCTT
Organism: Rhabdomys pumilio; assembly: GCA_030674055.1. Taxonomy (NCBI): domain Eukaryota; kingdom Metazoa; phylum Chordata; class Mammalia; order Rodentia; family Muridae; genus Rhabdomys; species Rhabdomys pumilio. Next base: position 33,610,877 of record JANHMN010000013.1, on the reverse strand, counting down.
TTTCTTTGATGGGATGGGGTGGGGGGTTGAGTCGGAGCTGGGTGCATCCCAATGTGTCATCTTTAATTTCGTAGTTTTATTCCTATGCTTGTATTTTTTATTAGTTTTATTTCTATGCTTGTATTTTTTATAATGATAACATCAGTTTAATGATCTCAACCCATTTAAGAGAACAAACAATTTGACAGGGAACTGCCTTCAAAAAGCACAAGGATTGTTTTCCAGTTCCCCTCAGAGGAGCTCTTGCAATGTCTCTTCCATGTAATTCTTCAACTTGATGATGTAACACATGAATTATTCACTGAGGGATGTATTTTAATCACTTCTTATCAGCACTGATATTTTAAGAGCACTGCCAAGGACATTACAGGCAAAAACAAACTCTGAGCACAAATCTTCTCGCTGAGCTTTAAGGTCTTTGGCACTTGGTGATGGCCGACAACCTCATCTCTTTTTCTACCCATTGAATGCTGTGTTTGACGGAAACTTTTAAAATGAAGAAATTCGGGTATAATCAGGAAAGGAGAAGCAGGAATACAGACTGAGTAGCACTGTGCTTCTGGTTGCTACTGTGTATTTCTTCACAGGGATATGGCTTAGTTGGTAGGGGGTTTGCCTAGCATCACAGAAGCCATGGGTTTGATCCCCAGACTGTATAAATTTTATGTGTGGTGATGCAATTCTGTAAGCCTAGTACTTGAGAGGTGGAGGCAGGAGGATTAGGAGTTCAAGGTCATCCACAGCTATAATTTTTTTACTATGATGTTCATCTGAATATCTAGCAAAATGCTATCATATACTGATAATACCGCTTTACATTTAAAAACTCTATTTTTAAAAGAACTCTATATTTAAAAAGAATATAAAATTAAATCTCTAGTTCTCCCACTGAACAACTAGCCACTGTTAATACAGTTAGTACAATGAACATTGCTTCCAAATCATGTATGAATCCACTCTGTGTATTCGGTTTTTTTTTTTTTTTTTTTTTTTTAAGTTTTAATGCTCTTTTCAGAAATGGTGTTTTCTTGTTTAAAATTACCATGAGCTGTTTTCATAGACCAGTAATTCTGCTAAAACTTTCACAGTTGCACAAATAGGTTATTTAACCAATTTTGAGGATAAGCCAAACTCTCCAACCCAAACAAATCCTAACATCCTATTGGGCTGCCTAAGCTCCACACACAGCATCAAATCAGGAATCCAGAGAAAGAAGGAATGAAACAGCCCAAGGATTAAGCAAAAGAAAATAAGCATGGGAAAGAATTACGAATAAAGTGGGGGATTTTCTGGGTTTTTGGATACAAGTAAGCAATGTTGCTCGTCTGTAGTGGTCTGCATCAAACTGCGTTCACTCTGGTTTTTCGAACATGGTCCTTCCTAACGTTAGGACTGAAAACAGAAATGGAGGTACACAGTGAACTGCTGTCTGCGAGTGAGTTCTTGTTTATGTAGTCCTTATGTGACAGTGTTTGGAAGCATTCAAGCGGAATATATATGTTTCCCTACTCTGTTCCTCACGGCCCCAGGGGAGACAGCAATTAAATCACTGTGAGAGAGGTAAGCCAAGGCCCCTGGAGATATGGTACGGAGCATAATACTAAAAGGGGAGAGACAACAGGTATCATCAAGGACCGTCCCTTAGAGAAACAAGGTCTGCCTGTTTATACCAACCGGGTAGGGTGGCTTTTCACGACAGGCCACCTTCATGATTTTGCCCTATTACCGCCCCACTTTTCTTTTTAAACAAACAATATTGCTTTGTTGTGCGGTTTCAATTGGAAAACAGTATTATTTGCCACAAACGAAAATGCAAGATGACTTTGTGAATTCAAGGAGAGTAAGTACGACGCAGAGAGGAAAAAACACGTAGGGGATGAAGCGGTTAAGAACACCAGTGGTTCTTGCAGAGGGGCTGAGTTCAATTCTCAGCAACCACAAACAACTCACAGCCTACTGTAACTCCAGTTCTGAGGAATCCAACGCCCTCTACTGACTTCTGTGTGTACTGCAAGCACAGGGCACAGACAAATGAAGAAGACACAGTAATACATATAAATAATAAATGTTAAAAAATTGAGTCAAACCTAGATGTCGTTGCTTGTCAAAGGCTCCTGAGCCTGAAGCCAGATTTATCTTCGTTTAAGAAAGAGAAAGAATGGTCCCGGACTGGGTAAGGAGAAATTAACAAGGGTTAAAAGCATTACCAACAAACCCAGACTGTCAGTCCAAGGATTTCCCCAGAACTGCAAGGAAATTAAATCACTTTTACTCTGTGAGTCACCGTTATTTATATCACCTAACGTCCTGCCCAGGGGCCCACACCCGTCTCCAGCAAAAACTGTGTTACTGGATGTCATTCTAGGTAAAAGGAGACTGGCCTCTGGTGTGGCCCTGAGCCAGTCAAAAGACCTACTAGGGAGCAGAGGCATTACTCTCAGTATTCTGTAACTGCACGCCGTGTTGGTCAGGGTATGTCCCATGTTCATGAACTCTTCTGGACGGGATTATGTAGCTCAAACTGGTTTAGTTTTGTGAGAGTTAAAAAGGTGTTGAGACAAAGTGTTATCTTTTTTTATTGGATATTTTCTTTATTTACATTTCAAATGTTATCCCCTTTCCTGGTTTCCCCTTCGGAAACCCCCTATTTCCTGCTTCTATGAGGGTGTCCCCCACTCCTCTCACCTCCCCACCCTGGCACTCCCTTTACACAGGGGCATTGAACCAAGGGCCTCTTCTTCATTGATGCCAAACAAGGCCATCATCTGCTACATATGTGGCTGGAGCCATGGGTTGCTCCATGTGTACTCTTTGGTTGGTGGTTTAGTTCCTGGGGGGGGGGTGCTTGGTTGATATTGTTGTTCTTCCTATGGGGTTGAAAACCCCTTCAGCTCCTTCAGTCTTTCCTCTAATTCCTCCATTGGGGACCCTGTGCTCAGTCCAATGGTTGGCTGCAAGCATCTCCCTCTGCATTTGTCAGGTTCTGGCAGAGCCTCTCAGGAGACAGCTATATCAGGCTTCTATCAGCAAGCAATTTCCAGCATCCACAATAGTGTCTGGGTTTGCTGTCTCTATATGCGATGGATCCCTAGGTGGCACAGTCTCTGGATGGCCTTTCCTTCAGTCTCTCCTCCATACTTTGTCTCCGCATTTCCATCGGTGAGTATTTTGTTCCCCTTTCTAAGAAGCACCGAAGCATTCATACTTTGGTCTACCTTCTTCTTGAACTTCATGTGGTCTGTTAATTGTATGTTGGGTATTCTGAACTTTTGGGCTAATATCCACTTATTGGTGAATGCATACCATATGTGTTCTTTTATGACCGGGTTACCTCACTCAGGATGATATTTTCTAGTTTCATCCATTTACCTAAGAATTTCATGAGGTCATTGTTTTTAATAGCTGAGTAGACAGTGGATGCTGGTGAGGATGTGGAGAAAGAGGGAAAGAGGAACACTTCTCCATTTTTGGTGGAATTGCAAGCTGGTACAACCACTCTGGAAATCAGTCTGGTGGTTCCTCAGAAAATTGGACATAGTACTACCTGACAACCCAGCTATACTACTCCTGGACACACACACACACACCACACACACACACACACACACACACACACACACACACACATATATATATATATATATATATATATATATATATATATATATAAAACAATATAACAAGGACACATGCTCTACTGTGTTCATAGCAGCCTTATTTATAATAGTCAGAAGCTGGAAAGAACCCAGATGTTCCTCAACAGAGGAATATATACAGAAAATGTGGTACATATACACAAGTGTTATCTTTTTGTGTGGCTGAGGATAAACCTGAATTCCTCATTCTCCTGTCTCAACTTCCCATGTGCTGGCATTTCAAACTTGCATCAACACATCCAGACAAAATGCTTATACCAAAGTCTTTTTTTTTTTAAAGTGGGTTTTTTAATTTTATTTTTGTTTTTTTGTTTGTTTATTTTGTTTTTGTTTTGTTTTTTTTGTTTTTGTTGTTGTTGTTTTGTTTTGTTGTTGTTTTAGAGAAAGGGATTCTCTGTGCAACAGCCCTGTCTGTCCTAGAACTCCTTCTGTAGACCAGGCTGGCCTTGAACGCAGGGATTCACCTGCCTCTTCCTCCAGAGTGCTTGGATTAAAAGGGTGTGCCAGCACTGCCCAGCTACACTGAAGTCTGAATCTCCAGTAACCAGGCCCATAAGTATTCAAATGGACTTTGAAGGGGATGCATACTTGTTGGGGTGAGCCCTAACTCAGGGTTACTGCTGTTCTGAAAGAAGGCTACAGACACACGGAAAGAAGGAAGTCCATCTGAAGATGCAGGAATCAAATACAATCTATAGACTACGAAGAGACATCTTAGAAGAAAGCAGGCTAGCTCACAACACCATCATGGTCTTTAGCCTTGAGAACTGAGAGAAAATCATTTCTGTTTAAACTGCTCAGCCTGGGCCTCTCAGGCAAATCAACGTATTTCCTGAATGGAACAAAATCAGAAGACACTTTCCCCGTCCCCGAGTCAATTCAACTTGCTTCTTGAAATATTACCAAGGAAACTGAAGTTCAGAGCCCATGAAGACATAATTTACATGTGGATGTATGCTGAAGAACGTTTGTCAGGCTCCTGGTAGAGACGAAGAGCCATGTCCTGGATGCATTAGAGGCAGGTGCTTAAGTCCAGTGGCACAAGTTGTCCTTCTCTGGATCACTAGTGTCACAGAGAGTGTGCCTCAGTGAGAGATAACCTTAGGTTATAGATCTCCAGGACAGTGTGGAGGTGCCTTGTCACAAGAGACAATTAGAGGCTTAGTCAAAAGTGATACAGGGCTAAAGAGATGGCTCAATAGTTAAGAACACTGGCTGCTCTTCCAGAGGAGCTAGGTTCAATTCCCAGCATCTGCATGACAGCTCACAACCATCTGTAACACCAGTTAAATGAGATTTAGTGTCCTCTTTTGGCCTTCACAGACACCAGGCAGGCACTTGGTTCATAGATATTATACTCAGACAAAACACTTATACATATAAAATATAAAATCTTTTCCTTTATTTTTAAGGAGGTTCTGGGTTTGGTTCCGAGCACCCACATAGTGGCTCTCAGCCTTTGGTAACTCCAGATCTGGGGAATCCAGTGTCCTTTTCTGACCTCCGTAGGCCTCAAGTGTACACATGGTATAAGCAACATATGCAAGTAAAGCATCCATACACATAACATACAAATAAAATCTTTTTAAAAAAACATTGCTCCCGCCGGTGGTGGTAGCACACACCTTTAATCCCAGCACTTGGGCAGAGGCAGGCGGATTTCTGAGTTCAAGGCCTGCCTGGTCTACAGAGTGAGTTCCAGGACAGCCAGGACTACACAGAGAAACCCTGTCTCGAAAAAACAAAACAAAACAAAACAAAAAAACAAAAAAACAAAAAAAAAAAACAAAACAAACAAAAAAACCCATTGCTCCCATAAAGCCATAAAATCAACTCTATCGATAACCATCTGTCCCCGTTTACAGATATCTGCCTGCTTCTGTTACCTGAGCCCCTTGAAAATGAGACAGGGCAGAGTAGATCATCAGAGTGATCTACTGTGTGAAGTAAAGGGTGCGGTGGCACCATGAGATTAGTCAACTGTCTTTGTTGCCAGTCTCTCCTCCTAAACCCACCTGAGAAAGCTCCCATACAGAGACCTCCTATGGAGACTAGCTAACTCCCTCCACACACAACCCCCATCCGTGGGGCTACTGTGTTTTGAATGAGAACTGTAAACATACACAAACTCTTCTGTAAATTGCCTTGGCCATGGTGTTCCATCACAGCAATAGAAAAGTAACCAATACACTAGTTTTTACACAGGTACTGGGATCCAAATTTAGGTCTTCAGTGTGCACAGGAAATCTACTACCCACTGAACCATCTCTCCAGCTGATAAAGCTTTATATTAAAGCTACCTTACAGATGAGAAACTGAGACATAAGAAATCCAAATAACCTTAAGCCCCTAGCTTGTATGCATTGCTCCTCATGTACTTCTTGAGTCGGTTCTACGTGCCACACACGCTATTACATGCTGAGCAAAACAAAGTCAACTGCATAATGTCTTACCTCAGGGGGTCAGGTTTCCAGGATTGAGCCCTGGAGGACCTGGGGGCCACCCCATATTCTCATTTAAAAAAAAAGAAGTTGAGCATCGGAACATATTTGGAAATACTTAGGATATTACACTATACTTTCTAAATATATTCACCACTTGTTTTTTAATTTTAAAATTTTGATATTCAAAATCCAGTGAAACTATTTTATGTGTAATTATAAACAGAAGGCCAACCCAGGGATTCAGTAAAATTAGTTGGTACAGCAATCAAAATATATAATTTGATAGTATATGTTTTGTCAATAGAAGTGTATGTGGGGTGGCTAAAGACATGGCTCAGTGGTTAAAAGCTTGTACTGTTCTTAAAGAGAACCCAAGCACACACTCAAATCATGTGGCTCACAAGTACCTGTAATTCCAGACCCAGTGGATTCAACAGCCCCAGCCCCTGTGGCACCTTTATTCACATGCATATATCCACAACTTAACGTAATAAAAGTCTTTTAAAAGTGTATGTTGTATATCTTTTTTTGGTATTGTTTTAGACAAGATCTCGCTATATGGCCCTAGTGGTATAGCCCTAGAACTCCCTGTATAGACCAGGCTGACCTCAAACTCACAGTATTCCATCTGCCTCTGCTTCCCATGTGCCAAGATTAATGGCTTGGGCCACTACACCTGTCATGTTGTAAATCTTTTAGACACCTGTCACTTGGAAACAAGTGTCTAAGCAAGTGCATGGGAACACAGGTATCTTTTAATTATGGTCCAAGGTGGTGATTAACAAAAATAAAGACTCGTAGAACCTGAATCATGGGTTCAGCTCTCTGCATATGCAATGGCACCAACCATGTTTTTATGATGAGTGCCATTTTTATAGGAAAAACAAAGATTTTTTTTTTAAAAAAAAAATAATGCACTGTTACCTAATATCACAAAATGTTCCATTTTAATTTTCTAGGCAGGCTTTTCTAGCTCAGTAGCCCAACTAACCTCAAGCTTGTGGTTCTCCTGCCTCAGCATCTTGATTGCTAGGATTATAGGAATGTGTCCCCATGCACGGCTTCTCGTTTTGATTACTTACAAGGTTTAGGGTAAACGGTTATATTGGGTCATACAGGAGATATACACATCCATGTACGTGTACTCGCTACATATGAACTGGACTCTGCTGACAGCCGATTCTTCATGCTCTATGAAAGTGAGCAAATGGGCCTTTATTTTCAATTTAGCCATGTTTTCCAGAATTTAAGAGAGTTTATAAAATTTTGAGGCACCTTTTCTGTTATTAACAAACTCTGTCACATGCATTAGATGCTGTTAGCCCATTTTTCTGAAGCCTTGCAATAGGTATTAATTGAGGGGATACAAGAAAATAACCAAAAGCCCTGCCCTAAAGGGCCTACAGTTAGCTAACTGTTGACTACAATTAGCAAAGAAAACACCTTCACAAACAAGTAGTAGGTTTATAAGCAGACTAGACTTTTATAGACTAAAAAAGTGACATTGTGATTCTGTTCTCATACAAAGGTTTCACGCCATTCACTCTTATAACCTGATCTTGGTAAATGACCCCATACCTTTCAGGAATAGAGTATTACTGAGACTGTAGCTCAGCATAGAGCACTTGCCTAGCATAGGCTGGGCCCTGGGATCAAAATTCCTGTACTGCAAAACAAACAAAAGAACACAGTGCTGTGTCACCAACACACACACCAAGTCAGAAAGGAAGCTGGAGGAGAGCCCAAATAAACACTACTGTGTCTGTCTCCATTTTACAGTTCATAAAGGCTGAGAGTCTGCTTCAGATCTGTTTTTGTGAGTCAGAATCAAAACCTAAGCCTCTAGTGATTGTTTCTCTTTCTTTCTTTTTTAAAGGTTTATTTTATGTATGTGAATACATTGTCGCTGTCTTAGACACACCAGAAGAGGGCATCAGATCTCTTTACAGATGGTTGTGAGCCACCATGTTGTGAGCTGGGAATTGAACTCAGGACCTTTGGAAGAGCAGTCAGTGTTCTTATCTGCTGAGCCATCTCTCCAGCCCCAGTGATTGTTTCTATTAACAAGAGATGTGCATTTATGGATGAGGCTGTAGGTCAATGGTAGAAAACTTGACTTTAACAAATGAGACCAGAGGTTCAATCCCAAATCCTACCTTAAGGAAGACACATGCATTCATTTAGTTCATCTTCAATGGATTAAAATAAAACTCTATGTATTTGAAACAAATCACCATAAAAGTTAGCCAAAAATATACATTTACACATACATATGTAATATATATTTATGAAATACATACATATGTATACATATACATATGGATGTATACATACACACACACATATAATAAACCTATATCTGTCACAGAGTTCCATCTTCTATGTTTTTATTCTTCTCAAATAGGAAGAAAGGAATCCACTTATTTTCCAGGTTCTAAGACAATTGGTGGAGCTCTCCTCAGCCTCTCTGCCAGATAGAGTGGATGTGATAAAGCAAACCCTGGATGAGTCTGTGTCTGAATTCTCTGAGTTCTGCAGGAAATAAAGGGAAAGCATCCATTTAGAAAGGCTGGATCTCCTAGCCCAGCAGGGAGAACCTAATTAAAGTGTAACTGGGGATGCCTGTGACTCTGTGGTTTCCAGATATGCTGATTTACTTTTGAGTTTCAGTTTTTCCTGTAAGGGAAACAGACAAGCTACAATCTATCATCTTAGAGTAGAAAAGAACACAGAAAGAACAGTACAGAGATGGCTCAGTGGTTAAGAGCACTGACCACTCTTCAAGAGGTTTTGAGTTCGATTCCCAGCGACCACTTGGTGGCTCACAACCATCTGCAATGGAATCCGATATCCTCTTCTGGTGTGTACTCACATACATAAAATAAAAAGTAAAATACTACTAATAAAAAAAGAACAGTGCAGAAGGACCATGACCTGTGTGCACATATAAGTAAGTCACTTCTGTCTTCTTTGGCCTTCGTTCTCACTACCAGTAAAAACCACATCTATCAATAGTGACATTTAAAATTATCACTAAATAGGGCTTGCTTGGTGGTGCTGGCCTTTAATCCCAGCCCTCAGGCGACAGAGGCAAGAGGTTCCAGCCTTGACTGGCATACATGATAAATTCAAGGCCAGCCAGGGCCGCACATCCAGAGCCTGTCTAACCATAAAATAAAAAGAACGAAATTAATCCTTTTTATAACAATCATCCAAAAACTTGTTTTGCGACTAGAAAGTAAAACCTTTTGGGTCGTTCTATCCTAGAAATATCCGTCTTCTTCCCCAAAAGAACGTTAGTAACTTAGCAGCACACTTAGGACCCAAGGTCTACATTGTGAGTATCGGGTCAGGAGGGCTGCGTAGTGAAATTGAAACAAACACCAAACAAAAAAGAAAGAAAACTGTTATCTAATAGGAAGGTGGACAAAACGGTTAATGAGCAAATGGAAATATGTTTAATACTTAAAGAAACATAAAGACAGAATTGATAATACAGCTTTCCACCTGTGGTTTTCTTGTTTGAGATGGAATGGGGAAGGGTCTCACTATGTGGCTTAGACTGGCCTTGAACAAAAATCCTCCTTCCTCAGCCCCCATCCCCCACATGCTGGAGTTACATACATGCAACATACATGCCCCACACAGCTAAGTATGTTTAGTATTGTGTTTACCTATAAAGCACAAACTCTATTGTAACACTGAAGGAAGACTAGATTAGTACAAACATTTTGGCAGAATAAATTCTCCACAATATCTTATTGGTATATGGCCATTATACATCAAACTAAGAAATTAGAAAAATCTAATTGTTGTTCATTAGCGGATTTAAAAATAGCTTATGGTAGAAACATTTGATCGAATAATATGCCACCATTAAAGGTTATATTTGAAGTTGGTATTTGACATAGAAGTGGTATAGATATAATACAGGTTTTAAAACACAGCATATGCTAAAACATATGTAAATATTATAATTCTCTGAACCTAAGAGATGCCATGTTATTTGTAAAAGCATCTCTTTGTTGTAAAATTTGAGGGAGGTTTAAACATAATATTTGTAATATTCTTTTGCCTTACTTAGAATGATAATGAGTATGTTTTCCAGTAAGAAGGAAAGGTTGTTGATCAGCTCTCCGTTTTAAAATAAAATCTCCATTTCTTCCTGACAACGGAGCTCTCTAAAAGCTGGGAAACACCTGAGCTCCTTGACAGTCTAACAAAAACATATGTATTATAATTACCCAGTATTTTTAGCAACCCCACGTGAGTGTTTTGTGTTTGAAGCTTTGTTGGAGAGTCATCAGTGGAACAGGTGTGCTGGGCGGGGTGGACCATCTGCTTCTCTTTCTGGAGATGTTTTTTTAAAGGGCTGAAAAGGATTTAAAAAAAATTCTACCCTCGCTGACTGAAAAGCAGAAGAAAATTAATACCTGCCCTACGGTCTAGCACCGCCCTCGGTTGTTATTTTCGGTGGACTCCTTAGAAACTTCCAACAACAATGCATAAAGCATTGGAATTCCATTCTGTGACTCAGGCTAGTTACAAAGCATAAAGTGTCCTTTTGCAAAGGAAGTTAATTAGTATCTGAGGTTAAGGTGGAAACAGCTGTAAACATTGTGTTCAGAAAGTCCGACTTTGACTTTAGCTTTGTTTTGTGAAAGAAAGTTTTAGGGCTCTTTTGAGTTGAAGAAACCATTCTTGCTCCTCCCTCTTTTGATCTGTTTGGCGCAGGGTCTCCTGTAGCCCAGGATGACCTTGAATTCCTGATCTACCTCCTGAGTGGTAGGATTAACTGCCTGTGCCACCGCGCCCAGTACTGTGTGACTATTAATCTCTTCAACGTGAAGAGGAGATTACATTGGAGTCGCTAAGTAGGTCAGATGTTTCAAAAACTGCTATCTTTTAATTTTTAAAGTTAGAATGGCTCAAAAGAAAAGAAAAAATAAAGGAAGGAAGGAAGGAAGGAAGGAAGGAAGGAAGGAAGGAAGGAAGGAAGGGGGGATAAAGGAGGGAAGGTCTTTGGTGGGGTGTGGCCACTTTTGAAGGTACCCTGGCAGTTTCTTTCAAAGCTGAATACAATTAGAACACCATGCTGGACTCTATGGTACTCTTTGTTTTGTTTGTTTGTTTGTTTGTTTGGTTGGTTGGTTTTGTTTATAAGACAGGGCTTCTCTATGTAGCCCTGGATGTCCTGGAACTCACCCTGCAGACCAGGCTAGCCTCAAACTCACAGAGATCCACCTGCCTCTGCCTCTCAAGTCTGGGATTAAAGGCACACACAGCCATCACCACAACCACTACCACCACCACCACCTGGTATATGGTTTTAAAAATGTGTATTGAAAATTTACATTCAAACAAAACCTTCCTTTTAGGTAAATGGTAATGACAGCTTTATCCAGAGTTGCTAAAACATGGAGGCACTGAAGTGCCCCTCAACAGATGAATGAATGCGTAAACCAACTCTGGTATAGCCATCCAAGGACATATCAAGTTTGAAAAGACTTGAGGGAACCTTAAATTGCATCACTTAAATTTGTATCTTCAACGTACACTGGAGAAGGCTACAGGCTGGAATACGTTAACTGCATGATATTCTGGAGACGGCAAACTCTACTGTAAAAGGGTCTACGACTACCTGAGTTTGGTGTAGGATGGCAGTTAATCTTCACTGTCAGCTGTAATAGCTCTAGAATCACCATGGAACTATACCTGTGAGTATGCCTATAGGGGTATTTCTAGAAAGGTTTGACTAAGATGATGGAGAGGCCTATACAGAGTGTCAGAGCATCACCCTATGGCTGGGGACTTCTGTCCTAATAAAAAGTGAAAATTTAGCCGAGCTCCAGACTTCACCTCTTTCTGCTTCCCGTTTGGGGACCCAGTGTGACTGTCTATCTGCTCCCATGGGGACCCAGTGTGACTGTCTATCTGCTCCCACTCCTACCTCCATGCCTTCCCTGACATGATAATGAATAGCACAACAGCTCTTCTGAAGCTGAACTAAAATCAGCCCTCCCTTCCTTAAGATGTTTTTGTTGGGTATGTTGTCATGGCAACAAGAGGAAATAATTAGCACAGGTGGATAAGGGAGGAAACACACGCTGGCCTGGCGCACTGGATGCTTAGCACTGTGAATCTATTCTGCGTGAGACTGTAATGGTGAGCACATGGTATTAGGAAGTTGCCAAGACCATAGCTGTGCCACACAAATTCTACTCCTGAATAGACACTCTGACATTTAGCTGACAATGCATTGGAACTAACTCAAACACATCAGCCTAAGTCAGACATTAAAAATAGGAGAAAATCCTGGAGGTCAAAAGAAAAAGCAGGAGGAAGGGGGTATATGAAAATGTGGTATTGTTTTACTCGAATTTTCTAAAAACTTCCAAGCTATCCTATACTTTTGAGCTGATCAACAATCTTTATTTTAAATTTATTTTATGTGTATGAGTGTGTGATGGTTTGTATATGCTTGGCCCAGGGAATGGCTCTATTAAGAGGTGTGGCCTTGTTGGAGTAGGTGTGTCACTGTGGGCTTTAAGACCCTCATCCTAGCTGCCTGGGAGCCACTCTTCTCCTAGCAGCCTTCTGATGAAGATGTAAAACTCTGAGCTCTGCCTACACTTTGTCTGCCTGGATGCTGTCATGTTCCCGCCTTGATGATAATAGACTGAACCTCCGAACCTGTAAGCCAGTCCCAATTTAATGTCCTTTGAAGAGTCACCTTAGTCATGGTGTCTGTTCACAGCGATGAAACCCTAACTAAGACAGAGTGTTTTGCCTATATGTATGTACAGGGAGGAAGAAATGAATGCTGGGTCCTCTGAAACTGGAGTCACAGCTGTGAGCCATCATGTGGATGCTGGGACTCAAACCTAGGTCCTCTGGAAGAATAGTCAGTGCCCTCAACCTTTGAGACATTTCTCCAGTTTCAAGTCTAGCAATTAAAAACAAAGAAACAAACAAGTCAATAATAGTAGCTATGTGTGGATGTATGTCACTACAGAGCTCTGAATGAATCTACAGCCTTGTTCTTGACCTTGAAACAACCTTGTATACAAGACCAGCACAGGGCTGGGTCCTCGACATCCTGCTAATGGAAAGAGCGGGGCTCCCTGGGCCCTGCCTTCCTGAGGATTTTATACATAGTTAAGGTTGATGGAAGAGGGAGAGATATTTTCTTCAGTGGTGTGGCCACTGTCAAGGCCATGCTTCTGTAAAGAACCCTAATGAAACTCAGTGAGCCACATTTAAAAAAAAAAGAAGATATGGAAGTAGGTCAGAGATATTAGGGGTGTGGGGGACATGGCAGGGTAACCAGGATCAGTGAGTAGAATCGAAATGGATTATATACAAGTATGAAACTATCATAATGAAGCATTATGTATAATTAATATATGCATATAAAACATGAATTACAATAGGTCTTTTATTAGATGCATGAAAGTTGTAGTTCCATTTTCACCTTGGGATGCAATAGAATTTTTTTTTTTTTTTTTTTTTTTTTTTGGTTTTTCGAGACAGGGTTTCTCTGTGTAGCCCTGGCTGTCCTGGAACTCACTCTGTAGACCAGGCTGGCCTCGAACTCAGAAATCTGCCTGCCTCTGCCTCCCAAGTGCTGGGATTAAAGGGGTGCACCACCACTGCCCGGCCTGTGCAATTTTTCATTTTGGAAATGACAGCTTAATTGTTTGTGGCTTGTCATTATCATTCCCAAATAGACATTGGATGTTTATAAGAGAGACAAATCTCAATTTCCCTCTCTACAGTATGAAGAACAAACACATAAGGACATTCCAGTGTAACATTGGCTGCCCAGAAAATCTCTCTGATACCTCTTTTAAGTACTGTGAGAACATCTTAGACTTCCATACAAAACAAACATGTTTCAAAAGAGAATGTGTGTGTGTGTTGTATGTGTGTTTTGTGTGTGCATTTTGTGTGTGTGTGTGTGTGTGTGTGTGTGTTGTATTGAGACAGGGACCATTATGTAACCTTGGTTGGCCTGGACTTCATTGTCTTCTCAGATTGGCTCAAAAATCTTGTAGCACTTATACCGTTGCCTGCATTTTTACGATCATTATAGGTGTTCACTGCCATGCCCAGAGAGGTTTTGTTGTTTTTGTTGTTGTTTTTCTTTTAATTTTAATATGTATCTTGGGCTGGAAGGATGGCTCAGGGGTTAAGAGCACTGACTGCTCCTCCAGAGGTCCTGAGTTTAATTCCCAGCAACCACATGGTGGCTCACAACCATCTGTAATGGGATCTGATGAACTCTTCTCTCTGATACCTCTTTTAAGTACTATGAGGACATCTTAGACTTACATACAAATCAAACACTTTTCAAACGAGGGTGTGTGTGTGTGTGACAGCTACAATATATATATATATATATATATATATATATATATATATATATAAAGATACATACATACACATATATACATATATCTTTAAAAAAACAAAAAAAATCATGTATCTTGAAATACGTATAGCTTCACAACAACCAGTTATAAAAATGGCATAGAGGCACTATGTATACTCCATTTAGCTTTCTATAAAGATCAGCATAGATATCTTTATATAAAGTAAAGTATTCAAGCTTTAGGCATTAGCTGATGCTTGATTTATTCCCAGTTAAGCATCAGATACTTTCTAATAATTTAATGGTCCTTTGGACTTTGCCTTATTCATCTAATGAGATTTACCTAATGCGATGTCTTTAGAATGCAGGACACGTCAAAACACTTATTTAGATTTCATGCCTTGAATTCTACACTTAATAGACTTAGCTGGAGCCTTAGGAGTGGCTGAGTGATGGTAATGATGGGGCCTGGAGATGCGCCTTAAGAACCCAAAGAGAAAAATCACAGAGCCTGTGGCTCATTTCCTGGATTTAGCATGCAAGGCAAAATACCTCTGAACTCATCTGAGGCCAGAAACACAGCTGGTGAAACTAATCATTTTATTATCTCTAAGCGTATGACAGGAAATGCCTGGGAATAGCCAATTCCTTCACAGGTAAAAAAAAAAAAAAAAAAAAAAAAAAAAAAAAAAACAGATTATACATAGAATGAAGTTAAATTACTAGAGAGCAGCCATGAACGGCACACTGAAAATAACAGCACTCCGTGTGGATCTGCGGCATCTCTAGAAATGAAACCCTCCAGTGTAAAATCTGTAGTTGCTCATCATTATAAAGAACATCTTTAGTGATTGAACAGTCAACCTGGACTGTCACATAAAGTGCTCTGCTTTGGACTAGTTCCCTTTCTGATTGCTATGACGAAATACAAAAGCATCTGAAAGAGGAAAAGTTTGTTTGGTTCTCAGTACATTGAGAAAACATAGTCCACCAAGGGGAAGGCACTTGATACACCTTGGATCTGCTGTCAGGAAGCATCAAGTGCTCAGGAACAGGGTCAGACTCTAAACTTCAAGGCCTACCCCCCAGTGACCCACTTCCTTTGATGAGGCTCAACCTCCTGAAAGCTTTATAACGTTCTCAAACAGTGCCAGCCGCTGGGGACCAGTTGTTCAAACACATAAGCCTAAGGGGAACATTTCACATTCATACCGTGCTGCATGTATCAGACTTAATGACAGCAATCACATGACTCAGTTGCTTTGCATATATTACATGGTTCCTACCCATCTTTATAGGCAAACTTCTCATCTCCTTGGAAATTGAATTTTTTTTAAGGAAATCAAGATAGTCAACAACACAGACCCTCTACAAATTTTATATGAGTTTGATTAGTCCCCTGAGCTGTGTCAACACTAAGGACTCAGAAGATGTACCTCAAATGGGTCTGCAGGAAGTAGTACTTCAGAAGGTTTATTATCATCATGGTCAAACAAACCTTACCCATGTCTCTTCTCAGATGAGGTATGGAGTTTTTTCAGTATTTCCCAGAGCTTGAGAAAAGAAATCATGTCGTTTTCTGTCAGTCTCAAAACCTTAGCTTCTGAAATTTTGCTAGCTTACAAACTATGCTTCACAGTGTCAAATGCTGGAAGAAAAGGCAAAAACTCATGAAAGCCCTTAATAGCAGTAGTCAGAACACAAAGTATTGCCTTTGGCTTGCCCTGCATTAACTGTTCTAGGACAATGTGAGTGCAGTCAGAAGATGGCTATAATATGCTGTTGATCTGTTACTAGAAAAAAACTGATCTTAACAACCAGAATTTTTTGTAATGTACAGTAAGCATGCCTGCTTTTTGTAGAGAATGGTTCTATCTTTGTTATATCACGTACTTGCTTGCTCACTGCTCCAGAGGCTGCTATTGTAGCTTTGAAGGTAATGAGCCAGATCATACTTTGTTCTAAAGAACACTTTCTCTACTTTTCCACATCTGTTTCCTATGCAAATATCCTTAAAAATGTGCAGAACAAACAGAAATTGCAACAGGTGTAGAAATGTGAGAGATCAAAGAGGAAAATGTTCTCAGATTTTCACATATCGCAACAGTTTCAGTCATAAAATCAGTAATAGTCTAGAAGCTTGCATCTAGAAATCATTCTCTAGAGAGGAATTTTAATCCAGCAACATGGCTGCTCTGGCAAGGCAGACATGCCACACACCTTTAATCCCTCTGGCTGGAATATTAGACAGGACTTTAGTACATGCCTTTAATCCTAAACACTGACACCTAATTGAGGGACAGACAAAGTGAAGAATCAGAGAAAGATTTGACAGAATGAGTCAGAGATAGGATACACCCAACTGTCATAAAAACAGACAAGAAAGAGAAGAACACATTGAATTCTTTTTGAGGAAGTTCAGTTTGTGGAGTTCAGAGGCAGGTTTTCCAAGCACAGTAATTTAGTCAGAAGTGGAGAAAAGACAATTTGAGTCAGTCAGCTTGGAGAGGAGTTTGAATCAGAACAGTTGAGTTGAACCAGACAGCCAGAGTTCAGAAGGATCCAGAAAGAGCAAGTTTATTCAGTAGTAAGTCTACGAGACTGAAACATTCTAGATCTAGGTTCGCAGATGAAGGCTGAAAGCTGAGGCCTTCATGGTCTGGGATTACAGAAGATTAGATTGCATGGAGGCTAAAAGCTTCTAGGCCTAGGGATAGTTAGATAGAAATGCTCTGGGTTCAGCCCAAGCCACACATTCGCACAACTTATGTACAGCTCTCATCTAGTCCCTTCCTCAGAGGAAATAAAAGTGACATTTACATTTACAATGTTCCTTTATGGTTTCATGCATATTAATTAGAGCCTGTTGCTTTACTAATTTACTTCAAAGTATACAAGGCTGGACAACAGGCTCTAATTTATATGCATGAAACCATAAAGTCCAATTTGCTATAAGAACATACATGCATATGGATTAGGAGCTGAAAACGGTGGTATAGCGCACTTGCTATAGCTGAAGATAGTTGGTATTAGCTCAGTTAGTATAAAGCTTGCATAGCATCAGAAAGCCCAGGCTTTTGGTTTTGTTTTGTTTCATTCCTGGCAGTTCTAAGGATTGAACCTAGAGCCTCATGCATGCAAGGCAAGTGCTCTACTGCTGAATTACACCCCGCCCCTAAGTCCTGGGTTCTACTCTTACTGCCACATAAAACTAGAGATTGTGGTACAAGCTTGTCATGATGGTTTGTATATACTTGACCCAGGGAGTACACTATTAGAAGGTGTGGTCTTGTTGAAGTAGGTATGTCACTTTGGGTGTGAGTTTTAAGACTCTCATCCTAGCTGCCTGGAAGCCAGTCTTTCATTAGTAGCCTTCAGATGAAGAAGTAGAACCCTCAGCTCCTACTCCATGCCTGCATGAACACTGACATGCTCCCACTTTGATAATAATGGACTGAACCTCAGAATCTGTAAGCCAGCCTCAATTAAACATTGTCCTTATTAGACTTGCATCGGTCATGGTGTCTCTTCACAGCAACAAAACCCTAACTAAGACACTTGTAATCCCAGCACTCTGAAATTGGAGGCAGGAGGATTGGAAGTTCAAGAACACCCTCAGCTACATTGAAGTTCAAGGTCTGATGTACTTGAGAACCTGTCTATCCCATAAAAAAGGAATGTGTATTTATATATACATTATGGATGTACATATGCACACATGTTTGTTCTTATAGTTCTGTTCTTTTCCATTATCAGTTTTATAGCAATCACTTACTTTCTGCCTTTTTCTTCCTTTGGATTGTTAGATATATCCAGATTCTACTTTCAGTTCCACAAAACAGCTAGTTTCCAGTCTAGACTTGCTAGAGAAACTCAGACATTGGGAAAGAGTAGCATGCTCTTGTTTCATTATCACCTCTGTGGCTACAGTTTCTGTGTCCCTTCTGTTTTCTGTAACTTTGTTTCTGTCATTCTACAAAATACTTTTGATCCTAACCTGATAACATGTACCAGACACAGTGTCTCCTATGAGATCCGAGAAGACAGTGGGAGAAGGGAATCTCTATTGTCTGTTTGCGCTAATTGGAACATACTGAGTTGTTCTCCTTTGTCAATGAGATGCAGACAAGATAATTTTACTGTGTTTAATTTTTTTAAAAAAGGACTTGGCATTTTATACAGAATAGAAAATGTTTACCTCTTAAAAACTCAACAGGCAATATTGAAAAAAAAAAAATCCACGTCTCATCTGCTTAAACTCTAAGGAAAAAAAATATAAATGTCATTTTTAATTTTTTGCAACTGTGATTGTTTGTGGCAGATTTGTTTGATGTAAAAATTAGATTTGTAGAGACTGGAGCACCCTTCTTGGAGTCAGGTATTATTTTATTACAGGCAGACTGCTCACTGTAGATAGAAAGACTGCTTAGCCTCTTCAGAAGCTTATTACAGTGATGGGTCAGCTTTGGCTTGAAAGCTAGAACAAATTCTGCCTCATTGACAGCTTTGTCTCCTTCCACACAAATATTTGTTGACAGAGGAGGCCTAGAACTTCAGAATGAAAGATGTGTTAGGACTCATATTGTTTTCATTGGCTGTCTCTATCTCTGTCTCTGTAGCCTCTGTCTCTGTCTCTGTCTCTGTCTCTGTCTCTGTCTCTGTGTCTGTCTCTCTGTCTCTCTCTTTATCTTTCTGTCTCTGTCTCTGTCTCTATGTCTGTGTCTGTCTCTATATCTCTTCATCTCTGTTTCTGCCTCCCTCCCTCCCTCCCTCCCTCCCTCCCTCTCTCTCCCTCTCCCTCTCTCTCCTTCCCCCCCAAGGCTGTATCACAGGCTGGCATTAAAGTCACTGTGTAGCAGAGTATGACCTTGAACTCTTCTCTGAATCCTCCTGCCTCTACCTGCAGAATACTGGCATTCTAGTTGCATACATCACAGCTTCCATTTTACACGGTACTGGAAATCAAACCTCAAACTTCATGGCTACTAGGCAAGAACTTTACCAACTGTGGTGCTTTGAATGAGCAGTGTTGCCCAGAGGTGAGTATGTTTGAACACTTGGTCCCCAGTTGGTGGTGCTATGTGTAGGAGTTATGGAACCCTTAGGAGGTGGATCCTTGCTGGAAGAATTACATCACTGAGGATGGGCTTTGAGAATTTATAAGCCTGCCCCACTTTCAGTGCCCCTCTTCCTTCCTCCCCCCTCCTCTCTGCTTCATGCTTGCAGTTGATAGTGTAATTTTCTTTTCTAATACTGCTGCCTACTGTTATGCTATATCTTCCATAACGGACACTTCTGGGACTGTAAACCCTTTTTACTGTGCATTGTCCTGGTCATGGTATTTTATCACAGCAACAAAAACTAATACATCAACTGAGCCACATCTCTAGCCATTTCATAGATTTTAAATCTCTTAAGTGGTATTGATTCATTCGCCAGGCTCCTGGACTCCCCAGAACAAGAAGACCAATATACGATAGCAGTACCAATAGCAATAAAACACCAAAAAATGTTTTCTCTGCGTTTTATGCTTCCTTCTGTAATGATGTTAGATGTCTTAGAATTTGTTCAGAAGACTCTCACATGCTCTCTGTTCTTGTGGTGAGCAGCAGTTGAAGGAGCACTGGTGGCTTCAACCTGGATTGGCTAATGTGACAGAGCTAGGTGGCGGCAGGCAGGATGCCAG
The DNA here is from genome assembly GCA_030674055.1 of Rhabdomys pumilio. Taxonomy (NCBI): domain Eukaryota; kingdom Metazoa; phylum Chordata; class Mammalia; order Rodentia; family Muridae; genus Rhabdomys; species Rhabdomys pumilio. Next base: position 33,590,717 of record JANHMN010000013.1, on the reverse strand, counting down.
GGCATGCTTCTTCACTAAGCCACATTCTTCAGCATCTGCTCCCTGGCAGGCTGAGCAGAAGCTTCATCTCCCCTGGAATGACCCTAGCCCTGATTCTATTTACTTCTGTATTCTAGGTGAACCTTCACTGGAAAAATGAGCTAGCCTCAGGAATATGTCAAACCATTTTTTAATTAATGCTTAAAGATCACTAGGGTACCATTTAGTAAGAGTTTTTATTTTAACTTAAAATGGACTCTAGTAGCCCAAAGTAATTGATGTATCTTTAAGCATGTTGACTAGGACTGAGGAGCCAGTGAGATGGCTTATCAGGTAAAGAGGATTGCCACACAGCTTGACAATCTGAGTTTGAAAACACACACACACACACACACACACACACACACACACACACACACACAAATAAATTTAAACCAGAACTGAAAACATATGGTATAGTAATTAAAAATACACAACTTTGTTTTCCATTCAAGAATTATTTGAGAATTTACATTTTTCACTTGTTGAAAATTCCTATTTTCTTGATATATTCATCTTGATGACTATTCATGAGTCATAGAGGGGCTGCATATTTATACTTCTGTAGCTTGTATTTTTATTCACTGGCAGGAGCTTAAGAATACAGATAAGTCCAGTCATAACTGTTGTCCAATGCCTGGAATTACAAGGACCAGGGAAGCTGAGAAAGGAGAATGGAAAGTTCAAGGCCCACCTGAGCTGCAGAGTGAGTTGAGTTCAAGGCCTGCTGAACAAGACTCTTTAAATAATTTTTTAAAAAAGGTAAAGGATTGGTGATATATAGCCACATTGGAGTGCTTGCTTAGCATACGTGAGGTCCTGGGTTCACACCTCTATGCCTAAATAGATAGATAGATAGATAGATAGATAGATAGATAGATAGATAGATA
>JANHMN010000013.1:33520143-33582106 GCA_030674055.1 Rhabdomys pumilio | reverse complement strand
CAAGGCACACAAAAGAAAAATAAATAATTTATGAAAAGATTCCATTTTATTTCTTGCATTCATTCTACAATTTCTCATAAAGTCACCAAAATAATCACCATGTCTCTCTTTCTGTTTTTAACTGCTGAATTTCAGTTATTTTATTCTTTTGAGGCACCATGAAACAAACCACTCCCAAATTTAAAGTAATTGAAACAATAGCCTTGCAGTTCACTTGTGCTGCTTGTTTCCCTTTGACAATTTAAAGCCTACATGGCTAAGCGGCCTTTCTGGTCTTAACCATGATCAGCCGTGTACTGCAGGCAACTGCTGGTTAACAGGTAATTCTGCTGCCAGTGACCAATATTTACTGGCTTAAGTGACCAGACATCTTATGAGAATAGCCACATGGTGATGGTGGCTGGAGTTCTCAGAACAGTGAGTCACCATTTTTTAAAACCTCCTTTCTCACTGTGTTCTTTTTTTTTTTCTCAATTAAAGTGTGTTCGACAATGGCTTGAAATCATCATGTTGTGTGTAACAAGCCACAGTTGTCTAAAGCCTTCTGTATTTCCAGACTTTGGGCCTCGTATCTATCTCCTGGTGACTTTCTGGTTTTATTTCCTTTGTTATAAAGCTAGGTTGCCTGATGATAATATTTTAGTACTCTTTTTCCAGTACCTAGTCTCCTCACCCAATTGTATTTCTGTCTTACCATCTGAAATGTTAACAGTTCTAAATGAAACACTAAGTACAAATACCACATTATATATATACATGTATATATATATATTTATATATATATAACAGGTTAATGTTGCCATATATTTGAGATTATGAACCTTAACCCTCACATTACCTACATTTAATTTTTTCAATGATTATTGCAAAATATCAAATCTGATGCAATTGGTATTAGGATTTTCCAGAGGGTCAGAACCAACAGAATATATATACACGAGTACCAGAGAGGAGTTGTTACATTGGCTGACACATTGAGAGGCTGAGTATCTGTGATGGCTGCCTGGAGACTGGGATAAATGTCAGATTAGCTGAAAACAGAAGTCTCAGAGTGGGAAAGACCAGTCTAAGGAGTGGCCTGGAAGTTCTTGGAGAGTTGCCAGCACAATTCCAAGTCCAAGGAGAAAGAATCTGGAATCTCCTGCCCATACTAATAATAGTTACACAAAAGTCCCACCTGTTCAGGAAGAGTCGAGAGTGAATACACACAAGCTTCCTCCATCCTTCCTTCCATTGGATTGTATTGCCTATAGTCAGGGAGAGTCCTTCCCATTGAGTTTTCTTACCCATACGCCACTCTTCTCTGGGAACATATTTACAGACACATTAGAAGCACAATTTGCTAATTTTTAGGTGCTTTACAATCCAGTCAAGTCAATAAGCAACTGTTTGTTTTCTTTAGATTGAGTTGTCTCATTTGACTTCAGACAGGGTCTCACTCTGTATTGTAGGCTGACGTTGATCTTGTAGTTTTTCCCTCCATAGCCTGCAGATTGCTGGGATTACGGGTGAATGCCATTTTGCCAAGCTTGGAAAATCAACACAAACCATTACCGTCACGAGTCTCTCTTTCACTTTCATAGTTTTAGAAATTTCTAGAAGATTCTCTTGTCTCTCACTCTACTAAAAGGAATAGCCACAAAAAACACAGCTTCCTCAATTTATCATCTTAAGATCTACCCGCTTCCCCTGCCACCCTTTCCTTTTTTCCCCTCACTACTGTCTACCTAACAAACACTGAGTCCTTCCTTTCGACAGACCTCCCTAGGAGCTAGGAATATGGTGTAGAAAAAGACAGATGCAGTCTCTTATCTCCTAAAGCTTATAGTTTGGTAGAGCAGTGATTCCCTAAATATCTACCATGATAATAAATTAATTATTCTTGTGAGAATTACCATAACGAAAATGAAGTGCAATAAAATATTTAACATAGGCACTTGACCTATATTTAAAGTCAGGCTTTAAATGAGTAAGAGGAACAGATGTTCTGGAAAGATGCACATAAGTAGGAGTTTCAGCTAAAGGCATGGGTAAGAACATGAAATATCTATGAGAGTGAGATATATGTACAAGAAAAGGGAAGCAAGCATAAACTATGGTCCAGGGAAGAGCTAACCTTTGTTATTCATGCTTAATATTTGGGCTGCTTTTCTGATAACAGCTGCATTTTAAGTAATAGGGTACATGGTTTGCCTTGCTTTGAAGAAAGCCCAGTGCAAAACCAAAATCTATTCCTAGCATTTTTTTTTTAAATGGTGGTTCAAAATTGGGAGTGGTACAGTCTGAAGCACGTGAAAGAGATGTTTTATGGGAGGATCCTGTAGTGAGAACATGAGAAGAGGGAAAGGGTTAGCAAGAACATGTGACACTCTCTGTGGTTATGAAGAGGAAGATACGGTGGATGTGTCTCAGTTGGTAGAGAGTTTGTATCTCATGTTTGAAGCCCTGAGATCTATTCCCAGTACTGCACAAACTAGGTATGGTGGCATATATTTGTAATCTTAGCATTTGGGAAACAGAGGCAGGTGATCAGCAGTTTAAGGCCATTCTCCAATGCAAAGCAAGTTCAAGGCCTGGTATCATCTTTTGAAAAAGATAAGAAAATAATGCTGACTTTGGCTAGTTCCAGAGGATGCGAGGTGGGAGGGGCTTGATTTCACTTACAATACACTTAGTATCATACTATAGTACTTGGACTACATTTCAATGACACAGGGCTTGTTAGAAAAGGAGGGAAGGAAGGAAGAAAGGGATGAAGGAAGGGAGAAAGGAAGGAAGGAAGGAAGGAAGGAAGGAAGGAAGGAAGGAAGGAAGGGAGAAAGAAAGGAAGGAGGAAAGGAAGGAAGGAAGGAAGGAAGGAAGGGAGGAAGGAAGGAAGGAAGGACCTTTATTCACTGTTGGATGCAGTGAAAATTGACACAGCCATTTCAGAAATCAGCTTGGAGATTTCTTTATAAACTAAAAATAAAACTGCCATATATCTCAGCTATTGCTCTTCTGGGCATATACCCAGAGAACGCCATACTCCATCATAGACATAGTCACACCCTATGTTTATTGCTGCTTTATTTACTGTATCAAAGAACTGGAATAAATCCAGTTGCCCGCCAATCAATGAATGGATGAATAATGAAATTTTAGTAATATCAAAATGGAATACTACTCGGCTCTAAAGAGAAACATAATCATAAACTTGCAGGAAAATCAACGGACGTGGAATGTGTAATATTACGAGGTCAGAGAAAACTGCATGTTCTCTCTCACATGCTAAATCCAGATAATAATAGAAGCAAATGAACACATATAAGATGTGGAAGAAGAAAGAGTAAATATTCAGGAAGGATGGACTGAATGCAGGTGAGGACACGAGACAGAAGTGAGGTTATAAAGTTAGTTGTTTTTCTAGTTCCAACTCTGCCACAGTCTTCATTTTGTGTGGTGGCACAAAAATATATTTGATAAGGAAAGTTTAAAATCCAGTGTCAACCTCCACAGTTCTGGAATGGCTACTCTAACTGTATATAGCCTTTGGATCTGGTTAATTTCAATCTGTGATATTTTTATTGCAAGTTTTTTTTTTCAAATGCTAGAGTTTATAAAAATTAAAAAGGGAAAGTAAACTATAATAGAGATACCATGAAAGAATATATTTGTCATGTAAAGAAACTAATGAAACTCACCTCTGTAGAGGTGAATTTTCAAAACTGTACTGCGTCGTGCTCTCAGCAGATCGCAGAAAAAAGCCATACCTGCCCAGGAGCTATCTTGACTCTCGAATGGAAAACATACACACACAGCAGTTAACTTTAAAATGCCTTGGCTAACTCAAAGACTGGGCATTCCTAAACCTTCCCCTGCTACGCCAGGCTCAATTGGGAAGTAGCCAGTGGCCTCTTACCAATAGTCTTACATGGTTTTATCTACTGCCACTACTAAATCCCATTCTTCCTCAGTCCAGGCAGTTTTCTCTGCATCCTCCCCACACAAGTGTCCCACCCTGTGTTCAGCCATTGGCTGCTGTCATCCTTATCGATAGATCAAAAACCAATTGGGAACAAGGACCTTCACTGTCTGAACATGCAGATTCAAAGCATTAGCACCCTTTACCAGTAGGGAGAACTGTCACAAGGTCATTGTTTATGTTACTGAGTTTACTTTGAGGGATCGGCTGATTGAGGGGTACGGAGGGGGTAGTATATATAGACTAAGCAACTGAGTAGCGTGACAATATCTGGGGCTCTGCTGATAGAAGCCTAGATGCAAGAAGATTTTAAGCCAGCTGTGATGGCACATCCTCATAAACCTGGCACTCCAGACAGAGGCAGAACAATGGCCTATGAATTTGAGGCTAGCCTGGTCTATATAGCAAATTCTAGACCAGCCTGGTGTTTTGTGACACTGTTCTTGGGGAGATGTGAGCAAGTGTCTATTCACTCTAGAGAACCAAATGACAGATCAAAGTAAGGTTACCACCAAAGTCCAACTTGGCAAACCAATGAGTTTTATTGGGATTACTTACAGGACTATGGGGGAATGGTTACTTAAGGGAGCAGAGATAAGTCAAAGACAGGTGCATCATCAGAGTCCAGCCCAGCATGGGGTGACAGATCACAAAGTCTGGAGCTCATTGCACAACCTGCAGACAGCACAAATGGTTGAAGAGTGTCTTTTCCACACAGCAAAATCAGTTTGATAGTCTTCAATGCAGCTCAGCTTGTCTGAGAATGTCTCAGTAATTCTTAACATTTAAGAATGATTGAGGGAGGAGGGGCTTAGAATGTTCCTTACCTCCTAAGCTTAAGGCACCTCTCTGCAGAATAGAATGTATTACTTCCCTAAATCGTTTCTCAACTTTTTAAATATGGTGACCCTTTATTTAATACAGCTCCTCATGCTGTGGTGAACCCCAACCATAAAATTATTTTTGTTGCTACGTCATAACTAGTTCTGCTACTGTTATGAATTATAATTTAAATATCCATTTGCAGGATTATCTGATATTCAGCCCCTGTGGGGGGTCACAACCCACAGGTTGAGAACTGCTGCTTGAGAACATCCTGTGTCTTTAAGAGTTTTCTTTTAAAATGATAAATTTCATCCCAGAGGAAGTGGCTACACAGCATCAGGGTTATACAGCAAGACATGTCTCGAGCAAAATTATTATACTTTGTGATTAAGCCAACACAGGAAGCTAACCTAAGGATTAGTTCATGGTTTCAAATCTAGGTGTGCACGAGTCAATGTGTAACCGTTTGGCATTTTTATATCTGCCCCAGTTCCTGAATAATGACACAGAGGCTTATTTATTTATGAATAAGCACCTAGGCTTGTTCTGCAACTAGCTTGTAACTCAGTTAACCCATTTATACTATTTCAGATTTACCACATGGCTGGTTACCTCTAGTCAGTATCAAACAACTGACTTCCTCCACATCTCTCTGGTGAATCTTCTACAACTGACTCCTTCTCAGAATTCCTGTCTCTTCCCAGAAGTCCCACCTATTCCCTCCTGCCTTGCTATAGGCCGTTCAGTTCTTTATTGACAGGTGATGCTCTCACATAGCACACAAGAGATTATCCCTACATCAAGGCCACTATATTTGGAAATGGAATGTCTGGTGCTCTGGCTCCAGTTCAGTCTTGGAGATGAAATCTGTCCTGCTCAGTAAATCATTGAACAAAGCTGAGATACAGGGCAATGGAAGACTCCAACCGAGGGGCTCACCTAGGCCTGGGTACCCTATCTCCTTCATTCTGTGGTTTACTCTTCTTAGACCTTCTCAGACTATCAGACACGTGCACTATGAAGTGTAAATCCAAAGTTGCCCATAGAAATAACAGTAATTAATAATGCTCTATCCTGAAGCAGGGGCAGGAAAATCCACACTCACAGCCCCAACAGAACAAAACTATGCTGAACTGACCCTGAGCCAAAAGAAACCTTTCCTCCTATAAGTTGTTTTCCTTGGGTATTTTGTTATGGTAACTAATACAGACATTCTAGAAGTTGGATTTGATGAAATAAGAATAGCGGAAACAGATGGAAAAGTTACACTGTAAACCAAACACATGACTCTTTACCAGCTACTAAAATTGATGTAAGAAATAATATCAGAATTTAAAAAAAAAAAAAAAGGCTGGAATTTCAGAGGTAAAGTCAGGAAGCACAGTTCCTGGGTTACTCAAGACCCTGTGTTAACAAAAGCAAAAATAAAAACACTGTCTTAGTGTGAGCTGCTTCAACACATGCTGCAGACTGGGGATCTGAAACAACAGAGACCTCTACCCAAGTCTCCAAGTCACGACACCAAGGCAACCGGGTAGGTATCTTCCTGATTATTGCTTCTAAGAGGCTTTTTGGTGCTAGTCTTCAGAGACAGCTTGTATTTCTTCTTTTTATAAGAGCACTAATCTCATCTCAGGGGTTCTATTATTATGACCTTTCCACATCTAACACATTCCCAAAGATCTTGTCTGAAAATGTAACCATCCTGGAAGCCAGAGCTTCAACAGGAAATTGAGGTAGATAGAAACAAGGTGCGTTTACTCCATAGCCAATGGCAATGTAACTTACAAAGTCAGAGTCCTTAGATTTGTTATAAAGGATCATGACTATAAAGGATCACTTTCATCATTTTCATAAAGAAAAAAATGCAACAGTTAAAATGGGATTGTAACTGTAACTGCTGAGCTAGAGACACCAGCCTAGCACAATGGCACACACCTAAAATCTCAGTTACTTGGGAGGCTGAGGCAGGAACACCTCAAAGTCAAGGCCTACCTGAGTTACAGAGAAAGTTCTGGAAATTGGGGGTGGAGAGGGAGAGATAGATAGATAGATAGATAGATAGATAGATAGATAGATAGAGAATGAGAATATGAATGTGAGTTTTAGAGAGAGAGAATCTGGCAACATTTATTTCAATGTTTAATAAATGGGAGATACTTGAACCCCAAGGCTGCACTTGACCTGAAGCACATGGCCTTACTTTGGAGACCGAGAAATCAAATTATTGTAAGATGTCACCCCAGGTATTTAAACACTGTATTTCCCCCCTCTCTCTCTCCCTGTAAGCCACCACCACCCTTTCTCTCGTTCTACATTCTTCACTAAACAGCTTCTGATTGTAAAGTGCTTTCCCACGCACATTTCCCACAGGGAAGGAATGCGCTGCCCTTGCAGCTTGAACGGTCCACAGGATCGCTGCATTTCTTTTCTTAGCTAGTGATCTGTCATTTCCATTTATATAAGCCATCTCTTTTGAGCTCGTCTGGCGTATGCTGGATATCCAGAAGCTAAATCTAGTCTAGGAATGCTGATCCACGGGCGCAGAATTTTCCTTTAAACTCATTCACAGAGTTTCACTCCTTTCTCAGTAGTCTTCACCCCAAACCCTGACATCCCACCAGTGATTTAAACACTCTGGTATCGGCTCCACCCTGTGATCTAGTCTCTTGGTTCTTGGATAAGTTTGTATCCTTTTGGCTTTTCCTTCCCTTCACCTCAGCTACCTGCTCCTGTGATCATATATTGCATATTGTTAGCTTCTGAAATCTTTTGGCCCTGCAAGTCATTAGCTTAGTTACCTTCTCTGAGTACGACCCGTTCCTTTCTAGAGCTAGCTCATTTCTTGTGTTGTCAACCGCCTCATAAGTTTAAGGAATCAGAAACAATACAGGGTTGTTTTTTTTTTTTTTTTCTTTTTTTCTTTTTTTTTTTTTTTTAAATTTTAAATGTTCCCTTTAAAAGACATTTACTTATTAACTGTTTCTTTTGTGGCAAAATGTACCTAACACAATATTTTTTATTTTCATATCATAATGAACATTTCATGTGTGTGTTATGATTATGTGTCTACTTGTCTCTATACACACCATGTGAATGTAGTGCCTTGGAGGTTAGAAGAGGGCATCAGATCCAATAACTAGAGTTCAGGTATTTGTGAACTCCCTGATAATGAGTGCTAGGAATCAAACCCAGGTTCTTAGCAAGAGCAAGTGCTCTTTATCACTGAGCCATCGCTCCAGTCTCTATTATTTTTACAACAAGAGTGCCATATTTCAGTAGCATTGTGTATATTAACAATGTGCAATCATCTATCTCCAGACCTCTCTTCATGTCCCAAACTGAAGGTTCATATCCATTAAACAATAACTCCACTTCCTCCCTCTCCACACCCACTGGCAACTACACTCTCTCTTCTGTTTCTGTGAACGTGAATACTCCAGGTACCTCATGTAAGTGGAACCATGTAGTATGTAGCCTCTTGTGACCAGCTTATTTTATTTAGCACAAAAACCTCAAGATTTATCCATGTTTGTACCATGTGTCAGTATTTCCATAATTTTCATGTCTTAATAATAATATTCCTCTATATGTAGATGACATATTTTGTTCATAATTTTCCTATATCTTGATGAACATTTAGGATGTGTCTTATTTGCTTTTCTATGGCTATGACAAAATACCGTGAGCCGGTCAACTTATGAAAGAAAGAAAGAAAGCATTTAATTAGGCTTACAGCTTCAGATTATTAAGAGTTCATGATGGCAGAGCAGAGGTGTGGTAGCAGGATCAGCTGAAAGCTCACATCTTGATCCACAAATAGGAAGGAGAGGGAGACCATGTTGGGAATAATGGACAGATTTTGAAGCCTTAAAGCCTGCCCTGGTGACTTACTTTCAACAAGGTCATACTTCCCAATTCTTCCCAAACAGTTCCATCAACTGGGCATCAAGTATTCAAATATATGACCTATGAGGGACATTCTCACTCAAACCACCACAGGGTGTTTTCCCTTTTGGGTATTGTGAACAATATTGCTATGAATGGAAATCTAGTCATCTACATTTTATTTTATTTTGTCTTATTTTATTTTATTTTGAATCAAGGCCCTCAAATTCAGATGATAACCTTGAGGTTTGGATCCTTCTGTCTCTTCATCCCTGAACATTCAAATTACAGGCATGTACCACAATGTCGGTTTAATGATGTTCTGAGAATCAAACACAGGTATTTGTTGATGATAGATGCATAGTCTACCAAGAGAACTACAGTCCATCCCAGTGGTGGTTTTCTTCAACCAAATCATCTTATAGTTATAAAGTAGTGTTTGCTGATTGAGTATATTTGCCATGGGTATAAACATTCTATTACAGATGACTAGCTAACTCAATTTGATTGAACTCCCAAAGATGTGCGCTGCTGTACCTAAAGAAGATTCAGACTAAATGTGGCTTTCAAGTATAGGGTGTGTGTGTGTGTGTGTGTGTGTGTGTGTGTGTGTGTGTGTGTGCGCTCATACATGCATGCACATGTGTGTGTACAGGTTAATACCAGGAAGTTGGCATCAAGCATTGTCCTAGTTAGGGCTACTATTGCTATGTTGAAACATAGCAACAACAACCAGGGAGAAAAGGTTTTATTCATCTTACCCTTCTACATCATTGTTAATCATCAAAGGAAGTCAGGACAGGAACTTAAACTGGTCCAGAACCTGGAAACAGGAGCTGATGCAGAGGCCAAGGAGGAGTGCTGCTCACTGGCTTGTTCCCTATGGATTGCTCAATGTGGCTTACTCAGCCTGCTTTTGAATAGAACCCAGGACCACCAGCCCATCCATCCACAATAGGCTAGGCATTTCCCTATCAGTCACTAATTAAGAAAGTAACCTACAGGCTCCCTTTTATCTCAGGCTTATGGAGGTATTTTTTTTTAATTGAGGTTCCTGACTCATAGATGACTTTAGTTTACATCAAGTTGGCATAAGATTAGCCAGGACAAGCCTCTTCCTCAGTTATGTTACTTATTAAAATAAGTTACTTCACCTTATTTTTAGACTCTCTCACTAAACCTGGAGTAAGCTTGAGGTATCTATCTGTCTTTGTCTCAAGAGCTAATAATACAGATGTATAAGTGAGCTAGGTTTTCCCTTCCTATCTGTCTTTCTATGTATGTATGTATGTATGTATGTATGTATGTATGTATGTATAATATATAATCTATCTATCATCTATCTATCTATCTATCTATCTATCTATCTATCTATCTATCTATCTATCTATCTACCAGGGGATTTGGGGATCTGAACTCAGGTTCTCATGCCTGTACACCATGCACCTTACCCAATGAGCCATCTCACCATCCCCTCAGATTAAAATTCTGGAAGAATTTTAAACTTTCCTCACCTTTTCAAGAATAATAGAATTGTGCTTGTCTATGATCCTTGAAATGATAAGAGTCTATGAGGCTAGTTCTGGTGGGTAGATTGCAAGAAAAAGTCCGTGTGTGTACCTCTTTTAGGTTGAAGAGATGGTAACTTACTTCTATTTTAAAGTTCTCTCTCCTGTGCATCAACTTAGAAAGCACCTGCTCCAGATCACACAGCTGTAGGATGAGCGGACTGCTAACAAGTCAACACCAAGCAGACACATGGAAGCCATTTGCCCTGGAGAGGTGCCCACAACTTCAACGGACAGTTTGCAAGAAATGAAAAGCAAAGCAGCAAACAGCTAAGATTTACAGAGTTGTTTCTATGATATAATCTAGCTTACCCCTAGTGAAATATTTAAGTAAATTGTTGGTTTACACATAGTCATCAAACATACTTTTATAGATATGAATGAGGTTGATTTAAAAAAAAATTCTTCAAAGAGTAAGGTTCAGAATAGGATGTATAGTGTGTTATCATTTGTGTAAAATATAGTTAAACACACATGCATTGAATATGTGTCCAAATGCACAGAACTCTGGTAGAAATGGTTGCTTCTGAAGCTGTGACATGTGTGGGTCTGAGGCATTTTACACTGTTTTCTCCCGCCCCCAACTATGTGCATGAGCTATCTGGAAATGAATAAATACATAAATCAAAATTTAAAACAATAATGAAAGCCTGGCATGGTGGTACTTGCCTGTATTCCCAGCAGCTGGAAAGCAGAGGCTCATGAGTTTAAAGTTAGTTTTAATATAAGGGTTCTCTCTTAAGGTAAAAGCAATAATGAAATGGTTTTTTGAAGATGAAATAAGGTCATGGAAATATTGAGTGAAACATAATGATTCGAAGTTCACCAGGAATAACTGATTGGCAATTAAGTATCTTTTTTATTGGTAGAAAAATATGATCTGGGCAGGTGAGGCAAATTCAATATCTAGAACCCATGAAAAGCTTGAAGGAGAAAACTTATCCCATGAAGTGTCTTCTGACTTCCACACATGAGCTATGACACAGGTACATCCACACTCATGCTGATACACACACAATAATAAGTGTATTAAGAAGTCACCATATAAAAATGATTTGGGCATTGTTATGTCAGCATGTATGTAATTGTTTAGCGTATTAGTTCATGTCTTAGTTGCTGTTCTGTTACTGTAATGAGATTTCATGGCCAAGGCAACTTATAAAAAAAAGGTTTTGTGTTGTTGTTGTTGTTTTTTTTTTTTTAGGTCTTACTTACAGTTTCAGAGGGTTATTCCATGATCATCCTGGTAGGAAGCATGGAAGGCAGTTGCTGTAGAGCTTATATCTAGTCTTCAAGATGGAGGCTGGGAAGACAAGAACAGAATGAGTTTTTTGAAACTTCAAACCCCAAGTGACACGCCTTCTTCAACAAGGCCACACCTCCTAGTCCTTCCTAAAGAGTCCCACCCACCAACTGGGAAACAAACATCAAGAGTATGAGCCTACAGGAAACATCCTCATTCAAACCTCTGTAGTTCAGAAGCATCCAGGTAATGGCGCCCATTTGTTTCATCATGTACATTTTCCTAGCATCTGCTATGATCCCTCGTATTCTCTCTTCATTTGTTGGAATTTCCCACTGATGTAAATAGCATTCCTCATAGGAATGTCACCCATCTTTCTCTGACAACTCTGAAAAGAAAGACCTTTCAACCATGCAAACCCATGGTAGTCCTCTTGTGTGTCATTGAACAATTTCTAATTTCTCAAATGAGAAAAAGAGAGCAAACTGGTTGGCATGTACGCTGAGGTGCTGGGGACTTTAAGCAAATGGAGCACAGTTCTACTTGTAAATGAAAGTTGAAGAGGTGTGGAGAATACACATGTAACTTGATGAGACAAAGGGAGTCACCTTTCTTTCTCAAAGGCAAAAGTAGCCCAGTGACCCAGAAAGGGATATGAGAGGCATCCTGCAGGACCAGAGAGCACTGCCTCCCAGTAACTGTGCTGTGCACATAGGTACAAGAAAAGCATAACTGACAGATGACTAGGTTTTCCCATAGTAAAGCAAGAGGCTTTAACACTCCAAGCTAACTATAAAGCAGTCTCCCCTGTCCAGTCCAGACAACTTCTGACTTGTCTTCACCATTTCCTCCACAGTTGAACCTTAATATCTTTCCTACACTTTATCCTAATTCTCCAGAATTTTCACTTAGATATTTAATCCCACTTTCCTAGTATATGACACCATTCATAACATTTGCTCTTAGCTTTTGCTACCCCTATCCCATCGTACCTGATACTTATCCCTTGGTTATGGTACTTCTGACTGCTTAGCAGAGACATTTCATCTGTCCTTGGCCTCTGCTTCCTCCCAGGATTCCACAGGAACATCTTGTAGAGCATCCTATCCTTGGGTGGAATCTAGACAAGGAAATAAGGGAGGTGTTTCAAGAGAATAAACCTACCCAGTAAGTCATTGCACTAGTCATCACCAGTATGGTAAGGAAGGATGACAACCCATCATTGAACATGCCTCTATTATATGATATTCTACTCTCAAAACTCAAATCATGGGGGATAGCCTGAGTAAAGCACTTGCTGGCAAGCATGAGGATCTAAGTTTAATCCTTAACACCCACGTTCAAAGCCAGGCATGTTGTGGTCTGCATGCAAAATGTCTCTCACTGATTCACTTATTAAACATTTGGTCCTCAGCAGGTAATGGTAATTAGGATGGTAGTAGACCATTTAGGTGGCATAGCTTTGTGGAGGAAACGAATCACCGGAGTCGGCCTTTGAGACTTTACAGCCCCATCCCATCTCCTGGTCACAGTTTTCTAGCCACCATGCATTCATTCCTTGCCTGCTGCCATGTCTCCCCTGACATGATTGACTCTACCCACCTGGAAGTGAAAGGTAAAATAAATCTTTTTTTTTTTGATTTACGCTGCTTTTGTCAGGGTGCTTTACTACAGTGAGTGATATGAAAGGTAGATAAGTCAGCAATTCACACTTCAGCTCCCAACACTTGGGCGGCAGCAGCAGCAGCAGCAGCAGCAGCAGCAGCAGCAGCAGCAGCAGCAGCAGCAGCAGCAGCAAGTCCAGTGTTATCTTGAACTATGAAGTGAATTTAAGGCCTGCCTAGGCTATATGAGAATCTATCTCAAAGGAAAGAGAAAAGAGGAGAGAAGAGGGGAGGGGAGGGAAAGGGAGGGGAAGGGAGGAAAAGAAGAGGCAGATGAAGAAACAGAAAAAAGATAGAGATAGACAGAGACATACAGAGATATATATAGGGAGACAGAGAGATAGAGAGACAGATACAAAGAGGGAGGGGGAAAGGCAGGCAGCCAAATTTCATTTTAATAAATTGCAAGAGTTTGTAGAAAGAACATTTGCATAATGCTGTAATTCTGTTGTGCTGAAATAAGGTTGCTTTAAGTATACACAACTTTCGTAGGTCACAGATATTTTTAAAGGTTCTTCTTTTCATCTTGCATTTCATTACAGTTTTATAAAATAGAACACATGCCAGTTTTACTGACCTTAGAGAGCTGATATCTTTGTTCTGTTTGGCTTTGCATTGCGAGCGGTGAGTCTACAGGCATCTGCCATCACACAGTTGGATCATTACAGCAAGAAGTGCTACTCCTAATTCTAAGCATTTGGCCAGTAGACTCAGTGTTAAGGGGTCTCAGTGCTGTGTCACTGCCAAATTCACACGTTCAAAGCCCTCAGAATGATGATATTACGATATGGGTCTTTGGGGAGTTACTGGATACTCTTCAAAGGGATATGGCAAGGAAACCCTGTCCTCTGTGAGGATATAGAAAGAAGGCACCACTGGACACCAAATCTGCTAGCACCCTGACCTAGGACTGCTCCAGCCTCCAGAACTGGGAGAGAAAGAAAAACCTAGTTTTTATGAGTAACCAACTCTAAGGTATTCTGTTATATGATTGTATCAACTAAGACCTTTGGGGTGGGAGAACAGAAAGTATTTGTTTCTGGTTCAAAGCTGCTGGGCTCTTTTTTTATATATAATTAAGTTTGTTCCCCAGAGTGTAGGTGTAGATGCTGGTTTTTCAGTGTGTTAGTAAGACCACTAAGAGACAAAGCCTGCTGGGAGCCATAGGCTCATTAGAGACATGCCCCTGTGTTAGTGCTGTCACCTTGGTGCAATATAGTCACCGGAAAGGGGCGTCTGAGAGTGCCTGTGAATGATTGTTTTGAAGATGTCAATTGAGGTGATGATTTCCTCACTCCTACTCTGTGCAAGGTTCTCTGCACTGCATGTGAGGAGAGACAGCGAGCTGTAGAGCTAGCAAGCATGCACGGACTCATTACTCTCTGTGGGTGGGCTAAGGCTGTGGTTTCAAGTTCCTGCCACCTCAGCTTTCCTACAATGATGATGAACTTTCCACTGAAATTTTCAGACCAATAAACCCTTTCTCTCTTGAGTTGGTCTTGTCATGATACTTTGTCACAGCAACAGGAAGAGAAACTAAGACAGCCCTGGGAGGCACTGTAGAACCCTGGATCCTTACTCTTTGTTTTTCTTCCTGATCAAGGGTTGAGGGTTTCTTTTCTCTGTCATGATGCTTATGCCTAAACTAACAAAACAAACTGATCACAGACTAGAACTTGTAAAGCTGTCAGCCAAAGCAGACCTTAGTTGGCAGCCGACTTTTAGCAGAAAGCGGCTAGAAAGCAGCCATCTGGAGCCATATACCCTGATGAGAGACTTGGTTTTTACTAGCCTACAACAGCTGAGCACACTCTGATAAATATCTTGTTTATCCCACATAGCTTGTTTTGCTGTTTAGTCACCCCAGCTGCATGGTGCACGTGGTAAAATGTTTTCACCGGTGTTCTCCTGCGTGTGCTTATAAATACTCAGGATTTCCTTGTGTGTGGTGTAGTAGTAGTAGGTGTAGTGGTGTGTGTATGGTGGAGACAGTAAAGAAGACTTTACTACAGATCCTCTGGCTTGTCTCTATTCTTCACGTCTCTTCCCCTTCTTCCCCCCACTCTCTCTCTTGCTAGACCCTGACTTGCGGAACAGAGTGGCTGTTACAGTTTGGCCCCTAACATAGGGCAGCTCGGGTCTTTACAGTTTGGCCCCCAAACGTGGGCCTGAGTGGTCTTTTACAGACCTTCTCTCTGTATAAGTTAATTTCCTTAGGTTTTTTTTTTTTTTTTTTTTTTTTTTTTTTTTTGTGGTAGTAACTGTAAGCTGATGAAATAAGAAGTAATTATCTTCCTATCTTCCCTTCTGTGTTTGGCTTGGCTTTGTGCTGTTTGCTCCAGTCTACTTTCTGATCTCTTCCTTTTAAAATAGAATGTTTATCTTATACACACCCAGTATGTCTTGAAACCATGCAAGTTGTTATGTTTTATTTTACAGGGACAAGTAGGTGAAAGGGTCTTATACTCAGAAGAGACTTTGAGCTTGGACATTTGAGCAACACGGGAACCAATTAGGACCTTAGGACTTGTAGAAAGGAGTTTTCATTGTGAGGGGTGCACTAACTTTGGAGGTTGGGTGTAGAATACTATGCTTTTGTTATTATGTCTGTTTGTTTGTTTACTCGGTTGGGTTTTGTTGTTGTTGATTTGTTTTTGTATTTGACTATGATCTGAGCCAAAGGTTTGTCCTCACTGAAAATCTTGGGAGGTAGGACCATTAGGAGATGGGACACAGCAGGAGGCCATTGCTCGATTCTCTCTTAGCTATAGTTTTATATTTTGTAATATGATTTCTTCCTCCAACCTGAGACCTACTGTTGCGATTAAGCAGCAATGAGATCCCCTCATCACCAGAGTCAAGCTAATTCTGGTGCTTTCACCTTAAACGTCTAAAATTTTGATCTTAATAACTTCTTTTCTTTATGAGGTTAGCTTGTCTCAGGTAGTTTGTTACAGTGGCAAAAGAGAATGAGATAAAAGTGCATTGTACGTCTATAGAATTGCACCCCTATAACATGGCCAAGACTGTAACTGTGAAATAATACCCCTAATAGACCAGACATTGTTTCCTAAGCTATAAAACTGAATACTTATTGTATAGCTATTTCTTCTGAAATAAAACATTCTCTCTTTTAGGGAAACTCCTTGTGTGAGCAATTCTCAAAAATCTCATAAAGCTCTTAAAACTTACAAGATTCACAGGCCCTTTTCCAAGAAGCAGTAACATTGCTTTGGACAGGAGATTCTCTCGCCTGCCTATCTGTCTGCATGCTGTGTGGGGAGCTCCAGGGACGTAGCTTTGTGGCGCATCACCCACACTGGAACAGGCTTTGTGATATAGCCGTAGTTGAGTCATCTGTGAGCTTGAAAGCAAGTAAAGGAAATGATTCACTAACTATACTTGGGTAGACTTGTTTCTTTGCTCTTTCAGTGCTCTGGGGTGAAGAGATGTTTGTTCATGTCTTCTCAGGAAAAATAACATTACAGTATCCAGTTGGTAGTCTACCATTTGAAGACAAATAGCTTTCAAGTGATAAGGTAATGTGATGTGCGTGGGTTCATGAATATTAACATGTTACGTGATTTTACTAAAAAGAAAATAGATCAAAAAATATTTTAAAGAGGTTGTCAGTGAATAAAGTATTCATTAATTCCACAAATAGTGATGCCAACAGCTATCTGGAATGACAAAATCTGCCCATTCATGGTGACTTGTAATCACAGTGACCCCAAATACCTTTTGTTCCCACTCATATTGGATACCACATTAGAACCTCAGGTCTAATTATTGCAGATGTTAAATTAGAAACTTAAATTAGATACTTATCCACGGCATTACCAAGCCAGCTTTAGTCAGGAAATGTCCACATGTGGAGCGAGCAAGCACAAGTGTGTCCAAGCATGTCTTGTTTTGGTGCATATCTATCTCACTCATTCTTTACCAGGAGCCAATAGCAACTAAAAGCTAGTTGTCAGAAGAATTATTCCTTGGCAAAGAGGAGATGCTTATGTTCAAATACCCTAGAGGCCTCTGCTATGATTCCTGTATTGGGATTTTCATAGGCTTTAGAGTATATTCCAATAGGCTACAGAGTTGTTGGGTCCTATTAGATGCCAAGTACCAGAAGCTGTCTGCAGTAATGGTTACATACTACTGTTATAGCTAGTCTTATTGACTACTTGATATACCCAAGGAGAGGAGACCTGAAGAACTTTCTCCATCAGGTGGTCCCTGCAGGCATGACTATGGGGACATTTTTTTGATTTCTAATTGATGCAGGAGAGTTCAGCCTACTTGGGTGCTGCCATCCCTTGATAGATGAGCCTAGCCTGTGTAAGACAGGCAGCTGAATGTGAGAGAGAAGGGAAGCAAGCCAGTAAGCAGCATTTTCCTTGAGTTCCTGCCCTGGCTTTCCTGCATGACAGACTGTAAGCTATAAGCCAGTTGAACCCCTTTCTCCTACACTGCTTTCAGTCAGCAATGGAAAGCAAGTTTTGGCCAACTAACTAGTGGTCTTTGTTGTTGTTTTGTTTTGTTTGCTTGTTTGCTCTTTTACCCTAGGTACCATTCAAAGCTTGAGGACATTCAAGTCACCTTGGAAATGGATCCAAGAAAGGTACATATTATCTGTTGATTTCAAAATCCAATGAGGTATTTCAAGTACCATGTGCTTTTCTTTAATAGTTTTGTGTGCAAGGTGCAAAGGCCTGTCCTTCGTAATAAGTTCATGTGCTCCAGACAGACACAAGGCCTGTACAAGGTCACTGTTAGTTTCTATTTCTGGATATTACAAGCTTGACTGAATAATGTAGTTGACAGGCAGGAATCCCTATAGAATAGTAAGATAATTAAGTACCCCATGGACTAAGCTGTGGCACAGAGCTTAAGCTCCGTAATGGTGAGACAAATAACTGTGTCGCTGTTCCTGCCATTTGCAAAGAGACTGCTTCTGAGATTTCCTTTTATTTTAAAGAAAAGTATTTTTAACTCTGTGTGTGTGTGTGTGTGTGTGTGTGTGTGTGTGTGTGTGTGTGTGTATAAACACACGTGCAAACTTGCATGTGAGCTCAGGTGGTCAAAGAAGACTGTCAAATCATCCTTGGATTTGGAGTTAAAGTGGTTACAGTGAGAACCAACGTCTGTCCTCCACAAGAGAGACACATGATCTCTACCACCAAGGGAATCTCTCCAGCCCTGATTCTCTACTTTTTGAAAAAGCATTTTTTTCAGGTCAGAAAATATAAGCCCAACACTGTTCTTACATGCTCCAATAAAGAAATTTGATCTGGATTGGCCATGATGATCTGGGAACAGATTAACTTTATGATACCTAAGTGGACAAGAATGGCTACTGAGCATTTTTTCCAAGTGTACAGTGAAATTTGCACTGGTTAAACAGCGTTCTTGTATGCCCTTCAGTTTTTATTTACTCTCTGTTGTGCTATGTGACAAGATGCCTGATAGAAACAACTAAAGCAAAGAAGAATTTATTTGGGACCATGATCTTGCAGGGATTTCAGTTCATCCCTGGGGGAAAGGCTTGACCATAGAGAAGCTCTGCCCATAGCCACAGGAAGGAGATGTCAGAGCAGCTGGCATGGCAGTGAATCAGGCACAGAAAGAACTAGACATCGCAGGCACTGCCTTCAGGGCCTATCTTAATGGGCCCCCACTTCCCAAAAACCCACAACCTCTCTAGCGGTGATACTAGCTGGAGACCAAGTGTTCAAACAGAAGCCCATGACAAGGAACATTTTCTATTCAACCCATAACACATGCTACAACTCCTCTTTTACTGACCTGCATAGAGGAGGACGTCAAAGACTTCCCTTCTGCCCTTCCTACCTTATAAGTATTGAGATCATATGAGTTAGCATTAAAACCAGGATTATTATTTGTATTTGAAACGGGGTCTCTCTATGTAGTCTGAGGCAGTCTGGAACTTTCTGGATAGACCAGGCTGGCCTCAACTCTCACGGAGCTCTAACTACCTCTGCCTTCTGTGTACTGGGATTAAAGCCATACGACATCACAACAGGCTATTTTTTTTAATAGCAAAATGAAATACCAGTAATAATTGTTAGGAATAAAACCTGGTGATTCATTTTCAAAGGTGCCTGGGTCCTGCTCCAGTTCCCTAGCTGACAAACAGAAAATGTCAGATTCCCTCTAACACCTGCTAGTCTCGCTATTCCCCAATGTCAACAAATTCTGCCAAGCTAAACAGCTACCCACAAACTAGAAGTGTACCTCAGAAAGGGACTTAGGCCTCTGTGAGGTCATGTGTCTGGTAAGGCTTAAAGTAAGCAGAATGCAAAATGTATAGATGAACCCAGAGACCGCTCATGACTCTTGCTGAGAAAAAGACAAATGCACACGGCAGAGGGAAAGATATAACCTGGAGAACCCCTAAGACCGTACCTTCCTGATTATTCAGAAGAAGGGGGAAGGTCAGGTGTTCGAAGTTCATAAACTGTTCTCTGATTCCAATCAGCGATCCACCATTCTAGGTTGACACCTGAATTTGCAACGTCATAAGATAAACAACCTTGACTTCACAACCTTGACTTCACTTTTTCAATTCTCTAGTGCTATTATTTTGAAAAAAAGACAATTTTGTTTTGAAGTGAGGGTTTCTCTTCACAATAATTATCCAGAAAAACAGTAACTTTCTTCAAGCAAAACGTGTGGGAGTTTGACCATTTGTAGGGCTATCTACAGTGACATTACATTAAAAACAAAGAAAATACTATTCTGTACACATCTCTGAGCCTCTGTGGGCCAAGCCCATTCACTGACAGAACTCTTTAAGTCTATGTTCTAACCACTGAACCACCCCAATAATCCATCTTTACCTCCTGGATATAGTATCCATAGCCCAAGTTCAGGAATCTCTGAAAGGCCTGGGGGGAGGTGATCACATTACCCAACTACTCTGGTAAATGATTAAACTTTTTTTTGTGGAGATTGACAAAGAAAACCACAATACACACTTGTTATTACAGGGAGCTCCCCACACACAGCAAGCCTTGTCTCGATGTTCTATGTATGTCTGTGTAGACTCAATCTGAGTTAAGTGAAGGCAGAGCCATGACTGTGTTTGAGGCATGCTTTCCAAGTCCAGAGGGTTTCTGTTCCACTAAACAGGCATCTGTGGTAGGTTCTCTAGGTATTCTAACCAGAGTCCTGGAGACAGACCCTGCCTGTAGGGTCTGTAAGCATTATGGACTTAGTTTCCTTGTTTGATACCTTTCTTAGGTTACTACAAAGTCTTCAAAGAAGGGGAACAACCTTAGCCAGACGGGGAAAGAAGGCTATTCCAATCCAATCCTTACAAATATCCCTGCCTCAGTTATAACAGTGCCGCTCTTTCTAAATAACAGCTCTGTCTTTCACACAGGAGACTACAGAGAGCTAAGGATTCAACTGACACTAATTCTTATTCTACTGCTTCAAGTTCTTGGTTTTACTTTTGGACATTTTTAGCTGAGCTGCTTAAGAAATAAAATATTCTGCTTTTGTTTGCTTGTTTTTGAAGTAAGCCAGTTTTTATTTACTGTGTTCAAGATGTCTAACACAAGTGAAGCAATATTGTACCATGCTTTTCTCAATCTCCCTCTCCTGAGATCCATTGTCCACAGGATACTAGAGTACATAAGAAGGTACTTGTGAAAACTGTGTTGGGACAAGAAACATAAAACATCAGAAAATTGCACATATAATCTACAGTATTTTGATATTAACCATAGGCTGTCCAAAGTCCTCTCTTCAATGGATATTCATTGGAGGTGACTAGAGATGGTTACTGACTTCAATTTGAATGGTTATGTCATCAAAATTGCAGACCTTAATAACAGCTTACTTTTTTTCTGATGTTACTTTAAAAGCCTGCTTCCAGAAATTTCCATTGCTTATTCATCTTGCTGATGTCTTAGCAGCCATATTTCTTTATATTGGATCACTCTTGATGAAGTACTGGGCAACCTGGGTACCCAATCTGCAAACATTTACTAGGCAGAATGGTGTTTTCTAGAATATCAGGTAAACCTGATGTGGAATCACCTGGTTGAGTGTTATTTAATACCAATAAAAAAATGAGTCACAAAGATAAAAGAGCCATAACGGGCTTTTTCAGGTATATCTTGACATTATTGTTATTGTTGTTGTTGTTGTTATTATTATTATTACTTGCTCAAATGGCCTCTAGGCTATAAGATTGCACTAAACATTAACTTTCTATGACCACACAGAACTCAGTCATTTAAATAGATATTTTAGTCAAGGCGAAGTATTTGTGTAATTTGCAGTGTTGACTGTATAATTTAGAGATGTCTTTTTTTAAACACTAAGAAGAAAGAAGCAATTCTGGTGTGTGTGAAGAAACCTCTAACAGCGCTAAGGAAATGTCAAGAGTGGCAAGAACAATGACTCACACATTGAAGGGTAGGAACTAGGACTAATCTACTGGCTCTAGGGTAGAATTTTACAGCATCTGTAAGTGAAGAATTACTTTAGGAGAACTACAAAATGTCCGTCAGATCTGTTGTTCTCTGAGTCTACAGAACACACACCATTTAAATATCTGAATAATTACATCTGACCCAATGTTAACGAAGGATAGTTCAGTTGGGGATGCAACTTAATTTGAGTAGAGGGCTTGCCTGGTATGTTGGAAGTGCTGGGTTCAATCCTGACAGCAGCACATAAAGTGAATTTAGTGACTTATGCTCTTGAGAGGTGAAATCAGGACGATCAGAGGTTCAATGTCATTCTTTGCTGCATAGTACCTTTAAAACTAGTCTGGGCTACTTAGGACTGTCTCAAGCCCCCCCCCCCCCCCAGAAAAGGATAGTTCACTGAAATCCATCTGCTTATAAAGTCTAAAGGGAGATCGCTTTTGTTTTCCTGTTAAAATGATTTACAGCAGAAGAGATCTGAGGCTTATTCCAAACCTTGGCAGGAAGTTCTCGTACGTGTAATTAAGAAATCATTCTGTTATATCTGGAGGACTTGTTTTGAGTCTGTGTTTTACTTTTTTGCCCAGATTGGCCTGGAACATAGCATGTAGCCTAGACTGTCCTGGAACTCATCAAATAGCCAGGGAGCCTCAAATTCAAGTCAATCCTCCCGCTTCAGCATTCTGATTGCTGGGATCACAGATTCGAGCCACCATGCCTAGCCCATGTGGACTGAAAAGGAGCTTGACATAGTATGTTGGGACACAGAACCACTCATGGGGGCGTTGTAAATTTCAGTATGGGTGCTGGTGGCTCATTGACTTTTTTTTTTTTATGTGGTTGGTTGATTTAGTGGGGTGCATGAACACACAGACATTGGTTCCCTTCTTCTACCAGGGGTTCTTGGGGTGGAGCTCAGGCCATTAGGCTTAGAAGCATATATCTTTACCCACTGAGCTGCCTTGCTGGCCCACTCCCTCATTCTTGATATAGACTCTACCTGTAATACCCCAAGTTGAATTTTAAGCCACTAATCCAACGATAAAAATCTTCAGAGTTTGCAAAAAGCTACACATTTCCTGTGTGACTGCAAGAGGTTTTGCTTTGGAAAATTAAGTAATAGTTTTATATGACTACAGTAAAATGTCCTTGACCACTTTTTGAATGACACAGCTTAGTGCCTTTGCTATGAAATAATGATGGCTTTGAGACAGCAAATATTCCTCAGAAAATACACATTCACAAAGATGATATGGGAAAGAGAGCTTTAGAAGCACGCATCCTCTAACCACAGTATCACGTAGAGGTAGATATAGTTCACCTAGTATGCTTGCTTAGGTGGGGGACATGTGACTCTTGGACTTAGTTAATGACAATGGAAAGTAGCACTATAGTAACAAGAAAGGGGTTTGGAGAGATGGTTCAGCAGTGAGAGCACTTGTTGTAGAGGACCTGAGTTCAGTTCCCACAAGTAGCTCACAACCATTTGTAACTACAGTTTCAGGGGATCTGATTCCTGCTTCCAACCACCAGGTATGCATGTGGTATGCAGAAATACATGCAACCACTCATATGCATAAACTAAATAAATCTAAAAAGAATTAAAATCAAGAAGGCCTAGGTTTATCCTTTGAAAGTCATTTTCATTAAATATCTCAAAGCTACTTTAAATAATACTTATCAAATAAAACTATAATTTGGTGTTCCTTTATTTAGAATCCAGTTTCCCCAGTGGAAGAATTTGGGCTTTGATCTTTGACTGTGAGTCACTCAACATAGGTCTCAACATGTTTGAGTTCCTAAGGAGTGGCTGTGCTGGACTCTGGAATGAGTTTCCCCAAGGCTTCTTTAATAGCCTGTCTTTTAATGCATGATAGTTTCCAATCCTCTTTTCAATTGGATCAATTCATTTTAAATTTGAATGAGCTTATGCTCTTTCTTATAAACGGATAATGCTACTGACTCAGAGGAACAGGATTTTGCAGTCATGGTGGCAACGAATTAATCCAACACAGACACCCTCACCCAGGTCTCCACATGACTGAAGATGCTCCTGACTAGCAGAGAGTCTGACCTCGATTCTGGCCTAGAACAGAACGGCTCAGGAACCTCCCACAGGGGCCCCTCCCCCTGGGCCAGTGTGCTGATTCTGTGACTAGCAGATTTCCCAGACAACAGGGATTTCTTTCATCTCTGAAGTGTACCTAGACATGTACTGTCTTATTTTCCCTTCCCATATCTTTAGACTGGAATTGTTTTATTTGCTAAACTTCCCTAGCTTAGGTTGGGTTTCAAGCCAAGGACATTACCGCAAGAGAAGCAAGAATAGAAAATCAATACTGTAACGATTGCCTGTGAAAATCGCTATGAATAACTTCAGTTATTTCTTCGTAGTTTAAGGACCATTGTTCTGTGTTCCTCGTTTATGGATCTCTGAGTTTTTATAATGAAATTGTTAAGTTTCTGTCAAGGGCCCTAGAAGAATAATGTCTTCTCACGTTTGTAAATATCTAGAGGGTATGCTTAAGTAAAAATCTTTCAACATGGCCCTAAGTAGTTTCAGTTTTTTTGTTTATATTTTTAAGAGTTATTTCTATTATTTTTAACTATGTGTGTCTGTGTGTGTTGGTTATGTATGTGTGAGTACAGATGCTTTTGTGTTGGTTATGTATGTGTGTGTGTGTGTGTGCACACTTGTGCATGTGTTGGTTATATATGTGTGAATACAGATGCCTTTGGAGGCCAGAGTGTCAGAGCTGGAATTAAAAATGGTTGTGAGATACCTGATATGAGTGCTGGGATCTAAGTTCAAGTCCTGTGAAAGAACACAAAATACATTTAACCTCTGAACATCTCTCCAGCTGCCCTCCTTACTTTTTTAATGAGAAAAAAAATGTCATTTTCTTGGTCACATCACTAACAGAGTAGCCATCTTGCTCTGATCTAATTTACTTGTGCACAACATTTTCATTCCATTTCAATATTCCAAAGACATATTGTGCATGGGGAAAATATATTTATTTTAGACCTGACTGTTCCTTCGGATAGTGAGGGAAAGGTAGCAGTTAGCTGACTATTCACATATAAGTGCTTTAGACTTCAGAAAAATCACAGAGTGCTATGTCATGCTTTAAGTATTTCAGGGCACAAGAAAAGGTATTCATTAGTTATGGGAATAGAGGGTTAGATTAGGAGAATGAGCCTGACATGCTCAGCAGGTTCCTGGGGAAATAAGATTCTTCAGCTAGGGAGCACACTTTGGGGCCCCAAAGTGTGCTGATTCAGCGACATTAATTCTGGCTCTATCTTTAGGTAGGCAGATTCTGGAAGGAACTGGAATCTTGCTGTCATTTTCGATACTGAATCATTTGGTTGCAAGCAACAGAAATGACCTCATCTAATTTAAATGAACGAAATATATGCTAGAAAAATATGAATAGTCTCAGAAGACAGGAACTACCGAAGACCCAGACTTCTGAAAGGACATGAGCTAAAACACTATTGGCAACTGATGTGTGCACGGAAGCCCATACTTAGCAGTGAGGTAACATCAGCAGCGCATTACATATCTTCCTTTCAGTGTATTTATTGAAATTCTGAGTAAGTGCAATTGATCTAGCTAGGGTCTCGGAATCATGGATAGGCTGGACACTTCGATGTGTTGATCATGACATTATGTTTATGGTGGATGAGGATAGGTCTCAAAGAAAATCTAGGACACTAGATATTACCAGAGAAGCAGGAAAACAACATCACCACCACCACCACCACCACCACCACCACCATCATCATCCTCACCCTCACTTTTCAAGGCTGTGTCATCCGTTGTCCCAGTAGCCTCCTCTCTTCATAGCAGTTATATCATGGACCTGACTCCTAGAAAGCACATACAAACCTAGCTTGGCTTTGATAAAACTGTGTGTTAGGAACTTTTAGCTTTGGTTTGGCTAACACCTTATGTTCTGGTTCCAGCATAGGTTGTTTTTTTTTTTTTTTTCTTTGTTTTGTTTTGTTTTTTGTTTTTTGGATTTTTTTTTTTTTTTGGCACAGTTTAATTATTCCTTCTTTTCCAGTAAACAGAAGCCCTGAGCTGCATCTAGCTAGTCCCCCATCTTACCAAGAGGCCTGGATGCTTTCCTGAACACCCAGTACCTGGCACTTCTCCCTGCACTCGAGCTTCCCTGAGCAGTTTGGCACAATTACTTCCATATCTCTCAGCGCCATGCTTCTCCTATGAGGATATTTTGATTTTCCTGGTGGGTCCCAGCTAATGACAATGGATCGTCTGCCAAATTTCTCTCTGTGTCCTCATAAATTCAGCCCTTCATATACTTCTGGCTCATTCACTGTGCTACTTAATTCAACTTATAAAATATGTTTTTGTCAATACAGAGTCATTATACAATCCTAGCAGTAGTATATATAAGATTTAAGGAAATACGAGATAATCCAACATACTGGCCAGTGTTGGACTTACAGGCATGCACAGGCACACCTGGCTTTTTACTTGGGTTCATGGGATTCAGACTCGGGTCATTATACCCACATTGCAATTGGTCTTATGCACTGAGCCTTCTCCCCAGTCTGTCCTGTTGTTCTTGAAGCATACCTTCCAGGCTGAACCTGGAGCTCATCCACTTGACTGGGCTGGCCAGCCAGTGAGCTTTAGGGATCCACCTTTCTGTGCAGCCACCGCTGTCTGGACCTCAGTATGAAGTCCAGCTCTGTATTTTATTTTTTGAGATTATAATATAATCACATTATGCCCCACCCTTCTCTTTACCACCTCCAAACTTTCTCATATACCCCTCTTTGTTGTTTTTCAAAGTCATGACCTCTTTTTTCATCAGCTGCTGATACACACATGTATATACGTATACATTCCTAAATATATAAATACAACCTGCTCAGTCTGTATAATGTAACTTACACGTATGCTTTCGGGGCCAGTCATTTAGTAGTGGTTAACCAGTTAGTGTGCTCTTCCCAGGGAAGACTATTTCTCTGGCTCTCAGCATTCCTTCGTGTGGTGTTGAGGGCTTGTGGGTTTTCCCCTGTCCAGGTTAGAGCTCTGTAGCTGTTCTTGTTCAGCTCATGTTTATGTAGTCATCTTGGTGAGATTTCCCAGAAGATTTCATCTCAGTGATGCTGGTCGCTTCTTAATCACTAATTTCTTAGCTCCAGCTAGCAGCCTCAGTTGTCCCAGTAACTCTTTGAACTTTTGACTCTAAAGCCAGGAAAGCTGCTGAGAGCTGCTGCTGCTTGCTGCAGCTGGAACATGGCCCCCTTGTTTTATTACATTATCACCAGCTTTCTGTTTTCCAACTTTCACTACCTAAGCTTGAATGTCTTGAAACTTGCTCTGTAGACTGACCTTAAACTCAGAGATCTGCATGACTCTATCTCCTGGCATTAAAGGTGCGTACCACCATGCCTGGACTGAAACTTTTCATGGCCACTATGCTTCAAGATTTGAATTGAAAGCGTGTCTTCCCATGTCAAGATCCAGATCATAGCTTTGCCCTCCATTTCTGGATTATAGTTCATTCCAGATTAAAAATCCAAATGAAAACAATAACCAGGTAATGATAGCACCTAACATGTTATAACTATCCCTCATTCAACTGTAAACACATAAACTGTAAACTTAACTGGGTGGGGTCTTGCCCCAAAGTCATATTCCCTTAATCTGTTTATCTCCTTGAACATGGAATTCCATTCTACTTCCTGGTCCCCTGTTGGGTAATGGTGAGGGTCCCACATCTGCCCCCACAATCTAGGGCCACCTGGGGAGGCAGAGGCACAGGAAGTTTGACTCCACTCACCCCACACTGGCGCTGGGCGAGTGTCCAGTTATGAGAAGCCGCTGGGGCGACACTGCTCCGGGGGTGGGGGAGTGCAGTCTGAGGTCCCGGGGGAACTGGAGCTATCTGGGGAGGGGGGAGATCCCTGGGCCAGCAGGGTGGCTGGGGACCATCTGGTTCTCAGGCTCTTGGGCACCCAGGCGCCACTGGAAGCCACGGAAGAGCAGAGAACAAAGTGGGGGCTCCTCTGGCCCACAGCCAAAGGAGAGAAGGAGAGAGAAGCTGTGTTCTGCGGGGAGGGTCCTGGACTTGTTGAGGCCATTTGGCTTGGCTTGGTCATGGGCTGCTGGCTTGGTTTGGTGGATGCTATGACTGGGAACACAGAGAGGTCTTCTGCTGGAAATTAGATGGTGGCTCCGTAGACCTGTTCCATTGTTCCCCACAGAGGATCCTAATGAAAGAGAAGTTGTCTGTGGTTTTAAGATGTTTATTGTCATGGCAGAAAGTAGATGAGAAACAATACCCTCATTTCTCAGGGTGGGCCTAAGGTTAAATATCTTTTGCAGGGAAGAGGGTCTGGGAAGAAAAGCTTAATTGGCTAAGCCCTTCTGGCCTTTAGGTGCCTCATTAATATGAAGCTCTGTCTTGAGGCTATGTGACTTGTGGTCACGCCTTCTACCAGTGGAAGAGTTAGTAGGGGCATTGACCTTACATGACTGAAAGACACAAATCTATGGAGGCTTCATGTCTGGAGCCTGGTGTCCAGGAGTGTGGTAAAACGCCTACCGTCCCTTGCAGGGTCACCAGGGTTTTTCAAACCTAGCTCAACCAGAGAAATCAGACTGCCTTTCACGGCCCTATAGTCCCCTTTAAAACTTCAGCCATACATTTTGTATTTTTCCTTTCGAAGTTTGCTACATTGATCAAAGCATACTTCATGAGAATAAACCAGCAGACAAAGTCCATGCTGGGCTTTTTTGATACTTCCTTTGTAAGTGTAATTAATCTGAAGCTCTTCACCTTAGCCTCAGATAGACTCTTTGGACAAGGGCAAAAAGCAGCCACATTCTTCACCAAAATATCACAAAAACAATCTCTAGGCCACATACTAAAGTTCTTCTCTGAAACCTTTTGAGCCAGCAGGCCTCCGTAGTTCAAATCACCCTCAGCACC
The DNA here is from genome assembly GCA_030674055.1 of Rhabdomys pumilio. Lineage (NCBI taxonomy): Eukaryota > Metazoa > Chordata > Mammalia > Rodentia > Muridae > Rhabdomys > Rhabdomys pumilio. Next base: position 33,553,521 of record JANHMN010000013.1, on the reverse strand, counting down.
ACTGTCTTCCATATTCCTACTAGGCTGGCTCATTAAGCACCACTTAAAGCATTCCACTGCTTTTCAAATACAGCATCCCCCAATTCACAATTTCTCTAAAGAAAAACACTTCAGGTCTATCACAGCAATACCCCAGTCCCTAGTACCAACTTCTATGTTAGAGTTTACATTGCTATAAAGAGACATCATGACCAAGGCAACTTTTTAATAAAGGCAAACAGTTAATTGGGGCTGGCTTACTATTTCATAGATTCAGTCCATTATCATTGTGGTGGGAAGCATGGCAGCTTGCAGGCTGGCATGTTGCTGGAGAAGGAGCCAGAGACTTCTACATCTTGATCTGAAGGCAGCTAGGAGAGAACTCTTCCACATTGGGTGGGGCTGGAGCCTAGGATCTCTCAAAGCCCACCTCCATAGTGACACACTTCCTCCAACAAGGCAACACCCACTTATAGTGGCACTTCCCATGGGCCAAGCATATTCAAACAACCACAAACAGATAGCTAATACCATCATTCCTTACAACGTTTTTTGGCTATCCTTACTGTTGCTTTATTTTCCTTATTCTTGTATTTATCTCCTGGCCCTTAATGAGAACCCCTCCCATTTTTCTCATCCCCCCCCATCATTTGTACCCTGCTATTCTCCTCTCCTCTCCTTTGCCTCACTCAGGTAATGATCTGTAGTGGTAACGGGCTAAACCACTTTGTGCTCTCAGTGGGTCACACTCCCAGTCACGTGCTACAGCACTCAGGATTTGGGAATGAAAGACATACATATACACCAGTAATTTTAATTGTTTTGACTAGTTCAAAGACTGGGTAGTTCTTAACTTTCTGGCCAATAGCAAACACTCCCCTTCAGTACTTCTGAGTTAACATCCTTTAAAATCTATATTTCATCTCTGCTACACCAAACACAACTGGGTAAGTGGCCTGTGTGGACACTTTTCCTGATTCTCATGTATTGGTGGGCCTTTAGATCTGGTCTTTCTTAGGTCTAGTCTTTCTTCTTCCCCGTTATGGCAATCTCCACCAGCCCCGTTCCTAGCCAGCGCAAATCCCCAGGTTTATCTCTCCAGCCATTGGCTGTATGGTTATTCTTTATTGTCAATTAAATCCAGCTGGGGGCAGCCTTTGGGAGCCAAATTAAATTGAGACAGCATTAGAGCCAATCCCTAACAATGGTCCCTTTTTGACTTTCCTGGTTTCTGCAATTACTCCAGAATACGTACTCACATCAGGAAATTTAAAACTAGCAGACTCAGATGAGAGAGAGCATTTATGACATTTGTCTCTTTTGGTCTGGGTTATCTGACTCAATATGATTTTTTTCTAGTTTTATCTATTCACTTACAAAGTTCATGATTTCATTTTCCTTTACAGCTCAATAGTATTCCACAGTGTATATGTACCACATACTCATTATCCACTTGTCAGGATGATGAAAGACATTTAAGTTGTCTCTGAGAATCCTAGCTGGTAAATAGAGTAGCGGTGACCATGGCTGAGTAAGTATCTATGGATTTGGAGGTTGAGTCTTTTGGGCTTAGGCCAAGGAGTGGCATAGCTAGGTTATATGGTAGATTTATTTTTAACTTTTGAGATTTCTTCACACTGATTTCCAGATTGTCTGGAGAAGTTTGTAATTTCACCAGCAATGAATGAAGGGTCCCCTTTCCCTCCATCAGCATTGGTTATCTGTTTTGTTGAGCATTGCTGTTTTGAATAGGGTAAGATGAAATCTCAAGTTTGTTTTAATATGTGTTTCCCTAATTGTTAAGGAGTTTTCCTTAATTGTTAAGGACACTGAGCATTTTCTGAAAACATTTCTTAGCCATATTTTTTTTTTCTTCTTTTGAAGACTCTCTACTTAGGTCCCAGTCACATTTTTTTTTTTTGAGTGGGTCATTCGTCTGTTGATGCTTTGTATATATTCTGGATTATCACTCCTCTGTCACAACGATTCTTCCCCATCTGTGGAGGCCAGGTTTTTACAGGAATGCCAGAGTTCCCAGTTCAGGTCTCCTTGCCTGTACACTTCACTGACTGAACTATCCCTCCAGCCTAATCATTCTGTCTTAAAGCACTACCTTGCTTGATTGGCCAGAAAGAGTCCAGAGAAACTATGCTGAAATCTCAGTCCTAACCTGTCCATGTAATCTTGGATAGGTAACTGTTTTCCTTAGCATATCAGTTAAAGTCGCTTCTGCTTAAGTTAGCTGATATCACTGTTACACAGCTGACATTAGGTATACTTTCTTTATGTGATGCCTGATAGCCAGTGTCCCTAACACCCTGCTCCGCTTGGACAGGTTCTGCATGCTCCATTGAAAGATCGAATGTTTATAGTACATAAATTCAAGGTCCTTAAATCCTCTTAAATTGAATTGATATTGTTTGTTTACTAAAAAAAAATTACATTTAAATTTATTTATAGTGATGATGATGGTGATGATGATGATGATGGTGTGTGTGTGTGTGTGTGTGTGTGTGTGTGTGTGTGTGTGTTCACTCCCACGAAGAAATGTGCATGCCAGAGCTGGTAAGTGAAGATTATATGACAGACTGCAGTTCTTCCATAAAGTGGGTTCCAGGGATCAAACTCAGGTTGTAAAGCCATGATGGCTGGTGCCTTCATCTGCTGAGTCAACTTGCTAGCCCTTGCTCTTTTATTTATTTTTTTTATATATATTTAGTTTTTGAGACAAGTTCTCATGTAGCCTAGGCTGACCTTGAACTCACTGCATAACTCCTGATCCTCCTATTTCTGACCTCCCAAGTACTTGGAATACAGCTGCGCCTACCATGCCCAGCTCCATAATTGGTCTTAAGAGCGCAGTCCAGAAGGTAAGTAGGGGACCAGAGCATGTATAAGAAAGAGAATACATTCATTGTATTCACATGCCAAAGTGACATGGTCACTTACAGAAGGTGTCATAGCAGGACCTTAGTTATCAATCCTTTGACTACTTAAACACTGCTCCCATTTAACCTTCCCTCCAGGCTCCGAGTGATCTCTCCTGCCTAACCAATCATCACATTTTTGGGTCAGCATTGGCCAACATCCATGCCTCAGTGGAGCAATGTACTACGTTAGATTTGCAGTACTTGCTCAGAATCTCTTGCTTTACAGAGCACCTTAACTGTAGTGCCCTTTCTTTTTATCTTTTCATTCTGTGACCACAGAAGCACTGTGACCAGCATATAGTACTCAATAAATATTTATTTTGTAGAATGCATAGAGACAACATTTAGCCTACCTAGGACCTCCTAGCACATACTTTGATCTAAAGATAGTGTTTAAGAGTGATTTATCTGAAAGATTACTGTATTGATTTTTATTTTTTAAGAACCATAAACCAGTAATCAAACGCACAATGCATGGAAAGATCACATGGTGTTAGATTGCCCTTCTGTATAAAATCTAAATTCCTTAGCTCAAGTTTGAATTCTTCTCTAATACGGTGTCTTGTCATTTTCTGGTGTCTGAATTTGACACTGTTCCAGGTTTGGCCTTGTCTGTTGGCAAGTGGGCTTGGAGGATGCTTCACATTCAGCATGATATACTGAGCAGGACATCCTAGCAGGGTCCTCACATCTGCATCTCTCCACTGGCCCATGTCTCCACCCCCACTTTGCTGCCCTGCCTTGTGAGAGGAACGTTCTGTGACTGTCAACAGATGGAATCACACTCGTAAGTCAGCTCATTTCAGCTTAAACGGATGTGTCCACGGGGACTGCCACCCACTCCTCAAATTCTCTGGCTTTAATAGTGATTTTTTTCCTTCTTAAAAGAGATCCCATTTTGACTGACACTAAAAATTACACAGAATTTCAACGATTGTAACATTGTCTTGCAAAGATCACTGAGTCTTTTAAAATCTAATTTAGAACAATGTCTATAATATGCAGAGCTTTGCTTTCAATAAGAAAAAGCGGCAGAATTTAACACATCAGCTTCTAAGGAGGACATGATAAGTGCTTTAACAGTCCCTGTGTGTGGGTTGCTTCTAGAGTAGCCGCATGACTCAGAACAGCATTGCTCTCTGTGGGTGGTGGGTGGGAAGGAGTGTCTTGTGTGCAGAGAGCTAAGTGACAAACACACTTGTGGCCACAAAGCAGAGATGACATTTGTAAAGTTTGTGTGCACAAACAATCACACATAGACTGTGTGTACATTCAGGCAAGAATCAGTAGTGCCCAATTCACTGTTTAATTCAGCTTTCTTAATAGTCCAACTCACTAAACCACACTTAGCAGCCACAGCTAGAAGTGGCCAAAACGCACACTAGAGTCACCAGTAGTTGTAAGCAGTAAAATATATATTTAACAAATATCTAGTAAACACCTATTATGTTTTTATGGGGAAAATAAAGCACCAGATTCAGGGTCTGTTGAAATAAATAGGGGACATCCATGTTTCTAAGGAGTTTAGAAACTATTAACTACTTTGCTCTGATAATCTCTTGAAAATCAATATTAATGTTATGCTTATGCATGCCATTCAGATAAGAGAAAATTTAGGTTACCAGTAACTTTAAACCTTCAAATATATCCATATTAACTAGAGTACTAGGTTACTGTGAAAGGGCACAAGATATCCTAAGACCAAGTTCTCAGCACAAAGAAGATTTATTTGCCCCAGAGGGACAAAGGGCAGGAAACAAGAGACAAGGACAGGAGACAGAGGATGAGGGAGAAGGGAAAAGGAACAAGGAAGACAGAGAAGGGATATTTGCCTTGAGGGACAAAGGACTATAGGTGGATAGAGGGAGACAGACAGGGTTAGTATGCAAATGTCAGTTTACCAAGGGAAAGGGGAAACCCTGAGTTAGGACAACTGGTTTGTTCTCATTGTGCATGTCAATTAGGCTAGCTGGAAGGGACTTTTGCTTGCTGAACTTCGATACTTTGATAGCTAGACCATGGTAGTCAGGTTCAGGAAGAGGACACAGTCAAATAAGGAAAGAAAATAGAATAGCTTTAGAAATGTAACTTTTTTTTTTTTTTTGTAAGAAAAAGGGAATGGGAGAAGGACAAGGCCAGCTACAGCCATGTTTGTCATGCTAGACCCTGTTAGAACCCCTTCACACCAAATCTAGGTTATATTAATATTGACTATAATAAATAGGGCAATAAAATAATTTCTTCATAAACTACAATGTAGTCAATGCTAGATGGATTTTAGTGATACTTTTCACTTTTTTATAAAATTGTGACAACTCATGGGTTTTCTCTTTATATAGAAATATATTCTCCTGGGATTCAAAAAATTGTCTAAAAGTACAACACAATTGTCTATTTAAGTAAATTTAATATGGCTCCAAAAATTGTCAATGTTTCATAACCCAGAAGGGTTTTTTTGTTTTGTTTTGTTTTTCAAGATTTCTGTTCAAATGTATGCTGCTGCTCATATTTTTATGATCTGGAGAGTTCTATTTTTAAAGTCCCAAGCATAGTTGCTGTTAAAGCACTTTCTTAAGGATAGAAACACTTATAGTAAATATTACTTGAAATTCTGTTGGCTTTTATATCAATTTGGGTGTGCGGTTTAATGGATTCAATAATGCTGGCTGTTGGTTTGAAGATGTGTCCATGGGAAGTAGCACTATTAGGAGGTGTGGCCTTGTTGAAATGGGTGTGGCCTTGTTGGAGGAAGTGTGTCACTGTATAAGTGGGCTTTGAGGTCTCCAAGCACACAGGCTTCACCCTGTGAGGAACAAAGCCTCCTTCTGACTGCCCTCAGAAGATAATTCCTTTCTGCCATCTGTGGATCATGATATAGAACAATCGGCTTCTCCAGCACCATGTCTGCCTACCTGCTGCCATGCTTCCTTCCATGATGATAATGGACAAAACCTCTGAAACCATAAGCCATCCCCAATTAAATCGTCACCTTTATATGAGTTGTTTTGGTCATGGTATCTCTTCACAGCAATAAAATCCTAACTGAGACACTGGTCAATACTGTTGTGATTCTGTTAAAAGGTAAAGAGGTCATTATCTGTCACCTCTTAACTGGCATTACATTGAATTGGGAATTACAACAATTATTATTATAATACAACATGACAACTTAATTAGAGGCATTTCCCTGTGCTGTGGCCTCCCTTGCAGTACTGGGTTAGTCCTAAGCGAGTTAGTCCTGAAAGTAATGTAATGATAGTTGGGTACCAATTAGGAGTCTAAACTTACCAATGATCTGTGACTAGGCTGCTTTCAAAATTACCAAACCCAGTATGTAAATCTGTGTCCCCTATTATTCTAGTGGCTCCATGTTAGCTAAAGAATCCAGGAATCTCGAATGACAAACGTTTGCCCATTTAAATAAAATTTCAATAAGAAGGTTTTAATAAACAATACCTAGTTTGACCTTACAGGCAGAATCTAGTCAATAATAACTATATGAATGGGAAAAATATCCATGCCTTAAGGAACTAATATGTCCATTCTGTCAATGCAGACTAAAAAGAGGAGGAGGCAGTTAGGAAAGTCACAACAGCATCAGACACATGCTATTGTGTATTACTGCCTTCATCTACTCAACAGCTCATTCAAATGAAGGTCTCGAGGGTTGGAGAGATGCCTCAGTAGTAAGAGCTCTTGTAGAGTACTCAGACTGAACTCCAAGCACCCTTGCAAACATGTGTAACTCCAGTCCTAGGGGATCTGATACCTTCTTCTGATTTTTATTAGCTCCTGAACATATGTAGTGCAGATACATTCAGGCACCCTACACCCTACACACACACACACACACACACACAAAATAAATAAATAAATACTAAAAACAATAAATAAGATGTCTCATTTAATTTATGGATAATGAATAAAATAATCCATGCACGTCAAATAATCCACACTGACTTTTAAAAAAAACACATTAATCTGTTTGAATAGTATCATTGCTTTCTAAATTTCACAATTTTTCTAATATCCTCATAACAAAATGTTACATAAAGCTGAGTTGTGATGAGTTGGCCAGCAGCTGTTACAAAGAAAAGAACTTTTCTCATCACTAGTTCCCCCCCTCCCCCTGGCCTGTTTATGCTGTATCAGCTTGAGGTCGATTCCAATGATGTACGATTCTGTCTTCTCCCTCATCTTCATAGTAAGTTCTTGTTCATCTGTGCTGAATGCAGTAATTTAAGACCTCTGGGGACTGAATGAGTCCTCAAGCTTCTATGATTAGGAGTGAAGGTCACTCTCAATGCGGAGAGATGGTATAGATCTATTTTTCTTGTTCTTTGCCACCAAACACAGCTATGATCCCTTAAATTGATGAGAAAGACAATTAAAGGAGAACTAAATGTGATGAGAAGACATGGAAGCCTGGGACCCCAAGACTACAGAATATCAGATCATAGAGCACGCACTAATAGTACACTGTCTCCAGAGGAAGGCCCGTGGCTGGCTGTGCTGTATCTTCCTACACAACAGGGTAACGCAACCTAGACCTTAGCTGACTTTCAGTCTAACAAAAGAAAGCAGTCCAGGTAGTGTCCTTTCTTTTTCTGGAGCACTCTGGAATCTTTCTGACAGCCCTATATGGGCCCAGCAACCACTGGTGAAGGGATTGAACTGGGATCGAGCTGCCCTTGGAAAGCAGTGGCTGAAGACTCTGTGTCAGTCTCCCCTGGATCTGAGCCTCACTTTGTCTGTTAGAAATACCCAGATGGCCAGGCAGAGATATCAGGAGAGACTTGGATGTGGCCAGGAAAGTTCATTTGTTTCTACAGGCCAGATGTTCTCCTTACTCATCCAGAGACACTGATATGGTAAGCAGAGGGGGCAATAGGAGAGGCCAATAAATGGTACCTTTAAATTGAATTAAAACTGATTCTACGTGATCTCTTCATATAGAAGAAGAAATGTCCTAACTTATTATACAAAGACCAATGGCAGTGCTGTAAACAATAGCAACAAGATAGGACAAAAATTATACAGATTCAATGATTTTGAAAAACAAACAAGCCAATTCCCCAAACAATGTATCTTAAATATTCACTCTGACAAGGCAGCATTTATTATATAAGTAAGCAAGGCTGGTTGTGTATTTTCTTTAAAAGTTAATTTTATCCATGGCAGGAGAGATGGCTCAGTGCTTAGGAGCACTGGTTGCTCTTGCAAAGGACATGAGTTCAATTCCCAATATACACATGGTGGCTCACAAGCCTCTATAACTACAGATCCAGGATACCCCATGCCCTCTTTTGACCTTCAAAGGTGCCAGACATGTATGTGGTATGGAGACATACACGCAGATAAAGCACTCACATATAAGAAATAAAAGTAAACAAATCTTTAAGATGTCAGTCTTACCTACCTCACCAACAAACTAATGAAAGGAAAATTTCTTTGCTTGAATGATGGTGTCCTTTGCTGTATAGAAGCTTTCCAAGCTTCATAAAGTTCCATTTATTAGTTATTGGTCTTAATGCCCATGTTACTGACATGCCAATGAGTTCAAGCCTATTCTTCATTTTCTCTCCAATCAAATTCAGGGGATTAGGCCTTACGTTAAGGTCTTTGGTCCATCTGGAGTTGCATTCTGTGCAGGGTAATAGATATGAATCTATTTATGTTCTTCTACATGCAGCTGTCCAGTTTTATTGAAGATGCTGTCATTTCTCCAGTGTGTATTTTTGGCTTCTTTGTAAATACTTAGGTGTCTGTATGTGTATGGAGTTATGTTTGGGTCATCAATTCTATTCCATTCATCAACATTTCTGTTTTTATGCTGATACCATGCTGTTTTTATTACTAAAGCTATGTTACAGACCTTTAGTTACTATCCCGGGATATTTTTGTGTTTCTTTGTGAAGTGTAAGATTATTTTTTTCAAGTTGTTTAAAGAATTGTTTTTGATTTGGAATACATTGAATCTGTAGATTGCTTTTGATAGGGTGGTCATTTTCAATATGTTAATTCTGAAATTAATTCTGTGACAGAGAGAGAGAGAGAGAGAGAGAGAGAGAGACAGAGAGACAGAGAGACAGAGAGAGACTGAGAGAGACAAAGAGACAGACAGAGACAGAGACAGAGAGAGACAGAAAAGACAGAGACCAGAGAGACAGAGAGATAGAGACAGAGTCAGAGAGAGACAGAAAAGACAGAGACCAGAGAGACAGAGAGACAGAGAGACAGAGACAGAGTCAGAGATATAGACTCTTGCGAATGGTATTTCTCTGATTTCTTTGTCTGTTTGCAATTTGTATATAGGAAGGTTATTGATTTTTTGAGTTCACTATTAACTTAAAATTCATCATCACTTAAATGTAAAATTATAAAACTTTTAGAAAAAGAAACAGGAAAAAACTCTTTGGGATCTTGAGCTAGACAAAGAATTCCTGTGTTGACATAAAAAACTTGATCTAAAGAAGAAAAAGTTGACCAATTGGACTCCATTAAAATTTTAAAAGTTTTCCTCTGAAAAAGACCCTGTCACAAAAGTGGGAAGATAGTTTCGAGGTTGGGAGAAACCATCGCAAAGATACATCTGACACGAGACTTGGTGTAATAATACAGGCTGATGTCTAGCCCTGGTGATGCGGGTCAGTGGTACCCAGTGTCTCTGATCCAAACAAGACCATAAAAAGAACGTTTCAGTATCAGTAGTTGCTGAGTGATGACACATACTTGTGATACTAGTGCCTGGGAGACAAAACACGTGGAATACTTCAAGTTCAAGGCCAGACAGGCTATCTAGTGATGGGAGTGAATTTATGGAGCATAAAGTGAGTTCATGTCTCCAAAATAAAATCTCAATAGCTAGACGCCAATAATGTAATTAAGACAGCACCAAAAAATTAATGAAGTACTTCCCCAGAAAGGATACAGAGAAAGCAATAAATATGTGCAGATGTTCAAATTTGTTAGCTTTCAGAGAAATGCAAATTAAAATGCAAGCTACCGTTACACATCTATCAGAATGGCTAAATTAGAAAATAGTGATGTGTAGTGAGAATTTCGGTTTCGTTAAAAACCCAATTATGTTACGTGAATATGTTTTTGTTTAATCCCAGGTGTGGGATACGGGGCTGCTTCAGATTGTCTGTAGCTGCTATGATTCATCTCATGTGCTTTAGGAAGAATGAGATTTTTGCCTGTTGCAGATAATTTAATTCAGGGGACTCTAGTGGGTATATATGGGAGAGCCCCAGGAAGGCCTTTAGTGGCTGCTGCTGGTCCCTGCTGTTGTGTTTGCTGGTTTGCTGATTGGAGATATCCTGCCTATGAAGACTGGGACTGCTCCCCCATTCCCAACCCAGTGAATTCAAAGCCCCTAGTCTGCAGGAAGTAGTCTAAAGAGGTCTATGTCTCCTTTCCCCTCTAACCTACTTTCTCTCCTACCTAGTGTTGGAGGGTTGAAGGGATTAAGGTGGAATAAGAATTGGAAGGGTCATAGATATAAAAACCCAATAGAGTAGCCCCAAAATGTACATGGACAGTGGTAACATTAATACTTGTGAGGATGTGAAGAAAGTGAGTCACTCACTCATATATTACTGAATGTAAATAGCCCATCCACGCTGGAAAATGTCTTTCGAGAAATAAGACATCTAACTACCATAGGAGTCATAATTACTCTTCTAGGTATTTGCGTCAGAAAAATGAAAACTCGAGAGAAAATGAAGATGGCAGTGGCCACCAGCACCCACTGCACGGAGTTGGAGACCCATGGAGACTCCCAAGGGTGACATGGTGGTGAAAAAGGAGTCTGCAGAGCCCGCACTAGCTCCAGAACAACTACAAAGAAAGAAAAAGAAAGGTCAGTCTTATAAGAAGATACTTTTAAAAATTGGACTCACTAAATTGGAAAGAAAGATGGTGGAACAGAGCCACGAGGGGTAGAAAATGATGCATCTAAACCTTTAGTGTCTCAGCCAGCAGGCTGCAAGCACAAAGATGGAACAGATGAACCGTGGTGCTCGGCACTGACAACAGGGAGCGTCTGTAGAAACAGGTCAATACTGAATAGGGCTTGCCCTAGCCTGTTTGCCACCTCCCAGCATGAAGCCACTGACTCTACAGCCTGTGGTGGTTGCTCTGATGGGAGACGGACAGAGAGCATGGCTCAGAGGTGCTGTCAACAACCTACAAGCACAGAGGTCCATTCTGGTGAGCCTTGAGGAGGCAGACACGGAGGGCATGTGCTCAAACAGAACTTACTCCCAGTGCCCTGCCTAGCTGCAACATCATTCTGACTCTGAGCAACAGCAGGATATCTGAGATGACTCTTGACAATGGTCCAGTATTTATGGTGCTTCAGAAACTAGAAACCTTGAACCAGACCAGTTGAGTTGTTGCAATGAATATTTGCATTTAAAGCTGTTTGGGCCAAAAAAAAAATTATACTATGTGACACACTGCAGGTTCCAGTGCCACTGTGACCAACGAATATGGGATGGAGAGGTGGGAAAGACAGAGGAACCGAACAGTGAGTGCACTGTGAAGTGAGAGGTGGAACTAGAGGTTTTATGGAGGTGCCCGGTGTGAGCGAAGGCTGCAGTGGATGGGAAGCATGTGGTTACCGGGTAGAGCCAGCAGGTGGTATGCAGCAGCCTAGAACTTGTGCAACCTCAGCTCCTGAATGCTGCCCAGCCGCAGGATGGCCCTGGTTCTGAGCAATGACGGAACTTCTAAGATGCTGGGCATTTCATGTTCTTGACTGGACCTCCTCGAAAAATCTCTATAGTCTGTGCTGTCCCTGGGAGCTACTTTGGTAGCTGTGGTCTGTGGTCTGCTGTTCCAGGCCATGTTGAAGCCCAAGGTTCATGTAGATGCCCATGGTCCTACACAGGGCATATAGCCTATGCATTGATGTTTCTGGCCTGAGTTACCACTGAAGGCCTTGAGGATATCTGTGGTCTCTGCTGTCACCTTAGGCTGTCACCTTAGGCCATGGCGATTTTCCAAGGGCCATGCTTCCACTGGGAACCATATTGATGTGAGTGGCCCGTGCTGCCACCAGAGTCTATGTTGAAGTCTATAGTCTGTGCTGAAGCCAAGGGCTATATCTAGATCTGTGCTACAGCAGCCAGGGATTGTATTGATGTCCGTGGCCTACGTTACCACCAAAGGCCAACGCAGAGGTTCATGATCTATACTGCCAACTGAGGAGACCATGTTGATGTCTTTGGCCTGTTCTGCCACCAGGATTATGATAGTGTTCATGGCCTGTGCTGTGGCAGAGGGTCGTGCTGATGTCTGTGGGCTGTACTGCAACCAGAGATCATCCGAGGTCAATGGCATGTGCTGATGCTAGAGACCATGTGGAAATCCATGATCCATTCTCCCAATGACTGTAAAGGGCAAGAAAGCTACTTTTGCCGTCATATTGATGACTACATATTCACAGCTGTTAAAGAAGGATAGAGAAGGTCTATGTGACAACCCTCAACCCCCTGCCCCTCCTAAATTAACAGCCTAGACAGAAACCACCATAGAGGACTCTTGAAATCATGATAAGGGTGCTGCTTAAGTATAGCTCTCCACCATTCGTAACTTCTGCTGGGGGTGCAGGTGGGGAAGGACTCAGTTTTCTTTAAGAGCTTGGCCACTGGGACTTTGACCATGAGTACACGGGCAACACAAATTGAACTTTTTTTCTTTCCTTTTTTTTTTTTTTTTTTTTTGGTGAGGGGCAGTCATAATGGTGAGAGGGACAGACAACCCGGGAGGGTTGGGAAGCAAATTTGATTGGGGTTTATGATGTGAGATTTTCAAATAATCAATAAAAATATCATGAAAAGAAAACTCAAGTTCACATTAAAAACCGATGCGGAGATGTTCACAGCAGCCTTAGTTGGGATAGCTAAGACTTGAAATCAGCCCAGGTGTTTTTTAGTAAGTAAATCATTGACGTGGTGAATCCATACATGGCTTGTAATACTCAGCTACGAGGAGGACTGGGCTATTGCTGCGTGCCACGGCGTGGATAAATTGCCAAGAAATTATGCTGCAAAACAAATAGCCAATTCCTTATGGCTAAACATTGTGGGATTTCATTTATATTCATATTTTGTAAGTGGAGACCAAGGACAGAGCCAAATTGAAATAGTTTTAGAGAGGAATAATATACAAGGGATCTTTCTGTGCCGTTTGCTACAGTTGCCTGTAAATATACAATTAATCACAATAAAATCCAATTTAAATAAATTTTAAAATGCTTTAACACAGTACTTAGAAACTGAATGGCATAGTTCTAGTATATGTGAGTAGCATCTTTAGGTGTTTTTTGAGGAGACAGAATTTGTGTATGAATCCAAATATTTTAAGCTTATAATGAAGACTTGTAACCTTTTATTCAAGGAAAAAGGATCATTTTAAATGAAGGTATAAATCATAAGAAAAGTACAGCCAAATGCTATAGCGTTTCTCCTTTTGTATTGAATCACCTTGTGATGTAAATAATTGGTACACAAAGTCCTCAGGGCTACCTTTACCCTCTTCAGATAATCATTAAGATTACTGTAAGGAATAATCCAAGGTGTGTAAAACAGTCACCTGAAGTGGAAACTTAAGGGTTCTTTGGAGTCAGTTGTATTGGATGGTGTTTTGCTGGGGCAAACACGTGAAGGACCATTTAGCTGAAGTGGACACAGGTAGAAGACTAAGGCAGACTCACGAAGGAACGTTTCACTGAAGCAGAACAGGTAAAACACAGGATGTTCTGCTAAATCAAGCATGTGAAAGGACACACGATGAAGGATTCTTTGCTAATGACAAGAACGTATTGATCTGCCTTATATTGCATAGTTGAGCTGTGTTCGTCGGGACTCCATAGAGAGAAACTTCTGGCGGTGTGCTGTAGATTCTTGCTGCTTCCGCAGACTTGGACTGATTGGCAGAGTGATGTCAGCTGAGACAGGTGTACTTGCTGAGGCAAGACTCATGGTGAGGTAAGACCCGTGGAAGGCACGTGTTGTTTGAAGGGTGTATAAAAAGGAATCAAGGAATTGTGGAGACTGAGCTTGGCTTGCTTATAGAGCTAGTTGTGCAATGCTGGTTGGTCTCAAGTCTTTGCTAATCTTGGATTCCCTGAGAGAGGCACAGCTGAAAACTTCTCCTGGCATTCCTCCTGGTCCCTGCTGCCGACTCATGCCATGCTGAGGCTGAGGCCTGGCTGTCTCTGCTAGGTAGTGCCACTGCTGCTGATTTGTGTTTGGTATCCCGACTCTCCAGAACTTGACTGCTGGTGTATCTGTGTTTTTTACTGTATCGAGCTGCTGCTGCTCACCTGTGAACTGAATTGCCGATTTCCAGACAACACAGATGGGAGTTGATTCAAAGAACCTTTCTAAACAGGTCCACTTCCCCCATATCTTTTCTCTTCCACTACTTCTGGTGGGTAGTGGGCTAAAATAGAGGTTAAAGTGTTTAAGAATCTTCATTAAAAATAAGGATTGAAAAAAATTAGAGCTACAGTCACCTGTCTAAAGCTTCTTCAAAAACTTCACTATCAACAAGTCTCAAACATCACTTGTTTTGTTGAGACAGGGACAGCCCTGGATGTCTTGGAACTCATTATGTAGACTAGGCTGACCTTGAACTCACAGAGATATGACTGCTTCTGCCTCCCAAGTGGTGGGAATGTCACCACACCCAACACTTAAACATGACTTTTTATATGACACTTTATAAGACACTGTGATTGTTAATCTCAGTTGTCGATTTGATGAGGTCTAGAGTCACCTAAGAGACAAGTCTCTGGGCATGAGTACAAGGGATTTTCTTGATTAAGTTGAAGCAAAAAGACCCACCCACTGTGAGTGTAACCAATCCCTGGGCTGGGGTCATGGCTTATATAAAAAGAGGAATATTAGCCGAGTACAAGCACTCATCACCTCCAGCATCTTGACAGTGCAACATGACTGGCTGCCTCTTCAAGCTCCTGACACTGTGATTTCCCCACCATGATAGACAGCAGCCTGGAAATACTATGACAAAACAAACCCCTTTTCTTCTTTCTCTCTTTCTTTCTTTCTTTCTTTCTTTCTTTCTTTCTTTCTTTCTCTCTTTCTCTCTTTCTTTCTCTTTCTTTTTTTCTTTCTTTCTTTCTTTCTTTCTTTCTTTCTTTCCTTCCTTCCTTCCCTTAAAAGATAGGGTCTCGCTAGAATTATTTTTAGTGTGTGAATATTTCTCCCTGTCCCTCTCTCCCTTCCCCCTTCCCTCTTTCTCTCTCTCTGTCTCTCTCTCTGTCTCTCTGTCTCTCTGTGTGTCTCTCTGTCTCTCTCTGTGTCTCTCTGTCTCTCTCTCTGTCTCTCTGTCTGTCTCTCTGTCTCTTTCTCTCTGTCTCTGTCTCTCTCTCTGTCTCTCTCTCTCTGTCTCTCTCTCTCTCTCTGTGTGTGTGTATGTGTGTACGCTACAGCATGAAGTCAGAAGACAATTCTGAGGAGTCGATCTCTCTTCTACCTTTCACGTGTTCTGGGATTGAGCATATGTGTATCATCAGGCTTGTTTCATTGCGTAGCAAAGAGCTGAGCCTTCTCATGGACCCACCTCTTTCTTCCCATGTATCTTTTTCTTTTGGGATTGTGAATTGATTGTAATATTTTCCCTTTCCCTTTCCTCCCCTCAAATCCTCCTGCCATCATCCATCCCCTCTGTCCTTCAGATCAATCTTTCCTTCTTAAATTGCATCTGTGGCAGTATTTTATCACAGCAGCAGATACATATCTATGACAGACATCTTGTCTTCTGTTTCCCCTCAGCATGAATTTGAAGATAGCTAAGAAAGAACAGTGTAAAATATCAGCTTAGTAAACAGTCTTTTTTATTTTGTCCCTAGAAGATCAAAAGTAACACTGATAGAAAAAAAACTTGCCCCAGTAGTGTGTCAAATGATACATTCATATGAGTTTTTGCCAAGAGGCAATGAAATTTTCTTTGGGATTTAGTTCTGGGGTTCAGATTTTGCTCATTTCTGCTCTATAGAAACTTATTTGAGGATTTAAGTCTGCTATTGGGGAGGTCTGGAGTGGTAGAAAGAGCCTAACTCAGCAACAATTAAGTAATCATTGAGAGTGCCATGGAGACCAGAAATGACACACCTAATGACCTACCAGTTGGAACTTGCTGAGTCAGCCAGTGCTCTCTCAGCATTTCTACCTTGAGAGTCAATGGACCGCTGCTCGGTCCTCAGAATCGTGTATACAATGAGCAGTGGGCATGGTGCCAAGATGACCCTGTGACAGACAGCATCTACTCATAACAGCAACCATGAAAGACTTGTCAGCCTACAGAAGGCAAAGCAAATGCAAGGGGCCCCTCAGTATCTAACATGGGGAAACCTTCATTTACACTTGGAAGGCGTAACTGAACAAAGCATTAGCACCACTGTAAATTCCTTCTCTATGTGACCTTTAGCACTCTTTTTATGAATCCTTTCAAAGCACACTCCACAGCTCTTGAACTCTTGGGATAATTAGATTAGAATGAAATAGTTACCCCATTATCAGAGAACAATTTGGCTAATAAGAAAAATAAAAGGACCCTATTTTCAGGATTTCTGTTCTGAAGAAGGACATTATAGGAAGGGACATTTTCTTATCCCTTAAAAAAGTAGAAAGATGACAGCTCATCTTGATGAGTACCAATTTTGGAAAAAAAAATTTCTCGGAACTTTTGTTATCACTCAGAAATAATGTTGTGTGATCCTAAGGCGGATTAAACAAGTGGTGTGCTATGGAGCTAGTGTTTAAAAAAAAATGAAGAATTCTGAAGTTAATGTCACATTAATATCAGCCCTAGTAGGGATACAACCATAAAATTAAGCCAGTTCTACAGACCGCATCTCTGTACTTCCTCCAACCCTAGAACCAGCTGCTAACATTTCCCATCATCCCCCTGTGTGTTGGTCAGCTTTTCATCATTATAATACAATACCTGCATGGAGGAAAAGGGGAGAAGATTTATGTGAACCCCTGAGTTCATGGATTTTAGTCTAAGAGGCTGGACCCATTTCCTTTGGATCTGAGCCAGGCTGAATAACATGGCAGAAGGAACAGGCCTGGTGGAGGCCGTTCACTTTAAGGCAGCCAGGAAGCAAAGAACCAAACAGAGGCTGCTGACAAGATATAAGAACAGTCTCAGTGGTTCCCTTCCTGTAATCATGCTCCACTGTTCACAGTATCATCCTCGTATCAATATCCATTCAACTGTGACTCTATCAGTGGATTGACTCATTGACTGGATCAGAGTCCTAATGACTTAGCCCCTTCTCCAGGCCGAAACTACCCAGACTACATTGGGTTTCAGGCCTTTAACAATGAACTTCAGGCCATAAACCCTGGATGCTTACGTGTTTGTAGCTTTGTGATGAAAAAGTAAAGAAGCCTTGCCTATCTGTAAACAATTTCTTATGTGGTTGGCTGTGAGAAAGTCTGCGATAACCATAACTTAGAAAGGTTTGATAAACTTAAATGAAAATGAGGACACACAACTGCTCCTAACTACCATTGGGGAGGTTTTACTGTGGATATGAAGAAGAAAACAGCCAGAGGCATCTGGAAGCATCTAGACTGAACCCATATTCTTCTATGAAGCCATGAGAGAAGAGCAAGGGGAGGGAGGACAAGAAAAGAAGAGGAGGGGGAGAAGAGAAAGGGCAAGGCAAGGGGCTGAAGAGCAAGCCAGTCAGGAGCCAAGGGAAGAACCAAGAGAGAAGGTAGCTGAAATGGCTGAGTTACATAGGGAAGTGGAAGCCCAGGCACAGAGCTCTTCAGGATGGGCTCCAAAGTGACCTAGGACTCTATAATTTGTAAAAAGCCTTGAAATTAAAGGCTAAAAAAGAAATCTTATATATTTCATGAGATCAACGAACTTTTATTCTGGAAGTGATGTGGGTCCAGGAGACCTTTGAAGGTTAATGTGGTTGGATTGCTTGCATATGGTCAACTTGGAGTATATGTTATTAAATATGTGGGTTTGTGGGCATGTGGGGTGTGTGCTTAGTGATGGTGGTGGATGGAGAGAGTACCAAACCAATGCAGTACTAAAGAACTATCTATTATGTAGCATGTAATATACAATACCTTATGTATATAGACTATATATGCAATAATTATATACAGTACATTCTATAAACTGTATATCATATCAATGTGCTTTCTACACATATGCATATAGAATGCAGGTAGAATGTAGCTATAAACTTACAGTGACTCCCTATGTGACTAACTACCTCGTTCCCAATGAGTCGTGGTACGTGCTAGCTTTATAGTATGGTGGGAGCCTTTCACCACATTAAAGAATCCTTGCAACATATAATCTACTTGGGAACAGTAGAGACGCACATGGGAACAGCACTACAAGGACCACAATGAGGCAATCATAAGGGAGACAAACGTGCTCGAGGCAAGAAGAGCGCAAAAATGAGAGCTTTGCCTAGACTGAATGGCTAGAGTGTGCCACACTATTTTGAAACACTGTGTTTAGGAGTGTGGATTCGGTAACCCACAGTGAATTCATTTTAATCAGATCCCTGAGGCAGGAGACCTGGCAAGGATTTAAACTGGTTCTTATAGTTTCATTTCCCAGCTGTTAGAATCCCCATTGTCCCCATTTACATATGGTGTTTCTGTATCAGACCAGGGAACGATTCTAAAGGGGATCATCAAGAACTAACCAAGAAACCTTGGGAACCTTAACACACTTCCAAGCCCATTGCTTCCTGTCCTCTGCTCCTTTGTTCCCCATACCCTGGGTGTGACTGAGTCTCCCCACAGAAGAGCTGATGTGGCACTTGCTAAAGCTCTCAGAACAGAACAAGGGAGGTGAGAGGTGGCCTTCTCCCTCTCCACACAAAATCACAACCTTTCTTTAAGAGGTTGCTTAGATAGATGGCTCTAAGTTCCCAGGGGGGAAAAGAGCAAAACTCCCTGATCTCATTTCCACACAGACTGCAGTACATGAGGAAATGATTTTGACATTGGGTGACCTTCATTTAGTCTAAGAGGCTATTGGTTTTGAGAAAGAAAAATGGCTATATCATTCTCTCAATCATATACACGAGATACATTCATATGTGTTAAAATATGTTCTGAATCAACCCCCTCTCAGGACCTCTTGAGTAGTATTGTCCATCTGCTTCTCATAAGTCTTCTCACTAGCTGGCCTTTGTGGTCTAATCTCATTATAGGAGCTAGTGAGGAGTTTTCAATGCAACTCAGATAATATTAAGTCCCCGCTTCACTGTCCAGTGGCTTTCCTTTACTTGTCCCATTTGTGAGATGGACTGAGAAAAGTACCTACTTGTTGAGAATTTTAAAAAGAATTAAGAAATGTCCATCAAGTGTTTCATAGATGTCTGCATACAGTAGGCACCTAATTAATGTGTAAGTTTAGCATTGCCATTATTTCTTTGGTGGATGATAGGTTAAGAGTTGTTTTATACTTACCTCTCCCTTTAATTGCTAGTAGTGATGCACCTGTATTGTTAGGGAGAGTCGCCACCATTCCCCAACAAAAATGTTCCTGTAACCACTCTACATTTTGGAGCAATATAGAGAGTTCCCTTGTGAAGAGCAGCCTTGTCTGCAAATGGTTGCCCATGCTTTTTTTTCTTTATAGTTCAAGCCGATACATCTTTGTTTTCTCTCACTGAAACACCTCAAGGTGACAGCACATTTCTCCCCATTTGGTGTCACCCCCGTGAACATAGTGTGGCTGCTTTAGAAAATAAGTGCATCTCCCCTTAAAGTGTCCCTCAGGAAGTCCTACTGTGGAATCCAAAGGTTCCATAGTTACCTAAGCATTCTCCAAATTTTGAAATATAACTAAAAATTGTTACAAAATATGCTAAATCGTTACACAACAGAACCCTGTATAAATCTGAGCATATATCTGAGACTCTGTGTGTACATGTGCATGCATGAATGTGTAACACATGTATATGTGTTTGTGTATGTATCTGTATAGTATCTGTACATGCACGTGTATATGCATTGCATATGTACATGCATATTGCATGTACCTGTATTTGCATCTGAACAGGCATCTGAGTATATCACATCAAGCAAAAATAAAGGAGGAATGAAAAGTGTCAGAATTAGGGTTATACCAGAGTCAATGACTCAAGTGCATGTCATAGGGTTCATGGACTAATTAAAAGTAGGCTGCATAGTTGGCTGCAAGCTTTTGTGGCCACCAGCACATTTTCCTAAGTAGCTATAGCAGTTAAGGGATTAAAACAAACCAGGTACTTGGAAGAAACGTGATTGTTTTAGGTATCGCCACATGAAAGGTTTATTCTTCAGGTTCTCATGATGAGGATGTGACACCATGTTTGTTCTTCAGGTTCTCATGTGACACCATGCAGTCAATGTCAGCTTCACAAACATTTCTTTTAAAGAAAATCCTCCATGGTGATATTTTTTCCACCAAAGTTTTTTGGTAAGTTTAACTTGACAAAGCAGTTTGTAGTAATAGGCTCAAACACTTGTCCTGATACCGAATGGCACACACTTAATTTGATAGGCACTATGTTTTTTTTCATCAGAGTTTAGCCTAACTAAGATGTGTTAGGATAGCTAACTATCTAATTTCAACAGTGCAACTTTCTGCTGAATTGTCAAGTGCAAAGTAGTTGAGAAGGACACTTAGGGCTACAAGCAATGTAAAGTTGAAGACTGCTTGCTGAAAGTAATTATTGGGCTACCCAAATGTCTTAGTGGGTAAGGTGTTTGCCACTTGTAAAAGCCCGAGTTGCCCCATGTTGGGTGCCAAAACTGTAAAAGACCCGAGCTGTAAACTGTAAAGGACCACTCTTGCCCACGTTTGGGGGCCAAACTATAGTGGCCTGCTCTGTTCCGAAGGTCCGGATTTAGCAAGAGAGAGAGAGTGGGGGGAAGAAGGGGAAGAGCCGAGAAGAATAGAGACAAGCCAGAGGATCTATAGTAAAGTCTTCTTTACTGTCTCCACCATACACACACCACTACACCTACTACTACTACACCACACATACACATACACATACACATACACATACACATACACATACACATACACACACACACACACACACACACACACACACACACACACACTACAAGGAAATCCTGGGTATTTATAGGTGTTTGCCATGTGCCTTGTAGGCGCGTGGATACCATGTGCCTTGCAGGTGTGGATATGACATAAGCCTTACAGGCATGGACAGCACATGCGCCTTACAGGCATATATGGCGTAGATAGCACGTGGATAACACGTGCACCACATGCCTTGTAGGCGTGGATACCACGTGCTCCTTGCAGCTGGGGGCACTAAACAGCAAAACAAGCTATGTGGGATATCAGAGTGTGCTTCAGCTGTTGTAGGCTGTTGAAAATCAAGTCTCATGTCAGGGTATATGGCTCAAGATGGCTGCAAAGCTGATAGCTGCTTTCTAGCCGCTTTCTGCTTAAAGTCGGCTCCCAACAGCCACCAACTCCAAAGATCTGAGTTCGATCCCTGGGACCCATGTGGTGGAAGGAGGAAAATGAGTGAGTTTTCCTCTGATTCAAACATACACACACACACACACACACACACACAGACGGGGGGTGGGGGGGTGGGTTATAAACTGGCTAGTTATACTGTTGGCTAGCTTTGGGTTCAGTGTGACACTGTTTCAAAGAATAATGTAAAAAAAAATAATAATAATGTGGAAGACTCCAGACATCAGCCTCAGACCTCCGCACACATCTGCATACATACATGTACCCACATACATGTGAATATGCATATGCATGTGCATGTGCACCACATACATATACATGTGAAAAGGAAAGCTAGTAAAAACAACTAAATAATTATTAATGATTGAATACAAATGTGGTTGAAAAGTTTGAATATATAATTAAACTATTATCCTACAAATGATAGCTCTTTGGCTGAGAGAACTTGTAATTCTTTAAGATTCATTGGTCTTGGCTTTGAGACAGGGTGTTGCTATGTAGCCTTGCTGGCCAGGATCTCCTTATGTATGTAAATCAGGCTCATCCTGACCCGACAGGGGTCTGTCTGACTCTGTCTCTTCAGTGCTAGGATTAAAGGTTTATGATATCAAGCCCTGGAAGACATGGCAATCAGAATAAGAAAACTTTTCTAAATCACTCTGAGAATCAGTCTGGCAGTTCGTCAGAAAATTAGAAATAGTTCTACCTGAGGACCCAGCTGGCATATATCCAGAAGATACTCCAACATATAACAAGGACATATGTTCCACTATGTTCATAACAGCCATATTTATACTAACCAGAAGCTGGAAAGAACCCAGATGTCCCTCAACAGAGGAATGGATACAGAAAATGTGGTACATTTACACAATGGAATACTACTCAGTTATTAAAAACAATGATTTCATGAAATTTGCAGGCAGATGGATGGAACTTGAAAATGTCATCCTAAGTGAGGTAACTCAATCACAAAGAACACACGTGGTATGCACTCACTGATAAGTGGATATTAGCCCAAAAATCCAGAATATTCAAGATTCAATTCACAAACCATATGAAGCCCAGGAAGAAGGTAGACCAAGGCGTGAATGCTTCAGTCCTTCTTAGAAGAGGGAACAAAATACTCATAGGAGGAAATATGGAGAAAAAGTGTGGAACAGAGACTGAAGGAAAGGCATCCAGAGACTGTCCTACCTGGTGATTCATCCCACATACAGTCTCCAAACCAGAAAGCTATTGTGGATGCCTGGAAGTGCTTGCTGACAGGAGCCTGATATGGCTGTCTCCTGAGAGACTCTGCCAGAGCCTGACACAGAGGCGGGAGCTCACAGTCAACCATTGGACAAAGCACAGGGTCCCAATGGAGGAGTTGGAGAAGGGACTGAAGGAGCTGAGGGGGTTTTCAGCGCCGTGGGGGGGGGGAGCAACAGTGTCAACTGGCCAGACCTCTGCAGACCTCCCAGGGACTGGACCACCAACCAAAGAGTACACATGGAGGGACCCATGGCTCTGGCCAAATATGTGGCAGAGGATGGCCTTGTTGGACTTCAGTGGGAGGAGAGACCTTTGAGACTGAGGGTATTTGATGCCCTAGGTGTAAAGGAATGCCAGGGTGGGAAGATGGGAGTGGGTGGGTGAGTGGGTGGGGGGAGCACCCTTATAGAAGCAGGGAGAGTGGGGAGGGGATAGGGGGTTTCTGAAGGGGAGACCTGGAAAGGGGAAAACAATTGAAATGTAAATAAAGAAAATATCCAATAAAAAATTTTAAAAAAATCTTTTCTAACTATAGATCATAGAAAGTCTCTGGAGTTCTTTCTTGTGAGGGATAGACACTTGCTGAATGTTCTCTTTTAACTCTTAAGCCTTTCGAGTCAGCCTGTCATTTTACCTGGTTCTTCCATGTGTAATCTTTCAGCTACTCAAATTTAGCTTCATATAAATCACTAATTTAGCTGGAGTAGGGCAGAGGTGTGGCTGGTGGTGGGAAGGTGGCACCTGCCTGTGATGCTATTGCATTAGAAGTGGATGCAGGAGGAGCAGGAGTTCAAGGTTAACCTCAGCTACATAGAGACTTTGAGGCAAATCTGGATTATACAAGACACTGTCTCCAAACAAAGCATCGCTCATTAGGAGACCTCTTGTTCTCCTTTCTTCTTTTCCTTTCCTGCTTTGCTTAAGAAAGTTCAGCCTGTAAAATTCACTGTAGTCTGACAGTCCACCCCAGAGTCTCCTCATTTATCTTTCCAACTGCATTAAGAAGAATTCTGTCAGTATGTCAGCGTTAGAGTTAGTCACACATGCGCGTAAATGCCACAAGATTTATTCTATTTTTACGTGTGTGTGTGTGTGTGTGTGTGTGTGTGTGTGTGTGTGTGTATGCAAGTGTCCATGGAGGTCAGTAGACGATATTGGATACCCTAAAGCTAGAACTGCAGGTGGTTGTGAGCTACCCAAGATGGGCTCTGGGAACTAAACTTAAGTCTTTTTTGAGAACATTCTTCACCACTGAGCCGTTTCTTCAGCTCCACCTGTGAATCTTCTCCTCTACAAGAAGACAACCATGAACTAGAACAGATACTATTGGGAAAATGGTGGGCATTCTTTGGTAGTTTTTAGTTTTCTTCTATCTCATTTATGACTGTACAAAGCCATAATTGTACTGATTGTATTGCTAATTGCCAATAAATTATTCTAAGAACCAGATGTGGCAGTAGAGCTTTATTAACAACTACAGTTAGTTAGACTCTGTCCCCTTTATAGCCCTTAAACACTTATCTGACTTGATGCATGTGGTAGGTAGAATAATGCCACACCCCAAAGTCCACAACTTAGTCCCTAGAAACTGTGACTATATGTCTTACACAATAAATGAAACTTTGTCTTAAGATGAAACTGAAAGCTCTGGAGAGAGGGCGCTGAGGTTAAGAGCACATATTTCTCTTGTAGAAGACCCAAGTTCAGTTCCCAGAACTCAGACTGGGCTGCTTTCAACAAACTGTATTACCAGCTCCAGGGGATCTAGTATCCTCTTTGTCCCGCAAGCAACTGCATGTATGTGTACCAATCACATATACACACATACATACACACAAGTAAAAAGAAAAATCAATCTTATTTATACAAAGGATTATTCTGATGAGCTCAGTGTGATGACAGTCATCCACACAGATAAGGGAGTCAGGAGAATGACAGCAGGGAGAAGTGATGACAGATGCAGAATCTGAAGTGCTGTGGTACCAGCTTTCAACACAGAAGCAAGGGATGCTGGAAGCCGCTAGAAGCTGAAAACTGCACGCAAACAAATTTTTCCCTACAGCCTCCAAGAAGAAACATAACCTTGTTAATGACAAAATTTTAGATGAATGAGTACCATTTGGGCACTTCTAACCTCCAAACCTATGAAATACTAAATTTGCATCCTTCGAAGCTACTAGGTTTGAAGTAACTTGCAGCTATAGGAAAGTAATATAGTGCTATAGTGTATTTGGAATCTGAAATATGGGGCTTGCTGCCTCTGAGTGTTTTCAGTGAACCAAGCTACAAAACACAGGTGAGATCATGATGGTATTCCCACTTCCAGTTCAAATGTAGTTGTCAAATTTAGTCTTCACTTCTATGCAAAAGGTAACCTAGACAAGCGTATACATCAAATCTGGCTTTATAGGTTTGAACTGGAATTGAGAATCATGTCTCCCCTATCAGTGCAATTTGCTAAACGAAACATCACAGGGAAGGAAAGATGCAAAATCTTGTATCATCAAGAAAGGACTGATGCACTAGTTTAAAGTGAATGTCTCTGTGCTAGTTCATTTTTGTCAACTTGACCTAAAGTAGAGTCATCTGTAAAGTCTTGCTTTACTTTGCACATGTTTTGGTAAGTTTTAGAATGCTGAGATCGCTTCTCCACTATTGGGTCATCTGTACTAGAACTTTTTCCTGGTTTAAATAATGTTCAAATGCTGTAAGTATGAAAAATGAAGGTGGCATTATCTGTCCCCACAAATATGAACTCCATGGTGATGGATGGCTGTAAGTGAATTAGATGAAATCCCAAATAATTTTAAAATAATATTCCTAAAAGCACTTAGTGTAATTAAGGAGGATATAAATAATCTTGAAAATGAATTATAAGAAAATACAAAGAAGCAACTGAGTAAAAAGAGAAGTCAACACAAGGACTTGAGACAGGAATTCAACAAAGAGAAAGCTCTACTGAAAAAAAAAATCAAGGCCAGGCAGTGGTGGCACACACTTTTAGTACCAGCACTAGGGAGGCAGAGACAGGTGGATTTCTGAGTTCAAGGCCAAAACCCTGTCTCACTCCCCCCCCCCCAAAAAAAATCAAATCAAAGTTTGGAAATGGAAATCTCAGTTAATCAAGTAAATTCAGTAGAGGACTTACCAATAGAATGGATCAAGTAGAGGTCAGAAGGTCAGGAATGGGAAACAAAATGGACAAATTAGGATATTCAACACCGACAAAAAATAAAACAGAAAGTATGGCCGTATTAAATTCATAATACAGCATTAAAAGACTGAGTCTATAAATCATGGAGATAGAAGGAGGAGAGGAATTTAAGGGCAAACACATTCAGTAAAATGATCGCAGAAGCCCCAAATCTAGCAAGATTATAGTCCAGACTCATGATGATTTTGGAGGCAGAAAGATCACATTATAACACCAAAAACATTATACTCTAAATCTAAGAGGGAAAACAGATTGAAAGCTACAAGAGAGAAACACTCAGTCACAGAGAGATAAACCCTTCCCAACCACAGCACATTTCTCAGCAGAAACCCCCAAAGCTAGGAGAGCATGATGCAATGTATCCCAAGCATAAAAAAAAAAAACCAATAATTGCCAGCCTATATTATTACATCCAGAAACATGGTCTGTCATTCTTGAAGAAAGGAGAACTTTGCATGACAGAAGCAAACTAAAGGAATTCATGATCAGAATTCCTCCAGAAGATATCGGATGAGAACCCTTAAGATGGAAGAGAGAAATGAACACATCCATGCAGCTATGGGAAAGACAAGAGTAGTTCAGAAGAGTAGGAAGCAAATGAAAAATGGGAAGACATCAAACGTAACGGCATCAACAAAGTGACTGGAATGAGCACACACCATTTAAAGATAACTTTAAATGTTAATGGATTACATTCACCAATCAAAAGATTAGCAGATTCGATTAAAAATAGGGATCTATTTGTTGGCTCAGAAAATGTACCTCACCATCAAAGACAAATGTATGCTTGGGGTGAAGGGATCAGAAAAGGTGTTCCAAGGAAACGGAACTAGAAAGCAAGCAGAGGTTGAAATGCCAGAATAAATAGACTTCAAACCAAAATTAGGCTGGAGAGATGAAGGGCACTACATTCTGAGAGTGTGTTCCCATTGGATGTTTGTGGACCCAGTTTTATAAAAGAAGCAGTACTGATGTAAAGGTCCACATTAACCCAATGAACTAATAATGATGACTTCCAATATGGCCTTCTTACCAACAGGTATCTTGACAAGAAATAACATATGGGCAACATATGGGTTAAATGACATCATAGATCAAATGAACCTGACGGGCATCTACAGGACACTGCATCCAAACACTACAGGAACCCCACCCTCCACTTCTCAG
Organism: Rhabdomys pumilio; assembly: GCA_030674055.1. Lineage (NCBI taxonomy): Eukaryota > Metazoa > Chordata > Mammalia > Rodentia > Muridae > Rhabdomys > Rhabdomys pumilio. Next base: position 33,526,446 of record JANHMN010000013.1, on the reverse strand, counting down.
CAGTCTGTATACATTCCTTCAAAACAGATCACGTAACAGGATACAGAATGAATCTTAACAAATAGTGAAAAATTGAAATAATTTCTTATATTCTGTCTCGATGCCCTGGAATGAAGGTAGAACTCAATAGCCAGAGAAAGTACAGAGCACACACAAGTTCATGGAGATTGAGTAGCCCAGTTCTGAAAAGAAGTGGATATTGAAGAAATGGGGAAGGAAATTAGTTTTCCTAGGACCGAAGATGAAAATACAACATACCAAAGCCTGTTCAGTATAGTGAAGTGGAATTAAGAGGTAATTTCAGTTACAAGTGTTCCCTTTAAAAAATTCAAAGAAAGCCAGGCTTAGGTGCTGGCAGTCCAAGTTTTTGGAAGGCTGAGGCCCAGGAGATCAAGAATTCAAGGCTAGCCTGAATTTCTTGAGGGAGGCAAATGATCTACCAAAATGAAATCAAGATGTGATAAACAAATAAGCGGTTCTCTATCTGTGGGTCTTGACTCCTTTAGGGGTGAATGACCATTTCACAGGGATTGTCTAAGACCATTAGAAAATACAGATATTTACATTATGATTTATATCAGTAGCAAAATTACAATTATGAAGTAGCAATGAAAATAACTTTATGGGTGGGAGTCACCACAACATGAGAAAATTCATTAAAAGATCTCAGCCTTAGGAAGTTTTAGAACTGCTGACTTAAATAGAGATATAACAAGGAAGGAACAAAAATAATAATAATTTTTTTCTAGCTAAGAATTTCCAGGCCCAGATGAATCAACTGCTAAATTATATCAGACTTTTCTTGAACTAGTCCATAAAATAAAAAGGGAAAGGATGCTATTAAATGCTTTTTTTTATGGAACCAGTGTCACCCTGATATAACAACCAAATGATAGAATTATAAAAAGAAAACTATAAGCCAATCCCCCTGATGACAACAGAGGCAAACATCGTTCCTATGATACTTGCAAATTGAATTTAAGAACACTTCAAAAAATCAGTCACCACAATGAAATGGGTTTTATTCCAGAGATACAAGGATGGTTCAACATATGCAAATCAGTAAATGTCATAAACCACACAAATGAATTCAAGGATGATATCATATCATCACCTCCAGTACATGTAGGCAAGACTTTCTATAAAATCCAACATCCTTTCATACAGAAACTTTGAAGATACTAAGAATACAAAGAACATATTTCAGTGCAAAAAAAAAGCAAGACAAACCTGGGGAGGAGACCTCAAAGCATTTCTACTAAAATCAGGAATAAGACAAAGGTGTCCACTTACTATATTCTTGTTCAATATGGTGCTGGAGGTCTTAGCTATATCAAGAAGACAAAAGAAGGAAATAAAAGGGGTACAAATAGGAAAGGAAGAAGTCAAAGTATCCTTATTTGATATGATTTTATACATGACATCCTAAAGACTCCACCAGAAAACAGATTTGATGAACAATTTCAACAAGATAGAAGAATATAAATTTTGCATGCAAAATTAGCAGCCTTTCTATATATCATCATCAAATATAGTGAAAGAAATCAGGTAAACAATCACATTCACAATTGCCTCAAAAAAACCCACAACAAAACAAAAACCAAGGTACCTCAGAATGAATGTAACCATTGCTGTGAAAGACTACCATAATGAAAACTTTAAAACACTGAAGAAAGCAGTAGAAGGTGGAAAGACCTTCTGAGCTTATGAACTGGAAAAGTAATATTAAGAAAATGTCTGTACAACAAAAGCATGACCTACAGATTCAATTCGATTCCCCATCAAATTGCTAATGTCATTATTCACAGAGAAAGAATATCTTCAAAGTCATATGAAAGCACAGAAGACCCCAAGCAGCCAAAGCGATCAAATCAAAAAGAACAATTGTGGTTATCATGTGGTTACCATGTCTGATTCAGAGGCACAGGAACAAAAGTACCATGCTCCTGGCACAAAAACACAGTCATGGACCAATAGAATGGAACCAGATATAAACACCACAGGTATAGCCACCTAATTTTTTTTTAAAGATGTAAAAATGCAAATTGGAGGAAAGCTGTCCTCCTCATCTTTAACAAATTATGCAGGGAAAACTGAATGTCCACAAGTAGAAAAATGAAACTAGATCCTTATCTCTTACCCTGTACAGAAAATCAACTTTAGAGGGAGCAAAACTTTAAAATAAAATCTGAAATTTGGAAAATGTTGGAGAAAAAAAAATGTATGAAAACACCTTTAAATGTTTGCATATACAAAGACTTTCTGAATAAGACTCTAGTTTTGCAAAAAGTCATGCCAATGATTGACAGATATGATGTCATAAAATTAAAAGGCTTCTGCACAGAAAGGAAACAATCAATATAGAGACAACCTATAGAATTGGAGAAAAATCTTTGCTGTTATACTTCTGACAGAGCATTACTACCCAGTGTATATATAAAGAACTGGAAAAACTCAAAAAGTCAAAAAAATAATCATACAACCCAATCAATACATGGCACAAAAAAATGAACAGAAGTTTCTCAACAGATACAGTTCAAATGGCCAATAAACACATAGAAAATGTTCAATCTCACCAGCCAATGGAGAAATGAAAAGTAAAACAAGGCGGAGACTAACCTAACCCTAGTCATCTAACCCTAGTCAGAGTGCCAGCCATTCAGAAAACAAATGCTTGGAGAACACAGCCAAAGGAGAATGACTGTACGGCTGGTGGGAATATACCCAATTGCAGCCATTATGGAAATCTGTGAATCTGTTTCTTTAAAATCTAAAAAAAAAAAAAAACCAGAAGTACCATATGACCCAGGTATACGATGCCTGGCTATTTTCCTAAAGGAATACAAGTCAACACGGTACAGACTTGACTTGCACAATGTTTATTACAGCCTTATTCAACATAGCTAAATTCTGCAGCCAAACTACACATCCACCAACAAAGGAATGGGTAAGGGTAATGGAATGGAATTATTTTCATTGATGAAGGAGGAAGACGTCTTATGTCACCTGCAGGGAAATAAATGCAAAGGTAGACAATTATAAAGTGGGTTAAATTAGTCTCAGGTAGACATTTGTGTTGTCTATATGTCATGTAGATAGATACAAACATTTGTGTACGTGTGACATGAAAGTAGAAGCAAAATTGCCCAGGGGAACAAGGGGACTCTGGGGGGCAGAAGGTAAGAAAGGGGTTGGTGGTGGTTTTTCTAAAGCCATGTTTTTATTATAACCTTGACCATGATTTGTAGAGTACCCTACACACACCACTGATCAGACTTCCATGAAAAGCTAATGTGTAATCAAAAGACATACAGAAGGAAGTCCAGGACTGAATCTGCTGTTAGTAGCACAAATACTCTACCACTGGATTGTCTTAACTATTCCTTAACAAGAACCAGTTTTATTAGGGAACTTGCAAACACCAAATCCAAACCACCAATTTGCTACCCCATCACTAGGTGCCCAGACAGCAATAAGAAATTTACAACAACAAACTTAGTCCACTGCAAAGAGACCAGTTGATATTTTTTTTTGTTTTATTTTTAAAGATTTGTCTTCTATTATGTTTGTGTGTGTGGGGGGGGAGGTAATGTGTATATATGCATGCAGGTACTTGAGGAGTCCAGGAGAGGGTGTTTGATCCCCTGAAGCTAGAGTTGCAGGTGCCTGTGAAATCCTTGATATAGATGCTGGGATCCCAACTCAGGTTTTGTGCAAGAGCAGTATATGCTCTTAACTGATAAGCTTTACTCTTCAACCCCAGTTGATATTTCTTGATCAGCTAGACCATAAGCTAGAACATAGGTAACATAGGGAATGGGATATTGGACTGTACTGACTTTCATTATTATAAATAATTGAACAAATACACATGTCATGGTTTGAATTTGCTTGGCCCAGAGAGTGGCACTATTTGGAGGTGTTGGGGTGGCCCTGTTGGAGTGGGTGTGTCTCTGTGGGTATGGGCTTTAAGACCCTCATCCTAGCCGCCTGGAAGTCAAGCCTCCACTAGCAGCCTTCAGATAAAGATGTAGAACTCTCAGCTCTGCCTGTTCCATGCCTGCCTGGATGCTGCCATGCTCCAACCTTGATGATAATGGACTGAACCTCTTAATCTGTAAGCTGCCCAATTAAATGTTGTCCTTTATAAGACTTGTCTTGGTTATGGTATCTGTTTCCATCAGTAAAACCCTAACTAAGCCAGTACACTAATATATATTTGAAAGTGCACTAGAAAGCAGCAAGTGTTGGCAGTTGGGTTGAAATGTGTTGTCTGTTAGATCAAGTTACTCAAGCTGGCAGAACACACAGGTTTTAAGTCACAGTCCAAAGGGTTAGGCTCATAACTGGCAGAGTTCAGTAAGAAGCTGGGGTACATCTGCCTAGTGACAGAATGCAGCTGTATTGATGCACAAAGCTTTGACAGGGTGTGATCAGCTTTGCCAATTTGTAGAACACAGGTCAGAGTCCAGAGAGCATCCCAGGGATGGTTGGCGAGTAAAGCAAGGCTGAATTCAAAAGTTCGAAGGGCAAAGAGTCAGCAGACAAAGGGAAGCCAATGTATGTTCCTCTTTCCTAACCCCTCCCTACCTCATGGCATTCATACAGGAGGCAGGGCCCATGCTGCTGAGCAAACAGAAATGGAGAAAAAAATCATCAAAGGAAATCAGAGTGCTTTAAAGAAATGATATACAGATGGGGCTCAGAAAATATTCCATAGGTGTGTGTGTGTGTGTGTGTGTGTGTGTGTGTGTGTGTGTGAGAAAATTAAGAATAATGGGACCTGAAGCAAGTTTAAATGATGTTCTACCATGGTTTCCAATGATTTAAGACAATATATTCAATTCTAAGTCTTAGAATTTTATAGTAGGGAATATCTTGGGACTTACTATTTTCAACTTCTAACTATTAATGTTGAATCAGAATACAGAGATTCTTTGGGGCCGTATGGTATCTAATAACAGCCACCTATTTAGTGTTTACTGTATGCCAGGCAATATGGTAAATATATTACACATTTATCACTGCATTTAATCTTTCTGGTGTATTACTAATACTACTGGCCCATTTTACAGATTAGCTAAGGTCAAATCTACTTAAGTAGGTTGTGTCAAGAAGGAGTATAGACGTCTATAACTCTAATTATAGTTATAGAAAGTAGATGGAAGTAAGGGTTCTAAGTATCTTCTTGCACCAATTTTAACTTTTGTGGAACTTATATTTGTTCAGTCAGACATGAAAACCATACCCTGAGAGAAGTAGGTGAGAGGATAAAGAAGAATGAGGTAGGAAAGAGTTGGTGAAGAGGGGGATGAAGAAACTAACACTGAGAATATTCAAGTATGACAGAGATTAAAGAAACAGGATTAGACAAAGAGGCTGACTTCCTTGTTTGCTGTCCAAAGGGCATACGAAGTTCACCCTGCCTTTGGCACCAGTGTGGTCCTCCCCAGCAGAAAGATTTAGCAATGGCATGTGGTGATTTGCTTAGTAGCCTGAAGCAACCTTACCCAGTGAAGTATGCTCTAGTCGAACTTGGAGCTAGAGAAAGAATTTTCCATGCAAATGCATATCTCCAGTGCGCTGGTTGGGAGTTTAGTAAAGGTCACTGTTTTATTTAGGAAAGGAAGCCACAGCAGTCTACTGTCACACACACAGCAGGCACTAGGCAGACGGGTAAGTGGCAGAGCTCAAAGTCTACTGTCCTCATAGCTCAGTCCAGAGGCATCTGGCAGAGCACAGCCTGATTCCTACTGGCTAATGAGACACCCAGTCTTGCTCAGATTTTGGCTCAGGAGCTTTTCTGGACTCCTGAGATGAATGGAGGGAGGTATGATTCTGGAATCATAGAAGATTTGGCAGACGGGGGATGAAGCAGAGATAAATTATTAAGACCATCTAGAGAAGTTAGGACTCACGTATTACCCAGAATTCAACCTATTCTGGAAAACATTAAGAAAAAAGAAAACAAAACACTCTTTAGCTAACTCTTCCATTTATCACAAAGCAACATTCTCTGTTTGTTTGTTTTTGGGTTTTTGAGACAAGGTTTCTCTGTGTAGTCCTGGCTGTCCTGGATCTCACTCTGTAAACCAGGCTGGCCTTGAACTCAGAAATCCATCTGTCTCTGCCTCCCAAGTGCTGGGACTAAAGGCGTGCGCCACCACTGCCTGGCTGAAGCAACATTCTCTGAAGAGACAATCTGCCTTAAAAGCTGCCAAAATTCAGGTCTCCTAATGGAAGAAAAATTAAACTGCTCAGCAGGAGACATAGCCACTCTTCTGTCAAGACTCTTTCTTTCTT
>JANHMN010000013.1:33500781-33520043 GCA_030674055.1 Rhabdomys pumilio | reverse complement strand
TTTTTTTTTTTTTTTTTTTTTTTTACATTTTTTTGTGGTGTTACAGATTTTCTACATTGAAGTTCTCTAAAGCACATACTCTTTTCTTTGAGGTTTTGCCATGGCTATCTAAGTGCTACTGTTTCTTATTTACAATGTGCCTGCCCTTTAACTTTTCTTATATTTATAGATGTACTACTTCCAACATGAAATGTATTATTTTGAGGCATGCTTAGGACTGAGTTTTGCCTTTCCAAAATTTATGTGCTCCACGTTGAATCCTAACATGATGGTATTTGGAGGCAGAGTTTTTAGGAGGTAACCAAGTTCAGCCCAAGTTAGGGCATGAGGGCCTTCAAGATGTGATTAAGATGAAGATGAAAGGGGTCTCTCTCTATTCCCATCTACACGTGGAGGTGAGCACATTTAAACACAGAACAAGAAAATAATCCCAAAGCCCAGACAAAAAGCTCTCTCCATAACTTTATTTTCCTAACATTTTGATGTTGAACTTTTTAAACATTCAATCTGTCATGTTTTGTGGTGACAGCCTGCCTTAGTCCATTTCTCACTGACTAGCACAGCACAAAGTTCCAGTCATTTATGAAGAAAAGATTTATTGGGTGTCTTAGTCAGGGTTACTATTGCTGTGATTAGACACCATAACCAAAGACAACTTTGGGAGGAAAGGGTTTATTTCACTCACAGTTTTACGTAACAGTGCATCATCAAAAGCATGGCAGGAACCTGGAGGTGGGAACTGATGCAAAGGCCATGGGGGGATGCTGCTTATTTGCTTACTCTCCATGGCTTGCTCCGCTTGCTTTCTTATAGAACCCCAGGACCACCAGCCAGGGATAGTCCTACCCACAATGGGCTAGACCTTTCCCCACTGATCACTAATCAATAAAATGCCTTACAGCTGGATCCTATAGAGGCATTTTCTCAATTGAGCCTCCCTCCTCTCTGATGACTCTAGCTTGTGTCAAGTTGACATAAAACTAGCCAGTACATTTGGGTTCACAGTTCTGGAGGCTGGGAAGTCCAAGATCAGGTGTCTGAATGGCAGAGGGTGGAGGGGCCAAGAGGCACATAAAAGACAGCCCAGGGAATGGATTTGCTTTGAAAGTAACTCATGCAATCCTGTGAGAGGATTCACTCATGCCAGGGGCATTAAACTACTCTTGGGAGCTCTGTTCCCATAATTTAGTTGTCTCCCACCAGGCTCCACTTCCAATGCTACTACAGAGAGTAATTCTAGGTTCCAATCCTTGGCCTTTTGAGAGAGTTTTCTAAACCATGGTGCAGCTCCAATTGAGAAGTCCTAAAACTGGGATTTTATTAAACATTCCTGAAGATCATTGTTATACGCTATAATACAAGCTCATGTAAATTTGGTGATTGTTGTATATATATTTTCCACCTACAAAATACTTTTAAGATTTTTACTGAGAATGGTATAAACCAGCATGATGACTTTTTCTAGCAACAGTCATGTAACAGCTGGTGCTTTGTGAAACTTGGGGACACCCGAAGCTATGTTTACTCACCCCAGACGGGCACTAGGACAGACTGAACCCTGCTGTTCTGAGTTCATTTGTACAATGACCATGCTATTCCCAGGTGAACCAATTAGCCCGTTGGGCTTACTTTTAGAGTATGGCTGACAGATTCCTTACAGGTGTGTGGGGAACTGCTCCCTAAAGAGCTACACTACCAAAAAAGTCTCAGCCCAGCACAGATGATAATTTCTCACCCCCCCCTCCTCACTCCTTCATTCATTTTCCCACCCTCCATACATTCTGACACCTGTTGATAAAACGAGAGCATGTGCAGCTTGGGCAGAATTACATACAGTTGGAAGGAGTGACTGGCATCTTAGTTGACTGACTGTCCAATGACTTTCCCAGCTCCTTTCTTCTACTAGGGAACATCAGGGCTAGTTGCTTTAAAATGTTATTCTTTGAGAATTCCATAAGTGTACTTTGATCCTATTCCTCAGCGTTACCTACCCTCTCTTATCCCACCTCCATTCCCTCTGGACCCATTCTTCTTAAAAGACCATTTTCTACTTCCAGTTCTCCATATGACCCACTGAATTTAATCAGGGCTTTTTGCAATGAGTGTGGCTTGGAGGGTACTTATTGGAATGTGGGCAATTTACTTTCCTCAGTCGTCAGTCATTCCCGACAACTCCTTTGCAAGGAGTGTGGCCTCATGAGCCCCTCCTCCATCTGTGATGGAGTGGTTATATGCCTGCTCATAGGGCAGGTCCTGTACAAATAACCCTGCTGTTCTGGGTTCATTTGTACGATGACCATGCTATGTCCAGAGCACAGTGCTTCACAGCGATTCTTCATCTGTCAGCTCTTAAATTATGTGTGCTCCTGCTGTGACATTCCCTAAGCCTTGGACATGGTATAGGGAGGTAGGTGTGTGTGTGTGTGTGTGTGTGTGTGTGTGTGTGTGTGTGAGAGAGAGAGAGAAAGAGAGAGAGAGAGAGAGAGAGAGAGAGAGAGAGAGAGAGAGAGAGATACAGATGTGCCATCACTTAGGTCCAAACAGTTAACAATCACTAACTCCCAGCACTTTGACCAATTATGAATCTACTTTACCCTCTACTTACTGAAAAAGAAGCTTCTCTGACCAAGACTGAAAGTAGTACATCTCCACAGATGTATAAACATAAATATTTAGAGGGCAGTCTGACACTGTTTCCATTTAGCAAAATAACAGTGGTAGGTAGCTTCCTCCTTAGAGCCTGTGATGTCACCAGGCAGCGGGCTTTGGACTAGGTTCATAGTACCCCGCATGAATTCCCTCCTGTAGAAAAGGTCTTGAATCTAAAGTCAGTTCTTATTACCTTGACGGTTAGGTCACTATTGCATCAGTAGGCACATCTTGCCTGGAAGGTCAGTATCAGAGTGTGCAGAGTCTACCGCTAGGGATGACTGCAGATTTTCTCTTTGCCCAGCTCTGTGAAAGGTAACCAAAAGGCAGGAAGCTTTCTGGTCAATACCAATTTCTCTATGTCCTGCATCCAAAGTGTGTGATATTCTCAGCAACGTCACCTTACCTTATAGTTCTGGTGGGCAAGCCAAAGCAATGGAAATAGGCTGTGTTTTTTTTTTTTTTTAAGTGGGGGAGGGTCTCTGAAGTCTCCCAGATCAACACTCACAGAGAGGAATCACGGGGAACTGGCTCAGTCTTGTGGATTGCTAGCACATTATCAGCTGTCATGATGAAGATACTGAGGTCTGTTGTGCAGAGGATACCATTCTACAATTGCATAGAAAGTTTGCTACTTTCCCACAACTGGAGATAGACTGTATGTGACTGACATTCTCATGGAACCTTTCCTTTTGTGGATTGCAGGATTCTCTCCAGTTGAGGCGACTAAAATGAGCTGCTCTGCTTCCAGCACTACCCCTCTGTAAGGGCTCTTCCTGGTTGTCAACTTGACTCTATCTGGAATGAACTACAATCTAGAATTGGAGGGCTCACCTGTGATCCAGATCTTGAGCTGGAAGACACAAGTTTCTGACCTGGATCTTGGCATGGAGATCTTGAGGCATAGTGGCTATGAAAAGTTTAGGTCCAGGTATATAATCCCAGGAGACTGAGGCAAGGAGATCAAGGAGTTCAAGGTCAGCCTGGACCAAAACAAATCCCAGATCTAGGCTTGGTGATACACACCTTTAATCTGGGCCACACCTTCTGCTGGAGATCTACTATACAAGGACATTGGAAAAAGGAAGATTCACTACAGAAGACTAGCAGGAACAACTAGCCTTGTGGGACTGAGCAACTACTTGATTCTTGGACTTACAATTCACAGCTGACCATTGTTGGGGAGTTGGACTGCAGACTGTAAGTCATCATAATAAATTCCCTCAATATAGGAAGACATTCCATACATTCTGTGACTCTAGAGAACCCTGACAAGTATAACCCCTCCCCCTTGTTACAATGTCTCCTTTCTCTTTCTATTTGACTATTTGCCTTTTTAAAATTTCATCTCTGCCACAGGTAGGTGACCTTAAGGATAACACTGGAAAAACAAAAAAACCCAATTGAGTTGAGTTTAGTAATACCTCAGGTTTCCCCTAGATCAACTAGCAAATCACCATAGCAGGCTTACAATTATAGGTGAAATACATAAATGAAGAAAATGAATGTGTCTTCTGGTTTTGCTTTGACAGGTTTTAATAAACATCTTAATCTCATAATTTCCTGCTTATAACTTACGGAGTTCCTTCTTTCTCTTGCTTGAAACTTCATTTCTTAGAGAGGAGGGAAAATGGCTGGCTTTACACTTTGCTCTTTCCCACTGAGCAAAGAACTGGAAGGAATTGGGAGTTTTTCAGAAAAGAGAACTTTGACAAATGCAAGTTTTCAATGTGTGATAAAAACACTGTGACTAAAGATAGTTGACATAGCTAGGTTGGGTATTAGGTTACACTTCTGATTGAGCATTACCATACTTATAAAGCCCTTGATTAACATTTAAAAAAAATCGTATAAAAGCCAAATGGAAAAGGGGGGGCACGGGATAGGGGTTTTCTAGAAAGGGGAAATGGAGAAAGGGATTGGCATCTGAAATGTAAATAAAATATCCAATAAAAAAAAAAAAAACACACTGTGACTACTTGAGCACAGAGATGGAAGTGCAGGAGTAACAAAAGATGAGTGGAGAGCATGTGTCCAAAGAATGGCAAGGTCAGCGCGAGTAACAAAAGCAAACCACATTTGTTTGCAATATAGCAGCAGACTGGGAAGCGTGGACTGTCTGCCTCAATGACAGTACACCCGGAAGAGCTTCGCTGACATATCTTTGGTTTGGCTTTTCCTCAGTTGATATAAACTATTCTCATATTGATTTTGTCTTTTTTTTTTCTTTCTACTTATTAGAAAAGGCTGATAATTTGATTTCTTGCTCGTTTCAATTCAGGGGTTTCCAGTCAAATATCAATGAAGAATATTTACTCGAGTGCTAGAAATATAAACATTCTTACCTATATCCAATTAAAATATTTTTATTCCAGATATTTTTTCTTGTGGTTTAAAAGAGTTGGCATTATTTATCGAAACTTGGGTCTTGGCCTGAGGGTGCATGCCTGAGTAATTCCAACCACATAGGATGTTGAGGCAGGAGGATTGCAAATTCAATGTCTGTCTTGGCTACAGAGTGAGTTCAGTGCTAGCTTGGGCAATTTAGTGAGACTATCTCGGAAAAAAAAAGAGACGACTGTTAAGGACAATGTATTTTGTAGACATTTCTCTTTCTTTTATTAAGTTTAACTTATTCCTTTCTTGCGCTGTGTCCTTGGAAGATGGGCTTTTTAGAATGGAGACTTTGGGATATGTTGTTTGAGGAGGTATACCTAAGACTAAGCATGCATAAATCTTACCTGTCCCACAACACAACACAACAGCCCTTGAACTGTGGACTGAATTTTAAGATCTTGAATGCTAGGTTAGTATTCTATTATTAAGTTTCAAACCAGCCCTTGCTCACTCAAGTCCTACCTGCCATCTACCTGTCTCAGCCTCCCGGATAGATAGCTGGGTTTACAGGCCTGTGCTGCGGCGCCTGGCTTGACCCGGTTTACACAACGATGATGCTACTCATAAAGCAGTGCTTACGAAGAATATCGTCTTCTACTCTTTCCAAGTGGCCTGGAAAGCGGATTCCGAAGCCATTGGTTCCAGTTTTGAGCTTCACAACTTAATGAGACATGCTTAGTGTCCGAACTTCTAGAACTTCACTTGAAAAATCGCAGTAGTTATCTATGACACAGTATGGGCTTAGCTGATGAAGACCTGAGCTCACACATGCGAACCACAAGCCATTTTTTTAAGCATCCTGTATCCGTGGTATAGCACTCGGGGAGTGGGGAAGGGCTTTTTTTTTTTTTTTCCCCCTAAGCATCCTAAATCCCTGTTATAGCTCTCGGGGATAGGAGATAGGGGGTGTTTCTAAGCATCCTGTATCCGTGGTATAGCACTCAGCGAGGGGGAATAAGGGGTGTCAGAATGAGAACATGTCAACCAGGTCCTGATTTGCTGGCACCTGGAGGGCCGTCCAGACGCTGATCAAGAATGCCTTGACACCCTGGCTGATCAACGGTGGCCTGATGGCTCCGTCCCCTTGATTCTTTGCAGCATTTCTAAAGCTCTCTCAGTTCCCTGCAGACCTCACTCAGCCTGCCTCCCACGGCCTCAGTCAGAAGCCACCAGGGACCTACAACCGCTCCCCTCTCGCGGGCTGCTCGTGCGAAGGCGGGATGGGGCGAGACTTAGACTTTCTGGCTCCTTCCAGCCAATGAGCGCGTGGCCTCCTTTCCGGCCGACGAGCCGACCAATCCGAATCGGCCGGTGTCATCTTCGGCTCCGCTCGGCTCTTTTCGCTGATGCGGGCTGCTTGGGGGCCTCCGCCGCCGGAGAGACTGGACGCTTTCCTTTCTTTTTCTTTTTTTTTTTTCACCACCCTCTTTTCTTTCTTTTTTCCTCCTCTCATGTGTTCACTTCCGGGTCCGGTGCCGCTCCGGATGCTCGAGGCCGAAGGATGTTTGACCTCCGGATAAGCGAGGCGCCGCCTTGCATTCATTCCCGGTTGCATCGGTGGCCACAGCCGCGGCCCGGACGGCGACTCGGCGCTCGGCGGCGGCAGTAGGAGGCGCCGGCGGCGGCGCGCGGAGCCAGTAGACGCGGGCCCGTCCTTCCCTCGCTCGCGCCTTCCTTTCCCGGCCTCGTTCATCTTCTGCGGCCGCCGGCGGCGGCGAGGATGTCCCGGCGCTGACGGGAGGACGTGCGCGCCGGGCCGAGCCCGCTGCCTGCGGCCGCGCCTCTGAGGTAAATTCCGGTCGCCGGAGGCCGGCGGGCTGACGGGCGGGCCCGGGGAGCTGGCTGCGGGCGAGGCCAGCAGGGCGGGCGGCGCGGGGGCTGCGGCCCGGGCCGGGGAGGGGCCCGGCGACCGCGCGGCTGCCTGAGCTCCGGGGCGGCGGGGAGCAACTTCCCTGAGCCCGGGCGGCGGCGATGTGCCGGTGTGCCGAGCCTTCCGCCGACTCCGAACTTGGCCGAGCCTTGCGAGGAAGGCGGCGGCGTGCCTGCCGTGGGCTCTGGGGTCGGGCTGGTGTGTTTACCCGCTCGCGGGGGAGGTGGCAGCACATTTCTTGGGTGCAGGGTGGTGATGGAGATCCTGTGTGCTTCTGGGGTCGGGGGAGTTAGGCCTGTGCCATCCACGATCACTCGTGCTCGCCCACCTCTTGTTTCAGGACGGAAAGTTAAAGGGTGAGGGAGAAGTCTTGAGTGGCAGCAAGCTACTGTTGCTACAGGCTGGGGATGTTTTTACTCTGTTGTGTTGAGTACCCAGGCGTAGGTCAGTGCCCCCTTTGAGCATTGTGTTCTACATGCACTTAATATTCGAAGGCGAAATGCCTTTACACAATAAATTTACGAAAAGAAACTATTTTTGTTCTTGCAATTACTTCTTGTGGTTATACTTGATATTTGGTCACAGGTAGGGATACCGCACTATAAAAGTGGAATAAAATTAAAGAAAAAAAAAAATAAAAGGTACTTTTCTTTGAAGAATATTGGCTTTCTCTGTAAGCACAATGTGGAAGAAAAATACAAAGTTGTATAAGGATAATTAAAATTAGACGTGAGACTGGTTTTAGAAAATATGTTCTATGGCAAAAATCGAATGTTTTGCTATATTCTTTCTTATTTTCGAGATGTGCTTAAGGTGTTTTATAATGGTTACCTAACTGCTTCCACTGTGATTCTGACTTACCACAAACTGTTAATATTTTGTATTTTAGCCTTTTTAGCCACACAAACATTATTATATTTATAGGCCCTGGAAGAAAGGTGTTGTCAAGTACGTTGTGTGCCTTTCACATACGTTCTTAATAAAATATATAGACAGCATTACTTTAAGTGAGCATGCATTTCTGGATATGTATGCATCAGGTAGAAGGAATTCATATAGGGCTTGGGGACAAAAAGTTTTTTTTGCTTTTTTTTTTTTTTTTTTTTTTTTTTTTTCCCTGTTACTTATTTGTTAACTTACTCATTTTGGAATTTTGAGACAGGGTCTGACTACACAGCCTGGGTTGGACTTGATTCCTTTATCTTCCCTCTCTGGTCACTTGAGTGTTAGGATAGCCAATTAGGGTTCCACCTCGCTCTTAAGATTGATATAAATGAGATTTTTTTGAGGTTGTGGAGGATCTTGAGAAATGATTATTGATAATTTATTATGCTCTTTGACTGCCCCTCCCTATTTGCCACCTTAAAAAGTAATGAATTATATAATTATTGACATTTTTTATCATTAGAGTTGGGAAGTTAATAATGTCCAATACAAACCTTCTGAACAGGAGAGTCATTTGTTACTGTTTTCAAAATAAAGGACTGGGACTAGAGTCAAGGGATAGTTTAATGAACTCATCCTACCTCTCCCTCTTGATGTTACTAGAAAAACAGGCAGAATTATGAAGATGAATGAGACTGTGTAGCTACCTTCAAGGGAGAAGCAGGCATGCACACAAATAATTGCAACACAAGCTTCCTGTAGGTTTTATTAGAGGTGGATGGAAGTATGGGGTGTGTGTGAAAGATACTAATTTGGAGGGAGTTATGAATGAGTGTGGAGCTGTGACACCACTGTGTTTGGGCCTTAAATATTTTCATAGGTACAGGGGGTTGGGGACAGTACTTTTCTGAGTGAAGGGAGTGGGCCGAGGCCTGTCATCCGGCTGGGTGTCTGGGTGTTAGAGCACCTGTTGAGCTGCTGTGGAAGTGGACGCTGTGAAAGTAGGTAGAGAGGGACCCTGAGGGCTCAGAATGCCTTGTATTTAAAAATGAGTCAGTTTGAGGTATGAGGGTTCAAATGTATCTCTTCTGTGGTGACACTAGGTGGGCAAATAAAAAATGGCACGTTAAAGGAAACATATTAGAACCCAATAGTTAGCTGGCTATCATTTATTGCTACTGGGGGAAACATGTATACAATGGAAATCAGTTTGTACATGGTTTTATAATTTTTCTTTACTTATTGGGTGTGCCTGGCAATCTGGTAATTGGTTTTACATGAAATAAATCAGGATTGTAAAAATGACTCAGGGAGAAATGGGAAGCTTTCCAATTATTTCTCTATTCCCTCTGATCCTTCCTGTAACCCCTCCCCCCACTTTTTTTTTTTTCTGGTGGGAACAGAACAGACCTTTTCTATGGTATAGTTTTTGGTTCAGTTCTCCCCCCACCAATAGAACATGTATTGGTTTAATTACAAAGGGCATCCCAAAACAGTTTATATAGATAAATAGAGGGAGTGCCGAAATATTAAACAACACGACAAAAATGCAGGCTATTGCATAATCTGTTACTGTGAATACATTTGAAGGTGAGGTTTGCTATGGATAAATTATAATGTGAAAACAAATACACAGAAAGAAAATTAACTGCAATAGGAAGATGGTAAAATAAGAATGGCTGGTTATAGGTAAACATATATGGGCTTTTTAGTCATCTTATGTATCAGTCGACTGTAAAATAATTTAACCCTCAATAAATCACTATCAAAGTAGTGCTTAGAAAAATAGCACCCTCATACCATTGAGTTAGTGAGTGCTTGTGAAATCGTGAATCCTGTTACAGTGAAGGCTTTTTCTCTCCATGGAATTTCCCTCTTAATATTAAAAAAAGGTCTAGATTGTAATCAAATTAAACCTCTCCCTAGAAAACAAAACTAGCTATAATTTACTTTTAAGTCTAGTTTGTGCAAAGCCACTTTGAACTCTTGTGGAGGATTCAGTTAAATGATGGGACTTCCATTTTAAGAGCAAAGCAGTTTTAACTGATTTTAAGCAAGCTCTTGAAATATATATTGGGAATAACAATGTATATTTGAATCTTTTTCCTGACTATGAAGTCACCAGTATTGTTTTTTTCCTTCAACTTTCATATTCTTCTTGTCTTTATTCAAGCAGTTGGCATTTAGCAGTTTTATTTGATACTGTTAGTATGTTCCAGTGTTGGCTGTTTAAGAAGAAAGTTGGCACATTTTTTGGACATGCAGTTTGGGGATATGTGTCTTTCTCCAGTTGCAAGGAATCTATAGGCTTAGAAAACAGAGTTCCAGTGACAAGCATTCCCTTTGTGTTGAACCTCAGACAGAATCATACTTGGGATCTTATTTTTGGAATTAATGTTAATGTTAATGTGATATGACTTTGAATGGTCTGGGAGTTTGTTTGAAAACATGTAAAAAGCCCAGGGTTGCAGCTCAGTGGTAGAGCTCTTGCCTAGAAAATAGTGAAGGAGAGAGGTGTATGTGGAGATTATTTTTAGATACTCGCTGTTAGACGTGTTTTCCTACGCCCTTCTCAGAGTTGAAATTTAGAAACTGCATGTCTGAAGTTTTTTTATATTATGGGGTCTGGGGTTAGCATGTACTGATTATGTTCTTAGACTGTAAGTTATTATATTTTCTCCATCCATTTCCTGTTTATCACTTTAGCATTCTTAATGAAATATTAATGTATTTTTAGTAGAAAGAAATACTTTTGGCTATTTTCTTTACTAATGATAATATAACCTAGTTATAATTAAGTTTACAACATTTGTGGCTGAATTTTGTATACATTTATTTTTATAACTTTCTGTGGTTTAAGGCAAAAATCCACCTGAGTTATGTCAATTCTTTTCTTTCCTCTAGTACAGTAAGGTCAGACTTGAAGTTTTTTAGATGCATTTAACCAATTCTGAATTGCCTGGAAGTATTTCTTTAGCTTATAGCTACATTTGGTGTGTATGCATATGTGTGCTAGTGTGTGTAGTGCGGGGAAAGGAGAGGACATTGGGGGTTGAGGTTGGTCTGCCATTATGCCCCTCATCAAGATTCAGCAAATGGATGTAAAAGTGAGTCGGTATGATGCCAAAGACATCCTCATTCCACAAAGTGCTGATGTGTATCAGCTGTTAGGGCTGATTGGCCTGTAGAATAACCAGAGACTCCTGGGAAGACTCATTATAGCAGAATGCCTCTTAAGTGACCTCTGCTTAAACCCACTCGTGAGCTTAAATGGTACTCTTTCTTTTCCCTGTAGAATCTGCAGAGCCCATGCTGCACGGGGTGGTAGAAAGCCACTCTTTACTTTTCCTCTTCAACTTTCATTCCTTCCAGTTGTCTACCAAGAATCACTTGTGTTTATGCTCCACAAACCGTCAGTGACAGTTACACTTGATTTTGTAATCACATATTGCAGTAAAACCTTGTTCAGCAAATTCTGAGGTCAGAAACATGTTTGTATGAGAGCCACTTTGCTGCTTTGGAAAGAAGAGTGTAGCAAAACCAATAACAGCTGAAATATGGGGACAATGAAATGATTTTAATCCTGAACAATAATATAAAGACCCCAGAGTAGTCTTCTTAAGTGTTGTGGGAATGCCTTTTTACATGGAAGAAACAGAAGCTGGCAGTGACAGGTGATGTACCATGGGTGTGGCTCTTGCAAGAAAAATAATGTAGACCTCTGTATGAAGAAAGGAACTGAACTCTGCATTGCATGATTGCCCTGTAAATGGACCTTGTATTTTAGCTGCACTAAATTATTTAGGGTCTGTGGCGTCTTGTTGTTCTGTTCTGTAGATTAAGGGGGAAAAAACCTCTTTAATGCTAACTTACAATAAATAAACTAAGAGGGATCTACTAAATCTAATCTAGTTGCATCTCCTTTGAGACTTACTTAATAGTATCTCTTAATGACTGATTGATTTGGTGTTTTGAGTTGATTTTACTCCCTAGTGAAGGTTAGCCTGGAATTACCATGCAGCTCAGGCTGATCTAGAACATTAAATCTTCCTGTCGTATTTACAAGTGCTGGGATTTTAGGCTTGAGCCACTCTGCTAGGCTGAGTCTTCTTTTAAAACAATAAGGAAATTCTGCTATTCCTGACCCTATCAGGTGGTCATTTCTCAGGGTAAATTGTTTAAATATCTAGTCAAGTGATTGTTAGTCTCATAGCTTGCACTACAGCCCTTGGCCAGACTTTCTGTGCTATTTTTCAGCTTTTATACAGCATCAGCATTGGAGTAGAGCCTTATCATTTCAGTAGCTCCTCAAGTTAGGTAGGGACTGCTGAGGTGAATTGGTAGGTGAGGCTGTTCTTAGAAAGTAAAACTACCACTCCCTTGATGTGTATCAGGAACACTTGAACGTGGTGCAAAGCATGCTGGTCTGATAGCTTAAGATTGTTGTGCTGACCTGCCTAACTTACTCAAGCTGGAAAGGAGAGCTTGCAGTTGAAATCATAAGAAGGTCCAGGTCGGTAAAGGTGCAGGGATATGCTACTTAATGTGGCATCCACACTTGAGAAGGCAGAAATGCAGTGTATTCAAGTGTAGCCATTGAACGCAGGGAGGGCTCAAGGCAGAGTCTTGAGCAGTTGTTTGCTTTTCTGAGTCTTTGCTGGCTGTGTTGTCTCCACCCTGAGTTCATCCTTAGGGTGCTATCCGATCACACTGTGGACATGTATTGGTGAGGAAGGAGTGGGGCTTGCTTGTCTGCCTTCCCTCAGTTTGTCCCTCCCTCCCAAATCAAATCTTAGCGTTGCCCTAACAGCTTACTTTTTCCTTCATATTTTCTTCATATTTTCAGACTTAGGTGGTGCACCTGTTTTGTCTAGTTAGGAGAAGGGAACTAGAGTTAGGTTTGGTGTCTAGCTAGGTATATCCATTGACCTGAGGATACACAGTGGAGAGAGGACATTTTGAAAATAGTATGAGGAGGAATGGGTGAGGTGAAAATGAGAGATGTGATCAGTAGTGACCATTATATCTACTTGTTTGAGAATGAAATAAAAGGTGCATGTGCAAATGCATTTTGAACCCCACATTGCTGTATAGATACAATGGATGAAAGGTTAGAAAGCTTCTGTGATGCTGTCTTAAATATGCCCATGTCTGAATGTTTTTCAACACTAAAAGTATTGCTAGTTTTTAAATTGACTTTGAGTCACTAAATAGGTTATCTAAGTAGTGAGATTGTGTTTTTACATGACACTCTCAAAGCAATTCTAACTTTAAATAAAAAAAGAATGGACAACTTCATTTAATTATTTACCAAATTGTTGCCCTCTGGTTCTTGTTCAAAATACTGCCTACACCTTTTGATCTCAGTAGATGACTTTATTCCTCATACCAAGTAGGAGAGAAAGTGTGTTGAGGAAATAAAAGATTGTCAGAAGAACTTGGAATTGTGGCGTGTTGGTAACAGGAGGAAAGGATGGTTTCTTAGCAAATTTGAGAACAGGACAAACGGCGGGGTGCGGTGGGGAGGCGTGGGAAGGCTGAGTAAATACTGATGTCATGTACTTGATTAGTAGAACTCTCATATCCAAATTACTAGTATCATACACCTCTGACCGACAGGTGGGAGGCCATAAAAGTAGTCTCGTCTACATTGCAGATTTGGGCTGTGACTGGACAGTAGGTCAGTTAGCCAAGCTTTTGATGACTTAGGATAGGTACTGTGTTCTTAGTCTTTGGAGGCATTCAGCCACAGGGTTTTGTTTTTTGTTTTTTTGTTTTTTAACAGATTTATCATTTTCCTTTAAAATAGCAGCAATAACAAAACTGAAGTGCACTCCTGTGTGTCATACACTCACTGAATAATCCCAGGCTTGACCTGCTTCAGTGGAAATGCAAAGCAGAACTAGTATATAGCCACTTACATATTTCCATTTTGAAGAAAGTTGTAGTAGACATTTACTATCTTCATTATATGTAAAGGAAAGGCATAGAAATA
Organism: Rhabdomys pumilio; assembly: GCA_030674055.1. NCBI lineage: Eukaryota > Metazoa > Chordata > Mammalia > Rodentia > Muridae > Rhabdomys > Rhabdomys pumilio. The sequence continues at coordinate 33,506,247 of JANHMN010000013.1, read as the reverse complement.
AATGTACACTCTATATAAATAGATTTGTGTTATCACCCAAGAGAATATGCTAATGACAGTTATTTGTAAGTGACATTATTTAGAATTATTTTTACTTTTCTTTTAGTATTTTTCTGTATTTGAATTTTCAATTATATCTGCATTATCTCGTCAGAATTTTTTTTAAATTTTATTTTATCTATCTATGATCTATTTATTTATTTATTTTTGAGTAAAGAGAATAGATTTCTAATGAGGGATGTTTTCTGCCAGCTTTTTTTTTTTTTTAACACTAATTTGCTTTCATGGTGTAATACCTTGTAATAGATGTTAAATGTATTGATTGATACATATATATTTTTAATTTTTAAAATTAAATACATTGAGATTATTTTAAAGTTTTGAGTTGATTTTGTGTGTGTGTGTGTGTGTGTGTGTGAGAGAGAGAGAGAGAGAGAGAGAGAGAGAATTATTATGTATGTTTTCATTTGTGTATGTGTGTGTGAGTGCATTTGCCTGAGTGTACTTATTGTAGAGGCCAGAGTTCAACTTCAGGTATCTTTCTCTCTTCACCATGTTGTTTGAGGTAATATCTCTCAGTGAACCTGGAGCTTGCTATTTTAGCTAGCCTGACTTGCAAGGAGCCCCTGGGATCTGCCGATCTATGTCATGTTTCCTTTACCCCCACCCCGTGCTGGGGTTACAGGCATGTGCTGCTGCCATGCCCAGTGGTTTTACGTGAGTACTGAGTCTCTGAGCACAGGTCCTCATGCTTGTACAACAAGGACTTTACTCATCGAGCCATCTCAGACCTCCGAAGTTTTAAGTTAATTTGCCATGGAATACCTTTTGGTATAAATGTACTTTATAGAAGTAATCATTTCAATATTTTGAAATGATTGTGTTGTATTGTTTTAGCTTTGTTTTTGCAAGAGTACTAGAGAGTGTATTAGAATGTGATATATTTAGAGTTAAAATTATGTTCAGAATTTCCACTGTGAAAAGGGAAGTGAAAATGCTTTTTTCCTTTACACCCAGTCTGTGTTATATTTATTTTTTATTTCTGTGAAAAACTTATTCTAGCAATGAATACTGTATTTTCATATGGCAGGCAAATGTGCTTGGTAATCTAATGTAGAAGAGAGAACATTCGTCCTGTCCCACTAGTCACATGTATGTCTTATGCCTTGCAAACATGATTATGAGTCCTTATAAGAAAACTGTAGTCAGGGATCACCTGACACTAGTTTTTAGGTCTAACTGCTAGGTATTAATTGTTGGGTAGGTTGCACTTGCTGGCGCAGAGTTTTATAAAGCATTTTATATTATTTCTGGGATCTGAAAGCAATATGCTTGGAATACTTCATAAATCTCCAAGACATGGAATCTTGTGATACTAATTTTCAGTCAAGCAAATTGTCAATTTTTTTCTGAGTTCTTTTATAGCATGTGAATGTCAAGGTATATTGTGGTGAAAATATCTTTATATAATTAAGATCCTATAAATGCTTATTGTTAATGATATTAAAATGTCATTAATTTGAAAAGTCATTAATTTGTTTCTGATCTGTTGAAAGTTAGTTGATCAAATATTGTATTGCATGCTCTGCTAATTATCTTCACGCTATTTATAAAAGTTAAAATTTTGAAGACTGGAAAATAATTTATAACTATTTGGGATGAGAGAAATCAAATACATGAAAGTGAACTTTATTCTGTATGCTTATTAACAAGCATTGAGCAAAAATTATTTCATATATTATCCACCCTGTGGTAAGTATAGATACCACAGGGTAAGTATAGATATAAAAGATTGTCCTTGTAGACTTTGTAAATAGCTGAATATAGAGAAGGGGTCCTAGAAAGCATTTCCTACCATTGGCTCTTAGCCCAAATCCCTGTTAACATTTTTTTAGGATGTTAACCAACTAATTTATATTGAATGTGGTGATTGGACCAGAGCACTGGTATGTTTTAGATTCTATAGACTATTCCAATTGGCTTCAAGGTTGAAAGTCTAATTTCCTCCTTTCTTTGTATATACCTTTACCATTAAAAAATCACACTGTCATTTTAATTGGGGATGAGGTATGAAAACGATAGAAGAGATGTATTAGAAAGGCATGGTGGTTCATGAACCTATCTATAGTCCCAGTAATCAGGAGGCTAAGACAGGTAGATTGCCATACGTTTGTGGCCAGTGTGGTCTACAGAATAGAACCAAAATAAATAAACATACACATACACCCAGCTATTCTTTAGAGAACTAGGTTTAAAAAAGTGATTTCTCATAGTGTTGGACTTGGCTTCTTAGGTGAGGCCATTTTCATTTCATAGTTTTAATTTTTGGTAAGCATAGCATCAAAGCTAGAGCATTCAGTTATCTTGTAATGCTGTTAAAGAGAAACTTATCAAGAATAAATAACAGTATCAACTAGGGAATAACAAAACCAAATATATCTCTAAAGTTACCTTTAAAGAAGGCTTGTTAATTAAAAGTTACTCATCCTATCTTATATTGATCATATTTACAAAATCATCATTATGTTGGTTGTTTTTTTTTTCCCCCTTTGGGTTTTGAAATAGGGTCTTTGTGTATAATCCAGACTGATCTCAAAACTATGACTTTTCTCTTTTAGCTGCTAAGTACAAAATGACAGGAGTGTCCTCTGGGACAGAAGAGGAAATTTTTTACAGTCATGTAGCAGACTGTACTTCTTCCTTCTCTTTTATATTATGACAAGTACCCTTGCTTTTTTCTCAATAGAAATAGTTTTATCTTAGCAATGATATATTCATAGTATATTGCCTATGTGGAGTATAGTTAGGGAATGTATACACATAATACACTATGATATTAATAGGTGTGAATAGGATTTTTTTCTTTTGTAATTGATGACTACTTGAGGTTCTTTTTTGTGTCTCATTTGATGCTAATTTTTGGCTCAGGAGTAGCCTCACTCCCTACAGCACTTTTGGTCTGACAGAAGGAGAGTCAGCCATTTTATAATGAGCTCAATTCAATTCACACACACACACACACACACACACACACACACACACACAGTGCATGGTGGTAAGTTTGGATTTGGCATTATTCTGTAAATTGTAAGGTTAGATTTTTAAAAGACTGTTCTGATATTTGAGAATTTGTGGTAGAGAGCTTTAACATTGCATACATAGGATTTGGAGAACATGTTATTTGTGAACGTTACGAATGACTTTCAGGGATTATTTTTAGTTCAGCAAAATACCACAGTAACATAGTAAAATCAACACGCAGTAAAAAAGTAATGAGCACTTTCACAGTACTGTACTTTGTTATTAATACTTTCACTATATAAAATATTCTAAAATATCATTTTTTTTTGGCACAGATTGACTTTTAAAAATACAAAATCTGTTCTGAGATGTAATTTTTAACTGTGTTTGTATATGTTGTGTGTGCATGTATGCACCTTGGTGTGTGCGCGTGTTTGTGTGTGTGTATGTTTGTGTGGTATGTGTACACGTGGTATGTATATGTGCATGTGTGTATTCGTGGTACGTGGTATGTATGCATGTGCTAAGGCATGTATGTCTGTGTAGGTCAGAGGACACTCTGGAGTTCTCTCCTTTCAGATTTTGTGTGGGTTCTGGAGATTCAGTTCAGATCACCATTCCTACATGACAAGGTACATTATATACTGAACCATCTTACTGGCCCTTCAGCTGTCCTTCCCCCGCCCCTTCGGTGTTGGGGTGTCAACACAGGGTCTTTCTTGTGCATACTAGCCAAGCAATCTACCAGAGGTATATCCCTAGTTCCTAAACTCTTATTTTATGTATTTGTAGGTTTCATTATAGATTGGGCAAATGCCAGATTTTTTTCTTTTTTAAATGTGCTGTCTCAGACTTCTGTGTGTCATCCTAGTCCTTACTGGGGTGTATGTAGACCCTATACCGCCTGTCAAAAATCTTGAGACTTCTGAAAACTAAAAGGGGACTACAAGAACTTTGTTGAAAGCTGTGTGGAGTTGGATAGGTTTGCATGTGCTTCTTAGCAGAGACAGACTACTTACTAGGGACATTTGTATATTCCCTGGATAGTTTCAGTAGATGGTAGTTATTAGTTTTTGCTTTTCTTCCTGTAAGTTTATGCACATCACGAGGATCATATTTTAATCTTTGTTAGCTTTTTTAACAGTTACTGAAAGTGCCTCCCTTCATTGCACGCTCACTTCCCCTGCTTTCTTTAGTTTTTTCTCTGAGTAGCAGCCCTGGATCATGGATCTGACTGGAGTCCCAAGAGTGTAGCGCAGTTGCAGTTAGGTGCTCAGCGTGGACCCATTCAAGAAGTCTGACTTAGCTGAGTATTCAGGCGCTCTCTTTCAGAGCAAGGATTATGCTAAGGGTATTTTTATTTTACATGATAATTTGGTGTCAGAACACCTACAGGCAGCCCTCTTTTATACATTTGACTCTCTCCCAGCCCTACCCCACCTTAGTGACAGTCAAGGGTGTGGTTCCAATGTCTCTGTTTTAGTTTCCTTGAACTTCCTTAATTTGTTTTTAATATTTCACTGCAAATACCTTTCTATCTACTTTGGCTTCTTTCCCCCTTTACTTCCTAATCCTCATCCTCTCTGTTGGCTTCTTTGTACTCTCTTCATTCCCTCCATAAAATAAGCTTCTCCATGAAACTTAAAATTATGGCATTCTGTATCAGAATTTTTTTTGGCCTGGTATAAAGGTGGCAGAAACAAATCTGCATTTAATAAATCAAGTAGGAACTTGCTGTAGGGGACGACACTGATCTGATTTGTGTGTATATGTTCTCCTTGCTTTCTTTTCATCCTGAAAGGGATGGACCAGCCAACACTGCTGTCACATGCTTCTTAGCTGTGCTTTTGAGTGTACCAAGATACCAGGCACTTGGAGGTACACATTCTAGATTAAGCCATGTTGAACCTTATAGATAGCCAACTCCTTACTTAAATGACAAGATCTAGGACTTATAGTGCCGTTCTGTGCACTTGGCATGAGTTCAGAAAGCACTGTACTTTGGTTGTAGTACATAATATACTTTTATTACTACCTGCTTAAACATATCATGTCATAAACTGTGTCTTGTTTTCATACTAGCTTACTTAAACAATAGAAGCTTTTAAATGTTACTTTCTTTTAAATAATTCTAATAAAGCTTACTCTAGAAATAAAAATTAAAAGTAAAATCTGAGGGCTGGAAAGATAGTTCAGTAAGTAAAAGTGCTTGCTGCACAAGCATGAAGACCTGAGTTCGAATCCTCAGTACCCACTTAAAAAGCTGGTGTAACTTCATGTGCCTGTAACTCTAGTCAGTGCTGTCAGAGGCATAGGCAGAATAGTTCAGGTTCAGAGAAACCTTACCTTAAGGGAATAATACAGAGTGATAGGACCTACTCACCCATGTGTGCATAGATGTGTGCCCATGTGAGCCTAGGGATGTGTGCCCATGTTAGTGTAGGT
>JANHMN010000013.1:33475950-33491347 GCA_030674055.1 Rhabdomys pumilio | reverse complement strand
TTTTTCGAGACAGGGTTTCTTTGTGTAGCCCTGGCTGTCTGTCCTGGAACTCACTCGTTAGACCAGGCTGGCCTTGAACTCAGAAATCTGCCTGCCTCTAAAAGTAAGAATTCTTTATTACAAGTTTATGAATAGTTGCTTAAATGTTCTGAACTGAATGAGGTAAAATAGGGCACGCCTTAGTTTCTTAGTGATCTTGTTATCATGTTCTTTGACTTGTCCCCTTACCTGTTGTGAATGATTTGCTAGTTAATTTCTATTGCTTTGTTTTTATGTATCAGAAAGTTCTGTTTTGAGAATGGACTCATTTTCAGCTGTTAATGAAGCCTGTTTATTTTCTAGGCTCTACTAAAGCTAATCCACTGCTTCCTACTTGTCTACTGATTTCCCAGTTCTGGGTCCTCTACCAGGGAAGGGATTTAGGGCTGTGTCTTGGCTCTGCTCTCTTCCTCCATCATGCTACCCTGCTTCCCCTGTTGTATGTAGGCTTCATCTGGGATGGAAGGGCATGGAAGGGAGAGGTAAACATTCTTAAGTGGAATGATACACTTTTACTTTCTGTTTCTGTTGTGGAAATGTGTACTCTTGAAAGTCTCCCTGTGCACCTATTACACACAGAGTAGTCTACAGTCTTTCTGTACACAGATACGCATCCCCAGGCTTTACTGAAAAGAAGCACACTCAGGAAACAGAGAGTAGTAGTTACCTCTGGGAAGGGCAAATGGCTGAGGAATGGGAATGAGAAGTATATGAACATCTCTGGAACATTTTCACTTCATTTGTGTGGGTTCTTTAATTTTGAATAAAGTGAAAAGCTATATATTGAAAGTGAAAAAATTTACCAAAAGAAAATAATTTTTTTAAATGGAAAAAAAAAAAAGGAATTTTTTAAATGTTTAAAAAATATTGCTATGTTCATTAATTATTTAAAATAGTTTCATTTTAAGGTAAACTTTATGCAAAAGTATAGAGGATATGTTATACTTTGAGATATTGTGCTAAATTTTTATTATGTGAGCATTGTTAATGTTTATTTTTAATTATATATATTTCTGTGTATACATATGTGCATGTGTGCATGTGTAGAGGTCAGAGGAGAGTTTGTGGGAGTTGGAGCACAATGCCTTTACCCTCTCAGCTATCCTGTCAGCCCATTTATTATTTTAAAAGTCACATTTTGAGACACAAGATACATATAACACAATGTGCAGCTTTTAAGTTTCATTTTGTGCTTTGGCAAATATCTAGATAGCCACCTGTAACTCTCTGATAGTAAAGATACAGAACACATGCTTCCTTCCACCAGGAAGTTCCTCTGTATTTTCCAGAGAACCACTCTGTCTTAGTAAAGTGCTGCTCTGATTTATGTTTCCATAGCTTAGTTCTGCTGCTTCTAGGTTTGCAATAACCAGAACTCAGTTGTGCCTGATGTCTTTCCACCTTCCCCTGATTCAAATAGTATCCTGTTGTATGAGTATACCAATTTGTTTATCCTTCTGTTGAGAATACTTTGTGTCCAGATTTGGTTATTATAAATAAGGCTACAATGAAAATGGGTGACAAATCTCTCTAAATACATTGTTTTATTGATAGGTCAGACTAAATACACATTTTACTACATAAGAAACTGTCAAACTGGTTCCATTGTCATGCTATTTAATATGTACACCAGCTATTTAATATAACACCATTGTTAATGACAGGTCTACTTGTTCTTAATTTCTGTTAGCATTGCTATCAGTAGACTTTTAATCTTTTTTTTTTTTTTTTTTTTTTTGGTTTTTTTGAGACAGGGTTTCTCTGTGTAGTCTTGGCTGTCCTGGAACTCACTCTGTAGACCAGGCTGGCCTCGAACTCAGAAATCCGCCTGCCTCTGCCTCCCAAGTGCTGGGATTAAAGGTGTGCACCACCACCACCAGCTCGACTTTTAATCTTTTAAGTTTTGCTTTATTTATGAAATGAAATGATACTTTTATGGTTTTAATTTGTATTCCCATGGTAAGTATGATATTAGGCAAGATTTCATATATTTATTGGTTATTTGCCTACATTCTTTGTGGAAGTTATCTTCCAATTTTTTAATATAAAAAGATAAAAATTATTTTTAATTGTAGTATGTTAATGCATATTCATAAGTATATGAAATAATTTCCCTTAACATTTGATGTTCTGTTCAGTTCTAATTTTTATTTTATTTTTCTTTTCTATACTGCAAGCTTACAAACCTATTTTCCTTTATGATTCTAATATTTGTGTTTAAACTTATGATTAAACTACATATCATTCTTTCATGGGTTGAAGCAGGGTTCATTTTTTTTTCCTCACATAGGTGTACAGTTGTTACCCATGTCACTGTTGAATTAGTAGAAAATCAGCTGTCCATCGGTGTGATCCAGTTTTGGACTCTGCTTTTTCATTTACCTGTTCTGTAGTAGTTCCATATTGTCTTGATTACTGTGGCTTTCTAGTCGGCCTTGAAATTAGGTGCTGTTGTATTTAATTTTGTTTTTGTGGTTTGAGATTGTTTATTCTAAATTGTGCATTTTCATACTGGCTCTAGGGACAGTTTGTCTAGAAAACAAACTCACTGACCTGTTGCTTGGCATTGTGTTGATTCTCCAGATCTTTACAAAAGTCACATTTTGAGGTGTTCTTCCTTCCTTGTTTCTCTGTGTAGCCCAGTCAGGGCATTAATGCATGTGTTACTACAACCTAGCTTGAAACTTGCTGAAAAGAATGGATTTAGATGAAAATAGGTGTTCATGTAATAACAGCTGACAGACTAGCCACAGAATACACATGTATTTGATAGCTGAGATTTCTAAAGGAAATGTGTGATTACTCTTTTCAAAGTCTCCATTTTTTTTAAAAATGCCTTTAGAGTTTTCATCTGTATATTGCAATATATTCAATACACGTATATTCATGTGACATGGTGATATATGGCTGTAACTTGGGAGTCTGAGTCAGGAAGATTCCAAGTTTGAGACTAGGCGGTGATACATAATAAGACGCTGTCTCTAAAAGAAACTTTAATACCTATCTTCTCCAACATTTCTTAGCTTTGTGAAATTACTTTTTTTAAAGACTTAGTTTGGGTGTTACATAAAACATTTTTTTTCCTTGAGACATAGGAATGCTATGTTCTTAGATCACCAGTTCTGTGACTCTTTCCTATATATAAAGAATAATAAATATTTGAGTAAATGAAGACAGAATGAGAACATCCTTTTGGAAAGTCTAAAAATTAAGTACATAATAGTGAGGAAAATACTTTAATATTTAAAAATTTCAAAACATGTTCTATTTTTCTGCTTTTAAATAGAAAATTTATATTGACTTCCCAGACTTTGAGTACTCTTTTTTTTTTTTTTTTTAATTGAGGTAACTTTTAAATTGCAGTCTCTAGGCTAGGCAGTGTGTATTGTTTTATGAATACTTTATTCTACTTTGTTATTTTAAAACAACCAAATCCCTGATTTTTAGATTTTGTGTTTGTGGGGGATGGGGAGATGCCTCAGGTGGCAAAGCCCCTCCTGCATGGGTGGGAGGACCTGTGTGTGGATCTTCAGCAGTCATGTCAAAGGCTGGGCATATGTTCACCTCTGAAACCCTATCACTGGAAGGGGCACAGGCAAAGGGATCCCTGTTGTCCTGCCAGCCTAGCCAATCTGTGAGCACTGGGTTTATAAGAGGCACCTGAGCTCAAGAAAAGATTGAGGAAGATACCTGTAGTGATTTAAATAAGAACATACCCCATAGGTACATATATTTGAGCTCTTGGCCCCCAAATGGTGGTACTATTTGGGGAGGATACAGAATCTTGTGGAGGTGTAGTCTTGGTGGAGGAAATACACCACCGGAGCTAGGCTTAGAGTTTATAGTTTTACTCCACTTAGTTTGCTTTCTCTGTTTATTTGTGGTTAAGATATAATCTCTGGAGGCTTGATGCCCCAGCATAGGGAAATGCTAGGGTAGTGAGGTGGGAATCGGGGGTTGGGGAGTGGGTGTGGATGTGGAGGGGTGGGTGGAAGCATCCTCATAGAAGCAGTGGCGAGAGGGGAAGGGGGATAACATTTGAAATGAAAATAAATAAAATAACCAATTTAAAAAAAGATATAATCTCTCAACCTCCTGCTCGGGATGCCTGTTGTCTCGTCTTCCTCACCACAGTGGCCAAAAGAAAGTCTTCTATAAGCTGATTTTGACTATGGTGTTTCATCATAGCAACAAAAACTGATAAAACACCTGATTTCTACCTCTGGCCCTTATATACATGTGCACATATGTGCACCCACATTTTCGTAGTCATATAAACATCTACACACATATACCACACGTATACACAAATATACACCTTTCTTTTTAAAGTTAAATTTTTTTTGTAATGTTTGTTATAAAGTACAGACATAAAAACTAACAGTTGATGTAAGAGTTTCCTGTGCTTTGATTTCACTGACCTCAACAAATAACCTAAGCTTCTGTCATTTAATTTTCTAAATATATGTTACCTTTGTTGACAGTTTTCTCTTCTTAATGTTATAGCTCTCTGTGCGCACCAGCTTACATCAATCACTGAGAAGATAATTTTGAAGACCTACTTTGCTGAGAAGACGACTGAGAAGTTGTCCGAATGGGATGAACACGCGTCACTTGACTGACTATCCGCTGAAGTGTGAGTGCTGACGCTGCTCATCGGGTTCTGCTACCTAGTGATGCGCCTGCTCTTCCAGTATCCCATTTCATCCTGCTTGTCTTGATTAAAGAATTCAAAGTGGAGTACCGCAAACTTGATATGGATAATAAAAAGAAAGACAAGGACAAATCAGATGATAGAATGGCACGGCCCAGTGGTCGATCAGGGCACAGCACTCGAGGAACTGGGTCTTCTTCATCTGGAGTTTTAATGGTTGGACCTAACTTTAGAGTTGGGAAAAAAATCGGATGTGGCAATTTTGGCGAATTACGATTAGGTAAGATTGTTTTGTTTATTCCATTGTGTGAAGAACATTGTGAAAATGAATACACTGGTAAAAGTACTTTCTTGCGTTAGTTATAAGTTCTTGAAGTATATAGTTAGGGGCTTTAATTGATCACTATTTCCCAAAATGCTGGTTATAAAGAATACAGGTCTTGAAACTTTGTTATTTGTGCTTTCATTTGTAAGGAATTCCCAAGTATCTGAATGTCTATTTGTTTGAGAGTAACCATTTTCATTTCTTAAGAATTTGAAAAAACAAGAAAAAGTAAATTTAAAACACCAAGCAGGGGCTGGGGAGGTGGCTCAGTGGCCCAGAACACTCACTGGCTGCTCTTTCGGAGCACCCAAGGCAACTCAGAACCACCTGTAACTCCAGTTCAAGGAGGTCTTTGCCTTCTTCTGATCTTCTTGAATAGCAGGCTCAAGTACACAGGGCATAAATGTGTGTGTGTGTGTTATATGTGTGTGTGTGTATGTTATATATGTGTGTGTGTGTGTGTGTATATGTATGTATGTATGTATGCATGCATGCATGTATGTATGTAGGCAAAAAGCCCATATGCACGAATAAGCCCATAAAAATGCCCCTAAAACTGAATAAATAAAAATTTTAAAAAGGCCATAGCTTCTAGTACGTCTTTTGCTATACAGTACATTTGTGGGGAATAATTAGGTTCTATTTGCATGTTTAAAACATTTAGTAAGTGACTGATCACTTTAGAGCCTTACATATTGCTTAAAGTCAAGATAGTGACTGAAAAATTAATGATGTTTACATCGTTAGAATTTCTTGTTTTTCTGAACCACTCTCCCTTTTCCTTTACCCTGCTGTGTCTGTCTTGGGATCATTTCTTTAACTGGTGTCTCAGAGCACCTAATTATGCTATAGTTTGCGAAATGCTGGGCTTACTGAAGCTCTAACTGTCCACTTCAGGAACCTAAAGGAAGACTTGCCAGATGCCACAGAGCAGTTCAGCGACATATTTAGATATGAGATGTCAATCTTATTCCCAGTGCATTAGAGCAGCTGTCTCCATTGAAAAGAAACAAAGAATGTGGTATGGTAATATAGGAATCAGTACTTAGGTAGTTAGGTACATTAAGGGCTTTCCTCAGTGGACCACCAAGACTGAACTTGAGGTGGAAAAACAATTGGCTTTACAGTTTTCATTGAGTCCCACCTGCTGTTGAAAATAAAACAGTTTGTATGTTCTGAGCTATCTCTTATCATCTTATAAAACACACTAATTTATAGTGTCTCTTCTATTTCATTTGCTTTGTGTTGCTAATGTACATTAAATATGAATGAAGAAGCAAGGTAATAAAAGCTAGTGACATTCTTTGTACATAGCTATAAATGTGATGTAGTTGGCAGATTCTTTGGCATTTAGTAAAGACTAAAACATTCGAAAGGACACATATTTTATGGGTTATTTTTTGTGAATTAATTTGAATTTTCTAAGTTGTTTCTTACTTGGGAATTAGAGAAATTAGATTATTTACTTTTTGTTAAACTTTGAGATCATCCATCCATTTCTTAACATTGGTCATATACTGAAAGGTGTTTGTGAATTATTTTTCTAGGTTATTGTAAATAATAAATTTATGAGTATAATATAAAAGATTAACAGAATACCTGTATAGGTTTTGGTTGTTTTTATTATAGTTCTCCACATAATTTAGAAATAACTTTTTATAATATATAGTCTGTGTGTATGTGTGTGGGTGTGTGTGTATGTGTGTGTGTTCACGCAGAAGAATTTTCGTGGGGCAGCTTAATGAGAACAATGAGACATAGCATCTCACTATGCATTGTGGACTATTCCTTTTTTTGTTTTGTGAATGAGCAAAAACAAAAACAATGTGCCTGCTTAGTGTCTTTAATTTTATCCAATCGAATTATGTAGGATTTAATGTGTTATATATATGTATTTGATACTTACATATTTATTTAAATATATAATTTATATCTGTATATCTTGAAAAGTCAAGTTAATGTATAATGATGACATGAGACTTTCTGCAGAGATTTGTACGAAATCAACTCTACCAAAATTGAGCTTGTTGAATCAATGAATTTATTGGAGCTAATTTCAGTAGTCTAGGTGTGAGGCTACCCAAAGGCAGCTACATTACTGAAAACCCACCATACCTGGGTGCCAGCTCAGGATAAGTTGCTTTTCTGGAGATCTCTGCCTGACTTACAGGCAGCTTGAGTGGTCGGGATAGTCCTCCTCATTTGCCTTGCGGGTGTGAGAGTCTCTCCCCTAAGCAGCTGTTTATTGCTTCCATGAACAACCTTGAGGAGAGACCCTGTGAATTTCGGAAGTTTCAGCCCTCTAAGATTTAGAAGATCATTTACTTCCTGAGCTGCATGCTTCATTGCCCTCTCCAGGAGGGAGTGTTTCCTATACAACAAATAAATATATCATCTCTCTACTATAAATGTCATTGTTTTATGGATAGTTAAGTATTTTACATATATACACCCGTATCCATATACATAAACATACAGAGCTAAATTAGTCATTTTAAGTTTTGTTATTTAGAGATCACTAAGAGGGTAATTTATTACTGTCTTTTCAAAGCCCTCCATGGTTTCTTCGTTTAGAAAAATGTTATTATAAGCATTTTGTTTTTGGTTGGCTCTAGCAGTCTAGTTGTTGCCATCTAGGAGAGGGTCAGATGAAAGTCTGATGTCTCTAAATTACCCAAGGATGTCTATAGCCTCTGTGTCTGGTTAAGGTCTTGTCTCTGGTAGGAAAAGAGCTTATTGTTCATTATCTTGACTTTTACCTCACCAGGTTTTAGTGATGAGGCTTCTTCCTCACCCCTCCTTATTTTGTGTGTTTGTTTTGCTTGTACGGATGCCTGTGCATCATGTATATGCAGTGCCCTGGAGGCCGGAAGAAGGTGTGAGATCCCCTGGACTAGAGTTACAGATGCTTGTGAGCTGCCATTTGGTTCCTGGGAATTGAACCCAGGTCCTCTGGAATACCCAGAAGTCTTCTTTGGATATCTTTTTTAAAAAACATTTTGTTTGGGGTGAGCCAGTTCTTAAAAAAAGAGCAATCACTAGAGACTTAGGAGTATGCCTTGGGTATGAGAATTATCTAGTCCCCAACTTTATGTCTTTATGTCTTTGTCTTTATCCTCCTCTATACCCAGGAATAATATTCTGTGCAATGCTATTATAGACTAGCTCTTTACCCAAAGGTCAATGGAACTATGGAGACACAGTAGTTCTAATCTGTTTATTTCGCCCTGTCCCTCTCCTCAAAACTCTTTATTAAAGGCTTTTGCTTCAACTTCTCTTCTGCCACCTAACCCAGACAGGGTGCTTTTACAACCTTCTAGAGGTGTGCTTCTCAGCCTTCCTAATGCTGTGACCCTTTAATACAGTTCCTCATGTTGTGTGGCTCCAACCATAAAAGTTATTTTCATTGCAGCTCCATAACTCTTAATTTTGTTGCTGTTATTAATCATAATGTAAATATGAATCATAATGTAAATTAAAAATCATAATGCAAAATATCACATTAGGTGATCCCTGTGAAAGGTTGGTTCTGCACCCAAGGGGTCATGACCCACCGGTTGAGAGCCACTGCTCTAAGACATTCTGTGTAACTCCTTCAGACTTGTGAATATAACAAGCTGTATTTCCCGGAGTTTCACTTCTGTTTTCTTGTGGCCATGTCTGGTTGACATTACATTAAAAACTAAACAAACCCACAAAGTCAGGGTATTGTATATTACTTTATGAATTAGTATGTTTAAAATAAGATGCTGTGCCTTTTGACATAAGTGAGTTTACCACAGGAGTTTCTATAGCTTTTCGTATTCATTTTCTCCACTGTTGCTGTTCTTCACAACTCCCTATTTGGATGCCTGTGCGTGAAAATTAGGATGTTGAAATTCCATGTGCTTTATATCTCCATGACATAAAGGTTTGAGTAAATTCACCATATTTATGTTTATTGATGTTTTTCTTTAAAAACATTTGAAAATGTAAAAATAAAGACTAGATAATGGGGATAGTAAGATGGCTTAGTGCACAAGGAGAGTTGTCACTGAGTATGACAAGTGTAATCCATGCTGCCTTCATGCTGACAAGTGACACTGACTTGTACAAGTTATTCTCTGTCTGCTACATGTACTCCATGGGCACATCTGTGCCCTGCCGACCTCCCCAATAAGTAAATAAATAAGTGCAAGCAATTTAAAAATTGATGCTGATGCTATGGCAACAAATTAAAAAATCCCCAAATACAGGAAGTAGTTTTAATTAAATTCATTTTCTTCCACATAACACAGACCAGAGGGAGAATGCTGAAGATACCCTGTATCTTCAGTGTGTGGGCTGTAGTGTCTGCAGGGTAATCTCACTAGCTGTTACACCTTTCCAGTTAGCTAAACAGAAGGACGAAGAATTAGGAGCATATTCTATTCCTGGAAATTGGAAGTGTCATACTTCATTGCCATTGGTATGAAGTTAGTCACTTGACTACTTTAAGCTGAGAATGCCTGGAAAATACAGTTTATAACTGGACAACTATTTTTAAATGCAGAGTTAATATTGATGGACAGCTACTAGTTTCTGCTTGACACATAAATGTAACATCTGAAGGTCATCGTTTTCTCTAATAACTGCTATTCCACTATGTTGGTAAAACCTCTTCAGGTTCAGTACAGCAGAAAACTGAATTGGAAATGTACTTGAGATAGATTAAGATATCAGAGAACTAACCCCAGTCTATTTGGAGCCTTAATGGATCTGTGTATCCCCTCCTTCTCTCTCCTACCATACAGACAGACACACTGTACACCATTCACTTTTGTGTTTAACACATGTTGATTAAACTCTTAACGGTAGGACTGTGGTGTTACTCAGGAACAAGACTGTATATTATTGATTCTTCTTTGTTCATGTTTATTACTGCAATCCCCACAGTTTAGCCTGATATTTAATATTAATAAAGATGATGCTTTTTAGGATTCAACTTCTTTTTGTTTGTTTCTTTTCTTTTTTGGCTGTGACATAAATGATTAGACTATGAAAGCCAACAAAGATGTTAGTATACTTTGGTTTTGTGGAATCTGTATTTAGCTACTTGTCTTTTGAATTTTTCCTGTACATAGTTCAGAATAAAAATTATATAAAGATATTTGTGAAGAGATTCTAATGCTTTGAGGAAATATATATATATATATATTTTTTTTCCATCTTTAAACTCAATTGTGAATTAGATACCATACCCTTAAAGTCAGGTTCCTCATTGTTCATAACACTCTTCACATAGGTTTCCTGGAAGACACCTACAGTCTCATATATGATGAGTTTAAAAATGTGCATGAAAACATTTATAAATGCTAAACCAATTGCTTAAAAATGCAAAATATTCTCTAAAGCTTAACAACTATGAACATTTGTTTAATGAGTTTCAGAATAGAACTTCATTTGTAACACTTAGTATTTCTGTTGTGTTAAATCTTTCAAATACACCGGCTTCATGAGACCTACGCTACTCAACATTAATATCAGTGATTCCCGCTTGGACACACTTTTATGCAATACGAGCAATATTTAGAATATTTATGTGAATATTCTGCTCTATAAAGATGGCAGTCCATCTGAGGTTGAAGTTAGGAGCTGTATGAAACGTTAAAGGGTTCCGTGTAGGAAAATACCATGCATGAAAATTATTGATAAACTGCCTGTTTTGTTTTTAGTAGTAGTCTTTGTAACTGAGCCACTTTCTCATTTTAAAAACAAATAGTCATTCTATTTTGAGTACAATAGTGATTTTTTTGATAATTAAAAATACTGGAAATTAAGAAACAATATGTACTATTTTTAATTTTATTCTTTTTGATGTATTTATAAAGATACATGCTAATTTATATTTCAAATTGTCCTTCTATCCTTATTAGTTCTTATTCTCTGTAGTATTCTCCTGGGGCTGCAGATTCTGACTGTTGGAATTTTTTTGGCTGAAGGCCAACACAATTATTTAAATTCATTTCATGTTAGTGATGATAACTTGTGTTCTGATTTGTCATTTATGTGCCTTTGTATTTAACATAATTTTCAGTATTTAGAAGTTTAAAGTATTTTATGTAACCAAATATGTATAAAACCTTCTATTCATGTTTTCTTATCCCCAGAAAGGTCTCTATATATTGAGATGATAAGTATTTTTTTTTTTTGTTTCATTTCTTATATTTAACTCGAAATAGTTGGAATTAATTTGTTTGTAAGTTTTCTCAAAGTACTTAATGAATTGTTCTATCCATCCTATCTATCTATCAATCTATCTATCTATCTATCTATCTATCTATCTATCTATCTATATCTATCTATCTATCTATCTGAAACAGGTTTCCTTGTGAAGCCTTGGCTATCCTGGAAGTAGCTCTGTAGACTAGGCTGGCCTCAAAAGCAGATCCACCTGGCTCTACCTCTCATATGCTGGGATTAAAGGTGTGCACCACTACTGCCCAGCTTGATTAGTTTTCTATTTAATTATATTTTAAACATAGTTCAGAGTTTTTATATATCTGATATATATGATTAAATATGTGGTCTTATAAGACAATATTCTATAATTGTTGAAAAGGAAATGGATGGTTGAGGAGTTTTGTGTTCTGGCTTCAAATGTACTCACTATTTACTTGAATATTAATTGTTGTCTAAATTGCAAGCAGTATTATAACAAAGTCAGAATATTTTTCTTATTATTGGGTAACATGTTTATTAGTACCAGTTTCTACTTGGAATCTAACCATTAAATGCATTATTGAATTGATAGCAAATTTAGCAATTATCTTGTTGTAAGAGTTGGAAGTAAAGGGTTTTGCTTTATTTAATGTCTTATATACTTTTTGATTTTAAATAGTATAGGTTGTAAAAGTTATGTAAGTTAAATTTAAAAATATTAGCAGAATCTGACATATTTCTTCCTTTTTCAAGGGAAAAATTTATACACAAATGAATATGTGGCGATTAAACTGGTAAGTTCATATTGATTGTTATTTTATAATTAATCTCTTTTAATTATTGGCTTATTAACTTTTCATCTTTACATTTATTACTTGGATGTTCATTCAAAAGGAAAATGCTTGCATGAGTGGGCTTTTGTAACAGTGGCCCTGACATCAGTGCTGAGCCTGTGACGTGTAGAGTGTCAGCACTTTCTCTGTGAGGAAAATTCTTGTCTTTACTTTGACAGCATCTTGGAAGTGAAATTTTGTAGCTGGGCAGTATTTTTAATTTAGAAAGGTATTTTCAAGTGCATAAAAACAAAATTTCTCTTTCTGATTAGACAAAATAAACATGTCTTTAGCATTTAGGATTGTATTTGAGCATGCATTTCGATACCAATTATCCTCTGAGGTGGGTTCCCCCCCCCACCCCCCACTTGGTGTTTTATAAATCTGGTAAAGCTGGTTGTTGTTTGACTTTCAGGGATCCAAAAACCCAGTGAGTGTTGGTAGTAGCAAGGATAGCTGTTTCAGGAGTATTCTGAAGTTTTATGTGCTCAGTGTAACAGGCACAAATTAGATCTCTTTGGAAGTGTTTGTATCCTGGAACTATTTTTATTCATTTGTCCATTCATTCATTCACTCACCGAGACACAGACTATTTAGATCTGGCTGTTCTAGAGCTCATTTTGTAGACCAGGCTGCCCTCAAACTCAGAGATCCACCCGCTTCTCTCAAGTGCTGTGATTAAAGGCTTGTGCCCCTATGTGGTACTAGGAGCCAGTTTTATAAGGCATATTTTCTTAATTCTGGTTGTAGGTCCAGTTTTCCTAAGATCCAGATTGACTTGATCTTCTCATTCTCCTCACCCTTGTCACCCTTGTCTCTGACAGTGTGACCTGTGTTATTAGGGTGGTATGAGTCAGACTGCTAGAGGAAGAGGCAGTGGGAGGAAATTAAAAAAAAAAGAAAGAAAGCTTTTGAACTGCAGTGGAAAGTCCCTACTGCTTGAAGTGTGTGCATTTCCTGTCCTTACATCGAAATGAAGATAGACAGTTGGGCTGTGGCATTACTGAGACACATGGGGCTCACGCTAGGCTTATCCAGATGATTTCCTTCTGGTTTCAAGGTCTAGTCTCTGACTGTAAAATAAAGTCTGGTTGGGATATGACAAGATTCTCACTGTTGTTTTAAATTGGATTTATGGTAATCACTTATGAGAGTCAGGTAATATAATCAAGGTCTCAACATTTTTTAATATTAAGATTTTATGTGCCCCAATTAGTAGAAACATCATTTCATTTTAAAAATACTAGTTTATTCTTTATAAATGTATTTGTATCTTGATTATATCCATTTTCCTCCTCTCCTCTCTCCCCTCCCCTTCTACTTCATGTGTATTTAAAAACAACAACAAAACAAAGCTTACTGAGTCCAGTTAGTGCTGTTTACATTCTTGTGGTATGGTGTTGGACTATCCACTGGAGCATGGTCAACCTGACACATATACATCCCTCCCCCCAGTTCACTTTCCCTTCTCCAGCAGCCTCAACTGCCAATAGCTCATCAGCCAGGGAGAATGCTTTATGCATCCCTCCCCTTCCTCCATACTGGAGTGTTGATGGCCTAGGGCTTGCTTGTACAGGCAACCTTAGTTGTCCCGAGTTCACGAGGGCAGTGTCCATGTCATGTCCAGAAGACAGCATTGTACAGTACTCCTCCTCTGACTCTTCAGTTCTTTCTGTCCCTTCTTCAGGAAGGGTATATTCCTTGAGGTTGGAGGAATGAAGGGGATTATGCGAGATTGATATTGATGTCCTATTTAGGACTGAACACTCAATTGTATTCACTCTCTGTACTTTGACCAGTTCTGAATCACTGCATTAAATAGTTTTAAAAGGCTACATAAAAAGCCAATTTAAGCAGACAAGGGAAGTTAGAATATAGGACGTACAGGAGAGAGAGACTCAGCATACAGGAACCATACAGTATTTGAATGGGCATTTTGATTTTGTTTGCAATTGTTCTTGTTTTCCATATTCTATCTCCTTGAATGGCATTGGAGTTGGAGGTGGTGTGCCAGGATAGAAATGTGTGGTGTTCTGTGCTGGTGATGAAGTGGCCATAATGAACAGCTCTGTGTGTAGGTGGTATATCCTGTGTGAGAGACAGAAGCCACTGCTGGGTTGACTGCTCCCTGTCTAGTTAATTCGTCCGGTGGGACCCTTAAGTCCTGTTGTTTTCAGATTTAGAACTTGTTTGTCATGTCCCCACCACTGGTGCCTTAGTAAATAAATACAAATCATGTCATCTTCCAGCCTTTTTGTATACACTACATATAGGACTTTTATTTCAGTTTATTTGTGTATTTCTTTTTTCTGCCATTTCTGGGAGATGTGGGACAGGGCATTCTTCCTTTTAACCTAACTGTCTTTTTAGGCAGGGTTTCTTATAGCCCAGGCTGGCCTTGAGTTTGCTATGCAGCTGAAAATGACTATAAACTCTGGGTCTTCTTGCTGCCATGTTTCAAGTGGTAGGATTACAGGCATGCACCTCCACACCCAGCCTTTTCATTTTATGTGCTGTGATCAGCATTACATAAAAAAGTTTGTATTTCTTATAATTTAGGGTAATTGGGAACATTTTTACTTTTCTGTTTTGAGGTAAGTATGGCCTACAGCCAGTCATATTCTCTTTGTATTGGAAGGTCAGCAAATGTTTTACATTTTGGTCCTTAGTTTACTGATTTCCATGTGTGTAGTTTGATGTTTTATTGTATCTCAGTGCAATAGGTGAGGTAATTTTGTTTATAACCAACTATAAAGATAGTCGCTTGAAAATGTTATGTTTATATATTCTAGACATACCTCATTTCTGTGTTTTGGTGAGATAAAGGCACTGTTTGATATTTTGAAAGCAAGTCTTAGTGCCTAGTTCAGTTTTGCTGCAGCTTACAAGATTGATGTCTTAGCTAGGTGTTTGTACTCACATAATAACTGGTTGCCATAACTACTGAAAATGTCATCCTTTGGTGATGGGACTAGCTACATGGTGGTATGGTAACATTGTACTATTGCTGTTGAAGTACTGGAATCAAGCTGAAATTACCAAACTAAGCCAGGACTTATTCCCCCCCCCCCCCCTTTTTATTTTTTAACCTGGAGAATATCAGTGATTATGTATATTTTTAGTTTTAGTTGTGGTGGTGTAAGTGGATATTGTTTCTCATTTTAAGGTTGTATATTTTTAGATAGTTAATCAAAGTTTATGGATAATATAGTACTATGTGGAAGACACTAGTTTAATGACTTTATACTTTAAATTTTCTATTATACATGCATACATACATACATACATACATCCAAACACCTACACACACACACACACACTCTCTCTCTCTCTCTCTCTCTCTCTCTCTCTCTCTCTCTCTCTCTC
>JANHMN010000013.1:33460277-33475940 GCA_030674055.1 Rhabdomys pumilio | reverse complement strand
CTCTCTCTCTCTCTCTCTCTCTCTCTCTCTCTCTCTCTCTCTCTCTCTCTCCCCTATATATAGAGAAGGAGGAACCATAAAAAATTTTAACCCTAATTTATAGATGAGGAACTGTAGCATACAGAAAGCTTAGCTAACTTTCCAAGTGTCACACAGCTTGTGAAGTGGGAAATCGAGGGTTGAAACACAGTATTATATAGTTTTATTCACTCATTCTTGGGGTTCTCATTTCTGAATCTGGGTGTTGCTTGTGATCACCACTGCCCTCTTCCCATCCAGTGCCCACTAAGCCTTCTTACTATGTTACCAGATCTCAGTACTGTATCATTCCTACTTTCTCTTCACAATGCGTCTTCTTAGTTTTCCTGTTAACCTTTCTTCCCTTAGTCTCTTGTTTTTTGTTGTGTTTATTTTTTGTTGCAGAAAACAATGTTTAAAAAAGTTTAAATTTTTAAAACTTTAAAAAATTTCTTTAACTTGAAAAAAATTCTATTGATTCTTCTGATAGTATTCTGGCCAAATACTTATTCTATATATGTTTGTAGATGGTATAAATTTCTTGGACATAGAACATAATGTTAATTTTCTATGGATCTTGAGATATAGAGATACCCACTAAAACATCAGAGCATATATGTGTTTAGACATTTAGAATTGTAACCTGTAGTTTTTTTTTAAACTGAAATGTCTTTTGTTTATTCACTTGTTTGCCTAGGAGCCCATGAAATCCAGAGCACCACAGCTGCATTTGGAATACAGATTCTATAAGCAGTTAGGATCTGGAGGTAGGTTATATGAATTTTAAAATTTGTAATAACATAGATCATTATTATAATAACTCTTTAGTTTCAAGAAATAATATTTTAAATTTGATTACAGAATCATTTCTTTCTTTAATCTGGGCATAAAGATAAGCTCCAGAGTACTTCCTGCTCTTTCAGAGGATGGGGCTTCCTGGCACATACGTCAGGAGGCAAGTGTCCACTGCAACTGCAGCTCCAGATGGTGTCCACTGTGCTGCAAATGTGGAGGATAGGGCGTGACTTGTTGCTGTTGCTTCTCTCTCTCCAGCTTGTGTGTTGGGATCTAAACTCAGGTTGTCAGGCTTGGTGGCAAACACCTTTACTGCTGAACTACCTCCTTGGCCCAGGAAGAGTCATTTTTATAACCGTGCCTAAGGATTCTTTTTTACTTAATAATCCTTTTAAAAAGGAGAATGTGATGGTCATATTAGCCTTTCTAGCAATATTTACTGCCGTTATGATGGGTATAAAATGGTTCTATAAATATATTCACATGGTAATTTCTGGAACCCAGATTTACATATGGCAGACATATGAATTGGTAGGATTATCCTGGATGTTATATGGGTAAGCCCTAAATGCAAAATGCAAGTGTCCTTACAAGAAAGGCAGAGACGTTTGACATACACAAAAAAGGGTGTGTTCATGGGGCACAGATGGAGTGACATGAATGAACCAAGGAATGCCTGCAGCTCTAAGATCCTGACGGAGGCTCCTGGCTTCTTATTAGTACCTGTAAAGCAAGTCTACCCTGTCTTGATTCAGCCTCATGAAACTGATGTGGGATATTAGCCCTCTATCAGATAGAGGGTTAGTAAAGATCTTTTCCCAATCATGAAATTTGTAGGCAAGTGGATGGAATTAGAAAAATTCTCTCTTCTATGTCTCTTAATCCCTTGGTGAGGCTTACTTCTGTGTTTTTTGTTTGTTTTGTTTTTGTTGTTGTTGTTTTTTGTTATTTGGCCCTTATTTATTTATTTATTATACTTCCTGAGTTTTTCATTTCAATTTTTATTTCAGTTTGGGTTTTCTTTACTGATTCTCTTTGTCAAATTCTACTCCTATGTCTTGAATTGTTGTCATTATTCCATTCAATCTTTGTGTTTTCATAGTCTTCGTTAAGGCATTTATTCAAATCCTACTTAAGGTTATTGGGCACATTCTTTCTCTTTCTACTGGCCATTTTCTAGTTGTTTTAAGCTTATCATTACTGTTATTTAAATAAGCCTGTTTTACATCTATAATCATCTTTTATTGGTTATTTTATTTATTTACATTTCTTGTGTTGTCCCCCTTCCCAGTCTCTCCTCCACAAACCCCCATCCCATCCTCCTTCCCCTCTGCCTCTATGAGGGTGATCCCTTACCCACTCAACCACTCCCACCTTTTTGCCCTTGCATTCCCCTACACTGGGGCACCGAGCCTCCAGACGACCAGGGCCTCCCCTCTCATTGATGGCAGATAAGGCCAACCTCTGCTACATATGCAGCAGGAGCCATAGATCCCTCCACGTGTACTCTTTGGTTGGTGGTTTAGTTCCTGGGAGCTCTGGGGGGTCTGGTTAATTAATGTTGTTCTTCCTGTGGGATCGCAGTCCCCTTCAGCTCCGGCAGTCCTTCCCCTAGCTCTTCCATTGGGGTCCCCAGGCTCAGTCCAATGGTTGACTGTGAGTACTTTTTATTAGTCAGGTGCTGGCAGAACCTCTCAGGGGACACTTATACCAGGCTCCTGTCAGCAAGTGCTTCTTGTCATCAGCAATAGTGTCTAGGTTTAGTGTCTGTAGATGGGATGGGTCCCAAGGTGGGATGGTCTCTGTATGGCCTTTCCTTCAGTCTCTGCTCCATTTTTCTGTCTCTGCATTTCCTTTAGACAGGAATAATTCTGGATTAAAAATTTTGAGATGGACGGGTAGCCCCATCCTTCAACTGGGGGGGCCATGCCTGTCGACTGGAGGTGGTCTCTACAGGTTTTGTCTCCTTTTTTTTTTTTTTGGATATTTCACCTAATGTCATCCCTGTTGGATTCTGAGAACCTCTTGCTACCCTGGCATCTCAGACTTTCTAGTGGCTTTCCTTAGTTCCTTATCCCTCACTGCTACATATTTCTATTCATTTTCCTGACCCTTTGTACTTCTCTCCTGTCTCTTTTCATACCTGATTCTGTACCCCCCTTTTCCCTCCCCCTCCTCTCTCAACTCTAGATCCCTCCCTACTTTTGTTCCCCTTTTTAAGTAGGGCTGAAGCAGCCACACTTTGGTCTTCCCTTTTGTTGAAAGGTCTGTGAGTTGTATTGTGGGTATTCTGAGCTTTTTGACTAATATCAACTTATTAGTGAGTACATACATACCATGTATGTCCTTTTGTGTCTGAGTTACTTCAGAGGATCAAATTTCATGATTGGGAAAAGATCTTTACTAACCCTATATCTGATAGAGAGCTAATATCCAAAATATACAAAGAACTCAAAAGTTACACTCTAGACCACAAATAACCCTATTAAAAATGGGGTCTAGAACTAAACAAAGAATTCTTAGTTGAGGAATCTTGAATTGGCCCAGAAGCACCTAAAGAAATGTTCAACAGCCTTAGTCATCAGGGAAATGTAAATCAAAACAACCTTGAGATTCTACCTCATACCAATCAGAAAGGCTAAGATCAAAAGCTCAGGCACCAACAGATGCTGGCGAAGATGCAGAGAAAGAGGAACACTCCTCCATTACTGGTGGCATTGCAAGCTGGTACAACCACTTTGGAAAACAATCTGGTGATTCCTCAGAAAATTGGAAGTAGTTCAACCTCAGGACCCAGCTATACCACTACTGGGTATATACCCAAAAGATGCTCCAATATATAACAAGGACACGTGCTCCACTATGTTCATAGCAGCCTTATTTATAATAGCCAGAAGCTGGAAACAACCAGATGTCCCCAGTGGAAGAATGGATATAGAATTATGTGTTACATCTGCACAATGGAGTACTGCTCAGCAATTAAAACAATGACTTCATGAAATTTACATCTGTATTCTTGTACATGGAATGCTCTCTTTCCCAGTGAAAGCCTAGTGACACTCCAGTTTAATGTACCTGCTTTGTGGTGCATTTCTTGCTACCAGTTGGCTCCTCGCTAAAGAAAGGCTTCTATATTCTATCACATTATTAATCTGTAACTTTCAATATTTCCAATATTCATATGGGAAACAATGTAAGTAACTTGACTTTTTGAGGTTTTTTTAATTATGTCGATCTAAACAATAATTTGGTGATAGCAACAGTGGCTGTTACTAAAATTATAACTTTATAGTATTGTCTTCTAAGAAATTAGAAAGCCCTCCCTTCCTTCTTCCTGCTGCCCCTCTGCCTTCTTGATCTTGCCTTGTGAAAAGTCGGGACTTTTATTCTTTTCGTGTTTCCGTCTGGCTGTCAACACTTTTACTTACACCGTCTTGATGTTATTTAGCTCTGTTTGCTGGGAATGATTGGGAGGATTCTGCAATACATGGGATTTTAATTATACTTTTTGAGAAGAATTTTGATTATTGTATAAGTTCTGTAAACATCATTGATATCTAAAATTCATGTTTTTCATGGTTTCCTGACATGTTTTTCATAATCAGCTTTTAACAAACAAGAAATTATTCAGGTATACTAACCATACCTCTGATCCTGCCACTCAGATGTTAGAGGTAGGAGATTTCACGAACTCATCCTGGACAACATATGAGACCTGTTCCCAAAACAACAAGAAGAAGAAATTTAAGACAGTCTCCTGTCTCCCCTCTCACTCTCTCTCACACACTGTGTTGCTGGGGTGAGAGGACTTAAGTACCAGGTCTCTTTAGGCAGCGCATCCGTGACATTTGGCCTGAGATCCCTTTTAGTACCAAGATTGTTAGGTGGCACATCTCAGACATTTTTGGCTAAGGGTCTTTTGTTGTGGATTGTATCAACTGATGTATCTATAACAAGAAATTCAAGTAAATATTAAAGAGTTCCCAAATTGTCATTTATAATAATAATTGAAACATTTAAATAATCAAATTGAACTTTCCTTTTCAATATAAATGAATGAGAAGATAGATTGTCACTGCTTTAAGTGTTTTGCAAATGTTTTAAATATTCAGTTTAATATAAAACAGCCAGCCTCTCATATATTCAATTCATTGTGATATAAATCAGCCATCTTCTTATATATTCAGTTCATCTCGATAGCACATGTTCAGGGAAAACTTACTGTTAACTAGTTAGAAAACTAGAGTGAGAAAGGTAAATAACACCCACATGGCTTCATTAAAGAACCTTAATAGTGATTGTCCCTGAAATGGTCTCACAGACCAGTGTTGTTTATAGGCCACTGTTGTTTTCAGACCTCATGTTTAAACAGCTTTGGTGAGTTATTTGGCTTTTAAATGATGGATACCCTTTTGATAGTGTATTAGTTACTTTTCTCATTGCAGAGGAAACAGACCAGAAAGTGATATAGCCCTAAAACCAACCCCAGATTCTACATCCATCTGTGAATCCCATAGTCCCTGCTTCTTGAGGGAGAAACTTCCTAAAGCAGCACCACTCACTAGGACCCAAGTGTTCAAATACAGAGGCTCAGCGTGTGTATGAAGGACATTTATATTCAAGCAGGGCACTATGCCAAAGCACGAAAAATGGTAGTTTCTTAACGTTTTGTTGCAATGTAAAGTTAGAGGCTTTCACCCTGAGTAAGTGTGTTAAAATTCACTTACTCAGGCATGATTTTGCATCGCTTGGAAGATACTGTTTTATTGACATGCATGTATTTCAAATATTGACATGTTTCACTGTCCAAATTGAATAATAACAGTTATCACCAACATTTTGTCACAATAGTCTTTAAGCATTATAAAATTGTTAAGGTCATCTTAGTAGATACAAATTTTTACAAAATTGTAATTACTTCTTGCTTAAATTTTTTATTGTTTTTGGGTAGGGGGAGTCCTTGGTGACATCTTTGTCAGTTTGTCTTGAAGTTTCTCTGTGCATTCTCAAGAATGCTTTGTTTGTTATGCCTGTCAAAGGACAGGGCTTCAACAGTTTACAAATTTTAGTTGGCTTTATTTTTTTCCTTTTTTTTTTTAAACACAGGTCTTATAGTTCATGTTGGCCTCAAAACTCACTGTATATTGGAGGATGATCTTGAACTCCAGATCCTCCTGCTTGTACTTCCTCAGTGCTGGAGTTACAGGTGGCGTGTAAGTCACCATCCCAGATTAGTGTAGACATCGTTTTAACCCACCCGTAGAGATCAAAACCAGGGCCTTATAAATACTGAGCAAAATTCAATCCAAGCCCAGTTTTTCCCCCCAGGTATGGTGGCACATGCCTTTGATTCCAGCACTGGGAAGGTAGAGGCAGGTGTTGGAGGCCAGCCTGCATAGTGAGTTCCAGGCCAGCCAAGGCTATATAACGAGAACCTGTCTTGAAAACCAAACCAAAACAAAAGATTGCATAAGTGTCTTACTGTACACAGCCTAGATAAGACTTGTGGTTTTCCTGCCCCAGCTTCATAGGGTACCAGTAATACAGATCTGTAACACTTATTTCCATAAAATAGAATTAAGTGTTTTGGTGAACTAAGCAGGGAGAGTGGTTTTATCTACAGAAAAAGGCACAAATAAACAAACAACCCCACTTCACCCCCAGAAACAAGGCACGTGGAACAGATGGGCATTTCAGAGTTACTTCCCTCAGAAGGTAATAGAGGGGAGACAAAACAAACAGTAGATACATCCTTTTTTATAATGCCAAATTACGTTACATCATTTTGAGTAAAGATTAAAGCAGAAGGAACTTAAACATCATTCTGATTGAAACTATCTCATTCTAGAAGTTTTCTCCTGGTTTCTTGATGGGTCAGATAAAACAAGTGTAATTATTTGGTAGCATGGAACTTTACCATGGGGGAGTTAATTTTTATTCTGTGTTCTGCTAAAGCACTGTTGAATTGAACAGTTCAAAGTGGACGTCAGTCTTTCACCGTTAAGTATGTGCTCGCTTGCAGTTGATTATAGCTTTTATTTGACTTAAACAGCTTATGTTTCAGATTCTGCTGAGAGTTGTGTTAGATGTTTTCTTTGCATCGTAAAATGGTTCCCTCCCCCCTCCAATTCTGTTATTGTAGTGAGTTACATTGGTGTATTTTTTACTGTTAACCCAACTTGTATTTCTGGGCAAACTCTTCATTTATGGTATCTTACATGCTTTTATATGCATGATGCCTAAGTCAGTCTATTAAGATCTCATCAATGCTCACAATTGTTTAGTGAATAAAGAGTGATGTTCCATAAGTGTTTCTCCATTTTGGGTAGCATTGGAAAGCACTGAAAACAGTCGACAGAAAGTACTGTCATCCAATAACACAGAGTTTTTGATACTTTATTCAGAGACCAGTGCTCTACAACTTTAAGTATTAGAATGTGGTTGGTGAATCAGAAGGAAGTAGAGAAGCCCACTTGTCCTGTCACTAAGGAACTTCAGAGTCTGTTCATTTTTATGTCCTGTATAGTTCTGGCAAATGCTGATACTCTAATGTAGTTACACTTTACAGCTGAGAAGGAACGAACTAGAGTGACGTGTTTTCCTAGAGATTGTTAAATTGAGAACATAGAGATTAGCAGCTTCCAGTGCAGTGGTGGAGAAAATACTGTTGTGGGAAGAACTTTAAAAACTGTGTAGCTGAGAGCTATTGAAAAGCAGTTCTGAGTTTTGACTATAGCTCTAAACTCTCACTATGTATGATTTATTTTAGTCAAAGCAGGACTTCAGTTGCAGTGAGCTTTAGCAAGTCTTACCACGCATGATGAGTGACTACAGTAGAGTTGCTTACACGTAGGCAGCGTGTGCAGTGCTGGCAGACAGGGAGGGTGGTGGCTGTCTCTGGAGAGCATGTGCACGTGCACTTGTTTCTGTTTCTGTGCCTGCGCAGTTGTAGTATTCCATCCCTCCGTGTCATGTTGCGCTGTTCATCTTGACACTTGAAACATGCAGCTCTTGCCCAAACTGCTGCTCTTGAGACCCACGTGAGGCTGAGTGACACCTAGCAACAGTGATGAGTAGTTAGGCAGACTGAGAAGCGGTTGTGTTGCCTTCTAGTTCAGTGTTGTGTCTCTTCTGCCCTGACAGTAATTAGTGCTCAGATTTATAGGGTTAACAAGAATTAACCTGTTCCCAAAAGTTATCATTAAAAAGAATGGAAAGGATTTTGTTTTAAACTGTATATAAAAAGACAAAAAAAAAAACCAAAACACACAAAAAAAACCCAAAACAAAACCAAAAACCTTCCCAAATCATTTGAAAGGAAAACAAGTATTTGTGGTAAAAGAACTTCATTTCTTCACATGAAACATTTGTATATGCAGTATTAAGATAAAGAGGTCACTCAATACATAGATATTTATTGGAAATTTATTATTTTTGAAAATAAGGGTCAGACTTTGAGTTTATGTTATTTTATATAACTTTTAAATGAATTGTTAGTGTGTTAAAACATGAAATATCATTATTTCATAGTTTAGCTCAGAGAACTCAGCTGCTGTTGAGGGTAGCAGTGCTAAAATGAGGGTGTGAGTCTGGGCTGTGGACTGTTGTTCTACATTGAAGCAGAACATCCTTGTCTCCCCTCAGGTCCCCAACCCCCCTCCCCCCACATCCTACCCCTTGTCCCCAACTTCAGTTTCTAATGAGTATAGGATTGAGGCCTTCAGTTCTTAGAGGCTTTCCACCTGGCATGTGGATCTCTTCATAACATGGGGCTTGTTTCTTTAAGGCTACCTAGATAAGCTCTCACTCCTTTTGATTTCTTGAACTGCTTTTTAAAGATGATAAGGTTAGACCCATCTAGACACACAGTCTGCCTTTTGATTACCTTAAGATCTGCTGACATTATTCCTGTGTATGCATGTGTATGTATTATACATCCCCACATACATTCCTCTAACTCTAAGGGTGAGTGAAGTCTTATGAATTTCCCCATACCTAAGAGAAGATCTTTGTGTTGATCTTAGCAGGATGCCAAGCATGGAGTTCTTAAAGACAGCAGTGATTACCTTCTTCTGTAATAGCAGGAACTTTTCTATAATCTATAAAAAAAAAATAAGGCTAAAGCTCAGAAGATGAGGTTGTAGGGAGATAATAAAATACTCTTTATATGATGCTTCAGTAAGGTGCAGCTGGCCTGCCATGTGAGCATCAGAGAGTGGGTTTAGAGAAGGAGGTTTAATCAGAAATATGTAGTGTATTTCTAGAACAATAAATTTACTGTTAAAGTGCTTAAAAGTAGAAAAATTAAAATATTGTTTATTGGTTTTCTGGGGAAAAGGCTTAGTACTTAAAATGATGAAATTATTAAATAGCTTTTTCCTTTCTCCTAGATGGTATACCTCAAGTTTACTATTTTGGCCCTTGTGGTAAATACAACGCTATGGTGCTGGAACTGCTGGGACCGAGTTTGGAAGATTTGTTTGACCTCTGCGATAGAACGTTTTCTCTAAAAACAGTTCTCATGATAGCGATACAGCTGGTAAGTGCAGCAGAGCGCTTGCAGTTGCCTGTACAACTGCTTAGTTCTTTGGTTACAGGTTCCCTCCCTCAGTCTCTTCCCCCCTCCCTCCCTCAATCTCCCCTCCTCCTTCCCTTTTTTTGCTCCAGTCCTCAGTGTTTCTCTTTCCCTCTCCCTCCCCCTACCCCCTCCTTCTCCCATCTCCCCCTCCTTTCCTTTGTCTCTGTGTCTCCCTCCCTTCCCCCTCCCTCCCTCCCCCCCTCCCCCCACCTCATCTCATGTGACCTGGTTGGTCTCTAACTCCCTGTGTAGTGTAACCTGGTCTTAAACTGCTGCTCCTCTTGCCTTTGCCTCCTGCCTCCTGGTATTACTGTCATCACCTGTAACATTTGTTAAAGTTTTCATACATTTAAGCTAAAAGTTCCATTAAAGATTCTTTGACTTTTTCATGTGAACTCATGTGATAGAAATTATTTTTTCTTTTTACAGTGTCTTTGTAGTCTGCATAGAATGTAAAATTAATATTCTAATTTTTTAAAGGACAAAATGCTCATTTTAAGGTTAAGGTTTTTCTAATAATCTTTTCTTGTATAAGATGAAAACTTTGAAACTTCAGAAACAGAGTTCTTAATCTTGGAAGTTGACATTAATGACCTAATAAAAGAAGAAGCAAGCAGATGAGGGATATACGTCAGTATTTAAGTTTCAGGGAACCTATCAGAAAATAGTTGAGATAACTTTTAGACAGTTTGATGTAAATGCTAATATAAGTATACTTCAGAAGTTTGAAGTTGTTTTTATTCCCTTCATTATTAATTCTACTTCTACATATTTATATTGGAAATACTTAAATTACTTATAATCTTATGTACAGCAATAGATAAAATTGTAAAATAATGAGAAATACCCTATGGTGTAGAACTAACAGAGTGAATTGGATAAATTATGAATAGTTATAAAGTAACATACAATTGTGACTGGGGCTGGAGAGATGGCTCAGTGGTCAAGAATCGACTGCTCTTCCAGAGGTCATGAGTTCAATTCCCAGCAACCACATGGTGGCTCACAACCATCTGTAATGGGTCTGATGCCCTCTTCTGGTGTATCTGAAGAGAGCAAAGGTGGTGTATGCATATACCTAAAATAAATAAATAAATAAATAAACAAACAAACAAACAAACCATTAAAAAAGCACACTGGATGCTTAAAAAAATTTTTTTTTGTGACTTTGAAAATACTAATAAGAAATTGTTAATTAAGGCATGGGTCATGGGAATGAAAGCCACAGTTTCTAATAAACAGACTAGAATGGCAAATGCACTATATGCTGACATGGCATTACTAACCAGGATTGTCACAAATGGGATAGTTACCTTATATCTAATGTTCTGTTTAGCTGTTTTGTATGGTGAACATTATTTGAGAATCTGAAAAATGGTTAATATAATTGTACTTTGTTATTATAGTTGGAATTCAAAAGCTTCCATTTTCAAGATTTTGAAGTGTTTAATACTGTGGGGAGAATCTATTTTGAAAAAAATACTAAATGATGTTAACTTTTTGATGCTAATTTTTTTGATGCTAATTTTTTTAACGGTAAAATTACACTCTTGAGTTCTGAGTTCTCTTTATTATAAAAATTGCCTGATTGTTGAACTGAAGAAGAATAACTTTAACTTTGTGAGTGTGTCTTTAGTTTTGAGTTTGGGATTTATTTTTAGGCCTTAAAGTTTTTTATCTTTGTAATCTAGCATCCTCTGAAAATGGTGATTGAGTTTGACTTACTGAAAGGAAATGCATTCCTAAAATTCAGACACTTTCATTTATCTGTGACTGTAACAGCAAAGACTAAAGTCATTAGTTGGGTATATGTTCGTTAAGGAACTAAAGACACACCATGTTAACTCTAAAGGTTTGAAACAGTTTCTAATTGTTTTCTTTATTACACTAATTTTATTGTGAAAGTCTTGTCTTGGTTTTATCATGATTTTATTTGTTAGTGAAAGTCTAAAATAAAAATTATTTTCTCTTTTCCCACTAAGATTTCTCGTATGGAGTATGTCCACTCAAAGAACTTGATATACAGAGATGTGAAGCCTGAGAACTTCTTAATAGGACGGCCGGGAAACAAAGCCCAGCAAGTCATTCATATCATAGATTTTGGGTTGGCAAAGGAATATATTGATCCAGAGACAAAGAAACATATACCATACCGAGAACACAAAAGCCTTACTGGAACAGCCAGATACATGAGCATAAACACACATCTAGGGAAAGGTATGTGAGCATGCCCTGAGTGTGGGAGCCTGGGTCTGTAGCCAAGGCAGCGGTGTGAGTCAGTGTTTGCAGATTAAAATAGCCTGCATTGGGATTCTCATTCACTATATGCCTACGGTTTTCTTTCACTTACAGTTTGACAATACTGTGAAAATGAGGTTCGGGACAGGGGAAATGTTTCCTGTGATAACTTGGAATGTCCAACCTTTGATACAACTGAGGAATTCATTTAAGTAGTTCTATTAAATAATACCAGGCAATGCCCAATTTTAACTGAATTTAGTGCACGTGAATGTGTTTACTCAGATTGTAAAGGCAGGCAGACCTGGCTTCTAGATTATTTTTTCCTACTAGTATGACTTTGGACAAGTTATTAACTTAAAAAATATATTTTCTATGTATATAAAGAGTAAAATAATAACTATAGAGTATTATGTCTTTTTTTGATTTAGGATCTGATTGGGACAGTGTTTTATTTATTGCATAGATTTAGTTCTCTCTCTCTTTAAAACCAAGAATACTTCTTCTCCTTTAGGTCTTAATCTTAATAATTTTTAGGAGCAAAGGTAATCTTTTAAAAATAGTCTCAGTTTGGGTCATTTTTTTATGATTAGGTATTGGTATGCATATTTAATGCACATTTATGAAAAAGCAAAGAAGTCTTGTGTTCTTGTATTGTCAGGAGTCAGTTAATGTAATTATTTCCAGTTGGATCTATTCACTTAATTAGATGATATCTGTTGAGTTTCTCCAGGAAAGTGAGTGTTCCCTGGTAACTAAAAAGTATGTTGTTGTAGGTAGATATTTGAAATTATGCAAGCCTGTTATTTATTTATTTTAAGATGAGGTGTAGCTTCATAGCTTAGACTATCCTTGAGCTGTAGGTTTTCTTTGTTTGGCCTCTTACATTCTAGGATTGTAGGCATGTGTCACCAGGAAAGGCTCTTTAATAAATTTTTACCTAGTAGATTTATCGTGTATTGATTTTTCTCTGTCCATTGTTCCTTACATATTTATTAGTTGATAAGCTGGCATCACAAACTTTACTTTTTACCCAATTATTGACTTGTATCTGTGCAGACTGTGGCTCTTGGGTTTTGAATTATTTAATAAATACATTGCTACCTTTGTTTATTTTGATGGCCAGAGGGTCTCACATTTGGCCACTGGTTGCTCATTCAACGCTGGCTCCTCCTGACAACATTCATAGCATTCTTTGAGCACTTTCTAGTTCTGTAGTTTTTCTATTCCAGGTGTATAGCCAGTCATGCCCATAAAATGTCCTGGGTCTCTTAAATTTGATAATGGTAGTATTTAAAGACCAAGCCAATGGGTATCTTCTTGCTATGCTTTGGTATTATCACTAGGGTCTGGGAAATGTATAAATATATGTATACATATACACAGAGAAAAAGCCTATATAGCATACAAATGCACACATGTACTACTACAGTCCTAGAAAAGGTTCAAGATTATTCTGGTACTTCTGAGCTTTGGGTCTGTTTACTACAAAGTAGTACACCCCTGTCTGCATTGGTTTCCCCTTTGATTCTCGTTTGCTAACCTTGAGAAGTCTGCCCATCACTACTTATTTATTCAGTGCTTCAAAGCCAGGCTACTCAGAAAATAGCTTCAGCATTGCTAAGTGACACTTTGGTGAAGCAAGCTTACTACACACAGTAATTATTTTTCAGAGTTAAAAAACTGAAACAAAAATTATGTTGATGTTCTGGTTAGTCAACAAAATGATGGACTGGGTATTAGGACTGTCTTGTACCTCACTGGTACAAATAGGAATAATTGTGCTCTAATTGTATTTTGAGAGAAAAGCTTTATTTTAATAGGAAGGGTGATATGTAGGAGGAGCTAAGGGGGAAGGAGCACCGAGAGGAAGAGATGGAGTAAGGAGAGGAGAAGATGAAGTAGATGAGAAGCTCGGTAATGAGAGAGAAAAGGAGAGAGAAGAGAGAGGGGGCATGGAGGCAGAAGTTCACGTGTCTCCACCAGTCAAAGATAGTTGATATATCTAGGTTGAGTATTGGGTTACACTTCTGATTGAGCATTACCATACTTATAAAGCCTTTGATTAACATTTAAAAAAATTGTATAAAAGCAAAATGGAAAAGGGGGTACCGGATAGGGGTTTTCTAGGGAGGGGAAAGGGGATGGCATCTGAAATGTAAATAAAATATCCAATAAAAAATATCCAAAAAAAATTATGTTGATAAGGCAAAAAATTTAGGTATATAGTTTATCAGCAAATACTTATACTACATAACCTGCAGCACTATTAGAAGTCTTGTGATTTTGGTTTCTTATATCTGTGACGTACCTAGATTTTTTTTTTTTTTTTTTTTTTGGCATGAAGTGAGATCGTGGTTGAGGTCTTATTCATGATATATTTGTTCACACTGAGTTGTGTTTGTCTTTCTCTTAAAAATTGTATTTTCAGTAAGTTTTTCTGAAACCATTCTGTGTGTGGAAGTGCAGACTTGGTTTTCTGCTTTTAGATTCCAGTCCTATCGTCTTAATCAGAAGGACTAGCCAGGAATGTACAGCAGTCTAATATTGGTCATCATTGCTTAAGGTATACATTAAAGCAGGACTGCACAAGCTGTCTAATCCAACTTCCAGCTTTCCTCAGACTTGCGTATTACAGACTGTGTGTATCTGCTCTGCTACTCAGTTCTGAACTCATTAGCCTTTGGCATGTTGCTGACAGCCTGGCTGATGCATGGTGCACATCTGAAATGTGTGAAAAAAATGTCAGAAGCCTTTAAGTACAGTTTGAGACATAAAATGATAAAAGACAACTTTTATTCACATAATTTTTTTGGTAAATCTTTTCAATAGCGAACTATCCTGACAGATTTAAAACACAATTAGATAGCCTCTTTTAAAACCAGTCACACCCATATTTGCATGTGCATTGTCTGTGAGTAATTTTCCTTTCATGGAAGTTGTTACAGACTATTTCAAAATAACTAACAACGCCTCACAACTATTTTATTTTAAGACATGAGGTCACAACTTCCCTATAGGCTAATTTTTTTTTGTGTGTGAACAATGGTATATGTAGCAGCTTTCTATTTGTAGAACAGGCAAAGTGAGTTTTTAGTATTGTTGAGAAAGGCTTTCAGAGGTTGGGGAAGTGGCATTTAACTGTTGTAGGAATCTACAAACAACAAAAGCTATAAAGATTTATTTTTCAAAGCTCTATGTACTCAGTCTAATTTAGATGGGTAACATTGATAGAGCAGGTGTTTGCCAGATCACATGATTCCTTATGTGAACTAATGAGAATCCAGTGGTGTAAGTGCGTTCTGTATGTTCTGTGAGTTGGTGATGTTTGTGACATGGGTGTCTCATATTTGTTGAATTTGAAATATGAGATTTGGTGAAGAGGAAGGAACCAAGAAAGAAAGAGAGAGAGAAGGGGGTTGGGAGAGGGAAGGAGGGAGGAAGATCTAACAGAGAACTTGATTTTTACTTTATATGTGTCTGACTGGAGCCTTCACAGCCTTACCTAGTTCTTAACAATCCCCCTTCCTTCCTTAGCCTGTCTCCTTTCCTTCCTTTCCATCCTGTTCTTTCCTTCCTTCCTTCCATCTTTCCTTTCCATTTCAAACGCTGCAGGGTCAAACTCATGGCCTTGAATCTGCTAGGCAAGCATTCAACTGGTGAACTACATACCCAGACCTTTGGTGATTACTTTTGAGGCATCAAATTCAGTCAGGATTTAGTCAGAAAGAGATGTTTCCAGTGTATTATAGATGAATAGCATAAAAATCACATTGCATAGTCTTTCATTTTTAGTCTCATAATATCTGTTGATCTTAACATGGTACAAGGTCATTTATGCTCAAAATGCAGTGGTTTGCTTACTTACTATCTCCTTGCTTACGTCACTGTTCAAAGTGGCATCTTCAGAAAGCTGTGTGACAGATAGGGATTTCCATTGTCCACTTAATGAAACCTCCACCTGCTGCTGCTGCTGCTGCTGCTGCTGCTGCTGCTGCTGCTGCTGCTGCTGCTGCTGCTGCTGCTGCTGCTGC
>JANHMN010000013.1:33419238-33460267 GCA_030674055.1 Rhabdomys pumilio | reverse complement strand
GCTGCTGCTGCTGCTGCTGCTGCTGCTGCTGCTGCTGCTGCTGCTGCGGCTTCATTGTATTTTGATGATGAGTTGTTTATGTCAGCTCTAATTAGATGTCTCCTTTTGAATAGTTTTTAAAAAACAGTTGTCAGTGCCTTTGAGGCTCATTTTTTAAATTCTCAGATCACTTTTCTGCCTTCTTTAAAATCTTATTGAAGTATTCTCTCTCTCTCTCTCTCTCTCTCTCTCTCTCTCTCTCTCTCTCTCTCCCCCTTTATCTCTCTTTCTCTCTCCCCCCTCCCTCCCTCCCTCCCTCTATCCCTCCTTCTCCCCATTTCCTCCCCCTGCCCCTCCTGCCCTTCCCCCCACAAATAAGCTTAGAGAGAATACACTTTATTTTTAGTTTTTGGAGATTTTTACTTTTGTCTATCAATTTTGTCCTACTTTTGCCATCTTATTTGTATGTAGTTCCTTGCTGCAGCACCTGCTTTTTTTTTTTTCCTTTATTTTGATTTTTTTCTATTAACTTAGAAGCCAGACTTACTGAATTATATCTAAATTGAGAGAAATTTTAAGAAAGAACTTGAATTAAGTGACTATACACTGTGTTGATTCTCAGAAATCTCCATGTTTTAGATTTCTTTGATAGTGTTGGGTTGTAGATGAGGGCCGAGGGAGTGGTGACTGCAGAATGTGCTTATAATCGTTTGTTTATTATGTTGAGGTGGGCCTTTCTGTCTCCCAGCATGGCCTAGAACCCACCTTCCCACCCAGGGTGATTTGGAACTCAGTTATATTTATCAGGCTGGGCTTGAATTAAGCATTCTCTTGCCTTAGGCTTCTGAATGCTGAGATTACAGGCATGTAATCTCATGCCCTGACCTTGTATTGTCATTGCAAAAATACCAAATCTCATTTTTATTATGTAATTTGAAAAAGTGTAAGCTCAGTGAATGTTGTGGCAAATGTATTTCTGGGTATTGTGGGGTTGAGAAAACTACTAAAATATTTTATAAGGAAATATTAAATAAAGCCACCTAAAACAGATTTACTTTTCTTTTTAAATTAGGTATACGCATGTGTGTTTGTATAGGAGTACCTACATACAAGGAACTTGATTGTGGGGCCAGAAGAAGGTCTTGGAGCTGAAATTACACGTGGTTCTAAGTTGCCCAATGTGGTGGTCGGAATTGAACGCAGAATAATTTATGTTCTCTTGAGGAGTTTTTATTCTTTGAGTTCTCTTCCAATCTGCACTTTAGTCTTTGTTGTTTTTTAGTAGGAAATGCAGTAATAAGTTTATGTTTGATAATATATACATACACAATAGATTCTTACTTTCAAATGAGGTCTTTGGCATATTCTGTGTTGAAAGAGATAAATTTGAGTTGATGAAAAAGTCTTTCTAGTCAAAATTAAATTTTAATTGATATGAACAATTACAGATAATTGAATCGTACTATCATATCTAAATAGAGAAAAGTAATATTGAATTTTTAATAGAAAAGCATTGCAGAAGGTTTGCAGCAAACTTGATTTCATTGTTAGGTTTTTCCGAGTGAACGGATGCATGAAGTTATGTAGAATCCTGTCCTGTTAAGTTCTGGTAGTTACTTAACCTTTCTGAATGTACACACTAAGTATAAGGTAATAATTTCTACTTTCAGTGAAGTTACAATTTTGAAACGTATGATATATGGTACATGGATGTATATGAGGCTCTGACAATGCTCTATGCATATATAATACATAATATTTTAATGGGTAAAAGTTTAATTATATAGCTTAAATTTCTTTGAATTTGTTTAAAAGAAATTTTAACTGTACTTAAATTTCCACTTCTAATCTTTTAAAAATTACATAATCATGACTTTGAGGGAAATACCCATTTTTAAACAGGCCTATTCAGTTAAATGCTTTAGAAAAATGTGAACAGGATTTAATAAGCACCTGATAACCTGTGAGGGATCTTTTTCATGTAATAGAACTCTTACAGACTTGAAGTGCGTGCCTTAGTTACTCTATTTCAAAGAGAAATCTTGTGACTTGTATTACTTCCCACTTGGTGACATTTATTTCCAGGTGTCAGTTGGTAAAAGAACACAAAGAAAGCAATTATGAAGGTAGAAGGGGTTTTGGATTGAATTTTAATAGTGGGCTTACTTTACTAGGTTCTATTTATGGCTTGAATTTATAATGTCTTATAGATCATGAATCTAATACTGTCCTTTGATAGAGTAATGTAGGCGAGATCACTTTATGATCATTTTTGTTGACACTGTGGTAACTAAAGTACTCTGGAATAGAAATGGCTTTTTGTTGTGTTTCTTTAACAAAGAATCCTATTGCGAGGCTAAACTTATATGCATATATAGTATGTGTGTAAGTGTATCACATATTTATTTTTCATATGTATGTTGGTGGCTGTTCATTTGTATGTTGGGGTGCTCATGTTACTGCCTGCATTTGGAAGGGCAGAGGACAACTTGAGGGAGTCAGTTCTTTCAAGTCTTTGTAATCATATGCTGTTTTACTTACACACTAGCACACGTACACACAAACTCATGCACACACATACAAACTCATATACTCTCTTATATATTGGTAAATTTGTCTTTTTATATTATCTGGGTTTTTGGTACTGTTGTAAAGATGCTGGTTTTTACATTGAATTTCTGATTGCTCATTGCTGGTATATCAACGATTTGCTTTTATATTTACTATTTTATGCATATGTATGTGTGTGGGGGTTGCACATGCCACAGTGCTCATTTGGAGGTCAGAGGACATCTTTGTGTAGTTTAGTCTCTCATTCTTTTATGTGGGTGCTAGAGTCAGATTGCTTCATTGTGCTGCCTTGCTGTCCCCTGAATACATTTCAATAATTAAATGACATTTTTCTTGCTTTGTTATATGGCAAGAATTTTTCATATGATAATGAGTAGAAAGAATGAAAGAAATAGATATTTTAAATTTATGTTAGGCTAGGTCTAATGGCTCTAGGAGTAGAATACAAAGTATAGTAGAGTCTGAGACAGTAAGGTCACAATTTAAGGCCTATCTAGGCTAAATTCAAGGCCATTTTGGAAAAGTTCATGAGAACTGGTCTCAAGTGAAAAACAAACAAGGAGGGGAAAAAAATGAAAACAGTGCACTGGGAGCTTAGCCCAGATCTAGAATGCCTGTCTGGTGTCCCCAGGCTCTGGGTCCAACCCTAAATACCACATAGAATACAGTGAATGAAACAAACAAGGAAAAAAGAATGTTTCAGATTTTTGTAGTGTTTTTTATTTTTAGGATAAAGAAATGTCTGTAACTTATTTGTTGAGTTTTTATTTAAAATAGTGTTACTATTGTGTATGTTGAGGATCAAGCTTTGGGCCTTGTGCAGCTTAGGAAATGCACTCCCCAGCCCTTACTGAGAATTTTTATGATGAATATATGCTAGATTTTTAAGTACTTTTTGTATTTCTGAGATAATTGAACAATTTATATCATAAATTTTAATTAGGGGTGTGTCAGTGTGAAATGTGTATGAGTGTGCAAGTATTCAGCACATGTGGAGGTCATAGCATGACATCAGGGCTGTTCTTTATTGCCTCAGAAGTAAGTCTCTCATGGAGTTGGCCACTTGCCTTTTTCTTTTTAGCTAATAAGGTCTTGGGAACTGCTTGTTTCTGCCTCCAAGTCCTGGGGTTATAGGCCATGGCCTCCATTTCTGGCTTATGTACTTGTTGGGAGTCCAAACTGCCTCTTGCTTACAGAGCAAGCACTCTTACCCACTGTTCTGTCTCCCCAGTCCCCATAGATTCACCTTTGAAAGTTAAATCAACCTTATGTTCTAAGGGTAATGATTACTTTTTGTCAAGGAACATTATTTTCTTAAGAATTTTATGCATGTTTATGAGGAATACCTTATGAGTTTTTGTTACTTGTAGTGACTTTGTACAGTGACATCCTGACAACAGGATATGAGTTGAGAACTCTTATTTCTAAGTTTTGTTGACCTGATACTTTTTGCCTTTAGTAGAATTTGTGAGGCATGCCTCATATTTAGGTAAGGTTTTAAGATGTATCAAAATGTTTTAATTAGTTTAAAAAACATTTGTGTGTATATAGTGTGTATATGCATGTGTGTGTGTGTTTTGTATGCGTGTGGGCATGTATGTATATACAAGGGCACAGATTACAGATTATGTGAGAGACTTTTTCTGGGGAGATTAAACACTTAGACAGTGTTTAATGTGAGGCCTGCTCATCCCAGAAAACAAACGTACAACAGTCAAAGTTAACAGTTGCACTGAAGTCCACTTTGGTGAACCAATGAGTTTTTATTGGTTCTACTAGCAGGAGTATGTGTGAGAAATTACTTTCAGAAGCAAGGTGAATCAAAAGCAGCTGCATGACCAAAAAGCCCACTCCAGCACAGATGATGACTCAAGAAAGCAGTGACTCTGAAGCTTTCTATATAGCTTCCAGGCCGCTCAACAGGTCTGAGGAACCTCGATGACTTAGCTAGGCAGCATCTTCTCCAGCAGTTGGTTACTGCTTCTGTCACTCTGGTAGGACTCTGGCAACTCTTGTTAATGTCAGCTTTTCCCGACACATGAAGTTTGCTTAACTCCCAGTCATGAAGTCCCTTCTCATCTCTTGAAAGGAAGGTTTCAGTTCAGAAGAAACCGCTACACAATAGTACATGGTGGTCCCACATGTCTGTGAAGGCCAGAGTATAGGTAAACTAAGGTGTTGATCTTTGACTTCATGCTTGAGACAGGGTTTCTAGTTCATTGTTGCATAGGTCGACTTAGTTGGCCTGGAAACCTCGAGAATTCTTCTCTGTTCATTCCATCTAATCATTGGTGAGATTACAAATGCGTGTGCTACAGCATCCAGCTTTATATGGATGGGTTCTAGTGATCTGAACTCTGGTCCTTATACTTACACGGCAAGATTTTTATCCACTGAACCATCTTTTCAACTCATGGTTTAAAATTTAAATTAAATTTCTTTTTATTGGCATAGAGTTCTTTGTCTTGAGGCAGTTTGGTAATTAGTAAATCTTACAAAGTATTTGTCTGTTTTATCTCAGTTGAGTTGGCATGATGTTTGGTTCTTTTTATGGTTTTGAGAAGGGGTTCTCTGCACAGCCTTGGCTGTCTTGGAACTCACGTGGCTTTCTGCCTCTGCCTCCCAAGTGTTGGAATTAATGGTGTGTGCTTCTATTACCCAGCAAAGTTCAGAATTTTTTTAAATCAGTTTTTTCAAGGTCTGTAAGATCTAGTCTAATGCTCCTTTTGTTGCTCCTATTACTGTTATTTTGTACTTTTTCAATAATAACATGATTAATTATTTTATTGAAACTTTCAAATAATCAACTTTTTCTTTTGTTAATTTTTCTTGTTGAATTTCTGTTTTTCGGTCATTGACCTCTTTAAATATCACCACCACCACCACCCCCAGCCATGCCCTACTTATTTTGTGTAGTATTGATATGAAGACAGATAAGTGGTCAGAATATAAAGTCCAGAATTTGAACATAGATGGCCAGCTGAGTTTTGAGAATAATGCAGAAACAGTTTTGGGGGCAGGGAATGTCTTGTCAAAAAATAGGATAGCCAGATGTTATTAACAAACAAACAAACAAAAAATGGCACTATTTT
This sequence comes from Rhabdomys pumilio, assembly GCA_030674055.1. NCBI lineage: Eukaryota > Metazoa > Chordata > Mammalia > Rodentia > Muridae > Rhabdomys > Rhabdomys pumilio. The sequence continues at coordinate 33,454,625 of JANHMN010000013.1, read as the reverse complement.
TTTATTCCATACCTAAAGCAAAAATAATTTACTTCAAAGTATATATTTGAATATAAGAATCCAAACTATAAAATCCATAGTTAGACAAACAGAAGAAAATCTGTGGTCTCGGGTGTAGTCAGAGATTTTTTTTGAATTGCAAATAAGCCAGTATGAATAGTAAGAGAAAAACTTGTAACAAAGTAGACTTTATGAAAATACAGCACACACATGTGCAGTTCATGAATGAAGTCCAAGAGCATCAGTCTTCAGTAAGATACTGTCCAGCCACTGTAAGCTTCCATGTCATAGATATTGACCTGGGTAAAATGTAAAAAAGCAGCAGTATTAAATTCTGAAATAACTGGCAATCTTTTGCTGGTGGAGATTTGAAATGGCACACAATCTTTCTACAGTATACCTCAGAAGTGTCTTACAAAGCTGAGTGCACATGCCATATGATGTTGTGATAAACTCCTAAGGATTTCCTCAGGATGATTGAAAATAAGTGGTCACACAGAGATTCAGGATGCTCATGATTGCCTCTCTCCTTCAGTAGTGAGGCCTCAGACTGGAGCCTACTTAGATGAATTAGGTGGACTTACCGTGGTTGTCCTCATGAAAAGCAGTGAGCTCTTGATGCAGGGAGCAGTATGGGCGAACTATGAAAAGATATTGAGGGAAAGAATCCAGATATGAATCTGTACCGTATAATCCATACTGTATGAAAATGAAATCTAATCTGGAATGACAAGCAATTAAGTGGGGTCCTGAGGCTAGAGGTTGGCAGTCGAAAGGGACACTGGTTGCTGAGCTGTTTGGAGTCTCTGGGAAACTTCTTGATTGTGGTGACAGTTATGCAGGTATGGTGTCAAGGGTGTATCTCAGAGCAGAGCTTTTCCTTCCAGTAATGAGAAAACCTGACTGAACTTCAGTATCATCTACTAAGCATTTAAAATGCACATAACCTCTGCTCTATATAAAAGGAGTCAGCTACCAGCAGGAGGCCAGCTTCTTTGAGCTTTTGAAAGTTTCTAAAATGTTCTCAATTCCCATCTGGAGTTTGTAAATAATGTTTTCTTTATATTACTTTTCCTTTTTAAGACTCCCAGAACCTAAGCATCCAGAGTGTGCTCTCTGCTGGCCATTACTGGATTGTGAGGGTAATGAGCTAGCTCCTCTAACATGCAGTCTAGGTGACAGACAGATGCTGAGAGCAGTATATGTAAGTAAGCATTATTTGTAAGCTGAAGCAAATGCTGTGGCAACACAGGGTAGAAACTCAACCGTTTCCTGACCCTTCATCTTACTGTATGCCAGTACTTAGAAAGTTTGCTTTTCTAAAAGCATTGAACATTATTTAGAATAACAGAAAGTAACACGGCTAGTTTGGGAAACATATTTGCATACTGCACTTTTTAAAAGCATTTCTTCTTTGTTAGCATTTTTGTATTATTTTAAAAAATCAAGAAATCTCAACTTAATGTCAGTGACAACATATTAAAATATTTGTGTGCTTCCAGATTCTAAGTTTGTTAGTGTCAGTCATTTATCTGCTGTGTATTTAGTGTTCATCTGTGTTTAGGAAATTCAGGCTTATAGAACATTAAGCACTTTAAACTCTACAGTTTCTCAGAACCATTAGCATGTCTATTATTACTCTTAAGATGGAGTTATAAGATACAGAGAGATTCAGTTTGACCACTAAACCTCTTTTCCATTGGCCTCTATTTCCATGAAGAGGAATGTATCTAAACAAGTAACTTGTTGTCTTAAACATAAGCAAGTGCTTCAGTAGCACTAAAGATATCATATGGCATATTTTAAAGGTAACAATCTGTAAAAGGAGTTTATATATGATTTTGTTGTTTATATATAGCAAACTTCTATTTTACACTTATGTAGTAAACTTAGAAATAGTTATTCTCCATTTGTGTGTCTCGCTGCTAGGTGAAGTGAAATGTCCTATTCTTCTTCTGTTTCAGAGCAGAGTAGAAGAGATGACTTAGAAGCTTTAGGCCATATGTTCATGTACTTCCTGAGAGGCAGTCTTCCTTGGCAAGGCTTAAAGGTAATTGTCTTTTTGTATTTCTTAGTTGGAGTTCACAAAATGTGTATCAAGACTTCTGCTACAATTGAGTAGCATTGTTGTACTCTTCTTTCCTCCCTCAGGCTGACACATTAAAAGAGAGGTATCAGAAAATTGGAGACACGAAGCGAGCCACACCGATAGAAGTGTTGTGTGAAAACTTTCCAGGTAATGAGCGCGATGATGTTCATATTGAAACATGCTTATGCATAGAAAGAAGGTCAATTTTCATTGTTTAAGTTTACATACTTTTTGTGTGCTTTGAAAAACATGACTTCTGTAAAATGATTACAAAATTGTCAACAATTACTGTATAGACTAGAGGAACAGTTTGCTCCACAAGATAGCATTACATGAAGAAAATTCCATCTTTCAATTATGTTAAGACAAATTTAAGTCATGTTTGCTTTAACAATTCATTTTTATAAAGTTGAAATACAATTTAGTTTACTGTTATTAGAGTCTCAATATCAGGTTTAGCAGGTTATTAAAATATTAATTTTATTTTCAGAGTACTATAAAACCTTATTTACTAACTTTAGGTAAATATTATGTTAAAGAACTCTATGCATTTTGAAAATAATTCTCCTTTAAGCACTTACGGCAACTCACAAGCAAAGCTTTACTTAAATAAGGTTCCTTAATCCAAAATAAGAAATGATAATGAATTGTTAATTAAAATTTTATGTTTGAGATAGAAGCTTATTAAGTTACCCAGATCTGTCTGGGCCTTGCCCTGTACCCAGGTTGGCCTGGGACTTGCTCTCTTACTGCTTTAGCCTCTTGAGTAGCCTGTATCACCAGTCATAGCTGTTGGTAGTTACTAAATATCTGTTGTGGCTTGCACAGCAACATGAAGTGCAAAGAAGACTGACCTCCTTCAAGATTGAGGTCTTATATCACTGGTCACTGACTTGTCTCTATAATGGAATTATAGTAGCAATAGAATCAGTGCTTGGAAATAGCATGTATTTCTTTATTCATTGCTAGTAAATTTTATTTTCTTTCTTGCTATAATTTCTATAAATGGGAGATCTTACAATGTTGGTTTCAGTTCTAGAAGTTTAGGTTAGGACTGATTATCTTAGCACCTCCATTTTTCTTGGAGAATTGTGTATAGCCTCACTAATGCAGCATTCATTCTGCCTAACCTATGGTGAAGATTAGAAATGTTGTTCCATATGGGCGAGTTAGAGTATATTGCTGATACTGACGGAAACAGCTACCTAGTGCAAATGTTCTCATGTGAACACTTTAGCAGGGTTTTAAATATATTTTAAAATATGCACGAAGTATGCCTTGTGATTAAACAATCATGTATCACGAGCCACTATTCAACCTCTAGTGCAGTTCAAGGAATCTATTCAAAGGTCATAAAAAAAGTTCTAGCTTTTGGTAATAAATGTTGCAAACATGACAGTTAAACTAAATGTCTTACTTCTTTTCTTCTTGTTTCCATTCTCCCTTTCTTCCCCCTTTTTAGTTTTGGTGTAATTGAAAGATTTTAACTGAGATAGAATTTGGTTAACTTTGTATTTAGTATCAAAGAGATATATAGTCAGGATTGTTTTTATTTCCTTTCTAGAAGAAATGGCAACATATCTTCGTTATGTGCGAAGGCTAGATTTTTTTGAAAAGCCAGACTATGATTACCTAAGAAAGCTTTTTACTGACTTGTTTGATCGCAAAGGGTATATGTTTGATTATGAATATGACTGGATTGGTAAACAGTTGGTGAGTACTTTATGCTCTTATTATAGAAGATTATTCACAGTATTTTTAATAGTACAGAATACTCATTGAAGATTGATGGCAGTTTGTAAGGAGTTCCTCTTATTTCCTGTTGGGGACATTTCTTCAGGGACACCATACTTGGAATTTTATATAAGTTCTATTACTGAATTTCCTGCTTTTTATAAAAGGGTGTTGAGTTATTTTGGGTTTTATGCCTTAATTTGCTTTTTGGAATCAAATATAATATTTTTATATAGTATTCTTATGATATTTCTCTGCAGTAACTTATTATGTTCTGCTTTGATCAAAGTTAAGAATTTTAACAGCTTCTCTGAGTCAAGATATTAAGTTCATACTTTTATTATTTAATAAATATTTCTTTAGTTTTGTAAACATGAATTTTATTTATTAATTCTGGATATAAGATTTATAAATACATTTTTGTTTTTAATATGAGAAAGTAACTTTAATAAGAACATTAAACCAGTGGTTCTCATTCTGTGAGTCACTTTGGGGCCGAACAACCCTTTCACAGGGTCACATAACCCTTTGACAAGGGTTGCATATCAGATATCCTGCATATCAGATATTTACATTAGGATTCATAACAATAGCAACATTACAGTTATGAAGTAACAGCGAAAATAATTTTCTGGTTAGGATCACTACAACCTGAGGAACTGTATTAAAGGGTCGTAGCATTAGGAAGGTTCAGAGCCACTACTTTATTCACATAAAAGTTAATACATTAAAAAATACTTAAATGTTTTTAAAATACTTGAAAATGTAGCTCTGTTCCTTTTGTTTTGTCTGGTAGTTTTTAATCAGTGTACTTGAATAATATTGCTTCTTGAAGACTTACTAGCTTAGCGGTATCATTTATTGATTCATTGATTGTTTTAAACAGTTAATGAAAGTTTAGATGGGAATTCTGAAGCAGGCTATTCCAGCACTAATTGTTGTTTTTGTTTAGCCTACTCCAGTAGGTGCAGTCCAGCAAGACCCCGCTCTGTCATCGAACAGAGAAGCACACCAACACAGAGATAAGATACAGCAGTCTAAAAACCAGGTTTGGTGCCTTTATGGATATGAAACCTTTTAGTGACTTTCATTGTCAACATGTGCATTTCTGTTCAGTGGGTAACACATATACACACATATACAAGCATCGATACTCGTGCTTTCAGGAAACCTTCAGTTCTCACACTAGTCTCAGATAACCATCAGTTCTTAATTCATGGTAAGAATTAGTCAAAACCGAGTCATGTTTGGTGATTAAGAACGGAAGTGTTAGAATTATAACAACATTTGCTCTCTCTCTAGTTAGTTTAATAAGTTATTTATTAAATTTCAGCTGTTTAAAGTGATTTTTTGTATGTGTGTTTAGAAATACAGAAGCAAAGAATACAGTTTATAAAAATGGTTTAAACTGAGTTGAATAGGTGCAGTGTTCAGAGCTCACTTATCCCTGGAAGCAGACATAATGTGAATGTAGTTTTGTTTCACCTTATTTAAACTCATTTCTCAAGGCCGGTTCTCTGACCTGTAAAATAGTGATAATACATGTCAACTTCTAGAATATAATATATTCTCAGTAATTCTGAACTCAGGGATGGTGTTGCTATCTCATAACTTTTACAGTAAATGCACAAATAACTACGTTTTGAAATAAACTGTACCACTTGAAATATATTAGTAAAGTGCCATATACATTTGCATATTTAATACAGAAAAGGTTGTTTGTTTACTTAGTTTTGAAGTGACCCTGCATAGTAAATGCACTTCTTTTAGACAAATAACTAAAGTAGATTTTAAGAGTAGTGAGCAGGAGACAGAGGAGGGAAGAGCAGAAAGGTTGGGCAGGGACAGGCAACAGAAAAGCAGAAGCTAAAAATCACGAACGTTTGTTTGAGAAGTATCAGTCAAGTAGTGTGCTTGGCACAGAGGTACGTTGAAGACAAGCATGTGACACTGAGGAAGAGTGCGGAGGGAGCTCTTGTTTCCCGGGGAGGGAATGGATGCATCTCCAGTCCTTCGGCTGTGTTTTCTTGTCCTTTTTGGCAGGAGGATTTTCAGTTTGCTTAAGAATTTTACTGTCTTCTAGAATCTGAGCATGTCTAGAAATTCTTTGGTTTAGCCCTGCTTAGATTCTGTCTAGCTGCTTTTTATTCTGACTTCTTTTATCCTGTTAAAGTTCAAGTGATGATTTAAACAAAATAAAAACTAAAGGATAGCGTACCATTTATTAATACTCCACTGCATTAAATATTACTGCACTTATTCAACAGTATGTATGATAGCCAATTTAGAAAGATTTGTTTTTAAAGTTTGACGTAGGAATATTGTCACAATTGAAAGTCTCATGATTTAATTCAACTGTAAAATATAATTAGTTGATAGCTTGAGTAATCTGACAAGATAACTATGTAAGTAGAGGACTTAGAAGTTGAGACTTGGTGTTTGTATCTTCTAAACTAGAGTTTATTTCTTGGGTATTTCTGAAGATTGGTTCTCTCTAAATTTTTCTGTTCTAGCTATTGGATATTGTAGTAAGGAAAGCCTTTACTTTTTAATTGCATCATAACTTAAAGACTTTTAGGCTTCTAACTTCTTATTTCAGACATAGTTGGTCATGTAAGCTTTCGAAGGGGGGAGTCTGTGTTTTATTTGTAGTTCTTTTTGCATTAAAGCAGGGAAGATTTTGTATGTGTGTATAATGTTTCAGTGAATCCTTTGGAATAGGGCTATGTATAGGATTTGAGACTTAAATATGTAGTCTCTTCATTAAAGAAAAGTTGTTTGCATAGAAAAAGTTTTGAAATATCTGTGCATCAGTGAACAGTGTTTTATGAGAGACTCTATGGTTCACAGTCCAAAAAAGGAAACAGGCAAATTTTTTAAAAGCTCTGAGCACTGTAATGCCTGCAGACAGAGCAGTCAGTGGCTGAAGTTCAGGGTGGCTACAGGTACATGTAAAACATTAAGTCCGGATTAGTATATATACAGAAGGAGAGCACATAGTTGTTATTGCCAGTTGCCACAGCTGTCTCAACTTTTATTTATTTCATTGTTAGTTACAAATCCACTAATCCAGAGAGTGATGAAAAGACAGAACTCTTATGGTGGTTTTGATGGCAAACTTCATGCCATGAGCTATGTAACTTTTTACTGTACAGCTTAATTTAGGAAGCTTACTCCCAGAGTGTCTTCCCACATGCCCTTCTACTTATATTTGACATCTGTTCCACAAAGGTTACTCTGGCTTCTAGTGTATTTAGGCTTCCTCTAGCCCAGCATAGTTGGCACTTGTGGCAAGATTTTGTGGAATTTGGTTGAAAAAAAAGAGCACCAGAGACTTTAGAATATTTGCAGTTAGTGTCAAGAGCTTGGTGGCATTATTGAAGCTGGCTCTGGTTGGAATCCTCACTCTGCTCTTTGCTAGGTCTCTGGTCTTAGGAGAGTGTTGATGCCAGTGTCTTTATCCATGAAAGGAGGGTGATTCTGTCTAAAGTTACTAATTCTGAACCATGCTTTAAGAACTCTTCCTTCTGTTAGTGCTTTCTGCATGTTCCTAAAATAGAGAAATTGACTGTTCTAAATTCTGCTAGTTCAGTGTTAGTAGCCTGTGCTTATTACCATACAGATTTTCCAAGGGAGTCTAAAAACATCCACAATTTTCACTCTGTTTCGTAAAAGAAGGTTCTTTAGTTAGAACCAAATTGAGAGAGAAAAAAAAAAAAAACAGCAAAGAGATTTATAATTGTGGGATTGTCACTTTTAAAAATGTTTGTTACTTCTCACAGTATTGGGCATAGTTGCTTTTCGCTTTTCAGAGATCTTTGCCATTTTTTCCTGTTACACTTACCATAGAAACAGAATACAATGAGACGCATTTCTTAGGATCTCAATATTTTAAGGATTATTTTTTTTTTCACATTGCTAAAAAATAGCTCCTCGTGGAAGAACCATTGAGGACTTCTGTAAGAAAACGCAGTGGCAGCCTTTGGTGCACTCACGTCCGTTCTCCTTCCCTGGTTCTTGGCACATTTCATTTATGAACAGTGGAAGATATTCCATCAAAGAAAAAGGAGCACCAGAGACTTTAGAATATTCGTAGTTAGTGTCTGTGGAATCTATGATGGAATCTATGACTTCCCAAACCCTTTTACTTCTAAAATATTATGTCTCTAACTTGATTTATTGCTGATCATTACTCAGTTCAACAATAAAAATTTATCTTTCATCTTCAGAGATAAATAACTGTATGTATTCTAACTTCAGAATAGTAAGGTTATTTTAATTTTCCTTTTATACATATGTTTTGTAAATTATAAGGATGAGATGTTTAACATATTGGGTTTTTCTTCTTCCATGCATGGCATATGCATTAAATAAATGGCAGTCGGCAGACCACAGGGCAGCTTGGGACTCCCAGCAGGCAAATCCCCACCATTTGAGAGCTCACCTTGCAGCAGACAGACATGGTGGCTCGGTACAGGTATTTTCTGATTTTTGCATGAGTGATTATTCCCCAGATTTATACAACTAACCTTTTTTGAGCTCATGGCATGATACTCTATCCTCATGAAAGCTTGTTGCCGAATTCTATCCATAACTCTTCCTTTGTTATTTAACCAACAACCAAAGTTAACATGATCCAGAAAGACTGCCAGGGATACTGCAATTTTGCCTTGGTTTATTTTTGCAAGTACATGCAACAGTATTTAAGTCATACTTGTGGCAAGTTAGAAAAAGTGAACTGTAGCGTGAGTAGAGCTGGATTGTTGAATAATAAGCTGATATCTTTATTAATTCTCTGAATAATAGAACATTTACAAACCTTTTTCCCCTTTACTGACTTTGCATCCTTTGAGTTTCACTCATATCTATCTAAACTTTTTTATCTGTACTCCTTGGAACACGCCCCTGTCTGGACTTCCAGAAATAGCTGCTGTGTTATACATTTATAAATACTTAGTAAGCCATGGTTTCTACATATTTAAAGCAGATTCTTACTTATAGCTTGCTTCTTTCTGTCACTTCCTCTCTGAACAGCTAGCTGCTACTCTGAACTGTCCCAGCCTTTAAGTGTAACTACGTAGATGGGACTGCAGAGACAGGAAGGCTGCAGCCTTGTAGGTGTCTCTTTATGCAGTTATTTAAATGCTAGTGTAAAGTCACCAACAAACATTACCTCAACCAGTTTCAGTTTGAAATCCTTATGTTTTTTGATTTTGTTGCTCAGTATATTTCCACTTGAATAATTTTCTGTTTTTATCAATTTTTCATTCTTTTTAAATATATTATTAATCAACTGAATCTGCATTTTATTTAACTTTTAAAAATAAGTTCAACATTGAGTCTTAATCATCTCTTTTGTTTCTCACCATTTCATTTCAGAGATAAATTCTATAACCATCCATTTTTATATATAAATGGATTTTTAGTAATATGCAGTAGAAAAATTTGAATAGTTGGAGTGGCAGACTTAGAGTGCCTGAATTCATATCATTGGAAAAGCTAGGTGAACAAAGTGTATTGAATTTGCATAAAATACTCGTGTGTGGTTTTCCTTGTTTCTGAGTTCCTTGTTTGTGTTGTGCAGCACAGTTTGCTAGTGCTCAGGGCGACCTGCAGCAGCTGAGGCTCTGATAGAAATCTGTTCTAGATAACATCATTTCAAATCTTGTTTTCCTGTCCTCTTAATCATCTCGTGTGTCTCCTGGGAGGAATTAGTTTGATGTTTTTATCACTTTAGTAGTTTGTGCTCTATTTATTTTTCCCATAGAGAACTTGTACTTTTTCTTTTTCTTTCTCCAAAACTTTTCTGTCTATTGAGACTCCATCCAGCTTCATCTGATTTTCAGTGTATGACCAATTTATCCAGTAGAGTTCTAGAAATAGGATGACTACATAGGTAAAATAAGGAATTATGCTCATTCTGCTGATTGCATGAATGTGTTTTCAGTCTGAAACCAACTTAATACAGTGAACATTTTTAAAAGTTAAATGGGTAATTTACTGATACCTCAAGTGTGGCAGTGCCAGAGTCTTACCTCATTGCAGAATCAGGACTGACTTTATTTGAAAATCATCTTATACACACTCCAGATTACTTGATTGTTATGATTGTATATACTTAGACTAAGGAGGGTGTAAGTTAAAACTAAGTTACAGACAGTTATGAGCTGCCGTGTGTGTGTGTGTGTGTGTGTGTGTGTGTGTGTGTGTGTGTGCGCGCGCGTGCGTGCGTGAGCTCTAACATGAAGCTTCACTCCCAGCCTTAATAGACTTTCCCTAGTCAATCATACACTCTCATCCCCATCCCCTGACCCCCAACCACTGTATTTTTTTCTGTGGAACAGTGAAGCACTGTTAAACTTTTTAGGCTATTTAGAATTGATAGAATTTCTTAAAGTTTTTGACTTAGAGACACATCATAAAATAGCTCTTATTTCTAGTATGCTGTGCGTGTACTATATGTACATTTTCAAGTGTGTGCACATTTGCACACGTGGAAGTTGGAGACCTATGAGAGATACCTTCTTCACTTGATTCCCTCGGGTTTTGAAACAGGGTCTTTTCCTCAGACCTGTGGCTTACTGATTGGCTAGGCTGGCTGGCCAAGGAGCTCTAGAGATCCGCTTGTCTGTGCTTCACCGATGCTGCAGTTACAGATGTTTACTGTCTGTACCTCTGCTTCTACACGAGCATTAGGGAGTCCATCCATGGATCCTCATGTATGCATTCATTGTAGCTATTCTACTGACTGAGCCATATCCTTACCCCTCTGATGAGCTTTTTTTTTATTTTTATTTTATGTGAATTGATGTTTTGCCTACATGTATGTATGTATGAGGGTGTCAGATCTTAGAGTTACAGACAGACATGTGTGAGCTGCCATGTGGGTGCTGGGAATTGAACGCAGGTCCTCTGGAAGAGCAGTCCAGTGCTTTTAACTGCTGAGTCTTCTCTCCAACCCCCTGATAAACTTTTAATAGGAGCTTGAATCTTGAACGCTATACCTCTTCTAAATAATAATAACCTAACAGACCAAATATGCAGATACTTGGTATACTAGATATACCAAATTGATATAGTGGTTAAGAGTACAGTAGATTTAGGTTCATGTTTTGTGTCCTGGATTATTTATCAGTGAAAGAAAGGAGGATATTAATGATATTTTTACCTCTTGGTTTTACTTTGAAAATATTTTGCATAACAACTGAGGGTTTTGAAGACTAGCTAAGTAGAATCAAGTGCTTTTGTAAATTAATGAGCAACTCTATTGTCATTTCCAGAAAGTGAAGTGTGAGGACATAGCCAAGAGAAAATATTGTCAAATTCGATTTTTTCCTTTTTATATTTCTTTAGTGAAATAATAGAAATATGTAGCCATACATTCAGTAAACCCTGGTAGAATATTGAAGAAGAGATTAGTCTATCCAAAGATGCTGTTTTGAGTCTGTTCTTATCTGTGTATGTTTTGGAGAGCCCCTGATGAATTTAGTGTGCACATCTTTGTTAGCCCATAGAATCATTGTAATGAATATGGATGGGAAAGAGACCTACCCATTTATATTTTTGACTATTGATTATTCAGAAATATCTTAAGTGATTCTTAGGAGCGAGGCCTTGTCCTGGGCTCTTAGAATAAAAAGAAGAATGGAGAGACAGAATAAACTAGCCCAGCGCTAGGGGAATATGTAGGAAAATGTACCTAAAAGTGGCTGGATTAATGACTTAAATTTTAATGTAAAAAGTGCTCTGAATACAAAAGAATCAGTAGCAGTTATTAGTTAAAGAAGGCAGTAGGGCAAACAAGTGTCCGATGCGTAAAGTTGTTGAAGAGAGGGTTGCCTTGAGGAATTGAACTCAGTCCTTCTGGGTGTGTGAGAAATGAAACAAAGAAGCATGTAGATTGTAAACTGTGAAGGACACAACAGTGCTTGTTAAGTTTGAATTTTACTCTGAAGATACTGGGGAGACAGAAAGATTGTGTAAGACTAGTCATGGTGGTGCGTGCTTGTAATCCCAGCGCCGAGAGGCAGAGAAAGCTGGGCCGCTAGACTAGCGAGCTGGGCCGCTAGACTAGCTAGCTGGACTGGAGTCAGTGAGTTCTGGATTCATAAAGAGAACCCTTTTCAACAAAGAAATTGGAGAGCAATAAAAAAATCGATACCTGATGTTAACCTGGCCTTCATAAATATGCAAAAACACATATACAATTTTGCACACTACCTACACACATGCACGCACACTTGCACGTGTACACACACATCCATTGTTTGTGTCTATCTTATTTTCTGTGACTATTCATGTTGATGTGCATTTGTGATAGTCCCACATGTTGGCTGCTGCAAGCACTTTGCTAGTAAGCATGGATGTTCGCGTATGTGTAGTGTCCTGGCCGAGGTGTTTGGGAATATACTTAGCAGTAGTACAGTGGGCTGATATGGTAATTCTGCTTTTTGTTTTTGCATTTCATCTTGATTTCCACAGCAATTGTACAACTTTACTGGTCCACAAGAAGGGTATAGGGCTCCTCCTTCCCACCCCTTTTCTTATTAGCTATTGCTGATGGATTTCTTTTCTTTTTCTTTCTTTTAAGACAGGGTCTTACTGTGCAGATACAGGCTGTCAACCTCAAACTCCCAGACATCTGCCCGCTTTTGCTTCTCAATGCAGGGATAAAAAGAATGTGTGTGTCTTTATTCCTGGCCTTTTATTTGATGCTAGCTGGTCTGATTCAAGATGAGATGGAGTGTTGATGTGGTTTTCATTCCCTATTCCTAGCCACTTAAGGGTCTTGGGTACTTTTCATGCATTTACCAGTCATTTGTATTTATTTTCAGAAAAGTGTTAAATTAATTTGCCAATTATTGCTTTGAACGCTGGTGTTTTAATTCTTTATAATTTTTTTTAATAGAGTAGAATAGGTTAGATATTAACCTTTATTCAGATGCATAATTGACAAACATTTTCTCCATAGGTTCTTTTCATTTTGCCACTTTCCCTTTCTGTGCAGAAGTTTTCTGATTCCATCCAGTCACAGCTGACAGGTTACGAAGGGTTTTCCAAAATATTCTCGCTGTTGTCATTGTCTTGAATGGAATGGTTTTCCCTTTCTTTCCATGTGCAGCTTCAGGGCTTCTGATTTTACATTAGGGCTTTAGTCCCTTTTAATTGTTTTACAGGAGGGTTGATAGAGATCTTGTATGTGCAGATACCCAGTTTCCAAGCACCATTTGTTTACCAGGCTGTCTTTATTCCAGTGTATGTGTGGTTGTAACTGCACTAGGTTTGTGTCTGGACTTTTTATTGTATCGCATTCTGTGCGTCCATTTTTGTGCCAGTCCCCTGCTGGTTTTATTATTAGGTTTTGTATTATAATTTGGCATCAGTGCCTCCACCTTTGCTCCTAATGCTCAGGACTACTGTGGCCATTTGAGGCCATTGTACTTCCTTGTGAGTTTTAAGGTTGTTTTCTGGTTCTGTGGAGAATGTCATTTAAATTTTGGTAGGGATTACATTAAACTTGTAATATATTTGGTCAGATAGCCATTTTTCTAATATTGTTTTTGTGAATTTATGATTATGGGAATTCTTTCTATTGTCTATATCTTAAATTTATCTTTTTAAAGTTTTAAGTTTTTGATTGTCTTTCATTTCTTTGCTTAGTTTGATTATGAGGTATTTGTACTTTGAGGCTCTTGTGAATAATGAGGTTTCCTCTGATCTCCTTCTCAGGAAGTATGTTACTGGTATAAAAGAACTACTGCATTTCAAGTGCAGATTGTATACCCAGCTACTTCACTGAAATTGTTTCATAGATGTAAAAGCTTTCTATTAGAAAGATCTTTTGAAGTATAGAGCTCTTATCAGCAAATGGGGATCATTTCTTCCTTTCCAGTTTGTATGCTTTTTATTTCTTTCTAATGCTGTATTGATCTAGTCAGAACTTTAAGTACTGTATTGAATAGAAGTAGAGTGAACAGACATCTTTATGTCTTTATAATCATTCGCGATTCCAACTTAGTACAGTGTTTGTTGTTAGAGCTCTTATGGTATGAGGCATGCTCCTTCTATTCCTTTGTTTTCAGAGCTTTTGCTATGAAGATATGTAGAACTTTGCTAAAGGCATTTTCTATATCTAGTGAGATACTCATGTGATTTTCTCCCAAGAATATTTACATATAGCATTACATTTATTAATGTGTATATAGTAAATCTCTTGTGCATTCTCTAATAATAAAGTAAGTTTAATCATGAAGTATGATTCTTTTTAGTGTTTTTTTCAATTCAGCTCAAGAATTTTTGCATTCATGTTCATCAGGGAAAGTTGGCTTACACACTGCTCTTTCAGTGGTGACTAGAGTCCATGGGGACTTGAGTTACAGTTGGTTTTCTTTACCCATTTCCTTCCCTTAAAATTACAGAACATTACATTATTTTGGCCTTTTTCTTTATGTTCTATAGTTACTGGTAGTATATTAGTGGGCTCTAACTGACCTTAAGTGAGTGTATTTCTATATTATGTATATTTTTTAATTTCCTCTGTTATATCAGTGTGTTTTGTTCTTCCCAAATGGTCTTGGGGTTGAGTTCAAAGTAGGCTGCTATTAAAAACAAGCTGAAATACACATCTGAGCTAACCAGCAGACATAAAACTTGCAAGACATGAAAGGGCACAGTATATCCAGGAGACCCTAAGTTAGTGAAAGAGTTGAAATGTCAAAGAATCCAAAAGTCTACTTCTAAAAACAACCAGTCATTGCTAGATGGCCAAATTTACAATAAGAAAATTAATTTATGATATAGAAACAAAAATCAGCAACATAGACTAGAAAGCAGACCACAAGGATTATGTTTATATACTCTGGGATGTCTAAATATTCTAGCCAGAGATGTCTCCTTAGTGTATTGGCAACTTGGAGGAGCAAGCATAGCATTCAGACTTATACAGCCAGACCAGTCTTCTATGGTTTGTTTTCTTTTTGAGACATGGTTTCTCTATGTACCCTTATATATAGCTATATAACTAGGCTGTCCTCGAACCTACAGAGAGTCAGCCTGCCACTGACCCCGTGTGTTGGGATTAAAAGCATGCACCATCACACGTGGCAATTTCTACACCTTTAAAACCTGCCCAGCATTGAATTCTGTTGGAGGCTGCAGATGTCAAGCAGTCCAGTGGCACTTCAGAGTTCTCAGTCCTATGACAATGAACCTTGTGGCAGATACATGGTTTCAGAAGATGACTTGTCAGCTGATGACTGGTTTAGGCTTCTTGGAATCCACAATAATTCTTAAGTGATAGGTCAAGCTCTTAGTGATTGAAGGTGGTTTACTAACTCCTGTACCCTGTGCTGCCCAAGCTGAGGCTGCTGACTCTCTCTCTCTATGACTGCCTGCTGTAATTATCTCTTACTTAATGCTATGTGGGGTTGGTTCCAGGCTCCTGGACCTATGATTGTTCCTTGTTATCAGGCTCCCAGGGTAATTTAGTCTTAAACACAAGGTTCCCTCTGTAAGTTGCTACCTTTCCACAGCACTCCAAAGGCACGGGGAGTGGCAGCTACACTGCTGACTTGTTACACAAGAGAGGTCCCTGTCTAACTAGAACTGTGGACTATTTTTAAGGTTTGTCTAAACTGAATGCTGGTTCTTTGGGTAGGATTGCTAGTTTCTTTTCACCAAGGACTCCTTTCTTAATTTCTTCCTCGGGGGATTTGTGTGGAGCAGTGCAGGAGCTGTGCTCTGTGCCCTTCCTCCCTTGGACTATGCAAGAGGTGTTTTTTTTTTTTTTTTTTTTCCCTCTCTCCTATATCTGTATTTGCCATTGGTCCTATTACTTTGTGACTTCCATGTTTTTCCACTGTATCTATTTGGAATGGAGTCTAAATTTTGTTTTCTTGACTCTTCATGGTGTCGCAAAGAAGCAGTTTTAGTCTGTTATTTTACCTTGGAAGCTTAAAGATTACTTTGATAGACTTGATTAAGGAGAGGAGTATGAGTCAGAGTCTATAAAACAGTCTATACCTGAAGCTGAGTGTGTTAGCTCATGCCTGTAATCACAACACTTAGGAGGCAAAGGGAAGACTGTCCCCAACTTCAAGGTTCATAGTCTGGGTTTCAAGTGTCTTTAAAAACCATTCTGTAGCTGAGTTGCATGACTGAGAACTAGAGGGGAGAGGAAGTAATGTGGTTGGATCCGGGGACTAGGAAAGAAAGAGTGCTGTTGCCACCCCAGTCTGCTGTGCTTTTCCTTGGTCGATCATCTCTCTGAAACTAGGTTTGAAATGTACCCGTCCTAACAGAGAAGAGTGGCACAATCCCATTGTAGCCGCACTCTCATTGCAGTGCAGCTACACTCAGCTCACCACCATTAAAATAGATTCTATAATAGTTGGCAGCTGTAAGCAAAAGGAAGAAGAAAAATAGCAAAGATTCTAGTGTGCTGAATGACCATCTTTATATTTGGGAAGTTTTTATTTGAGCCTTATGAATGATCTTGTTTTGAGAACCTGAGCCAAGACAGTTATAAAATCACAAATCATGCAGAAAGACAAGTGCAGCCAGGTACTGTTAAAGAAAATGAAAAGAATATATAAATTGCTGTAATACATTGTTTGATTTCTTTACATGTATACTATCAGGTTCAAATATAGATAATACTGATAACTAAAAAATGATGTGAACAGAAGTATCTTGCAGTGTAGCAAATATACATGGTTCAGTGTGAGAAGAGTAATTTTCACTTTGCAGAGTTTTCCATTATGCTAATTATGTATAGGCTTTTACTAAAAACACTTCTAAAACAAGTCTCAAGTTTTCTGTATCAGATCTTCAATAATGCACCGTTAATAGTGAGGAACAAAATTGAGTGACTATTATAATTCCATCTTCTCTGGATAGTTTTCTTGGGTGCTGACATCTGCAAAAGAGCATTTGTAGAAGGATGTAGTAATTGTTTCTATTATGTAAATAATTCCACACTCATTAGTTTAGGAAGTTTCCTGGTGAGTCTCATTGGTATGAATCAGTATGATTCATTAATTGTAATCTCCTTTTTTAATAACAGATTTCGATAACCTCTCCAAAGATTTGAATGTCTCTATTAGTGAAAGTTGATAATCTTCCTTATCTTGGTTGAAAGACAATGAAAACTAGTTATGGCAAATCATACCTGTAGTCCACAGAGTGCCATTTTACTGTGGGCTCTCTCTAGAATAAAAACTATCAATTATGCCCTAGTTATACTTTTTAAAGTATGTAGTAATTTATTGTTTACTGGCTCAGGTTCTATACACTCTAAAACATTATTTTAACTATCTTATCTATCAGTGTGGGTTTTTAATGAGTGTCCTAGAGAAAGATTTTATATGTTTGTGTGTATGTTTTAGTATTTCTGATATATTTATTGGTTACATGTCTATCTGATTCATTGATATTGTGAACCTGTGATTTTATAAGTAGCTTTATAAATTTTTTATATTTAGAAAGTACGAATTTGGCTTTGAAAATCATTGCCTATGAGCTGGGCATAGAGATGGGAGGCAGAGAGAGAGCAAGCCTGCACTGTCTTATCTGCCTGTGGGTGGCTTGTTTTGGAAGTTGCTTGTGGGCTCTCTCTTCCTGTCCCTTTGAAACATGGTAGTAAGAATATAGTCAACTTAATTTCTTAATACTGTGATAAGGGCTTTTTGTCCCAAAGTTAGAATGTCAAAGCAAATATCTTTAAGCATAATAATAGTAAACTATAATCTGTTGATATTCTGAAATGCCAAACTTCAGATTATCTGTCATTTTTATAAACTTTGCTGAAAAGAAGTCAACCTGCAGAACTCTGATACTTCAGTCTTTCAGTTCAGTGATAACTCTAGAAATGCCAGCTGAGTAGATCCAGTCTTTAGAATTTGACTTGTGAAATGAAAAAAAAAAAAAGTGTTTGCTTAGTTAATTGACTCGGGCTTGTCTATAACATTATGCCTTCATTTCTGCTTTGTAAAGTACCTCTGCAGAAGGCTGGCTGATAGTGGTGACGGCCCCACTCCTTGATCTGTGGCTGTATGTACTGAACTCCATTTCAGCCTGATAGTTAATAGACACTGCCATTTTCCATTTCATAGTCTAGGACATCGAGATTTAGCAAGATCAGGGTACCTGTCTCATGCTCACATAGTTCACAGTGCTGTAACTAGCTTTTGGTGTGGATCCATCTTAATATAGAGTGATCGGCTGATGCCAACAGATACAGAAGTTATGTAAGAAAATGGGGAATGAGTTAAGCTTACAGAATATAGTCTTTTTTTTTTTTCCAGATTTACCAAGGAAATTCTCAGTTTTAAGTAAACACAGAAAGATGGAGCTATAATAAGGAGTAAATGGATGGAAAAAGCTTAGGACTAAGGAAAGGGTGGGTTGTGAGTATTTTTTCAAGTTTAGAATTATGAGGAAAGAAGAAATAGGGTGATTAAATGAATTTGTAGGACCTTCAGTAATTTAGGATTTTTTTTAAATATTTTTTTTATCTTAAAAGTCTTAAATTTTCATTCATTAATGGCAGTATTTATTTACTCTGACAAATAAGTACCTGTTCTGTGTTGGGTATGTCAGACAGCGAGAAATGAGATTCCTGATCTTATGAAACTGTTTTAATGGAGGCAGATAAATCAGGAAGTAAAAACAGCAAGACAAAAACAAAAATGCACCAAGAAGTAAGTTGTCATTGTATGCCTTTAGTTCTAGTGCTTAGAAAGAGGCAAGCAGATCTCTGTGAGGTCAAATTCCAGGAAAGTCAGGGCCACACACAGCTACCATGTCTCAAAAATAAAGACAAATAATTAAGAGTCAATACCAATAACTTAAACAGAAAATAAAAACTAAAGTACAACATAAAGACTTTTTCTGCATGGAAATTTTAGATGAATGATAGAAAACTCCTGTCCTAGAGATACTCTTTAGGAATCTAAGAAGACAGCCTGTAAGTAAAAGAGCAGTGCTAGCCAGTGGCCGTGGGTAATACCAAGGCCTGGAACTTGTCTGTTAGAAGCTATGAGCTAAGGAGGTGGTAATAAGAGATCTGTGAGCCAGGCAGACAGTATGTTATGTGGGATGAGCGTGGCATGAGGAATAGAGGTTTTTAAGTTAAGTGAGAAGCCAGGAGTTGGACTTTCAGAAGAGGATTATCATAGCCAGGTTTATACCTCGAAAGGAGTGCCCTGGTTGCTGTGTGGATGATGTAGTTTACTTGCATTGCAAGTCAAAGCTAATACTAGTGAACAGGCTTTTGCTCTGAATTGAGGTCATGTTGTTCTGTCCTGGAGTCGTGGTCGTAGTGGAGACAGTGAGAACTGATTAGAAAAGGTATGTATTGGGGAATATCTCATAGGACTTCCTCACAGATTGGATGTGGGGTCTAAGCTGCCAGGTGAATGGATGGTACTGCTGTTCCTTAAAGTGGACAGTGTGAGTGGAAATTTCAGAGATTACAGATTGGAGGAGGGAAGGAAGTTATGTGTAAAGGGTAACTGATGGAAACCTTGGGGCAGGAGTTACTTTCTGGAAAGCAGCAGAAAAGAGAAGTTATAAGTTGGAAAGAAAGACAAGCACATGTCAAATGGCTTTGATCTACTAATAGTTTTTTGTTCCTCATATTAACTTTATAATTTAAGTACCTTAATCTTTACTAAGTAATATATGATTATGTATGTATATATGTGTTTGATATGTAAATATTCTTTCCCTTTATTAACTAGGTTGTAAGTTCTACAAATGGAGAGTTAAACACGGATGACCCCACGGCAGGACGGTCAAATGCACCCATTACAGCCCCTACAGAAGTAGAAGTGATGGATGAAACCAAGTATGTTTTTGTTTTGCTTATTTTGGTAATTTTTTTGGTTCATAACTTTCCACATTTCAACCTTATAGTTACATACAATTATTCCTCATTTTTCCCCCTGTAGGGAATAGAGTACACAAAAGAAGTGATATAATTATCTTAATGACTATTTAAAGTAATTCTGCTTTAATAAATACATTCTTAATGCAAAACTAGTTGTTTAGAAACTGTGCTCGAATTTTCATTTAAAATTAATAGAATAGTTTTAGCTTTTGATATTTAGGAGCATTACATGGATATTACTGCTGTATTATTGTCTCTAAGTGTACTTGGTATTATAGGATGTTGCATGTTTGATGTTACTTTAAGATTAATTTTGAAGAGGTAAACTATAGTAGTGCTGCTTGGAAAAACAATGATCATTTAATTATGGGCTGTTTTTGATGATTTCTCTCTTTTTTCCTCTCTCCTTTTTCTTTTCTTTTTGTTTTTCTGTGTATAGCTGCCAGAAAGTATTGAATATGTGGTGAGTTCTTAAGTGGAGGCAGGCAGAAATAGCTCCATTGACTATATTTTCAAGATTTAATACCATTTAATACAAACAAAAATCTTTACCTAGAAATTACAATTGGTAAACCAAAATTAATTGATAACAGTAACATTAGCCCTTGAAACGCAAGAAGTAACTGTTGAGGAGCTGTTTTGCCTGCTGCAGCTTTTTTGTTTTGTTTTTTTGTTTTTGTTTTTTTGCTCTAAGTGACATAGTTTTGGGGCACTTAACTACATAGATGGTATGCCAACCTGCTTATGCTTGTGCATTTGTTTTGTAGCATGGAGTTTTTATTTGTTATTTCTTAAATAGAAAGCTGAGTTTTTTAGTTAAACTTTATATTTTCCTATTTTCAATTTTTGAATACATACTCTTTCCACTACAGTATCACTAAAATCTTACTTCATTTACTAACCATTACATTCAAAGTCCTCTAATACTTCTTAATAATATTCTTTCTGGGGGAAATGATACTAAATTTTATTTTCTGGTATTTGCCTTCAGGTGGACTTCTGTGTTTAGTTGTCTCTCTCAATTTCAAGACAGATTTTGAGTCAGTTCTGCAGTGACCTAAAGCCTTAGAAGAGTCAGTTTCAAAGCCTGTCAGTCATCTTACTTATATCCTTAAAGAACACTCATTCACAAGCTGAAAACTGAGAAACTGCTGCGGATACTTCTGTTTACCAAGCAGTGACCCATTTCAGTTTCATTTTAGAACTGATTGGTGGTGACCAAATTTAGTATAATTCAAGACACAATTAGTCTGCATTTACTTGTTATTAGATAAAAATTTAAACATAATGGCGTATGCTTGTGACTTTTAGATAGTTACTATGTAGGGTGTCGGAGTGGCAAGTCTGATGCACACTCCAGTGCAGTTGGGTGTTAGTTGTGTGGTTCTGCTCCTCTGTGTGGTGCTTCGATCCTTTTCCTAAAATGCTGCTAATAATGCCATCTCAGGAGGTGAGCAAAAGAGTGGCTGGGATAAGGTTTTGTCTGTCACGTACATGGACTCTAGCTATTGCCACGCCTCTTCGTTCTTCATCACTGGCTGCCGTTTGTGCTCTTCACAGGAGAAGGCTTCTTCCAGAACTGTTCCCAGTGTTGTTAAACCTGTTGTCTGTGTTCATATCCTTTTCGAGTCTATCCATTCTTTCTATGTTCATTCGGTAGTTAACGCTGCTGAGATTTCAGAAATATCTGATGTCACAAACGAGCAGGAGAGACTGCAGTTGCAGTAGATAATAGTATATGGTAAGGCTTTCAGTTTGTAAAGAAAAGGGTCACTTCTTGATTTTAGTCGGAGAATGCTTCATAGAGGTGGCTTTCAAGAATGACATAGTTCATTTTCATGTGGTGTGTGTGCGTGTGTGTGTGTGTGTGCGTGCGCGCGCGCGTGTGCGTGCGTGTGCATATGCTCTTTTCTCTCCAGAGCCTTGGAGGACAAGAACAAAGAACATACTGGGACTACTGGAGGATGTGCCACCTCCTGTTTTTTCCCAACCCCCACTTAAACCAGACACTGCATGTTTTACTACTGTCTTATTAACCTTCCTATCAGTTTATACATTTCTCACATCATGATGACTCTCAATGTATTGAAAACAAGGCCTTTTTATCTTTAGATACCCATTGGTTAAAATAGGAAACCACAGTAAGTTATTACTAAATAATTCTCTAAAGCAAGTTACCATACTCATGAAATAAATTATATCATACAAAGAAGTGAGGTTGAAAATGGCTGCTGGATGAAAGAAGCAGAGTCATGCCATCGGTTATGTAGCTCCACTGACATAGACTGTGAACAGGGCAGCAGCAAAGGACAGACACTGCAGCAGTGCTTGTCTGTGCAGAAGAAAATGGGGGACTGTTGAGAGACAGCAGGTTCCTGTAAGCAGTGAGGAGGCTTTGAAGCTAGGTTGTGTGGTGATTCTGTACAATTCTGTCAGTACTCATCTGTGCTTTGTACACATCATGAGAACACATTTTATGACATGTGAATTATATCTAGGTAAAGTGGTTTTTAAAGATAGTGCCCTATGAGTTCAGGAAAACTTTATCCTAGTTGGTTACAAGAAACTTGTCTTCATTAAAGCTTTTCATTAAACTCTGTTTAAATTTTGTTTTGCCTTTCTTTAATAGGATTAATTCTTATCATTTCCATAATACATTGTTCCTATCTTCTGAGACTGAGCTATGTAAGCAGAACTCATTTTCCTAGACTATATCTTCTTCTAATGTTTACTGAGAAAATATTCTATCTCTGATGATAGAATGATTATGAACATACTTATATACACCACTAGATAATGTTTTTGGTTCTAGATATGTAAGGTTTTGTGTATGCTTGTGCATGTACGTGTGTGTTTGGGGGTGTTGAATCTAGTGCTTTGTACATGTAAAGCAGGTGCCTTATTGCCGAGCTATACCTCAGCCATCATAACCACTGTAGAAGAGAACAGAGTGGCTATAAGGGATAAAAAAGACTGTGGGAAGCACATGTAATGGGAAGTCAGTGCTCCCTCTGTCCCTGTTGCCTCCCTCTCCTGCTTTCCTCAGAGAGGATTTAAGAGGATCATGAAAAATAACTTGGGGCCTGAAGTTTAAAGAGCCGTGTGTTCTCGGTACTTAAGGAATGAAGACCTAATGATGAACCGATGAGCAAGAGGGCATGGCTGTACTTAGGGCAGATTGTCAAGTAGAGACTTAACTGTGAATTCTACCTTCTGCTGGAGTAAAGGTGGGAGCCGTGTCTCTAGTTCATGCTGGCTTCAGCTTTTCATCTTCTTGGTGGGATTAGAGGTATGGTCAGCCTAAAAGGAAAATTTGTTGAAACACTCTAAGCCATGATATAGGCAAGGTGAAAATTTCTAACTAAGAGCCAGCTTGAAAACGGTGAGAAGATTGCATTAGTTTAGACAGATTAATTGCAAATGGGTAGAGAGGAAGGCGTGGGATTATAGATATCTACTTGAAGGCGTTACATACCTAGTCATTTTCTGATCTGAACTCTTGCCTAGCTGAGAAATTTAAAGATAAGGAATTTCACATGAGGTATTTAATTTTAAGGTAAAATACTTATTTGTCAAAAAAAAAAAAAAAAAAAAAAAGCATTTCTTGTCTTAAAGGCGTTTTTCTACATGCTCATTAAGCCAGGGCTGGAGAGACTGGTTTAAAAGTCCTGAGTGGGTGGCCCAGGCTGGATGCAGGAGTAGTCTTCAGCAAAGGTGATGGCTGGAGAATCACAGTAGAAGGGATAGGGAAGAACCTCAGATCCATTTGGGAAACATGCTTCAGTGTGATTGAGAGAAGTAAGTGTTTAATATAGGTCCTGACAAACAAAGCACATTCTCCATGATGAGGACAGTGGGTGAAGTGAATTAAAGGTGAGCAGCGAAGCCGAGGCTCACTGCGATCTTAAGATGAATTCTCATGGCACAGGCTGTTCGTTTCTGTTTGTTCACACTGGTGCAGTATTCACAATGCCTCACTAATATCTCTGGTTTCACTTTTAGTTCTGAAAGCTAAATTCTTCCCATTTGTTAAATAACCATCCTTTCTAACCTAAGTAGTGTTAGATACAAAAACTATGCCAGCTGTCTTAACCTTGGTCTAGAGGCAACATTTAAAGAATGTGTTCCAGCTCAGATTTCTCCAGAAAGACCTCATAGTAGACTTGAAATAGTCATTTTGTAGCCTCCGGTAGAGTTATTCCTCGTGGGTAAGAACTCCAGAGTTAGAACTACTGTGGGATTTAGTTGTATGAATGAGGTAAATCCTTCAATATATACCAAACAAGTGGCAACTTTTTCTCATCTGATGGGCTAGTTCTGTATGCTAGCCATTGCACAGCTCCGCTCTACTGTGAGGGAGGCACTAAGTCAAACAAAATCATTTTAAAATAATAGTAAGTGCACAAAAAAGACAGTGTCATGAAAGCTGCACTGTTTTGGATTGAGTACTTAGAGACAAGATAATAAGATGACAATTTCTCAGTCATCAAGACCAGGACTCAGCTGGTTTTGAAGTGACTTTGATCTTTAAAACTAGAAGGGCTTAGCATTTCAGCTTACTCCTTTAATGCCTCTGCTTTGTGGCATATGCATTTATAGAGCATGCATCAATGCTGCCCTCTGATGGTCGTTTCTTTAATAGTATGCCATCCTGTTTAGTTCTGTGGCTAACTCTTGAACATTGTTTTTGAACTTAAAGGACCTGTGCCATTAGAATTCATCTTAAATCTGTACTTAGTTTCAAATAAATGCTTGGGCATAGTTTCCTTATTCAAGAAAGGTTATTGACAAATGAGAAGAACTTCTCTTTTATAACTAAAAGCAAAACCAAAGAAGTCAATGTGAATACAACAACATAAACAAGCTGGCAACTAACAGGCTGTTTATCAAGACCTGTATTGATTATGTTTCCCATTGGAAAGGCTTACATAGTTTAAAATAACTCTTTAGTACAAAGGTTTTGAAAGCCTATGGTTTGGAGCTTGAAATGACAAGTGATAATAGATACGGGTATTTAATATCATGAGCAGGAGCTTTATGTTAAACCACACTGAAAGGTCACTGGAATATCACTTGATTCTTAAATTTAATAGTATAAATATTTGGTCTGTTTCTTTTAAATAACTGTTTTTCATTTTAGCTTTTACCCTGTGGGTATTGTCTAGTAATTGAAAGATTTACTTGAATAATATTTTATCTCCCTCCAGTTGAGACAGGGTCTCATCTGTTCTGGGCTGGACCTAGAGTTTGTATTGGAGGGCGACCCTGAACCTCCTCATTCTTCTGTTTCTACCTCCTGCCCGCCCAGTTGAAGCAGCCCTGAAGATTGAATCAGGGCTCTGCCCACCAAGCAATATTTCTTTGGCGTTTCTCTTTTTGAAATTTTATATATCTGAAATTTGAGAAAGTATTAGGTTCATGTAGTTGAAAGTAAATGTGGCTGTTTTTTAACTCCTGAAACAATGCATTGTACTTAGTCCTTATCAATGACAGTGATTCTAATTTAAGCCCACGAGTAGTATTTCATCATTCACACAGACACATATTCTCACACTCATCTCTCACATATTCCAGTTACATCAGGAAGATAAAGTTCGTATCTAGATGTTTTTAACCTAGGAAAAAAGACAAGGACTAAATATGTGGTGTTTGAATTGTTTTTAAAAACTATATATTTAAAATATGTTCTGAATATAGTTTTTTAATTATAACATGGACATGCCTTGGCTCAGCAATTTTAAATGTTAGGTATAAAATTAGTTTGATCAAAATTAAATAACTTACAGTAGGCTTTGACTCTTAAAATGATTTAAAAAAAAAAAGGTAAAGGCAAAGGTGTCAAGAGTTCATGTCACTCTCAGCTATGTAGTGAGCCTGAAGCCAGCCCCAAGAAACATAGAGTGAGTTCCAGTCTTGGTTCTGTACTTAGTCTGTTTTATCTTTGTTTCATAAATATGGTAGGATGTACTTGATGATCGATGCTGGGGTTTGGTTTGTTTTGGAATCTAGACTGATGTGTACTAAGACAAAACCCCTAGTAATAAGGTCATCATTGCCTTTGTAACAGTGGCTTTAGGAATCAAAGCTACCAGAAAGAAAGGGAGAAATTATACATAGTATGAGCTTTATACAAGCAAGACACCCTGAGACTCTTAAATATCCTGAGTAAACTGAGGCAGGTGAACTGAGAGTCCGAGCACTGTAGCTTTGAGTTCTTAGAAAAGTCTTTGGACGTACTGGCTCTGTTTTATGTTGCACAGAGTGTCCTGCTGTGCGCAGAAGGCATGCTGATAGGACATGGTCATCCCTGCCCTGGGCCACTAATACTCACGCTTTGCTGATGTGTTCACTGTCACCTGTCCTGCACGAGCCTGTTGCTTTCTAGGGCCCTTTCAGTTACTATGATAAGTCCAACCTTGAATAACCTCCGTGCTTTTATAATAATGGGATGTTTTCTTTACCTACAGGTGCTGCTGTTTTTTCAAACGAAGGAAAAGGAAAACCATACAACGTCACAAATGACTGGACACAGACAGATCCTGGGGAGTTACTTACATGTTCATATGCTGTCTTGTGATTAAAATCATCTCTATAGTGACCACATATATTTTCAAGGACTCACTCTTGAAACAAAAATGTCATACTTTCATATTTCATTTTGTGGTTGTCTTACATTCATTCCCCCCACCCCTAATTTAACTTTATGGAAGCTTTAAAATTTTGTCAAAACGTGAGTGCTTTGCCCATCATTGAATGGAATGGACCAATGACGTGGTATTGATGAACACAATTCCACAGGATATTGTTCAGAAGCTCTTCTATTCTAGAGAACAATACAGGTGTCCAAATGTCAATTAATTGTACCTAATTTGATTTCTTTATGTCTTCTCTAAAAGTATAATCAAACAGGAATTTTCTTCCCACTGGATAGTGCGGCAGAGAAAACAGTTGCCCAAATATTAAAAACAAGTTTCTTGAACAGTTCCTGTTTTGTGACATCTGCATTGATTTCAGTATGACTGATGGTACTGTTACTCATGAATCATATTGACATTCTCTCTGTGAAATCATGGTACAGTCACTGCCCAGAGGTACAGAGGAAAAAGCACTATGGGATTGGCAAACTGTGGCGGTAAATAAATCAGCGGTGTTGGACATTCGAGCTCGGCTTCTGTGGCGCCACTGTGTGAAGTGCAGCTGCAGAAGAAGCAGAAGCGCCAGGAACATTTGTTTACTGTCACTCTGCTTCCAGATGCTAATATGGTAGATGGCAGAAGTGAGTGCTGGAGAGGTAACGTGTGTTAGAGAGGATGAAACGTGAAGCCTGCTTCAGTGTATAAGGCTGGAGCCCCTTAGGAGCCTGCTGCTCAGTGGTCACATTCTCTCAGAAGCAGAAACCTGAGGTCATGCCATCCAGTGGTGGCTGCTTGTCATGTTGTTCTTCAGTTAAAAGAGTCATACTCCCAGCAATAAGCACTGGGTCACTGTTGCCCTCTGTGCACATTAGTCTCTTGTATTCAGCATCGCTAGTTCTCTGGAATTCCCTGTCTTGAGCATAATGTTGATGATTGGAGAATGTTCTGGAGAGGGTGGGCTGGGTGCTTTGCCTCCATAGCTTTCACAGTGCCTGCATATGAACAGCATAACAGTTCTGTTATTAGCCAAGTCCATTCCACTTTGCAAGTGCGCTTTGTTTTACGCCATAAGGACACAGGCATACTTTCTGTCTCATCCTGTCAGCCGGCTTGTGGAGAGTTAAAGACTGGCTAGAAAGATGCTGTTGATCATATCACAATTCATCTTTTCCTTAGAGAATTGTTATTCCTTCCATGCACTCTCTTCTCTGTATTGTGAGCCTTCAGGTATGCTTATTTATTTCTTTTTTTGGTCTCAAGGTAACATTTAAAATATGTTATTAAAGGAAATGAATTCACATTTTTTTACATCATTATTGAATTTACAGTTATTTAATTGTATTTTGTAATTTATTTTTCTTATTAGCCAAAAGTTCAATGTGTTGCTTTTGATAAATTGGGCACCCACATGAACATCCCAAATCAGGACATTGTTTATCTTTTTTCTTGACTTTTGAAGACCTACACTCAACTGAGAAAACATGCGCTGTATAATTTGATCAACAGTGTCCATTCTATTTGTATACTGTCATGATATCTAAACTGCAGGAGTTAGATACTGAGTTTTTTATTTTGTTTGCTTTCAGCAAGGTAGATGGATATTTTGGCCATTTATAATGTGAAACCACTTCTTTACAGTATTTGACCAAATTTGTGTGTCTATGATATTTGTAAATACATGCGATATCTGTATTTCTTATCATAAACCTATTTAGTTTTATTCTCAGTAGGGTTTTTTGGACTGTACAGTGTTTATATGATCTGAACTCCTTATACATAAGAAGGTGTGTATATTAATCCAATTATGGACTTAAATATTTTAAAAGTATGAATACCCTTATTTGCTGCAAAGGCCAGTGTGTAGACATTTGCTTTTTAGCAATATTTTTAAGTGCTCCATTTTAGTGCCGGAGAATAATTCTTTGGCACACAGACTGGTCAGTAATAGGTAATGCAGGTATGTTCAGGTTAAGCCAACAATGTTTTGCATTTTTATGCTTCTTTTCTGTCAACACTAATGAAATCAACATTGCCTGAATGTCTGAATACTGAAACACAGCCCTGTTTAAAAGTATGTAACTGAAAAAGAAATAAATAAAGGTAGTTTTTTTAAACTCGCTCTTTCCCCTTTCCTCTAACCACGAGTAAAGTAATGTTATTCAGTACTGCACAGAGCTTTAAAAATTAACTTCTTTGGTTTACTACTTACTGTAAGAGGCAGAGCAGAAGGAAGCTGCTTTTGTCATTTTGTTTCTGTCTTTGTTCTATTGGAGCACAGTTTTAAGGAGCACATAACAGGAAGGATCTAAGCTTGCTTTGTTTTTAATTTTTTAATGTTTTTGAGTTACTTAATAGAGCAATTAGTTAAAGCTGTCTTCTAATAACTTAAGGGAATAAACAGTGATTTCATTTCTATTTTGAAAACGAAGTCATGCTATTTATGAAAGTTCACTGTTAATTAATTTTAAGTGAATAAAGTCATTTCAGATGAGGAACATAAGTACATTTGCAACAGTAATTTGACTTCTCATTATGGTAGGCCCTTTAAGCATTTTACCAAATGGTGCTAATAGAGCTTTGTTTACTGAAGGATACTGTAGGCAAGATAAGGCAAGCAGAACTATTTAATCTCTGACTAGTATGTGCTTTGAGCACCAGAGACTTTTTGAAACAGCATGGAAGAATGTGGACTAGGGAAATCACTAAGCAGGTAAGAGTGCTTTCCATACAAGTGTGAGGGTGTAAGTTCAAATCCCAGGGATCTCTGTAAAAAGCCAATGTAGTCATGCATGCACCTTTTACTCCAGCATTGTGCCCTGCAACTGCTGGAGGATCACTGGGGCGTCCAGCTGCCAGTCTAGCTCCAGATTCAGTGAGAAACCTTGCTTCAGATGGGTGTGGAATGTGATAAATGTCCTTCTCTGGGTTCTGTGTATCTCTTAAGGTTTCTGTTGCTGCAAAGAAACTCCATGACCATGGAGGATAAACAGTATGGTTTATTTGGCTTATACTTCCACAGCCTTGTTCTTCATAGAAGGAAGTCAGAACAAAAACTCAAAACAGGATAGCAACCTGGAGGCAGGAGCTGATGTAGAGGCCATGAGTGTTGCTTACTGGCTTACTGGCTCCTTGTAGTTTGTTAAGCCCTTTTTTTTTTTTTTTTTTTTTTTTTTTTTTTATAAAATCCAGAACCATTAGCCCAGGGATGGTCTACCTATAGGGCCCAAGTCCACAGTAGGCAGAGCCCTCCCCCATCAGTCACTTAAGAAAGTGCCTTATAGGCTTGTCTACAACCAGATCTTATGGTGGCATTTTCTTAATTGAGGTTCCCTCCTGTCAGATGACTTTAGCATGTGTCAAGTTAACATGAAACTCACCAGCAAAATGTGTATGTAATGACATACAACATATATACACACAGGGCCAGGAGAATGATGATGACAGTAATCAACTGGTTTTATCTAGAGAAAGTAGTCTGATTGTAGAGTAAGTTCTAGTCTCTGACTGCATTTGCATTAGTAAGAACTTTTCAACAGCAAATGGTAACCCAAATCAAGCAAGAAGAAGCAATATTTCACTGAATTGTGAAGCCCAGTGCTAAAACCAGCTTCTGGTTAGTAATCTTGCTGGTAATCTCAGCCTGCATCTGCTTTTCTCGTGTCATCTCATGGCTCTTCTGTCCCCTTACTGATTTGACTTTCAGTGTGAGCTGAAAGGCTGTTGAGCAACATGAGACTTTAATGGTATTATCTCGATAGCCAGCAATCTCTCTGCAGGTCCAACAAACTTCCATTTTTGTGCAGTGGAACAAAGAGCTGTAGACAAATAGCTGCTGTGCTCTTCATGGGTCTGAGTCATGGGTCCACATTTAGAAAATACTTGAGAAATGCAGATAAAAGGACATTAAGATATTTAACAACGGTCAGATCTAATACTTGTAAACAATCCAAAACCAACAGCAACAAAAGATACTACCACCACCAAAAGCCCACAGGCGTGTGTGAGTGTGTGCACGCAGAATATGTTTAAGTGCATAGATTTTAAATCAGTATGAATAGATGCCCTAAGTACATTAGAAGTGCTTAAAAATAGTTTAAAAGAGAAGTGCTGATGATTTGGACTAGGGTGTTTACCAGCAGGGAAAAGAAAGATACTTAACAAATAAGTTCATTTATTTAAATTTCAGCACACAGAAATGAAAGTGTAAAAATCACATGTAATTAGCCTCAAGTATCTCACTTGGACAGTTTAAAAGACAGTGGCATAGTTTGTTTAGACATGAACATCAGGGGAAAAATGAGAAAGTCTTCAAGTTCGGTATGGGATATGGTAAATTGGAAGTGTATTTGATATATTCAGTGTAATACATTTTTAAAAGTACAGGATATGAGTTTAAAACTCAAATATAATATACAAGTTATCTGCATAAAGATGTAAAGATGGTTATTGAAGGCATGATAGTAATGAGATCACCCGATTTAAAAAAAAAAAAAAAAAAACCCCCGCAAGGTCTATGAAACATTTATAGTGTAAACAATGTAACATTCAACACATTATGCATTCTTAGTTTTCATGTTACATTTTGGACAGGATTCCTAATGGCTTACAAATGTATCTGTGTTGACATGTTTACATAAGACATTTGGAATTAGAAAATATTTGTTAAGTTTTGAAGGGGAGTGGCTAGAGAACAGTGTGGCTCTGAACATAGAAAAACTGCAGACTTGCTAGGATTTAACCAACCAGTCAGCCTCCAGTGCCCAGTGTTTGCTTTATGTTGTTTTGGCTTGGGTTTGTTAAGTTTTAGTTTTAGTATTGGTTATGGAGTGTCAGTAGTTTGTCAAAAACACCTTTGAGCTTGTAATATATATTTTACTTATTAACACTGTGGGATTGAAACACATCATTGAATTCTTTAGTATTTTGTTAGTTTGTACCCCAGTGATGCAACTTTGTAGTGCTTGGGTACCACTGGCACAGCACATCTCCTAAGCTGCTCGACATTGATCTTGGGCCATTGATCTTGGGCTGTGACCTGTATTATCTCATTAGATGTGAGTAAAAACTAGTCAGTGAAACATGGGGAGGAAAGATACTGTAGCCATAAGGAAAGTGAGTAACTACTGAGCAGCGAAATAAGGATGTCTGCCTGCAGCCTGAGGAAAAAAATACAGCATAAAAGTACAAATTCAGTTTTTAAACTTAGCATTATTTTCAGAATTTTACATATAGAACTTCAGATGTTGCTAACACAGTGCATGATTGTATGTGAAAAATGTTTGACTTACGCTAAAAAAGGGAGTCTCAGGCACTTTGTCTAGTATGTTCTTGCTTAGCCTTTGAGGACTTTGGTGATGAGTTAGAGGAGTTAAGAGTTTATTTTCCTGAGTAGAAATGAGCATAATTAGAGAGCTTTTGTTAATGTTGAAAATAGATAACCAGTTTGTCTCTCCTAGCTTTTTATCAGATCCACAAGTTAATACATTATCTTCTTTGTAAGAATATATAGATCATAACCAAAGAAAAGAACCGTAAAGCCATTATCAGGTAAGGTTGCTGAGATGTGAATTTTTTTTTCTTTTTCTTTTGAGCCATGTTCTCGGTGTATGGTCTAAGCTGGCCTTGAACCCAAGATCTCTGTCCCCTGAGTACTGGGATTGTAGGACTGTGATCATGTCAGGCATGAAATACCTTTTTTAGAACAGTTGCTGAGAGGGTATTTGTTAGGCTGTAAATTTTCTTAATTGGAAATCATTCAACTTTTCTGGACTAGGGATTGGCAAACTTTTGGGGGGGGAAGATAAAGTTAAGGCTTTGTGTCGACTACGAGGCAGATTTGAGGCCTTTATATACTTACACAATTTTTAAAAATTTATATATTTGTTGATGAAATTCAAAATAATACTTAGATACAGTTTTGTTTGTAGTAAAGGTCTGCAAATGTTAAGCATTTGGTTAGTTTTGAGGAGATGCTGCTTCACTTAGTTGGAGTTTAAAGTTGATGATAAATATTTACCTATTGCCGGGCGGTGGTGGCGCACGCCTTTAATCCCAGTACTTGGGAGGCAGAGAGGCAGGTGGATTTCTGAGTTTGAGGCCAGCCTGGTCTACAGAGTGAGTTCCAGGATAGCCAGGGCTATACAGAGAAACTCTGTCTTCAAAAAACAAAAAACAAAACAAAACAAAAAAAAATTTACCTATTCACTGATGGTCTAAAAGTGTCATCACAAATACATGCTATCAATCAAATACTCCATCAGTTGTTGTGACCACTTGGAAAGAGTTTGAATTCTAGCAGATTTGCTCTTGATATTTGCTTTTAATACATAGTATCTGTAGATGGACTACCTCCTAACTAACATACCTGTTAGATGTGCTCCTCTTGATTATACGGCCATGTTGGTTTGGGTTTGTGGAGTGTGCTTCTGTACTTACATTGAAATTCAGACGGCTGCTTCTGGTTGAGTTTGGGAACTGCAGGGATGGCCATCAAATGGCGGTGTACTTGGGAAAGTCACTACTCAGTTTTCCTTCCTTACAGAATATACAGATGGAGTAATAAGTAAGTCTTTACTAGTTAAAAACAAACGCTTCCATCCAATACCTGCTGAGTATAAAGTAACTGTCAACTACTTTAAACAGTCAATATTCTTGAGCTTTGCCAAGTTGTCCAGTAGCTTTTCTACGCCTCACATATTTCTGCATTATCCACTGGAACACTTCAGTGTACTTCACGTTGTACTGAATTGGTATTTCCTCAGCTTCACTTAAAATACCCTTCCTGTGTAGAGTGAAAAATTATAAAGACCATTTTATAAAATATATACAGGCTCATTAGTTCCAGGAAGGCGGAGCTGAATGTAGGATTTCGGGCCTTCACTGCCCTGGATACATTCCTCAAGCCTCAGGGAAGAGAATCCACCTGTGGGTGGGGTAGGCCCAAGGCAGGGAGACACATTCCTGGCCACAAGGAAGGGTAGAAAGGCATGCCCAGACAGGTCCTAACTAGCCATCCTGCTGCCTCTGCAGGTTGCTGATATTTGAAGTGACCAATCATGTGTAACCGCGCCAAACTTTCCCGCCTTTCCCTACCCCTACCCATAAATAGCTCCCGCCTCTGGGGCTCAGGGTCGAAATCCCTTGTCTCCTGCGTGGGACGGGTTTCAACCCAAGGGCCCTTGTTATTAAACTACCTTATGCAAATGCATCAAGGAGGTCTCTCGTGTGTCCGTGGGTGAGCGCCGGTCCAGACTTGAGATAGGGTCCCCTCGGGGGTCTTTCACCTGTTGATCTCAGAATCAGCTTCTTAGGTTAAAAAACTGGGCAATATTGGTAATGTTGGACTCTTAAGTATCCAAAACCAAGGGACTCACTCTCACAGAGAACCCACAGGCAGGACTCATTGTAATAACATGAGGTTTATTGATACTGGTGCACTAGGACTCCTTTGTGTGCAGGCAAAAGAGAGTGCTGTATCAGAGTTGAGGCCGTTTATATACCAATATTTACAAGGCTCATAAAGGAAGTTTTACCTCTTAACTACAAAGGCCGATTTTAACATCCATTCTCAAACTTGGTTTCTTTCCCAGTCTCTGTCCCTATTTACATCTGTATCTCCTGGAGAATTCTTTTAAGTGGCTGTTTACCCAGGTGTTTTATTGCCTCTATCTTGGGTCCTTTGTTCTTTTGAAATGTTAGTTCAAGTCCCTGGGATGCACCCCAGGGGCAGCTAACACTTGAGTGTAAATTGAAACTCTGAACCTAAGAATCTTTCATGTTGAGACCTAAAATTTCATTTTTTACAATTTATTCTCACAGTAACACCTATTGACTTACAAGAAGCCCAGGAAAACAACTCAAAATCAATTACCTTGTTTTTAAGCCAATTATTGGTGACCATAGTCATCTTCACAACTCACTCTTGCAAAGCTTAGTGGGAATAAACAGGTTCCTTTCCTTTGGCTGTTGTCATCAAATGCAGTTAACCCCATTCCATAGCTAGTTGAGTAGTAGCTTTCTTTAACAAACAAATTGAGCCACTCAGGAAGTTCTTTGTCCCTTTAATCAATCAATCAATCAATCAATCAATCTCTCTCTCTCTCTCTCTCTCTCTCTCTCTCTCTCTCTCTCTCTCTTTGTGTGTGTGTGTGTGTGTGTGTGTGTCTGTCTGTCTTACGCAGATGTGCTTGGTGCCTACTCGCATGGGTGAATAATTCAGCTGGGATGAGGTACTCTGCTCTAGCTTTTTAATTGGTCTGATTGTTTCTTTCCCTGAAAATATTGTGCTGAGAACTTACTCTGGTAATATGGAAATACTTAAAGATTACCTTTTTTTCCACATGATGAATATGCACTGGTAATAAGAACTGTCTGTCTGACAATACGTGTGACACTTGAAGTACTCTGAATTATAGTCATTACTGAGATTTATGATGTTTTGAGCAGCAGTGTGAAGCAGTGAGAGCGCTGCATATGGTCCCTGTCACAACTCTTCGTTCTGCTTTTGTGGCAGGAAAGCAGCCATATTCAATATGTAAATGAGTGGGCATGGCTGTGTTCCAATAAAATTTTATTTATGGACACTGCAATTTGAATTTCATATGATTTTTATGTGTTTTGAGACATTTGTGTGATGTTTGCAGCCATTTAAAAATGTAAATATCGTTCTTAGCTCATGAGCTAGCCAAACACGGGAGATAGGCTAGATGGCCTTGCAGACCACTTTGGAAGGATTTGGATGTTTGAGGAAAATTATGTTTTATCTAATTGAAAGACATTACTTCCCTAAGATGACCCTGTTTTATACAAAAGTAAGGAACATTTTGATGTGGTACCAAGAATCACAATATAAAGAACAGCCCATGTGGGAGCTAGGAAAAAAGAGACAAGACGAGCCAGACTCCGGAATAAATTTAGATGAAGAGACAGTGTGTGATTTAAAAAGAGTGCTCTCTCTCTCTCTCTCTCTCTCTCTCTCTCTCTCTCCCTCTACCACCCTCTACCCTCCTCTACCCTCTACCCTCTACCCTCTACCCTCTAC
>JANHMN010000013.1:33379835-33405356 GCA_030674055.1 Rhabdomys pumilio | reverse complement strand
TCTCTCTCTCTCTCTCTCTCTCTCTCTCTCTCTCTCTCTCTCTCTCTGTCTCTCAGACAGGGAAATAGTCTTTAAGAGAGAATGGAATGATGAAAGGTATAAGGAAGGGAGAGAAAAGACAAATGTCATAATTAAAGACATTTTTATGTATGCTACCAAAATTTAACAATAAAAACAAGTCCCACTCCAAATATGTTTGCATCTCAGAGCCTCGTCGTGTAGGGCTGGGCTCAATAAACTGGTATTTGTTGATTTATTTTATTGGAGAAGCCTTATGAAAAAGAATGTTTTTTAGTATATATTTGAATCATATAGAATTTGACTTTGTTAGAAGAAGGAAAAGATTGATTGATAGAAGCCTGTTAAGCTGGAAATATGATTTTGCATCACTACTGAGTGAGAGAGCCCATAAAGACATGGATGGTTGTTCGATTTAATATATTATAATACTCCACTTCCTTGTAATTATATGCACACTCTCTCTAATGTGTAATTGAAAATATGCATTATGGACATTTGTTACTATTTGTACATAGCAAACCTGGTACTGCTTAGTGAAATATGTGCAGATTTTCTATTGATTTTCCACCGTCTATAACTGGAATCATGTCGGCAGCCTGCAGCTCCTGTTTCTGTTTCGTGAAAATCATAAGGAAGTGACAGGTTCTTAACCTTTGGGAGGTTTTCAATAGCTTTTTATTTTGATAAATAAATCAAATCTGAATTGCAAACATCCAGAACTTCTTTCTTTACATTTTGCCACAGGTAATGAACCATCTTCATCTGCCCTAAAAATGTTCTACTGTCTTTTGTTATAAAATGCCTCCAGACTGCATAATATTTGGCTCATGAACACATGACTGAATGATTATGTCACTCTCATGTGGGCTGTTTTTTGGGTTAAATAAACGTATGAAATTATAATTTGCTGAAACTTAAAATTATAATGCTGAAACTTAAAGACTTAACACAAGGTATATGCAAAGAAATTTGTTTTATAAGTGAACACCTATTTCAATGAAATATGAATACACTGGATCAGAAATTTCTTTCTTATTTAAAAACTTGACCACCAAAGAATTATCTTGATTATGAACTCCTATATTTAGGGTCTTAGATACCACTAGTTATTTTCCATTGTTTTAATCGTGCTCTCAAGTAAAGGGGAACAAAATTGCTAATGTTCTATAGTCTTCTTAAGATGTATTATCTATTTTAAAGTAAGGAATATAAAG
Source organism: Rhabdomys pumilio (assembly GCA_030674055.1). Classification (NCBI taxonomy): domain Eukaryota; kingdom Metazoa; phylum Chordata; class Mammalia; order Rodentia; family Muridae; genus Rhabdomys; species Rhabdomys pumilio. The sequence goes on along the minus strand of JANHMN010000013.1, from coordinate 33,404,121 downwards.
CTTCTATACTCACAACCCAATATGCACATAGTTACAAGTGAACTATGAATAGACACTTTATGACTGCAGTGACTAGCACTCTGATCATGCAGCTTCAAGACTGAGGTTTTAGTTAATCAAATATTTTTTTCTATTGTTTTCAGACAGAGTCTTAATCATGTTGCTCTGCTTGCCTGGAATTTATGACATAGACCAGCTGGCCTCAAAACTCAGAGATCTGTCTGACTCTGCCTCCTGAGTGCTGGGATTAAAGGTCTGTGCCATCATTCCTAAACCAATCAAATATTTTATAGCTTGCATCAAGATTGCTTGTAATAGCCAAGCAGTGGTGGCTCATGGCTTTAACTCCAATACTCGGGAGGCAAATCTCTGTAAGTTCGAGGCTAGCTTGGTCTACAGATCAAGTGGCAGGACAGTCAAGTCTATATGGAGAAACCCTGTCTTGAACCTCACTCCACCCCCTAAAAACCCTACTGCAATCCCAGGGGCCTGGAAAGTACAATTCAGTGCCTACTTTCTTCAGCCATTATGACTATTTGGATCTTTCAGGTATTTTTGTATTAATTCAAAGAGCAATGAATACTAACAAGAGAAATCTAAGTAGTATACAGTACTATGCAATGAAAAGAGATTTTCAGTTTTGTGATGTCACATATGCAGTTATATAATAGTCCTTCCTCACTGGAGGTAACCATTGGTTCGCTTCTCCTTGGAAATGTACTATGGTGTGTAAACTTTATTCGTATGCACACATATAAATGCATCTTACAGCCTTGTGTCCACATACAAGTGCAAATATATTGGATATGCTGTTAGGATATGCTGTTATGTTGCCTTTTAATGAAGAGTCTGTATATTGTTCTGTACTAACGTATATCACTAGGAAGCAGACAAACTGAGAAAAAAATGTAAATTTAGAACTGCAGGATTAAAGAAAACATGTATTTACAGCTTTTTAAAAACTGTCGCTCTGTTTAGGATTAATTTTGCTAAGCCTGAGGTCAGAATCCAAACTGATCCTTTCCCATCCAGATGGCACCTAGCTCCTCAGAAATTCATCTTGAGTAAAACGGCTCTGTACACCGCTTCAAAAAAAAATTTTTTTAATCACATCTCCCATATATATCCAGGACACACACACACACACACACACACACACACACACACACACACACACGGATTTCATTGTGTTCAGCAGATTTACTTACTCAGCATCTGCAATTAGCTTTAGAATATATTTTGATATCCAATCAGTTCACTCAGGTTTGTGGGGTTGTTTCCCTGGTTTTGCTTTTTGACACAAGGTCTTGCTGTGTAGCCCTGGCTGGCCTGGAACTTGAATATTCTTTGTTTTGTTTGTCTGTTTTTCTGTTTGTTTGCTTTGTTGCTGCCTGAGTGCTGGGATTACAAGCGTGAACCACATCTCTTTTTCACACAATCCTTACAAATCAATTTTGTTTTGAGTTTAACCAAAATGATTTTCCTGTGATCACATGGGATGGAATGATTTTTATATGGAAATTAATATCGTTATAGTCATATAGTCTCATGTAATAATTTTAACTTACCTGGTTGTATTATTGTCTGTTTTGAATTGTTAAAGTTTGAGATATATGCGGACAGTTCATGTTTTGGGGCCTTGGTTATGAACTGATAGACTTGTGGGTAGCAACAGGATATTGAGGGAACTGGACATAATGAATAGATCAATGCTTTAATTTTTTTTTTTAATAATGTGATGGCATTGTTGGGAAGGGATGGGGGCTAGGAGGTAAGGACAAGCTGGGGAGTGACTCTCTTGGGATGTGCCTGAAAAGTCTCTTTGCCCCAAGGACTTCCTCTCTCTCTTTCTGAGCTACCGTGAGATGGGCAACTTTGATGCAAGTTGCCCTGCCACAGGGTTTGCCTCACTGAGAACCCCAAGATCAGGCAGCTACAATTCCAGTGTTGATGTAAGTGGTGTTCTCAAGGCCCCACTTCTCAGTGAGGACTTTTTGGCACTTGATAGCTACTCAAGGAAAGAGAATGGTTGTGGTATTTTTGTTTTGTTTTTGACAATATTCCTACTAGTAAATTTATTGTACTCCATTAGATGGCCCACACCCATACACATAGGGGCAGGATTGGGTTATCAAAAAAGCTTAATAGAACTCCAATGAACAATCCTCATGGGATCATCTGACTTCTCAATATAGCATAGAGAATCAAACAAGTTATTTCAAAGAGATTAATTTCCTGGTTGAAGAAGCATACATAACCTTTGTTGTTGTTTCAAGACAGGGTTTCTGCATTTATTCCTGGCTGTCCTGGAACTCATTTTGTATACCAGGCTGGCCTTGAACTCACAGAGAACCACCTGCCTCTGCCTCCCAAGTGCTGGGATTTAAAGGCATGCACTACCACAGCCTGGCATAACTATTTTATTAATGGGACCTTCTTACTGGTTTTAAAAAGACTACTTTTCACTTAAAATTTAAATGGCTGTATATGTTACAGAATTCTGTAAATTGTAGAGCAGGAGAAACAATGCTACTGAGTTAAAAAAGCCACAGGTGAGAGGGTAGAGATGGTGAAAAGCATCAACATGATATACAGAGGAAGGTGCCAACACCAGCAGCCGGGAGCATGTGTAAATTACATGAATGGCCTAAAGATACAAAACATCTCATCTCTCTGCGTGAAACTGCTCTGACCTTCACAGTTCTGACATATCAGGACATGTTATTGCCTGGTTAACACTATTGAATGTTTTCACTAGCAGTTAAGCAAATTCTCTGCATGCATAAATATAGTTAGCAATTGTTAGGGACGATTCCCCAGGAAGAGTTTGCCTTAAGCGGTAACGCAGGCCCTTACGGTAGGTAAAATGGAATTCTTAAGGGAAAGGTCAAACCTGTTCAAGAGAGACTTTCAGGTAGGCTATTAGGCTGAGAAACCAATTCTCATTTCCTCTTAATAGTTAGTGACGTATGCTAGCTGAGGTGACAGGCTTTGGTTGGATGCAGCATGCAGGATTATTTCATGCTTGATTCAGCAGAAATGTGGATGACTTCTGTAGGACTGTGATAAATGGCTGAATTCCTCTTTCCTGAAGCTGAAATGAATGACTAAAACCATCATCAACAAGATAGGCTGTCAAAAAAAAAAATAGTGTATTTCTGCAGTGGTGTGTTTTTCCTTAAACACAGAGGATATTAGGAGATGCTTAGGTTAACTTAAAATAGAAAAGAAACAAATGCTTATTACTTTAAATCAGTCACCAGATGCTTCGAATTGATTTCACAAAAGGCATTTTTCTTGTAGCAGAAAGTGAAGGAAGCTTTTAGGAGGACCTACAGTTTGAGGAGTGAAACCTGCCCCTCTCTAGGCCCGAGTTTAATATTGCAAAAGGAAACTATCACCTGTTTTTTAGGCTCATAAAGAGAAATTGACTGGCCTATGCATGTGAGTTCTTGGAACATGATACATGCACCATACTTTTACTGAGGTCATCCACACTGGTTTTGTTTATTTGTTGTTTTGAAGGTCCAGAAATTTGGGGAATAGAATTTTTCCATTCACCAGGAAACATACTGGGCTCCTCAGAGGGAGCCACTGACAGTGGGTCTTTAGTCATTGACAGCCCTGACTTAGGGAGGATAACTCTGAAGTTGACTCAGCTCCTGGGACACCAAGCCAGAGGAGATAACAAAGCCATAATATCCTCCATCCAAAGAAGAGCTTTATATGGGTTGAGTATCTTATTCTGTGGTTACATGTTCATGATACAGGAATGCAGTCCACTGGCCACCTGGACACAAGCCAATCAGAAATGACCCATGTAGCATCCCCAGCAGCCACCAATGAAGTTTCAGATTACCCAGCCCTAGGTACAATTCCCTACTTCCCTATAAAAGCTCCCTGTGTATCTCTGGGGCTGCCATTTTGACGAATGGTTGACTCCTGAATGCTGGTAATTTCTGCAGAACAAACACACTTTGCCCTTTGCATACTATTTGAGTTTGGGGTCTTCCTTCAGCAATTCTTGGACCCTAACAGTTTATCCTTCTTTTTGTGGCTTAGAAGACTTGGATTTTAAAATCTGAGTAGGAAGATAAAGGTAAACAAATGTTAAACCAGTTTAAATCTCTGGCTAGCTGTTAAAAAAAAAGCTTAATGATATTAGCAAGCATTCTGGATAAGGGGATATATATATATATATATATATATATATATATATATATATAAAATTTTCAATAATTGTTGCTTGTTGCTGCTGTAACAGTTACAAGACTAGTAGCCTATGGCATAATTTATTATTCCCCAATCACTATGGGTCAGAAGTCTGAAGTCAGTTTTGCAAAGCTACAGTCCTGGAGGTTGGGGACTGGTTTCTACCGTAGGAGGTTTGGGGGAGAATATATCCCTTCCTTTCTTTAGCATCTAGATAACAATGACATTTCTGAGTGTGTCACTGCATTATGGCTAGCATGCCTATGATCATGTTAGCCTTTCCTCCCTCTGAATTTTTGTTTTTTAAAAAAGATACTTAGGATCACAGGAGTTTTGGTTCATTTTATTCTGCCATGATAAAACTCCATGGCCAAAGGCAACTAGAGGAGGAAAGGGTTTATGTCAATGTACAACTCTTAACTCATACTCCATCACTGAGGAAAGTCAGGACAGGAACCTAAAGCAGGAACCTAGAGGCAGAAAGTAAAGCTGAGGCAATGGAGTAATGCTTTTTATTGGCTTGTATCGAGTTGACAAAAAGAAAAAAGAAAAAAAAAAAAAACCCTAGCTAGTACAACATGCCCTATCTTGATAAGATCCCAATTAATTATAGATTATGATTTTTTTAAAAATTTAATCACACTTATAAATGACCATATCACCATATAAATAAAAATTGATAGCTTGCAGAGATCACCATGCTACCCTGTTTGGACCACTATCCAGCCAGGTACCAGATATAAAGTCAGGAGGGCAGCATTATTTGTGGTGCTGCTGTGGTTTGTCCTTGATTTCTAATTGCCCCTAACATGTTTGTGCCATTGCACATAAGTGAGGCTGCTGGGTAAAGAGATCTGGTGGGAATGTCGAGCTGTTGGCCCTTATATGACTTCTTGGGGACATGAATGAATGCATACTCACCCCAGACGGAATGCCACCAACAGACCAAAGCACTGGTTCCACACAGGTGCCACTTGGCAGACCATGGGTTGTTTGATCTTACAGTGTATGTGAGGAGTTGTAAAGGAACATTGGTAACTCAAAGGCAGCTGCATCACCAAAGAGCATGGGTGAAGAGCCATGGAGGCTGCATCCTTGGAGCTCCTTGCAGAACCGTAGGGAGCTTGGCTGGTCAAAGTCTCTTCTCCCCACTGTTGCTACTGCCTATCCCCTTCTGCTTACAACTCTTGTCAGCTTCAGAAGCATCCACAGACTCAAGTTTCCTTTACTTCCTGGCTCTTATGTTCCCTTTGCTTTCTCACTGAGGACAATGATACACAACAGAACTATATTGTTATTCCTCTTAGTCAACAGAAAGTCTTAGTAGTTGGTTTGGAATTTAGGATTCTGCCATATTCTCACATAGGATTTATCTATTAACTGCAGTTAATAGCTCCCAGTATCACTTAAATGTGCACAGCAGGCCTATTCTGGCAAAACTGGAGAAGAATAACGACACACTAAACCCCTTGGGAAGGTTGAAGTTTTTTAAAAGAATATTTTTTTTTAATTCTCCAAAAGCTTCATATACTCATACCTTGCGTATTGACTACGTCCATCTACTGACTCCCACCAAGTGGTCCCCACCCGACCTCCCTCCAAGCTTCATGTCCTCTTTGTATTGTGTTTTGTATTTGTTATTAATAAGGCCCTGGGCCCAGTTAGTGCTGCCCACATGCAAATGTGTGTGTGTGTGTGTGCGTGCCATTCACTGTGATGTGTGAGCACCTACCATGGCCAGGCTCTTCTTCCCTCAACACCTATCCTTTTCCAGTAGATCCTCCGATAGGTGTGAGGCCGTGAAGGAGGAGGAGGAAGCTACTTGTTCAATTGTGCAGGAATTTTGAGAAGTTTGGTCTTGTGCAGGTCTTGTAAAGATAACCATAGCTACTTGTGAGTTGGTTTATGGTAATAATGAGTGCATTTGTGCTAAGGGGCCACAAGACTAGCATCATGAAGGAGAAAGGACAAATTAGAGATGAGAGCTAAGTGTCACATTGCTTTGTTTATAAAAATCAAATTAGATCTGAGTCCATGTTCATACATGTTAGCAAGATATCCAACATCGGCCATGAATTGGAAGCCCTTCCCAGCCTTGGAGTTAACAGATCCTTGGAAAATAATCAAGCTAGAAACCTGGGAAGGGCTTTGGTCCGAGTATGGTTGGCGAGACAAGGCTCAGTGTTTGAGCCCAAGTGAACTATTTAAACGTGGGCTTTCTTCAAATACTCTAAAATGAATACCTGCCTTATCTTCCAGTATGGTTTAGACATGATTCAAAGCACTGTCAGTGACTGTGTAGTGTTTTTTACTAGAAGAAGCCAAGAGAGCAGCTGTTCTTAGTTGTATAGCATTTTAAAATTTGTCTCAAGCTTTTGTCCTAAGCCTGGTTGTTCCACTTTAGTGGATAAGTTATTGTTGGGTTAAATGAGGGTCCCGAGTCTGCCCTGCCACGGGATTAGGCTTGTAGAAGCAGGACAAGGGAAGTTTGACTGCTCTTGCTCCATGTCAGTGCCAGGCAGGCGTCAGGCTATGGGAAGTCTTGGGACCCCCATCTGGGGTTGGGGGAGCACAGTCTAAGGTCCTGGGGGATCCGGAGCTAGCTTGTCTGGTTCTCAGGCTCTAGGGCACCGAGGCTCCGCTGAAAGCCTCGAAAGAGCCAAGAATGAAGTGGGGGCCCACAGGCTGGATTGGCTCGTGGCCGGAGTGTCTATATTTATATATTATAGTTTAGTTACAAATAGTTTCGGGAGCTCATCAACAGGTTCACCGAATTTTACTTATTCATTTATTTAATTTTTAATTATCATTTATATAAATCAGCTGAACTCGTTTACCTCTGAGCACTCACGAGTACAAATTGTTTCTATACCTTATTTAGGAATGTTGATTGTACATGAAATGCATGTCCTTTGACAACAAAACAGAAATTTTCCTAATATTTTAATTGCATTTTTGTGTTTTCAGACATGGCTTCGTCTCCTTTGACTGCCTCTAAGATACCTTTGCTGTGTATAAGTTACAATGTGATTCAGACAGCACTTTGTTTTCCTGCATTTTCTGATCTTTCCTGAGTCTCATTATATCGTACTGAAGCTTTTGTTTTAGAGGAGTTATAAGTTTGAAAGTTCATTTTACTCTAGAAATGTTATTTTATGGGTGCCAGGCTTCTGTGTTGTTCACTCTTTGTGTTGCAGTCTTCTGTATTTTTTTTCTTTTCTGGGGGAGAGGGGTGTTTCTGTCTACTATAGAACATACCCATTTCTATTGAGTTTTCATAATTATTTCTTTTAAAAAATACATTTCAATTGCTTCTCACCTTTAGCCATTTTCTTTAATTTTTATTTAATTTTGATTCTGTATCCCTTATATTCCAGGCAGGTCTCAAACTCAGCTATGTAGCCAAGGATGACTCTGAACTTCTCATCTCTCTGCCTTCACTTCCTCCACACAAGGATGGCAGGTGTGCACGGCCATGCCTGGCTGCATGTTGGGTATCAAACTCAGGGCTTCATACATGCTAGGTAAACACTCTATTGACTGGAACCACATCCCAGCCCCAGGCCCAGACTCGGTTCATTTACTTTAAAACGTACAAATGCTTTATTTTTCCTATTTGACTTCTCAAAGAAGTGCCATAATCGGGGATTTTCTTTAGTAGGGTTTTAGAACTATGTTCACGTCCACTATGTTCTGAGACTTTCCGGTGACAATATTCACTTTAATCTGACCCACGCTTCTCGTGGCAGGAAGCGTGATGGGCAGCAGCCCTTTCAAACTCTTGTTCCTGTTTTCAAGCTCTCAAGAGTCTCCTGCAGAGGTGGCTGGCTCAGGCCGGCCAGAGTCTTTTCTTTGATCTTTGTTCTATCCATTTCTCTGGAATCCTGTGTTCCTGATAGTCTTTACTTTGCCCCTGCTGCTCCCTGCTTTCCTCCCTGTGCGTTTCTGGCACCATTTGCAATAATGCTCTTTCACCGGGGATCGTGGTTGCCCTCGGCTCTGCTCCTAAGTTCCCTGGCAGGTCCTACTTGATGTATTCACCTTTCTGTGTGTTTACTCCCTCCCACAGATACTCAACAGGTCTTATTTTTGATCTTCTAGACTTTGTGTTGATTTCCCTAGTATTTTTTTACTTAGTTTCATTGCTAATGGCGTCTCTTCTCATCATGTCCTGTTTCTTTATTACAAGGTTCTGCTTTGGCAAGCCAGCAGTCAGGAGGAAGCACGGTATATTCTTGACGGTTTTAACTTACCGAGTATCTTTCTGCTGGTGTATGCATGCCATCTAGATCCCTCTTCTTGTTCCCTGGAAGGTGTCAGTCTGCAGCAGCCTTAGTGTCTTCAGGTGCTTTTGTCCAGACAAACTGCCCAATACATGAGGGAGGGTGTTCTCTGCAGGGAAGTCCCACTGGGCCAGAAGCCCAAGGTCCAACCCTAGGTTGTTTTAAATTACTGCTTCGAGAATTTCATACAATATATCTTGGTCATATTATCCCCTACAACTGCTCTCAAATCCATGCCTCTCTATCCCTCCACAACCCTCCACATCCCTCCCTGTGTTTCCCAGTGTCGAGCCATCCCTTGGGGCATGATGGATCTACCAGAAAATACAAACTCAGACCCAAACATTATATCCCTTCCCAAGGTTCAGAGACCATCATGGAAGAATGGGTGGAAAGATTGTAAGAAGCAGAGATCAGAGAGAGAACAGAACAATGTCTTTAGGACATGACAAGCCTGGTGCACTGGTGAACTCGAAGCAGCTATGGTGAGCTTCACAGATCAAGGCAATCAACGTGCTAGCATGAAGTGGGGAGGGGTTTAGGAGCCTCCCATAACTGATGGGCTATGGACACTGTGGAAAAGAAGTCAGTTTGTATTTCTTGGGCTTAGGGCTTGGGAGTTATCTGCCACTTACTACTGCCCACTGGAAAGAAGCTGGTTAAGGCTGAGTAGCATTTTCTATGAGTATAAATATAACTGTTTAGAAAATGATTTGATACAATGTCAATGTAGCTAAACAGTAATGTTCAGTTCCCTCCTGAGGTCTGTAAGCTCCTCAGCCATGGGCTTAGACTGGTTCACAGTATGGATTCACATCTGTGGAGTGGGTCACAAATGCAAGCAAAGGATATTTGGTTACACCCACAGCAGTGATGCCACGATTGCACAGGCAGGCACTTCTTACCTTAGGCAAGTTGTTATAGTGCCTAGGTTCTCATTGCTCATAGCTGTGTCAGACTTTTGATGCCTTTTCTTTCCCAGCTGTCTTTAGAACTCCTTTTGTAATTATGAAAGCTATCTGGCAGGAAACAAACTTCCAGCTCAGTCCGAACTTGATTTCTCTATATTGTGTAACCAAGATGTGATGTGTATGTCTTACATAGTAGGATCTTACCATATTGTTCTAATGGACAACCTAGGGGAATGACAAGAGCTTGTACTGTTTTGGAGCTTCTGGGGTCTCCTTGACCAAATAGTCATAAGAATATATTCCACTCCTGACCCTGAGGTTTTCACAAGCAACTTTATAAATATAAAAAGAAAGAACTTGAAAGGAGATAGTCCATAACTCCAGGTTTTTGTAACTATCTTTGTTTATGCCTGAAGCTGATTGTTTTTCTATCATTCCCTTTAATGTACACTAGAATCAGTCATTTGACACAGTACAGAGGAGGGCTAATAACAGCACAACAGACAAGATGAAATTTACACTATTGCTTTTGAACACATTTACACTAAGATTTTATAGTAAGAGTAGAAACCGACTGTGAGTTAGGAGGTCTCTCTGACTCACAGGAAGCCACAGTATGTTCTGTCAATCTGTCTTCCCTCTCTCCCTTTCTTCCTCTCTTCCTCTCTCCCTCTCTCCCTTCCTCCCTTCTTCCCTTCCTTCCTTTTTTTCCTCAACACCTACCACTCTACTATATAATGTGGCCGACTGAGTGTTCTACAGCTTCTGTGTTAAGTCCCAGTTGGGCACTCAGATGAAGGGTGAATGTTTTGGTCATAGGATGCCCCTCCTACACAGAGATGCACAGTTCATTCTGCCCATGTCTTGCAGAGGCTGTCTCTCACCAAGCTCACCCATCCTGGTACTGTTTCCCCTTTATGTGTCAGCATTTGTGGTTTAATGTTATGGTTGTTTCTCCATGTGTTGTGGTTTAGGGTTGTGATGTGTTGTGGTTGTTTTGAAGCATATTAATTGCCTATTGTTAAGTAACAAAGCACTCACCAGCCTGCTGGGTTAACCACTACTTACCACTCTGTTGATTCCACTGGTGAATGTCGCAGTTTTGCTGGTCTCCCTGGCTTGTTACATGGCCGTGGTGAGCTAAGACGGCTGAGACAGGTGCATCTAGCATTATGTTTACGCCATCTTTCATCCTGGGTGTCTTCATTAGTAATACATTCAGCATTCCAGGATGGTGAAAAGCCTCAAGGCCTCTGACGGCTGAGGCTGGATAGGCAGGCAGCATCAATTCTGCTGCAGTTTGTTGTTCAGAGCAAGGTTGATAGCTAGTCCAGTTTCAAGGGAAGGCAAAGTCACATTATCAGAAGGTGTTTATCTAGTAGTGGAAGGAACTGTGCCTTTCTTTTGGCTATCAATCTATCACCATTACTGTTTTTTTTTGTTGTTGTTGTTGTTTTGTTTTTTGTTTTTTGTTTTTGTTTTTTTTTTTTAAATCTTGTTTTATTTGGTCTACAATAAAGAGAGGAGAGAAAATTTACTCTGCTACCTTCAACAGGAGGTTAACTAAGATGAACTCTAATAGCGATACACACAGAAGGTGACTTGTGCTGATTAATAACGTAGCTCTGTTTACCTGTTACATTTTAAAGCCCTTATGATAGACCTCAGGTAGTGATGTGTGTGTGTGTGTGTGTGTGTGTGTGTGTGTTTGTGTGTGTATTGGGGCAGGGGGATGTCCTCAGCATCAATGTCAGGTCCCGTTCCCCAATCAGTTCTTGATGGATCAATAAAGATGCCAGGGGCTAATTGCTGGGTCGAAGGAAAGAGGTGGGATTTCCAAGTCCTCTTAGGCAGGCTAAGAGATGCAGGAGGAAGAGAAAGAGATTTGCCATGCTTCGGAGGGAGAAAAAGCCGTGAGTCATGTGAGATCCAGGATGGAGTGGCCATTGGCTGCTTCTCTGACTAGGCCTGGAGTAGCAGGTAGGATATTTTAAACATAATTATGCTGAGGGCAGATTTAGGGTGCTGAGCTGGGAATGAAAAAAAAAAAAGGGCATGAGATAGCCAAGGAAGACTTAGAAGAAAGAGCCCAGCAATTGAGCCAATAAGGAAGGTTGAAAAATACATTAGTGTGTGTGTGTGTGTTTCATCTACTGGTCCAAGGGAAGCTAGGTGGGGCTGGTAGTGCAGTCTGCCAGAGCTTAAGGCAGGGCGGCAAAAACTATATACTACAGCTGATACCTTAAAGGGGACATCACAGCATCAGCACAGGGTAGGCTGATGGAGTTGGCACTTGGGGTGAGGAAGGCTCACTTGTTTTGATCCTAGCTTTGGAATGTTAAGAATAGTACTACTCCCCTCAGTTTTTCAGTCAGCTGAGGTAGTTCTTTAAACTATAAACTTATAGACATTTTGTTAAGGGATTTTGTGGGGATTTACATTCTTGTTGTGTGTCTTCAGGAAATTCTTACTTCTATCTATAAACAGGAGAAGACTCAAGAGTCTGATTTTGAGGGCCTTTCTTGTGGGTGACCTGTTGACTATCCTTTGACACATCCCATCTGGGAACATCGTAACCTACTTGTCTTTTTAAAATTCTACTGATGATAAGATGCATATCTAAAGTGTTCACTGAGCAATGATGTGCCGTTTAATTACCCGCACCATTTAGAATGTCCTTGAGAAGAAGCCTTCTAGTGTGGGCTCCAGGCTTCTGCACCTGCCATTATGGAAATGAAAGAAACACTTATTTCTCCAGAACACCATTAAAATCTGTTGACTAAGAAGTATCGCATGGGTTCTGGGGAGATGACTCGGTGATTAAGGGCATTTGCCGCTTTTGCAGAGGACCTGGGTTCCCTTTCCAGAAGCCACATGGCAGCTCACAACCATCTGTGACTCCTGCTCCAGGGCATCAGAAGTCCCCTTCAGGCCTTTGCAGGCATCAGGCACACACGTGGCTCAAGTATACATATACAGGCAAAGCGCTCATACGTATTAAATAAAAACAAATAAACCCTTTACAAAGTGTTACTTTTTAGTGATTCTTTCCTGTATATCATACTTTTCTTTCTTGCTAGGGAAAGTAGCAAGTAAATTAATATTATAATTAATCTTTAAGACACACAGTCGTTTAATAAGCTGGAAACCTGCACCTTTCAAATTGTAATATCTTGTCGGGATCATTCTTCACTCAAACATGACTTATCTACTTCAGAGGTCTAAGCCACAAACAGTGAAAACCATAAAGACCAAATATCTGAATTCAGTGCTGAGGCTGTCACAGAAATTTATTTTTAATATCAGAAAACAGAGTTCAACAGTTTACTATTAAACAATTCATGGTCAATGCCGCCAACCTATAGCAATGTAGTAGACAATCTTGAGATGCAAAGGCCTAGCATTTATTAATAAGCAGCTTGCAGAGTTTTGTTATTGTTATTACTATTGTTTTTCTTAGTCTTTGTGGGTTACTGTAACATGCAGGCCATATGAAAAAAAGATTAGCAGCTGCGTTTGTGCCCATTTGTGATTTAAAGAAGAAATACGTGTCAAAGTGCCAATAATATCTATTTTAAATTTTAAAGGCAATTTAGTAGGTAGCTTTAGTTTTGTTAGGACAACTCTCTGCATGGCCACTTGATGGCAGCGTGTACTATGTGCTCGCATTGAACTTATTTCTTTCTTTCTTTTTTTTTTTTTTTTCTCTTTTCTTTCCTTTATGTTGTTCAGCCTCGTTTAACATTGGTGGTGGAAGAGATTGATGGCAATGCAAATGTATTTATAACCACGAGAGATAGCCACCTTCCACCCCAATTAGCCTTTGCATTGATTTACTGAGGAAAAACATCTATTACTGAAAAAGTCTTACAGATTAGTGTTGCATTATTTCGTTACAGTTGAAATATCTGCAGGAAAAGTGATCTCACAGATCTCACTTTAATCTAACCAAAACGTATTTTCCCAATAATTAAAAATATAAAGGAATCTATCATTGAGAGTGCTGTTCTAGCTAGGTGTTCTCCGTACCACCATGTTTCCCCTTAAAGCCACATACTCGGTTATTTGAATATAGTTTTAATAATGAGCTTGTGACACATTTTAGATCTTTAAAAAGAGATTTATTCATGAGCTGTTGCTTGCATAAAGCCATTGATCTACCAAAAAAAAAAAGAAAGAAAGAAAAGAAAAATCTCATTTCTCAACTTCTTTGTGAGAATATAATTATGATCTGAACTAAAGTCTTTTTATTTTTTAATATAAAAAGCTTCTGCCTTTTGAAATACCCCTTTGTACCCCCAAAAGAATGGAGTTGAAGCTGAGACGTTTCCTGCAGAGAAAAAAAAATCTGCCAGTAAGGACTCCATAAACATGCAGGCAACCGCCCTCTAAGGGAGGGTGGACTAGACTCCCATTTGAGATTTACATGGAGCAAATTGGGAGAGATTTACAAGGCAGTTACCATTTAGTGCTTTTGGCTGGAAAGAAGGGAATAGGATTTTGTTTGTTATTTAACCAGCTTCTCTTCTCTCCTGGCCCCTGTTTGTCTTAAAAAAAAAAAAATAACAACACTTGGAAAACTTTGGTGGCTTTTCTGCTTTTTTTTTTTTTTTGCGGTTGGGGAAGAAGATTCCTATAATTCATTGCCATTTTATATGTCAGAGCAAGGTGAAGACACTCAGCAGTGGGATTGTAAGGGAAGCACTGCGGGCTGCCAGGGCTGCATAAATGGTAAGAAAGTAACATGGGAGCCTGAGCCAGGCAGCTTAGATAAATACCTTCCAGGCTGTGTATACATATTCTGGGGGAGGAGATTCCAGGGCTGCTGTTTTTGCAAGCTCAACTCTGTTTTTCCTGAGCTTTGTATATATTTGCTTACACACAATTGTACATTTCCTTCTGTTTATACATACTTGGGTATTCTGGGCCTGTGTGAGGGAGACTTATGTTCCACACATATTCTTCCTATAGCTCATCTCATGCTACTTAAAAAAAAGTCTTTATAACAAAAGTAATTCAAGATTACCGTAGAAACCTTAGAGAATGTGAATAGAAGATAAGAAAATAGCAGATTATAGTATGTAGTTGTGCTGTTGTTTAAGTCTTACAGGCTTCCAGTTACATAATTGTGTGAATACACACACACACACACACACACACACATATTCATCGGATCATATATTAGTTTTATACATTAGTTTTGTATAAGTATTCCCAAGACACACGAGCACAATTTCTACTGCTACAAAATCTACTTCTATTTCTGTTCTGATGCAGCACACTTTCATTGCTCTTCTGTGCACTGTTACCTGGTTTCATCCCCTAGAAAAGAAACCTTAAAACGGTCCTGGTATAGTCAACCACTGGCCCTGGTTGTACACATACAAAAATGTATGCCGAGGACCCGACTCCAGATGGCCTGATGACAACAGGGGAATATTTTCAAACTCGTATAGGAAGTTTAAATCTTGATTTGACAGGCATAATTGTTGATATGTTCAGTCTCAGATGAAATCAATATGGAGAAGGAAATAACAGCCTTGACAGATCTTCCAATCTGGAGCCGTGGCTGTCTGTGGAGCCTGTTAAAGTCATCAGCACAGGAAGGGAAGCTTACGTGAAAGCTATAAAGAGGGGGTGTCCCTTTGTTGGGGGGAGTCTCTTTGTTTTCACTTTCCTTGGTGCTCTAAAATGAACTGCTACAGCAAAGCCCTCCCCACTGGTGTTGAAAGAAACTAAGCATTCATACGAATGCCAACTGTAAAGTTAGAAGGAAGTCAGAAGGGTCAACACAGCCCTTTCACCAGCTCCTCGGGTTGTGTGGGTGTGTGCACAGCCATGTGCATTCATGAATCCTGGGGTCTCTACTTAGCTCAGACCAATCAAAGTCTGCCTCCTGACGTGGGGCACCTCATCTTACTGTAGCAAAGCCTACTCCATTGTGCTCATCCGGGACTCATTTAAGGCAGAACAAGAACGCCTCAGAAAAGACAAGGAAACAAAGATTTGTTAGTGGTTTGATCTGGTGTTAGGCGAAGAGAAAAATGTTGAAATGATTCAGGGGTTCCTACCTACCATAATATTTTGGGACTATCTCTAAATTCTGGAGCAACTTTAAGGTCAATTAAATCCTTCATCCCGCAGAACCTCTCTACGCTTGGAACAACCGAGAGCTGGGACCGATTTGTGCTTCATTTGTTTGTCCCGTGTGTCATTTCACTATTTACCCAGGCCCATCCCCTGTCACATTTTTATCTGTTCAATAAAAAAAAATGTAGAAAGTCAAAATCGACATTGATTTTTAATTTATACAGAAGTTATTACAAATATTTATCAGTGTCAATTAAAACAGTTGCATTGCCTACAACATATAGGAAATCAAATTCCATAATTGCAGTTCACACATGGGGAGCAATGCTAGCTTTGAGATTTAAAGGCCACTGATGATCAGACTCGAGGTTCAAAGGAAATTGTGCTACATCCTTTTTACTCAGTGAAAGACTGGAAATGTGGTAGTGGACAGGAAATATGGAGATGAGGTTAGCGTTAGCCAGTCACACCAAGATGCCCATTTCTGTTTGGCTTCTTTTCTGCACCACATCATCCAGAACTGCCAAGATAACAGCATTGTGTGGTTAATGAGGAGAGCAATGCTCTAGTCACCTCTACGAGGGTTAACACCCGAGTGGGAACTGCGCATGCTCCAATTAACACGGAATGCGGGGCCGTTTAAAGTGTTCTCAAACTCCTGTTTCTCTCTATTCAGCTCGTGTTGTGAGAGTCTGCCTCTAAGCTCCATTCCTCTCTTGATTTCCTCATTCTCTCAGCATTGCCATCCCAGTTAAGTTGGAAATGTTTCTTTTTCTTTCTTTGTAAACTTTCCAGAGGACAAGCAGAATCAGCTCATTCAGTCATCCGAGAGAGGGCTGGCACTCACTGAACCATGTCCCACACATGGAGTCTCCAGACTACAGATTTCTCAATTGCAACGTTAGGGTGTAATCAAGGTACTTGATTTCTGTGGTGACTTTTGACACTAGATCTTGTGGGTTTGTGCTTAGTTTTCATTGTCTCTATCAAAAGAATTTCACAAAGTTGGCTCAGCGATTCCTCTATCTTTTTCTGTCTCCCTGCCTCTTCCACTGCCTCCCTCTCTCTCTCTTTCTCCCTTTCTCACCCTCTCTAAAAATATGGTATGAAAAATTCCGGCTATTAAGGACAGAGATATTCCCCACACAATCTATTATTGACAGACATAGAAATGTTTTTTTTTTTTTTTTCTCTTAGGGGACATGCAAACATGACTTGTAATGAAAACAGTGTTCTTTGTCATGGTGTGGTGACTTCTACCATATACACACTACATTGGTAACTTTGTTACTTCGAGTGTTCTAGAAGAATAATAGTTTTCTTCTACTTCTACTACAAAATATCCAAGACAAAAATATGAATAAAAGGATTTGTTTGGCTGATAATTTTGGAGGCCAAATGTTTAAGATCAAGTCGCCTCATAGTTTAAACCTCTGGCAAGAGGGCCCTCAAGTACTCAACAACACAATAGATGGCATTATGGTGGGAGTGTGTGTAAGCGGGGCACAGGACACAGTGAGACAGAATGCAGGAGACATTCCAGGACAACTCCATTCTCTTTTATGATGATCTACTTTAACTAACTAGGGTTTCATGAGAACTATATTAATTTCTTTTGAATGTGAAGTATTTACTTGCCCCATGAGGCTCTGCTTCTTAAAATTTCCACCATCATTATTACAGTAGGGACCAAGTGTCCAATAGAGGAATTATTGGGGGGCATGCTCAAACTATGTCCATCTGTAGCAAATGGTTTGTTTATTATAATATGGTGATAAATATGACGTCATCCAGGGAGCAAAGTAAACCTGTGAGGTTGTTAGGTAAACAAAAATACTGATAATATAATAGCAAAGGGATGCCGTTAATCTCCAGTGCTTTCAGGGAAAATAGATTTTCACTTTGCTGTAGTTTGAATTTTATAACTGTAGAAAATGTCTTTCTAAACAAAATGTCTAGAGAGCATCTTTGTTGTTATTTGATGCCTGAAGCTCTAAAGTAGAGAACAAATGTAAGAGTAAGTAGATTTGAAAACATTTCAGGGAGAGAAAGTTGTAGCAAGACTTGTACAGACCAACTAGAAGTGAGAGGAAAGGGGAGAGGGCTAAGTAATTACAAATTGTGTGTAATTGAAAGCAGCAGTGGTGGTGCTAGAGAGATGGCTCTGGGAGGAAGAGTATGTCCTGGTCTTACAGAGGACCTGGGCTTGACTCCCAGCGTCCATGTCACAGAATGAATCACCACCATGTGTAACTTTGGTTTCACAAGACCCAACACCTTCTTCTGGCTTCTTCGGGCACTGACCCACACCCAGACACACATGATTAAAAAGAAAAAAAAAAGTGTTTCAAACAATAAAACCATTACGAAGAAATGGTTGAAATAGATGAAATAGTTAATTCTTGAAAATATCAAAACTGACATGGAGAGAAAACTCCTTAAGAGAGTGTCTGTGAAGATCAAAGATCTCTCCCCTTCTCTCCCCAGATCCAGCATATTTGATATTAGTGTTTTACCAGAAATTTGAGCAATGAAATACCTCTGTATTATGTAGCTTGTTTCAGACAAAAAGAAAAGCATGAGAGCCCCCAAATCCTTACCCTGATTACAAGGCCAAGTGGAAAATATAAGAAGTATTTTGAGCCTGTTTTACTTAAAAACATAGAATGAAGATAATAAATTCTGAGTAAAATAATTTAAGAGAATTTAGCAACCCAATAAAACCAGTAGTAGCTAGCATTTTCTCTATCTAAATATAGTGAAAACCATCCTAGTATGTTGGAAAATGAATAATGTCTCTAATTTTAATGCATAAGTGAACTTTGAGAAATGAAAGGAAACCAGTAGAGGCCTGCACTGGAAGTGAATGGGATGTTGGAAGACAGAGGACCAAGCATGGGTGGCTGTGTGGCTGACCCAGAGATGGGGCTACTCTCACCATCTGGACCATGTACGGCCCTGGTAGCCACACAAGATAGATCATGTGAGGTGGGAAGTTTGAGGACAGAGATGACAAAAGTAAAGTTCTAAGTGGCATACCCTGGGTTCACCACCACAGAGGAAGAAAATTACCCTTTTCATAGGAAAAAAAAAGACATCAATCAAATAATTTGTAGCTACAATATGCCAAAGTACATAAATACATTTGTAGTTGACATAAAAATGCCAGTCCTGCAGCATTTTCAGCAAATGGTGCTGGTTCAACTGGAAGTCAACATGTAGAAGGATGCAAATCAATCTATTCTTATCTCTTTGTACAAAGCTCAAATCCAAGTGGATAAAAGACCTTCACTTAAAACCAGATACACTGAAACTAATAGAGAGAAGGTGGGGAAGACCCTCGAATACCTAGGCACAGGGGAAAAGTTTCTGAGCAGAACACCAATGGCTTATGCTCTAAGATCAAGAATTGACAAATGGGACCTCATCAAATTGCAAAGCTTCTGTAAGGCAAAGGACATTGTCAATAAGGCAAAACAGCAACCAACAGATTGGGAAAAGATCTTAACCAATCCTACATCCGATAGAGGGCTAATATCCAATATATACAAAGAACTCAAGAAATTATACTCCAGACAACCACATAACCCTATTAAAAATGGGGTACAGAGCTAAACAAAGAATTCTCAACAGAGGAAACTCGAATGGCTGAGAAGCACCTTAAGAAATGCTCAACATCCTTAGTCATCAGGGAAATGCAAATCAAAACAACCCTGAGATACCACCTCACACCAGTCAGAATGGCTAAGATAAAAAACTCAGGTGATAGTAGATGTTGGCGAGGATGTGGAGAAAGAGGAACACTCCTCCATTGTTGGTGGGATTGCAAGCTGGTATAGCCACTCTGGAAATCAGTCTGGCGGTTCCTCAGAAAACTGGTCATAGCATTACCTGAGGATCCAGCTACACCACTCCTGGGCATATATCCAGAAGATGCTCTAACATATAATAAGGACATATGCTCCACTATGTTCGTAGCAGCCTTATTTATAATAGCCAGAAGCTGGAAAGAACCAAGATGTCCCTCAACAGAGGAATGGATACAAAAATATGTGGTACATTTATACAATGGAGTATTACTCAGCTAATAAAAATAATGAATTCGAGAAATTCTTAGGTAAATGGATGGAACTAGAAATCATCATCCTGAGTGAGTTAACCCAATCACAAAAGAACACACATGGTATTTACTCATTGTTAAGCGGATGTTAGCCCAAAAGCTCGGAATATCGAAGACTCAACCCACAGACCACATGAAGCTCATGAAGAAGGAAGACCAAGAGGGGACGCCTCAGTTCTACTTAGAACGAGTAGCAAAAATACTCAAGGGAGCAAATATGGAAACAAAACATGGGACAGAAACTGAAGGAGGGACCATATGGAGACCATTCTACCTGGGTATCCATCCCATGTACAGTCACCTAAGCTAGACACTGATGTGGATGGCTGGAAGTACATGCTGTCAAGAACATGATATAGCTGTCTCCTTAGAGGTCTGCCAAAGACTAACACATTCAGGGGATGATGCTCACAGTTAACCACTGATATGATCAAGGATTTCCCAGTGGAGAACTTAGAGAGAAGACTGAAGGAGCAGAAAGGGTTTGTGACCCCAGGAGGAAAGCAACAATACCAAACAACCACAGCCCCCCAGGGTCTAAATCACCAGCTTGGGAGCACATAGGGAGGGACCTATGACTCTAGAGGTATATGTAGGGGAGGATGGCCTTGTTGGGCATAGGTGGGAGAGGAGATTCTTGGCCCCATGAAAAACCAACACAGAGTGGGGGGGGAATGTGAGGATGGGGAAGGGGTAGTGGGAGTGGGGGTAGGTGCAGGCACAGCCTCATAGAAGCATGAAGAGGGGATGGGATAGGAGGTTTCTGGGTAGTGGGAGAAAGTGGGGTAAGGGGATAAAATCTGAAATGTAAATATAATACCCAATTTAAAAAAAAAAATACAGGCATTGTGCCTGTATAACACATTTAGGAATACAAGGCTTAGGCCCAGTCCTTCTTTAACTTTTTTTTAACTGATTTTGGGACAGTTAGCCTGTGAGTTAAGGGACTATAGCAAATTCATGGCTTTGAGCTTATTGTTAGGGTGTTTTCTATATTTTATTTAGAAATAGCTGAGAGGAGTTAACAGACAACAGTCCAGGTTACCTTACATGGATAGTTGGATTTCAAAACGTCAGAAGTCCATAGAATTGACGTTACAAATATTTCTATATTAATGTTCATTTTGATTAGAGACCTGTCTGCTCCTGACAGTTTCCTGTCTTGGATTCTAAGAAGAAATTGAACATTCTTGGAGTTACTCCAGTTGTGCGGAGACAGCCACTAGGCAAGAATTGCCTCTTTCCATTTACAGACAAATTACTGTCCAGAAAAGGACACACTCGCAAAATAGTCGACTGATTATATCTGCCTAGACAGAGTAATCAGCCCTTAATAATTCTGCATCACTAAGGTCTGTCAGATGATTCTGGGCCAGAAGGCTGAAGATTTGATGCTCCAACGTTAGTATAGGGGTAGTATAGGGGCTGTCCAGGTGTTCAGCGGTCTCTATAAATTGGCTAAGTTTTAGAAGCTATGCTTTGTGCTTCCCATAATTTCAGCTAACTCAGTCATTCTGGATTTCTGACGGGGTTGAAGACCTATAGTCTCATAGCCAATCCTGGCTATTTACTTTGAGAGAAAAGATCTGAGTGGATGGTTTTCAGCTGACATTCATTGTAAAGCCAAGAAAAAAGCCAGGTTTAAAACTAAGTGTCTTAGTTAGGAGAGATGACAGAGGTTCTGGTTTGTCAACAAAATGATGGGAGCATCACCTGTCAATAAAAAGCTGATAATACCCTAATACTGGGTATTAGGACTATCTTGTACCTCACTGGTACAAATAGGAATAATTATGCTCTAATTGTATTTTGAGAGAAAAGTTTTACTTTAACAGGAAGGGTGGTAGATAGGAGGAGCTAAGGGGGAAGGAGTACGGAGAGGAAGAGATGGAGTAAGGAGAGGAGAAGATGAAGTAGAGGAGAAGCTAGGTGATGAGAGAGAGAAAGAGAGAGAAAGAGAAAGGGGACATGGAGGCAGATGTTCACGTGTCTCCACCAGTCAAAGATAGTTGACATAGCTAGGTTGGGTATTGGGTTCCACTTCTGATTGAGCATTACCATACTTATAAAGCCTTTGATTAACATTTTAAAAAAATCATATAAAAGCAAAAAGGAAAAGGGGGCACGGGATAGGGGTTTTCTAGGGAGAAGAAATGGGAAAAGGGGAGGGCATCTGAAATGTAAATAAAATATCCAATAAAAAAAAAATGCCAGTCCTGGTCTATCTCTGCAGTGCTTGATGGGAAAATGTAAGAAGCACACACCAGGCTCACTGAGCTCTAGCTGCTACAGTATCTCAGAAAGAGGAGAGCATCATCTCCAAAATAGAAGAGCATCGTCTCCAAAACAGAAGCATATGCAGCAGTAGTTAATACAGGTAAGACCCAAAGTTTTTTAAAGAGATTTAACCTATAAAGCAGTATATTTTAGATTCTTAAGGACTTAAACACTTGGAAAACATGGGAAGAAGAAGTGACTAAGCAAACTGTGCGTGACAAATGAAGAATGTAGTCATTTGGTTATGATGCAGCTGGAAGAAGTTTACAACAATAAATGTCGCAGAAAAGTTGTGAGGGCCATGAAAACTAGAAATAAGAAAGACGAACCCAGTGCAGTGTAAACAAAGAGAACCTAACTAGATTAGACAGAAAGTAAGAGCTGCAACATAAACTTGAGACTTCACAGAGATCTAAAATGATAAAATATTTTTGTGGCCTCAAATATAATATGGATGAACACAAGAGTGTATGTGTAGGTAAACTCACATATACGTTATGAAGCCTCAAATGGAAGGTAGCCTGCCGTATAAAATTAAATTAAATTAAATTAAACTTTGATAAATAATATTAACATAATGAATATTTAGGTTAAAAAGTTATAATTTGTGTGTTTTTTTCTAAATATTGGCATGGTTACATATGTACATGGGAAGGCCACTTCACTGAAAATAGCAGCTCTTAATAGCAGAAAAGTGAGAAACTGATTTTCACTGAGAGAAGTTGTGCCAACTGGTTGTACTTATTAGCTTGTTACAACAAGGAGTCACTGGGAAGAGAATGAGATTCCTTACAAGGCACTGCCTACATAAGGTTGCTCTGTGTACACGTCAGTGGGGATTGTCATAATTGCCTTAAGTGGTGAGGGAAGTCCCACCCTAAGAGCAGACAGCACCATCCCCTGATGTAGGGCTGATCTGCTGTGTGTGGGAGCATCACCTGTCAATAAAAAGCTGATGGCCTATTAACAAAAGGCAGGAAGTAAAAGGTGGGAGTTCCATTAAAGAGTTTGGAACTCTGGAAGATCGTCAGAGTCAGGGGATTCACTCTAAGGAAATTAGGCACATGAATCTGAGGAGAGAAAACAGAGCCACGTGGAAGATATAGAGTAGTTTAAGTGGGTTATATAAGTGGTGAGCTAGTAGGGAAATGAGCCAACGCTTATGGCTCAGACATTCATAAATAAATAGGCCTCCAAGTTGGTTTTTGAGAACTGGGATGAGGGTGGAAAAGCCCGTGGTTATACCCTGGTTTGGGGTTCTGGTCTGTATCTGACTATAGGAAGCCAACTGAATACTAAGGATGCACATATTCGTTTCTTTCTGTCCTTGACTGGATGTGACTAAATGCTTCAGGTTCCTGCACTGACTTTGTCACAATGATGGACTGTATCATGGAATTGTGAGCTAAAATAAACCCTTTCTTCCTTAAGTTGCTCTTTCCAGAATATTTTACCACAGCAACAGAAATGAAGCAAGGGTACATTTTTTTTCTGCAAAAATGTTAGTGTATAAACATTATACAATTTGGAACATTAACAAGCTCAGGATGTATGGCTTTGAAAAAAAATATTTTACCCAAGTGAGAAGTAGTTGCCATGTATATTACATACATTCAGTTACAGAAACGGATACGTAGATGAACAGATAAACACATACACACACACTTTAATAATGCTTTAATGACACAAGTAGCAAACGGTAGAGGAGAAAGTGAGAAGAGGTATCAGGAAAAATAACTATGCGGTGAGATTTATCCATAATCGCCAATACTTACAGCTTAGTACATAGAGTCTATAACTGAAGTTGGAATCTTCTTTGTGCTCAGTAGATGATCATGTAAGACATTCCCAACGGAAGCTGAGATGACTCTTAAAAACATACATAATGGAGTAACAGTCTGTGGCCACTCCATGTTGTGATGCAGTCCAACACAGGGATCCACAGAAGGGACCCAATACTTGCCAGTGTTTCTGGAGGCCTTGGAGATGGGAGGCCAGAAGTGCATTAGCTACTACTAAAACTCACGCACAATTGGAAGTAGCTCTGAACCACTAAAGCAGCCTTGAAAAATGAGACTCATTTGTAGGACTCAGAGAGCAGATTCAGTATTTATGTCCCTGGAGGCTGGAAGTGAACAATGAAAAGGAACAGTAGCAGCAGGAACTCTGGAGCCTCAGTAAGAAAGAGAGAATATGGGTGTGCATTAATGGCTGCCATCCCTGTTTCCTTGGGTATGCTTGATAGTGGGTGAAGGAGAAGCTATAATAGAACCTAGACGGTTCTAAGTAAGAAGGACAACCATTACGTACAGGGAGGAAGGTAAAGTGGGTTGATGTGAACTGGTGGTCTGTCTGTCTGTCTGTCTGTCTGTCTGTCTGTCTGTCTGTCTGTC
>JANHMN010000013.1:33349561-33379825 GCA_030674055.1 Rhabdomys pumilio | reverse complement strand
GTCTGTCTGTCTGTCTGTCTGTCTGTCTGTCTGTCTGTCTGTCTGTCTATCTGTTTCACCAAGGCTGTAGAAGAACTAAAAGAAGACTAGCAAATAACACTATTTGATTAATAGAAAGAAAGTATTTGCCTAACATCAACAGACTATGTATGTTTTTCCAGTGCTGATACGACATCTATCAGCATATACCATACCCTGGGCTATAAAACACAGCCATTGATACATTTAAAGAATACATTAAAGAACTGAAATTTTCAGACTGTGTTCTCTGATCCCAATGGAATCCAATTGTAGATAAGCATGTCAAAAAGAAAATACTTCCAAACACTTGGAAACTAAAGAAGATTTTCTAAACCTTGACACAAAGGGGAAGTCTCCAGGAAGTAAGAGCACACATGAAAACGAATGAAAAGACATGCGCATCTGTAGGGAGATGAGGATGCTGTGAAGGGGTGAGGTCTTGAGCCAGTGTGTGCTGTTGACATGGACATGCCATGCCAAGAACCTCAGAGCCTTAGATTCATGGAGGAATGGCAAAGGCTTCTCCCCAAGAATGAGACTCAGATAGAGTGACGAAGCCTTTGCTTCTGGTCCATCCAAGTGTGGATGTTGACTGCATGTGCAGAAAATGTCCGCAAGAGCTCCCCACCCCCTGTATATTTACAGCTTGAAGACAACTCCCCTACAGAGACTGTTCCTACTGAGATTAGCTAAACTTGTCTCCTCGAACCAGCCGCACACCATAAACCCTGCCCTTCTGTTTATCTGTGTGTCATAATGCGGCCTCCTTGTTCAGCTGTATGCAGTATCTCAGGGTCTAAGTTCAACTGTATATGCTAAACATTCTGAGCTTCCAGTGTGCTGTGGTTTCTCTAGCTGAGAGTCCTGACCACTTGATTCCAGCTTTCTGTCTGTGTTTGTCTTTTCTTCATCCCCTCACTCTCAGGTCCACATCCTTGGAGCTTGGCAAGGATATGGCATCCAGCACAGAAAATTTGGGTCCCCAGCTAAATCTGTGTGAAACTGACCACATAAACCAACTATCACATGAGTCACCTTAGCTCCTATGTGAAAAGCAAGAAAAAGAAGAGAGATGGACTGCAAGGAGAGATGGACCACAAGGAAGAAGGGAGGATGCAGCTATGACTAGAAACCAATGATGCTGCAAACAGAAAACTAACAGAGAAAACTCAAGAAAATGAAGACTTACTTCTTTGGGAAGATCAACAGAATGAGATACTTTCAGCAAAGCTGTTTTAGTGAATGTTCTCCAGAGAAACAGATCCGCTGCAGTGTATTTTTAAGGAAGGGAAATTAAGTAACTTATTTAAATTGATAGCCTTACACGATCACAGAAAACAACAACTGTAAATCTGCTGAGTAGGCCCGGCAAGCTGGAGACTAGGGGAAGCGTTGGGCACTGTGATTCAAGAGTGTGGAGTACCCATCTGCAGAATGCTCAAGGCTTCAGGAAGTCATCTTTAATTCCCTTTGACCTTTGTTTGATTGATGAATTTATTTATTTTCCATTGCGAGCTGATAAACTCAAAAGTCCACCAATTTAAATTCTACTCCCACCTCAGAACATTCACCCAGACACATCCAGAATAATATTTCACCACATTTTGGGGACAGTGTAGGTTAGCCATGTTGACACATAAAATCAAACTCCACACTGAGAAAGAAAAAAAAAAAAGTAGACACAAATGATTATAATTGGGAATTTTAAAAACTGGGTAGATGTCACTACCAACTCTACAGACACTAAAAAAGATGGCAAAGAGGATTCTAGGAAGAGCTCCATGCAAATTGGACAAAATTGATGACATGAAGTACTCTTAGCAGCCACAACTCTCCCACTGTGAAACAAACGATTTCAGCAGTCCTGTGACTATTAAGGAAATTGAATTTATAATTGTACCTTCTAAATCACTAAGACCAGATGTTTTCACTGGTGACTTTACCAAACATTTAGAAAATAATTAAAATGAATTCTACATAATCTGCTACAGAAAACTGCAGAAGTGGAAACATGTCCCAGTTCATCTTACGAAACTGCAAAAAACCAGAGGCAATAAACAGGAAAATCCACATGACAATATCCCTCATAAATATAGATGTGAAAATACTCAACAAAATATTAGCAATTATAACACAGCAATGTATAAAAGGGATTATACCTCATAACACCGTAGCTGTATTTTAGGAGCAAGCCTAAGCTCAGAATTTGAAAGCAAACTCTACAGTGTAACGTTTTTTATCAAAGTTTTTAAAAATCACAGGATTATATTCGTCAATGCAGAAAACATTTTGTAAAGTAATTATTTTATGATTAAAACTTAGAAAATATAAATGAAACAGGGCATCTTCAACTTGGTGAGCATGTACAGAATCTCTGCTACTGACACTAAATGTTGAAACACTTAGTTTTTATCCTCTCGAAATCGGAAATAAGGAAAGGATGGCTGCCCTCGTGGGTATTCAAGAGTACTGAAGTTTCAGCCACCAGAGCAAAGGAATCCTAGGAGGTGAAGGCATACAGAGCAGAACAAGAGACACTAGACTGTTCCTAGTTGCTGGGGATGCAATTGTCTATGCAGAAACTCTCTGTGAAACTATAAAAATAAAATGGGCCAAAAGAGAAAACAAGCTTAGGATCCATAACTGAGTTCAGCAAAGCCATGGGACACAGTATAAACACACACTCAAAAAATTAATTCTATTTTCATATACCATCAATGAATATAGACACTTATATTGCAATATGGTTTGTAATTGCTTAACAAATGAAATACTTCAGTGTAGTTCTGAGAAATCTTGTCCCAGGAGTGTATGCTTGTAAGTATACAATGCTGATTCTCAAAATGACAGGTCTCCATAAGCGTGGAGATGCATGTGTCCGACTTGTCTGAATTCTAAGTCTCAAAAACATTATGAACGTGTCACTTCTCTTAGACTTGATCAACAGGTTTGATGCAAGTGCTACAAAACAATTCAGTAATATGTTCTTGCAGATAGAGGCAGGATGATTCTAAAATTTATGTGGCAAAGAGAAGGATGTCTAGTAGTCACGATTTTGGAAAGACAACGGCAGAGTATGAGTAATTTTTCCAATTCAAGGGTGATATTCCCCTAATACTTCACACTGTGTGGTATTTATTCACAGAGGAACAAACACGTGAGCAAAGGAGAGAACTCAGACATCCATGGACAGAAAAAGGTTCAGCTGAGTATTTGATAAAAAGTCTGAGACAATGAACTAATGTGGTGTTTTCAACAAACGGTTCAGCAACAATTGCACATCTGTGGGCTGAAATAAAAACATAAAACCCCTCAGCCACGTACTCACACCTAATAAAAAAGAAAATGAATCCCAGGGTTAAATGTAAAACATAAAACTAAAACATTTAGAAGAAATTGTTAGCAAATCTTTAGTAGGATCTAGGACTAAGCAAAGCTTTTCAAACTTTTTCACCAAAGCACACTGCATAATAGAAAGAGTGGATGGACTGGGTTTTATCATTATAAAACAGCTATGCTCCATGAGAGAGAGAGAGAGAGAGAGAGAGACTCAGACAAGAGGACAGACTGCAGAGTGAGAAAAAGCACACATATCTGACATTGGACAGAATACACGGCTGGAAAGCACATGTGTCTCACACAGTTCTAGTAAAGCACATACAGACAAATGAGTAGTATCAATCATACATGAAGAATTCTCAAAACTCACTAGTGGAAAAGCACATAATTCATTTCACACCAGGAACAAAACCATAGATATTTTATATTAAAAAAAAATAGGTGGAAGATAAGCATGGGAAAAAAATAGTATCATTGACCACAAGAAAAATTAAAAGCTGCAATAGTACTCACTCCTGGGGCATGAGAATAGTTTAAATAAATACGACAGCTGGGGAGGCAGAGAACCGAGTCTCTCTCCACTGTTGACGAGACTATGAAATGCTAGAAGTCTTCTGGAAAATACTTGGACAGTTTCTTTAAAGAATTAAATGTACAAGCAGCACAGCAATGACGGTTTTGGAAAATTTAAACAAGAAAAATGAAGACTCAAGCTTACAGAAAAGCTTGGTTTTGAGTATTTTCATTGGAAGGTCATAAGCTGTCACAAACCATGTGACAGATTTAGAAACACATCACTTGAACACAGCCATGCAACAAAGTACTGTGTGCGGAGGAAGGATCTTCCGCAATAAGCTGGCTGTGTCTCCAGAGAGTGATGCCGAGGGAGAAAGTCAATGCCAGCAGGTGACAGGCTAGACGAATGCATTTAGATAGATTACTGCATAGAAATGACAAAATTATGGACATGTGCCGAGGGTTAGCCACGGGGCGGAGGCAGTTGCTGTTATAAAAGGTGACATGAGAGATACTTACGGTGTTACAAGTCACGACTGTATCTAAGTCAATACTGTGATATTGCACTATAGTTTTATTAAAAAATGTTGTAGCCGGAACAGAGGAGTGGGATGCCTCTCCTCTAAAGTATGCATGGCGCTGCAGTGAAGGCTTTATTGTCAGTTGAGTTTGGTGAAAGGCAGAGGTTGTCTTTCATTCTTCTTTACGTGAAACCTGTGTCCCAGCACTGTTTGTTGAGGAGACTGCTTACTCTTTCTCCGTGCGCATTCTTAGCACCTTGGGTGGATGCTTTCTAGGCTGGATGCATGGATTTGTAGCGGGAAATAATCAAAAAGGACTGCGGCTGGCTCCCGGCTCTGCCTCCATGTTCCTGCACTAGAGTCTGGCGCTGGCGGTCTCAGTGGCGCCGCCTGGGGCCCATGAGACTTTGATGTGGCTCCTGCTTCCACTGGCCTGCTCCATGGCCTCCATGGCTCTAGGCATGGCCCCTGGGCCCACTCCACCACCCCCACAGTGCTCGGCTTTAACCTCAGACAATAACCTCCATCCTCCAGACAGATATCACAATACTCAGTACCCAGTAGAAATAAGACACATAATGTTTAACGAATGGATTTATATATCAGCAAATACTCAAATCACAAGTTGCCCACACAATTTAGAAGTTTATCCCAATATTCTTAACCTTTGGATTTCATATCTACCAATTTACTTGATGCCACCCAGGTCTACATCTGCAGCCATTTCACCTCCCTCGCTCTCCTGTGTCTTTCTGCCCCCCCCCCCCCAGCTCCACCTCCCTTTTTTTGTCCAATCATAGGCTTATTGCTGCAAATAGATTGGGCAGAGAAATTTCTGCCACATGGGTTCTCTATATTCTCTTGGTTGTTTCCTTTTTTTTCTTTTCTTTATGCGCTGTTTTGATGACTATAGCTCCCTAGTCATCTATCTTGCTCTGGCCTGCCCAGCCTAGTCAGTTATATCCGGTTGTCTAGCTTTTCATCACTGTATTACTATTTTAATTAATTTTACTTTATCTCAACTGTTTGACTTTTCCAATTAGTTTTTCAAGAGAGTTTTAGCTACTATGGATTCTTTTATTTCCATATATATGGTAATTTAGTAGGTCTCTACCCATGCATTTTGTGGGAGTTGTATGTATGTATAGTTGATGGGGGTATGCATGTTATATATCCGTGTGTTTGCTGGTGAGGTTGTGTATGGAGGCCAAGGTTGACATTGGAATGTCCCTTTCTATCAGTTGCTACCTTGTTTATTTGTTTGACATAGGTATTTTACTGAGCCTGAATCTTACTGTTTTGGTTAGATCAGCTGACCAATGGGCCTCCTGGGACCTGCCTGTCTCCAGCCTCCCAACACTGGGGTGATAGATACATGCTGCCATGACCAGCTGTTATGTGGGTTCTGGGGATCCTAACTCAGGTCTTCATGCTTGCATAGCAGGCACTTAACCGAGTGAGCTATCCTCAGCTTTGTCCCGAATGTTGCTGTATCTATAAATCTGCTATGGAAACCCACACCTTCAGAATAGTGATCTTACTGCATCTCTCTATATTCTCTTGACATTTTGTACATGTTCTTATTTTCATTAGTTTTTGTTTTCACTCCAAACTTTTAGATTTAAAAAGTCACGTAGTTTTAGGCAGGAGCACATGTATCCTAGACTGGCCCTGAACTTGCTATGTGGCCAAATATAATCTAGAGCTTCTGCTTCTCCTGTCTTGACTTCCCAAGAGTTGGGATTATAGGCATGGGTTACCATGCCCAGTTTGTGTGATGCAGGGGCTTTATGAATGTTAGGCAAGCACAACTAGGCTACATTTTCAGCCCTGATATTTTTTTAAAATAATTCTTAAAATTTAAAAACTTTAATCTTATTTGTGTTGCTGCTAAGTAGACAGTTTTATGATTTTTTTTTTCCTTTTGGACTATCTTTTCATTTTGCCAGGACTGCTGTGATCAGTAGCAGTGACAGTAGTCCTCTGCTGTGAAGATAAAATTTTCAGGCTCTTACCAGTAGTCATGATGTTTGCAGGACTCACGGGACACTTTTAAAAATACAAGCCGTCCTTATCTATTTCTAGTATTACCGTAATTTTTATCATGAATAAGTGCTTAATTTAATAAAATCGTTTTCTTGAGTCTACTAAAATGATCATATGATTTTTCTAATTTAATCTTTTTTTGCATAGTCAATTACATTGATTTTCAAATGTTAAATCAGCTTTGATTCCTAGAATAAGGCCAGTTTGATCTAGGGAAGGAAGAAAGAGATATCAGCCTTTTGTCCTTTTTTAGATTAAGAAAGGGGACATTCAGATCCGGAGCCCCATTGTCTCCTTTTGGTCAGAACTGGGTCACACACACAGATTCCCAGAACAGGCACTGTGGAAGAAGGTGAGTGCCTCTGACAGGAGGTGTGTGGGTCGGGAGCCTTTTTTTCCAGGAATCACTGGGGCCGTGCTTGCTACACAGTTTTGTGTTCTGTTGTCTGGTGAAATTAGAGAAGTGATCAAAACTATGGACAGTTTTAAGAAGACACTATAAGACTGTCACAAATATATATACAAAAGCATTAAATATTAGGAAGTTAAATCCTGCAACAATAACAGCAAAAATCCATGGTGCAGTTTATCCAAGAAAAATATCAGCCTAAGATTGGGACCATGCTTGAAATACAAAGTCACAAAAATGGAGTGGAACTGAGTGCTCAGAACCAGGTCCACACACACATGAGATCCCGACACTTCACATAAATCTGCTTAATCACAAGCATCCTAAGAAAAGTATTATTAATTTTTTTGTGAGATAATATTGGGATAAGAAGCTAGTATAAAGAAAAGAGTAATGTTGGTTCTTAACTGCATGGCTTAGATTATGAAAATTAAAACCTTCAAGAGAATAAAACTATGCCAGAAAATATGCCTATGATTTGAGTTGTTGAAGTTACTGAGATGCCAAAGTATAAGACAGAATATAAATAATGAATTTGATTATAGGATGTTTTAAATTCTATTCAATGAAAAGTAGTATCAATGAATAAACTATCAGGGAATAGATTGGGATAAGTTATTTGAGAAATAAAGAAAACTGACAAAGGATCAATATCTAGAATATAATAATACATTATATATGTATATTAAGAATATAATAGTAACCCTTAGAGAAACACAGGGAGGCAAGAGAGCCATGGGGAAAGCAGATCTCTAGGCTGATGTATCAAAACATTTAATCTGGAGAGTAATCTAGTTTAATTTACCATGTGTAGGTCCTGTTAGACACCTATCCCTCTCTTGTGTTCAGGATCCTACAGGGGTGTGCATAAGAATATTTGGTTAAGTGTTATCTGTGCAGCTGTGTGTAGAGGGTAACCCACCCTTCTGTCTTAAAGGGATATAGTCTTGTAACTTTTGGTTACTTCCTGAGTCTTATGTGTCTTTCTTCTTCCTTGAGGAAAGAGTATCTCAGTTCAAGTGGGACTTGATCATGAACTCTAGAGTATGGCCAACTCAAGACTCTGCATTTTAGGCTATAAATTCATTATCCAAGTCCAATAAAAATAAGATAAAAATAAAAGAAAAATATATAAAAATTAAGTTAATAAAATAAAAACAATAAATCATAATAGTAAATAAAATAAGAAATATAAAAAGAAATATTAGAAAAGTTCTAGTGACTCTAACTTGTATGCTGGATTCCAGTTAAACATGATTAACAGTTCAAAGGATGAGAGACTTTTATATAATTATTTAATTAGTAGAGAGCACTATATAATCAGCCCTAAGACTACTAGAAACAAATGAATATCTTTTTCCAATTAAAGTTGAAAATTATTTGTAGCACTTCCTGGTGGTTGGTGTCTGGCCTCGGGTTTTTCATGTTCTTGGCCTCTTATTCAAAGAATTGAAGTAAAGGCTTACAAAGATTGCATAGTAGCAAACATACTTCATTCAAAGCAAAGAGTGTGAGCAAGAAATGACAATGCTGTCAAAAGTGACAGCAGACCACGTGAATGAGTGTACTCAAAACCCCTGATAACTGTTTGGGGATTCTTTTCATGGGGTTCACAAGAAGGAATAGTCTGATTGCCAATGAACAGAGTTTGGGTGGTCCTCTATTGATTGAGGTGTTTAATAACTAGTTCTCTATGTATGTGCTCTTCTCACAGATCTGGTTTTAGGCATATGCATGCAGTACTGCAAAGTATTAAGATAATAAATGGGAGACTCTTCATAAATTTTTACTTTGGGGACACATTTTGCTTTATTGAGCATGAATCTCAAACCAATCTAGACTATATTGACATGTTGCTTGACATTCCTGAGGTGATCTGGGATGTATTTGAATAGAAATGGGGTTATTATAATGGGGTTGCTGAGGAGAGTAAGCTATTTCCATTCTTTAAAGCAGGTGTATATGCAGTTCTATGCCTGTAAGGGTTTTAGGTTGCTAACAGTTTGCTAGGAGCATTGTTTGGAGGTGTGTGTGTGTGTGTGTGTGTGTGTGTGTGTGTGTGTGTGTGTAGTATGTATAGGTAAGGGTTTCAAGCTTCCAAGTGCACTGTTAGAAGAGGGGTGTGTGCATAGCCCAAACCAAGTGGAGTCTCAGGATGCTAAGCTGTTCCTTATGCTTCCTGTCTAACAAAAGCTGGAGTGAAATAGGCTAGTGGTCCCTGGGGGAAAGGCCTAGCCCAGCAGCCTGGCAATGGCAGCACAGGTTATAGAGGAAACCGAAACAGATCTATACAGAGACTATGGCTGCACATAGCAGAAGCAATCAGACAAAGAAGCAGGCTTGCTAAGTGATGAGGAGCATCTTTTCTGGATTCCAGTCAGGCCTGGGCTAACTCCAGCTCCTTATCTCAGTGCTGACAGCTGTACCCAGGTCACACTCAGATTCATGGCCTAGGAGGCCAGACAGAGAGTAGAATCTGGAGACGAGGAATGGAAAGAGCGTGTCTGGGGGTTGAGGAGTCTGCTCTGCTTGAGCCTGTACTGTCTGATGACAGGAGCGGTTTCCGGTGTGTGAGGCAAGAGAGATGTTTAGGTGAATTTCCACTGTGGGAAGCAGAGAACTGTCTAAGCTACTCTACAGGGATGATGAAAAGGAAGAGCCCTGGGAAAACTAATTTTTTTTTTAAATTAAAGTTTATTTTTAGTTTCATATCTGATTATTATATTTACCTCATTTCAACTTCTCCATCTTTCTCCTTTGACTTCTCCAGTGTCAACCACGCCCTCTCAAAGTTGTGACGTCTTAGGATTGGATAACCAATAAGGGAGCCTATCCCTAGAGAAAATTCCTCCCCACCCCCACCATCTCCCTTTCTGTCTGTTTCTCTTTCAGTGGCTGTTGGTTGATGTAGCACTAGAGATAAAGAAGAGGATTGTGAATTTTCTCATCCATTACACAGGTCTTGTTTGCACAACCGTATTAAGATTTCGTGGATATTGAGATTTCGTGGATGTAGTTTGTCTAGATGTCATGGATGTGATCAGGCCTAGAAAGCACTTTTTAGCACATGGTGTCCTAGTTCTTTAACTCTTAGAATCAGTTGGCCCCCGTTGCCTTCATGTTTTCTGAGCCTTACATATAGTTGTTTCAGTATAGAAATACCCAATTGGCACTGGGCTTCCCATATTTGTCTTAATTTTGATATTTGACCAGCTATGAATCTCTGTAGTAACTTTCATTTGCTGCAAAAAGAACTTTTTTTTTATTGTGAGGGATGAGAGATAAATTTACCCGTTTGTGTAATAATAATATTTGTGTAATAATAATATAGTTAGAAACAACATTGAATTAGGAAAATGGCAGATCTCCTCTAGGGTCTATGAGCTCTTCAGTGGTATGTAGTTGACGAGCTTTGTAATACCAGGCATGAATTCCTTCCTACTGGGTGGTTCTTAAGTCCAATTATGCAGCTGTTGGTTATCCCTAAGATATATGTGCCACTATTGCTCCATTAGAGATGTCTTACCAAGCCAGTCATTGTCTTTGCTCACAAGCTTTACGCTCAGCAGAGCTACCAATTGCCTTTACAGCTGACATAGCAACTTCCGATGCTATGAGAGCTGGTCCCCAGAGAAGAGACTTCCAGGTTAGTTCTGCCTTGATTCTCACAAGTCTTTGTCTGAAGGATGTGGTGTCTTCAGCAATAAGGGTCTTACCTTCATGTTTAGGGATGCAAACAAAAGCAACGACAATAGCCCATGTGGTTTTTAAAAGTTTATTGGACTGCCCTAGCACACTACTCAAAGGAAGGCTTCCTTGCTTGCCACTAGGGTTTTAGGCTATGGCTCTTAGGGGAGCATTATCACCTCATGTTGTATAACTCCATTTGAGCCATATATATATGTATATACATATTATGAATGTGGCTTAAAGTAAGCTTATAAAAAATGTTTCCCTATGGCTTTTTCAAATGTCCTCATGTTTGCCTCGCCCTTCCTCCTCCATCTGAATTGCCTTTCTTCCCACCTCCTAGGTTGTTTTCCCATCCCCAGTTTTTCCAAACACTTGGATTGATTTTCTGTTCTCCTTCTCTCCACCAGTCATTCTGCTTTCTATTTCCCTACTACATGTGTACCATTGTCCGCTGCTTCCTACCATTTTAGCGTCTCTACCTCCTCTCTCACTATATCTTATAGATTCATGACTCCAAGACACCCCCTCCTGCACACACACACACACACACACACACACACACACACACACACACACACACCTTTAATTCAGGTTCACATATGACAGAAAGCATTCTGTGTTTATCTTTCTGAGTCTGGTTTGTTTCTGTTTCACATAATGACTGTGTGTTCGCGAAGCTGGAAATGCCCTAAGGAAGGAGGAAATAAAACTCTAGTTACAGGAGAAAATCTTGACTTTGACGGGATGACATCCCTTCTTGCCTTCATTCCCACAGTGCATACAGCAGCCCTTAGTGTCTGCCTGCATGTTATCTGACATCCACATGGGGGAAGAAGGAAGAAACCATTGGGAGTGACCCATTCATCGAGGGCTTCTTGTGAAATACTGCTTGCTTCAGATAATAAGTCATCATATTTTTATTGTATACAAGATGAAGCTCATCACTGGGCAAATTCCTTAGTATTTGTGACCCAATTTCCTATGCATGAAGATGGTATGGTGGAC
Organism: Rhabdomys pumilio; assembly: GCA_030674055.1. Taxonomy (NCBI): domain Eukaryota; kingdom Metazoa; phylum Chordata; class Mammalia; order Rodentia; family Muridae; genus Rhabdomys; species Rhabdomys pumilio. Next base: position 33,368,275 of record JANHMN010000013.1, on the reverse strand, counting down.
CCAAGATGAACTATGCCAATGTCCTTTACCCTTAATTAGGGCAGTGACTGACTAGCACATGGTGGGATTTGAGATACTCTAGCTATTACAGGGTTGCCAACTTTATGCATAACGATTGATGAATTTATTCTGGAAAATAAGTTCTCTTTTTAGTACTAAAACCAATGTTGCTCTTCAGTCCTCCCTGAGCCGGCAGCTGTCATTCTGCCGCTTTCAGACAACTCAGTGACCTTTCAACTAAATATTATTGCAATCGTTGCTCAGTAGTCTCAACTACTTTTATGTACACTGTCAGTCTCTGTCTTCAGTGTTTTATCTTTTCATTTCTCCTTTTTGTCCTTTTTTCCCCCCTGCTCTTTCCTGAGGGAGTGTACATAGTATTCTAGCGTGCTGAATGTAACACATGGTTTTATTGAGCTTTATTTGGGGCTTCTTGGTCTGCTTGAGCCTGAGGCACCCGTTCCTGTCATTTTAGTGATGGTCCTTGATGAGACTGTTTCCACAGCATTACATCTTTAAATTACATTTTTAACCTTTCTCTTTCTGTCTCTGTGTCGCTCTCGCTGTATGTACATGTGTGTGTGTGTGTGTGTGTGTGTGTGTGTGTGTGTGTGTGTGTGTTGTGCAGTGGGGTAGAATGATGCATGCCATGGCACTTATGGGAAGGTCAGAGGACAACAGCTACAGTTGGTATTCTTCTTTCTACACACGGATTCTAGATATTGAGCCCAGGTCATCAGAAAAGGTGAGCCATATCACTAGTCCCCTCCTCAGTATCTTAATCTGTCACCTACTAAGGAGTGTGGATAGCCAGCTGTTCCGAATTCAAATGCTAAAGCTCTGGATTGTGTAGCTCTTCTGTCTAGACATCTACTTCTGCCCATCCCCGACCCATGCTGATCTTGCTCACTCTAAGCATGGAGGTGTTAGGAATTTGTTTTAAGGGCTGGAGAGATGGCTCAGTGGTTAAGAGCACCGTTTGCTCTTCCAGAGGTCCTGAGTTCAATTCCCAGCAACCACATGGTGGCTCACAACCATCTGTAATGAGATCTGATGCCTTCTTCTGGTGTGTCTGAAGACAGTGACAGGTTACTCACGTACATAAAATAAATAAATTAAAAAAAAAAGAATTTGTCTTAAAAGAGAACTTGAAGGTGCACATACAAAGTAATGGATGTCACCTTGGCATTGTCATACATAAGTCTTTATACTTTGTCCTCATGTCCCCATTACTGCTCTTGTCCAGCCTTCTACCTCCAGCTCCCACCTCCCCTCTGTCTCCCTATTCCATGTGTACCATTGCTTCCCACCTTCTTTAGGGTCTCTACCTTCTCTCTCACCATACCTTTTGTAGACTCATGACCCCAAAACACCCCCTCACACACACACTCACATATGATAAATCATGCTGTACCCTCACACACACACTCACATATGATAAATCATGCTGTACCCTCACACACACATTCACATATGATAAATCATGCTGTAGTTGTCTCTCTGACAAACACATGACTTCCAGTTCCTTTTTTTCTGCAATTGTCTTGATTTCATTTTTTTCCCCACTTGTTTGACATCTGTCTTAGTCGGTGCTTTATTGCTGTGAAGAGACACCTTGACCATGGTAACTCTTATAAGCATTGAATTGGGCTTGCTTACAGTTTCAGAGGTTTAGTCCATTATCATCAGTGGTTTGGAGCATGGCAGTACACAGGCAGACATGATGCTGGAGAAGTACCTCGGAGGTCTACGTCTGGACACAGAAGCAGGAAGAAGAGAGAATCACTGTGACTGGCTTAGGCTTTTAAAACCTTAAGACTGATCCTTAGTGACACACTTCCTCCAACAATGCCACACCCACTCTTACAAGGCCACACCTCTTAATTCTTCTCAAATACTTCACTTCCTGGCATTTTTTTCATATATGTGACTAAACATTCAAATACATGATCCTGGGGGAAGGGCATTCCTATTCAAACCAGTATAAGACCTCACTGTGTACGTGTACCATTCTCTCTATTCATTTGTTGATTGCCATGACTGAAATAGAGCCATGACTGGTTCCAGTTCCCGTTAATGTAAATAGAGCAGCTATATGCATGGATATCCAAATATCTCTGTGGTCTGTTAATGTAGAGTCCTTTAGGTACTCAACAATGATATTGCTATAGTATATGGAAGCTCTGTTATTAGATTTTTGGGGAACCCCAACACTGATTTCCTCAGTGACTGCACTAGTTATGTCCACACCAGCAGAAAATATGGGAATTCTTGTTGGCTCTTCCTACGTCTCTGTGGCTGCTCCCATAATCCACCTGTAGACAGCTGTTTCAACTCTATTTCCTGGTGCATGTAACACCATGCTGAATGTGAGATTTGTAGAGGCGTCCTATCTCCATGCGAGTGGAGAACACTATGCTTTCTATTTACCAGTGGAAGTCTAAATTGTCTAGATTCCTCTCCTTCATTCCACAGGCTTTTGTTTTTCCTTCTGAGCTATGAGTCAAAAACCTTGAGCCTGAATATTTTTTTGTACCTTTCTGCTCAGTCCTCTTCCCTGGCCCAAAGGAAGGCATTCTGTGCCTACAAAGCAGGCACTTGTCTATGCCACCCAACACTTTTTATTCAGTGGATTACTGTAAGAATTCTATGACAGTGGTCCATGCTTGGGTAGTATATAAAAAGCTCTAAGTTTTCTCCCTTTTGCTTGTCTGTTGTAAATCAAAGAAAGAAGGAAAAATCTGTGAAGGAAAGTGTTTTAGAAATTCGTTCACATACTAATTATGCAGTATATGAGTAATTAGCACTACACTCAAAAGATCAGGTCAAAGCTAATGGCTGTGCTCTACAATAATTCAGAACAATAAAGGGATTATGTGCCAGGTTGACTGGTGTCTCCATCATGCAGAGATCCCTACCCTCTAACACATATTTAATGTAGGACATGATTGTCATCCGTGCTGTGAACCTTGTGTGTGCTGGGCCTTGCTTTTTGGTAATCATGTGTTGAAGATCAGACGCTGCATCCTCCATTTTCACAGCAGAAACAATTAAACCTTTCATTGCTGAGGGTGGCTTAATAAAGAAGCAACCCCAGACAAGACTTTGGTGTTCTATTGTTGGGTAGCAATGTCCTCTGACTTGAAACATTGCATTTGGGAAGGAAGCACCACGGATTCAGGAAGTTATAGTAGGAAGTTCATTCATGCTCAGGAAGTTAAAAACTCACACATCACAGGACGTTCCTTACCAGAGTTGCAAGACCTGTCCTTCCCTAGGTTGAAGAGAGAAGACTCTCTGACCTGTCAAGTTACCTGTAGGTCCTGCAGAGAGTTCCAGAATTCCAGCTCTGTAAGTCATCCTTCATCCTGGGATGGGCACTCACTTTGAAACATCCATGTCTAAGTAACTAACTAACTCATCATCCACACCTCTGTGATTAACTCTAAAAAGCTCACTGGTGTCCCAAGTTGAACCTTGGTGGTATTGTTGTTTGTTCTCTTATTGGTGCCCTACCTGAAGTGAGTAGACATTCACATCTTCCCCAGAGAATAGTGTCACATAGCACACATATCCTTCCTAAATCACAAAAAAAGGTACCGGCTTGGTGGAGACCAGAGGGTAAGTGGATATCATGCTGTAGTGGAGGCTGGAGCCCTTAGCTTTCTCCCTCTGCTTCTAGTCTATAAAGTGCAGTTCTACAGGGTTGGGCTGGCGTTGGGAGGAAGTGATATCGTCACATGGGAGGAAAGTGCAGGTGTCCCTGTGAGTAGTAAGGGAGGCAGACAAAATTCTTGTCTGAGGTTGATATTTCTGAAAGCCACTTAGGTTCATTTCAGTTTTTATTTCCCAAAAAGACGGCACTTGTACAGGCATTCATGAGTGTAACTTTCTGAAAAACATCAGGAGAGAATCTCACTCAAAGTCAAATGGTTGTGGTGACCTGGACTTTTCCATTTATTGAAGCCTTAAACAAATGTTGACAAATTGTAGTTTCGTGATCGTTAGGGTATATGTAGTGTAGTAAGACATTATGGTTAGTAACAAGAGAATTTATATGACTTCCACTATTCTTACCAAGTCATGAGATTCTATGCTAGCTAAGAAACTTAAGGGGAAGACATTTTTTATTTGCCAAAATTATAGGAAGAAGGATAAAAGAGGCCCCCTCAGTGAACAGTTATGCTGGGATTTCATTTCTCACCGGGCTTGTTCTGATATAAGCTCCATGCTGGTGGCTCTTCAAGTCACCCACAGCATGCCCCACAGCAGAAAGGGAAATCCTTTCCATTCTCTGACACCTGACTTCATGGAATTGGAATTGCATTGTCTATTTGTGACTCACCTCCTTCAGAAAACGTCAGCCATGTTCGTTTGACTCTTCACATACATGTGAATCACTTTGGTTTTTAGCACTCTGGAGAAGCATCTTTTCTTCCATTCAAACCCTGGCCTAACTTATAGCATTTACTCCATCACAGAGGATGAGGAAGTGTGTTGGACTCAGTGTAGAAGATAGGTTGGCTATGTGTGGCATCTCATCCTGCAGCAAGTCAAGGCACATAGTCTACTGTAAAGTAGCACAGGCAGTGTAGTTCATGGATGTGTCAGATTCTTCTCAGATTAGTATGTGTTTCCTGTACTAGGTCACCACAGCTGTATGGGCAGGAGAGCTGTTCAGTAGGTGAAGAACCAAAGGCCCTACAGACCAGACACACAAGTCTATTAAAAAAAAAAAACATGGATTTTAGAGGTACAATAAAAATTTCACTGAACAGTTCCTCTCCCATGACGGAGGCCTTGTTCTTTATACATGGATATCTTTGAAGAGCCTGCTTTCCTAGGGGAGAGAGGGGCTTATTGACACTGAGTCAATGTTCTCAATGTGAAAAGTGCAAGATATTTTATCTACGCAGTTTGTTAGGAACAGAATACAGTGCTAGACAGAGGAAAATCTGACCTTGTACATGTTAAGGACATTGGTGACCTTCTAGCCTGATACGTGAAGACTGAAGTCTGCTCTTACCTCCTTCGTTTGTCACCTCGGTTATTTTTGTATTTGGAAATTCCCAAGAGGACAAAGTCCTGCTGTATAAAGATGTAGTTTGGTTTCTTAACTTCTTACTTACATGCATCGTAGAAGTCATGGGAGTGAATGACATAATTCTAGTCACGGGAGTGAGGACATAATTAAAATAAAAACAAAACAAAACAAAAAAACCAAACTCCTTTGTACCCATTGCTTCTGATGCTGTTTTTCTGAAACTTGAATTTCATGTTAGGTGGCTGTGTTGTGTTTGATGTCAGTGACTTACAGTTTTAGAACAAATCTGGCAAAGTGAAGACTGCTGAATGATTGGATAGCAATCGTGATTGTTCAGGCAGCGAGAGAGGTTGCTTTTACCTATCCCACCTCCCAGGTCCTAGTGACTGAACCCAGAGCCCTGTATATGCTAGGCAGGCACTCTGCTCACTGGTTTGGTTTTGAGACAGGGGCTTGCTGAGTTGGTCTGAGTAGCTTTAAACTTAGAGTGCTGGCTGCTCACACTTGCTCTCCATTCTCCGGCTTCAGTCTCCCAAGTGGTCAGGGTTACAAGCACATATCCAGACCAGGCTTGCTTTTACATCCTAATGACTTAGATTCGGGATATATAATTATTGTGGTTAACTGTGTGTGTTGTATTTTGCCTATTTTGCTTAAGAATCTCCATTTTAAGAGCCAGCCTACACTTACTCTAATTTTCTAGCACTGTATACATACCTAGAAATATGTATTAAAATAAAATGTCAAGACATAAAGTGAAATGACATGAGATATTGGGGACTGTGGGCTAGCACAGCAGACTTGTCTTATGTAATCAGAACCCAGTGCAGCCATTGGTCTCTAAGAACCATTTGAAATATGTGTGGATCCAGATTTCTGTACTTTAACGCACTTAAATGGAATCTAGGTTAGACTGTTAAACCATACTTACTTATTTTGATAATTTATTTTTAGATTTGTAAATTATATTATTTCATTATTTTATAAACATGGGTGCTTTACCCACATGTATTACACCACATGCATGGCTGGTGCTTTTAGAGGTTAGAAGAGGACACTGGATCCCTTGAAACTGGAGTTACAGATGGTTGTGAGCTGCTTGGGGGTTCTGGGAATTGAACCTGGGTCCTCTGGAAGAGCAAAAAGTGTTCTTTACTGTAGAGTCAACTTGACTTTAACTCTTGGAGTCTTGGTTTCTACATTCAGAATACCCAGGGCTGTTTTTACACGGATGCTCTGAGGGCTGGTCTTTCAGCGATATTTACTAACCTTAATTCACAATGTGTGTTCTAGACAAGAGTCAGATACAGCTGAAGTCTGATCAACAACCAACAATAGCACTTTGTACTTTTCATATGAGTCTCTTTCAGAGTCCCCTCCCCTCCCAATCCTCCACACAGTACTGTTAACAAAAGGATGATTTCATTTCTCTGAACTTATATCATCAGTATAAAGTATACTTTTCTGGTTGGTAGAGTTCCCAAGTTCAGACTCAGCCAGTTTTAAGCAGATTCACAAAGGAAGAAACAATGTAACAGGTAAGAAATGGACAAGCATGACATAAGAGCAAGTCTCCATGACCTGGAGAAGCCTGGAAGTCTGGATTGCGTTAGTTTCCCACATCAATTCTGCCTTTGTTGATGGCTTCATGTTTTCAAGAGAAGAAAAGATGTTATCCAGGGACCTCCTGACTTCTGACCCTCCACTCTACCCCCTTCCCCCACTGATCTGTTTGTGGCCGCCTTAGCAAATCCCTTTATACTCTCTCCTTCCTGCAATAAAATGTCTTCTCAGGAGGAAACTGGAAGTTTTCATAAAAGCAGAAACCCAAGAAATGAACCAAAATTTAGCTACTAGCCAGGAGGTCATGATAAGTATGTGACTTTATATTAATATATTCATATGGACTAGATTTCCAAAGTAGAGATGGGTGAGACCATGTGCAAATAATCTATATTAGAATACACACATATGTACATATGCACATGCACACATAAAGTCCTAGTTTAGAATGACTCTATATTTTTTAACTATAATTAATTTTTAGCATTTTGGACATGGGCTAAAATATGAACACACACACACACACACACACACACACACACACACACACACATATATATATTTGTATATGTTATCATGATCAATAATTATTTCAATGATCAAATGAACCATAATGTTAAACATTGTGAACCTTGGTTATCTAGTCCACCTAAGCAACTGCCAATATTTGGTTTAGCACTCACTTGTTACACTGTTCTGCTCGTAGTTTCTCATGTGGGGACTCTCGTTCCAAACTCGTTCACAATCAAGTGTATTGTCTCTAAGCAAGGGCTGCTTTGCAAGTGCTTTCAAGCCAGAGTCTGAGGCTTTGCCTTTTTGGAATTAAAAAATTCCATCACACCTCAATCAAAGCTCTAACTAGGGTCTAGTTACATTTTTATCCAGCATGTCCAGGAAGTTAAAATATATCACATATCTAATAATTCCAGAAAAAGAATAGTTGTATTTCCATTAGAACACACTGTCACAATTCTTCTACTTCATTCTGATAGTCAATGAATCGGTTCCTTCTGGTTTCTCTTCTTTCTTTAATTCTTAGCTATGGTTACCTTCTCATCCTCCTAACCAAATTTAGTTTTAATTGTTGAGCTCCAAAACAAATTTCTCCTGAGACTTTCACTTTGTACAGATTGGTGCTATAGCTGTACAGACTTTTAGGACATATTCTCTTCCGTTTCCTTCTACCCCTCATTAGAGAACCACTCTTTCTCACACACCTAACTTTCATAGCCTACAGCGTTGGCACTTATTTATAAGACGCAGCTCCAACGGTTGAACACATTTGAAGGGAAACACACGTATTCAATACTTTATCCCTGATTCATTCTTCTGTTAATCCATCAATCTGTAGTTTAATTAAAAAAAATTATATATTTATTTTATTTGTAGGAATACACTGTTGCTGTCCTCAGACATACCAGAAGGGGGCATGGGATCCCACTGTAGATGGTTGTGATCTGCCTTGTGGTTGCTGAGGTTTGAACTCTGGACCTCTGGAAGAGCAGTCAGTGTTCTTAACCACTGAGCCATCTCTCCAGCTTACTTTAAAGATGCATTTCAAGGCAAAGTACAGATCACAGTGTGACTCTCCCCCAAAGCACCGGCACACATATCATTTACCAGAATTTAGTATTGTTTATAGATCTTATTCCTTGAATTAAGAAATAGACTCAGTGGCTGGGGAAATGGCTCAGTTGGTAAACTGCCTTCTAAATAGCACTGGGATCTGAGTTTGAATTTTCAGCATCCACATAAAAAGCTAGTACTAGAAGGTGGAGACAGGAGGATCCCTGGGACTTCTTGCTTAGCCGCTCTGCCAAATCAACATGCCCCACATTCAGTAGGTTAGCATGTACCAACGAGTAAGGTGGCAAGCAATCAAGGAAGATACCCAAGCCTCACCTCTGACCTCCACACACATGCATGTGCATCCACACAGCACACACCACATGGAGATGTGCATACAGCAAACAGCAGGGAGCTAACACGCCTCCCGTCTTCCCCAGGGTAGATCCACCATCTTCCCCAGGGTAGATCCACTGAGTGTGATGAAACTAAGAGGAAGTTGTCGCAGGATTTTAGCAGGTGAGATAATTTAATATTAGAACGCATGTCTTTGCTTACCAAGGTGCAAAGGAAAAATCAAGGTGTCACTTCTAGAAAACAGGGCATTTGCTCCTCAGAGAGAACATATTGTAGAGTAAACGTGTTATACGGGTTTGGGGGGGTGTTTGTCTAAGAAAAAGGTGACTTAGACATACATGGTGTAATCTTGGTTGTCCATTTAGTTGAATTAAGACATGCTGAGGTAGGTGCTGAAGAAATGGCTCAGTGATTATCCTGCTCTTGCACAGGATATCAGTTTGATTCCCAACACCTGTAATGGGTGGCTCATGACAGCCTATAGCTCCAGCTCCAGCTCCAGCTCCAGGGGATGGGGCCTCTTTGGATACCTGTACATACCCTCCCCACCCTGAGATATAGACACATACACATGATTTACAAACAGGATTTCCCCGATGTTTAGCAAAGCATACTGCTGAATGTGTTTGTGAGATAGTGTCTTCAGGGATAAGGTGACTGTGAGTGGATGTAGTGAATTCACTTAATGTGGTGGTTTGTATATGCTTGGCCCCGGGAGTGGCACTATTACAAGGTATGGTCTTGTTAGAGTAGGTGTGTCACTGTGGGTGTGGGCTTAAGACCCTCACCCTAGCTACCTGGAAGCCAGTCTTCCACTAGCAGCCTTCAGGTGAAGATGTAGAACTCTCAGCTCTGCCTGCACCATGTCTGCCTGGACGTTGCCATGCTCCCGACTTGATGATAATGGACTGAACCTCTGAACCTGTAAGCCAGCCCCAATTAAATGTCCTGATAAGAGTTGCCTTGGTCATGGTGTCTGCTCACAGCAGTAAAACCCTAAGACACTTATCCTTTGGTGGACCTATAATGTGATGGTATTACTTGGGGGTCAGGGGGAGGGTGGAAAAAGGTGGAGGTGGGCCCTAGTGGGAAGGAGTAGGTCATGGGGAGGGTGGCACCCCTGGCCTCTTCCTCTATTACCTCTCTCTCTGATCTAGGCCAGCATACAGGGAAAGCTTTTGTGTATCACACACGCATGCTACCAGGAGGTCCCATCTAGGCACATGGGGTGAAGTAACTAAGGACTGGAACTGTGAAATCATGAGCCCAAATAAGTCTCCCTCCTTAAATTATTTATGTCAGACATTCAGTCACAATGACAAAAATCTACCACACAGGGAGAGTCCAGAGAACTCACTCTCTCTTTCTTGACTCAGAAAGAGAGTCATAAACAAGAAGAAAGAATGCAATTCACGAATCACATTGAAAAATGTGGTCTACTGTTTTGGGTCATTTGTTGAAGCGATTCCAATGAGTTCCCATCACTGAAAAGTCACAGCCACAGCCTGAGAACTGTGTCATTTCCTTCTGCCTCATCACGAATGCTGGAAGATCCCTGATCTTTGCCTTGGGTGTTTTCCTTCCTTTCTGCAATCTTGAGAAATAAATATTTCCTTACAAGTTTTCTTTCGGGTTGCTGAATATTTGCTTTGATAAGAATAATTGAAGACGTGGGAAACCCTTCATTACCTTCCAGAGTTCCATAAATAAAGCACATTCCATAAATATTTGCTGAATTGAACTATATTTAATCAACATCTGTTTAAGGCAAATAAATGGAAAACATTATTCAGTGGTGTCCAAGATGCTCCTTTAGGTTGACTTTAATGAGAGCAAGTTGTGCTGTGATCTAAAGAAGAAACTATATTTAACAATGATAACATCTTGTGAGTCTCACCTTCTAAAATAGAATCTCAGAAAGAGATTTCATTCAAATAAATCAGTACTTCTAAATATTAAAACAGGTAATAAATCATAGTCTGTACTTGGGTTTATGTAGTTAGTTTTTAAATTTTAATTATGTGTATCTGCATGTGCGTGTAGGCCAGAGGACAACTTAGGAGTCATTCGATTTTTTTTTTTTTTTTTTTTTTTTTTTTTGTGATTTATTCTCTCACTGTATTTGGCTCTTGCCTTGTAGGTTAGGCTACCTGGTTGGCAAGCCCTCAGGATCTGTCTGCCTCTACCTCCCTAGGGCCTAGATTACAGGTATGTGCCACGCTGTTAGGCTTTTTTATTTGGATGCTGGAAATTGAATTCATGTAAGTCTTGCTTGTGTATTAAGTACTTTACTGACTGATCTGTGACTCCAGCCCTCGGGTCTCACATTTCCTGCCGAATCCTATGATACAGTCTTCATATCTCCAGCGTGACTCTGGGGATGAAGAGATCCCAGCCCTCTAACTTGACTGGGTTATTGAACTTTAGGTCCTTGGCGCTCAGCTTTTTAGCCTCCCAGCCGCTGTTTCCAGCTGTGCTTTCAGTACACAGACAGCTGTCAGCTCACTTAGAAGAAAGGTCTGCTTACAGATCTCAGGATCTTTCTGCTATGGCCTCTGCTCTTTGAGATTTTGCTTTTACATCTCAGCCCTTGGGTTGCCAAGACTTGGACCTCTGCCATGTTGGTCCTTTAGGACCACTGCTTTGTTGGAACAAAAAATTTATCCCTCATCTCTGCAGCACAGGAAATGCTCTTAGGTGAGAAAAAAAGCCGTGATGTTTGTAGACTTTGTTTGCCGTCACATAGCACCGCCCCCTTCCCCCCACCATACCATCTCGTTGGCTTTCTAGGGGCATCTAAACAGTTTTCAATGGTGTCCAACCTCAATAATTGCTTTGAGCGGGAGAATTGATCCAATACTATCGACATTGCCATAGTCAGACTTCGAAATCAGAAAAGAAAGTGTTTTCAGGCTAGAAACTGTTGCATTTTTAGTGAAACTAATTCCATAAGCCATTGGTGGGGCTGAGACATAACTCCCCAGCTAAATTACTTGCTTAGCTTGTGGGAAGCCCTGAGTTCAGTTGTTAGCATGTGGTTCAGCTGTTAGCACTGCATAACAATCAACCTGGTGGCCCATGACTGTGATTCCTTCACTTGAGAGCCTGAGGAAGGATTGAAAGCTTAAGGGCATCATCAGCTACTTTGTGAGTTTAAGGCCAGCTTGGGATCTAAGACCCTGTCTCAAAGGGGAAGAAAAGCCATTCGGTATTTTGATAGCTATAGTTGAATGTAGTTCTTTTTTTTTTTTTTTTTAAATTGGATATTATTTTTAACTTTTCGGTTTTTATCCCCCCCCCCCATTCCCCCCACCACCCAGGAACCCCCCTATCCCGTCCCCCCTCCTGCCTCCACAAGGGTGTGCCCCCATCTACCCTCCCTTCCCCCTTCTCTCCCCACCCTCGAATTCCTCCCCAATCAGTGTTCAGCCTTCATTGGACCAAGGATCTCCTCTCCCACCCATGCCTGACAAGGCCATCCTCCCCTAAGTATACAGCTGAAGACATGGGTGCCTCCTTTTGTGCTCCCAGGCTGGTGGTTTAGGCCCTGGGGAGCTCTGGTTGGTTGGCACTGTTGCTCTCCTCTTGGGACCACCAACCCTTTCAGCTCCTTCAGTCCTCTAACTTCTCCATTGGGAATCCTTGATCAGATCAATGAGTAGCTGTGAGCATCCGCCTCTGGATATGTCAGGCTCTGGCAGACCTCTGAGGAGACAGCTGTATCAGGCTCCTGTGAGCATGCACTTCCTAACATCCATATTGGCGTCTATCTTTGGTGACTGCACATGGGACAGATACCAAGGTAGACTGGTCTCCAGATGGCCCCTCCTTGACTTTCTGTCCCACACTTTGTCACCATATTTGCTCCTTTGAGCATTCTGTCACTCCTTCTAAGTAGGACCGAGGCATCCACACTTGGTCTTCCTTCTTCGAGAGCTTCATGTGGTCTGTTAGTGGAATCTTGGCTATTTCAAGCTTTTGGGCTAATATCTGCATATCAGTGAGTAAATACCATGTGTGTTCTTTTGTGATTGGGCTACCTCACTCAGGATGATATTTTCTAGTTCCATCCATTTACCTAAGAACTTCTCGAATTCATTATTTTTAATAGCTGAATAGTACTCCATTGTGTAAATGTACCATATTTTATGTATCTATTCCTCTGTTGAAGGGCATATGGGTTCTTTCCAGCTTCTGGATATTATAAGTAAGGCTGCTATGAACATAGTGGAGCATATGTCCTTGTTATATGTTGGAACATCTTCTGGGTATATGTGGAGGAGTGGTATAGCTGGATCCTCAGGTAGTGCTATGTCCAATTTTCTGAGGAACTGCCAGACTGATTTCCAGAGTGATTGTACCAGCTTGCGTTCCCACCAACAATGGTGGAGTGTTCCTCTTTCTCCACAACCTCGCTAGCATCTACCATCACTTGAATTTTTTTATCTTAGCCATTCTGACTGGTGTGAGGTGGTATCTCAGGATTGTTTTGATTTGCATTTCCCTGATGATTAAGGATGTTGAGCATTTCTTAAGGTGCTTCTCGGCCCTTTGAATTTCCTCAGTTGAGGATCCTTTGCTTAACTCTGTACCCCATTTTTTAAAAATAGAGTTAATTGGTTGTCTGGAGTCTAATTTCTTGAGTTCTTTGTATATATTGGATATTAGCCCTCTATCAGATCTAGGATTGGTAATGATCTTTTCCCAATCTGTTGGTTGCTGTTTTGTCTTATTAACAGTGTCTTTGCCTTACAGAAGCTTTGCAATTTGATGAGGTCCCATTTGTCAATTCTTGATCTTAGAGCATAAGCCATTGGTATTCTGTTCAGGAACTTTTCCCCTGTGCCTAAGTATTTGAGGGTCTTTCCAACCTTCTCTTCTATTAGTTTCAGTGTATCTGGTTTTATGTGAAGGTCCTTTATCCACTTGGACTTGAGCTTTGTACAAGGGGATAAGAATGGATTGATTTGCATTCTTCTATATGCTGACCTCCAGTTGATCCAACACCATTTGATGAAAATGCTGTCCTTTTTCCACTGGATTGTTTTAGCTCCTTTGTCAAAGATCAAGTAACCATAGGTGTGTGGGTTCATTTCTGGATCTTCAATTCTATTCCATTGATCTTCCTGCCTGTCTCTGTACCAATACCATGCGGTTTTTATCACTACTGCTCTGTAGTACAGTTTGAGGTCAGGGATGGTGATTCCCCCAGAAATTCTTTTATTGTTGAGAATGGTTGTCGCTATCCTGGGTTTTTTGTTATTCCAAATGAATTTGCAAATTGTTCTTTCTATCTCTATGAAGAATTGATTTGAAATTTTGATGGAGACTGTATTAAACCTGTAGATTGCTTTTGGCAAGATGGCCATTTTTACTCAGTTAATCCTGCCGATCCAGGAGCATGGGAGATCTTTCCATTTTCTGAGATCTTCGATTTCTTTCTTCAGAGACTTGAAGTTCTTGTCATACAGATCTTTCACTTGCTTGGTTAGATTTACTCCAAGATATTTTATATTATTTGTGACTATTGTGAAGGGTGTCATTTCCCTAATCTCTTTTCAGTCTGTTTATCTTTTGAGTAGAGGAAGGCTACTGATTTGTTTGAGTTGATTTTATATCCAGCCACTTTGCTGAAGTTGTTTATCAGGTTTAGGAGTTCTCTGGTGGAAGTTTTAGGGTCACTTAAATGATACTATCATATCATCTGCAAACAGTGACTTCTTCTTTTCCTATTTGTATCTCTTTGACTTCCTTTTGTTGTCTAATTGCTCTGGCTAGGAATTTCAGTACTATATTGAATAGGTAGGGTGAGAGTGGGCAGCCTTGTCTAGTCCCTGATCTTAGTGGGATTGCTTCAAGTTTCTCTCCATTTAGTTTGATGTTGACTACTGGCTTGCTGTATATTGCTTTTACTATGTTTAAGTATGTGCCTTGAATTCCTGATCTTTCCAATACTTTTAACATGAAGAGGTGTTGAATTTTGTCAAATGCTTTTTCGGCATCTAATGAGATGATCATGTGGTTTTTTTTCTTTGAGTTTATTTATGTAGTGGATTACATTGATGGATTTCCAAATATTGAACCATTCCTGCATTCCTGGGATAAAATCTACTTGATCATGATGGATAATTGTTTTTATGTGTTCTTGGATTTGGTTTGTGAGAATTTTATTGAGTATTTTTGTATCAATATTCATAAGTGAGATTGGTCTGTAGTTCTCTTTCTTTGTTGGGTCTTTGTGAGGTTTAGGTATGAGCGTAATTGTAGCTTCATAGAACAAATTGGGTAGTGTTTCTTCTGCTTTTATTCTGTGGAATAGTTTAAAGAGAATTGGTATTAGGTCTTCCTTGAAGGTCTGATAGAATTCTGCACTAAAACTGTCTGGTCCCGGACTTCTTTTGGTGGGGAGACTTTTAATGACTGCTTTTATTTCTTTAGGGGTTATGGGACTGTTTAGATGGTTTATCTGCTCCTCGTTTAACTTTAGTACCTGGTATCTGTCTAGAAAATTGTCCATTTCATCCAGATTATCCAATTTTGTTGAGTATAGGCCTTTGTAGTAGGATCTGATGATTTTTTTAATTTCTTCAGTTTCTGTTGTTATGTCTCCATTTTCAGTTCTGATTTTATTAATTTGGATACTGTCTCTGTGCCCTTTGATTAGTCTGGCTAAGAGTTTATCTAACTTTGTGATTTTCTCAACGAACCAGCTCCTGGTTTTGATGATATTTTGTATAGTTAGTTCTTTCTGTTTCTACTTGGTTGATTTCAGCTCTGAGTTTGATTATTTCCTGCTGTCTACTCCTCTTGGGTATATTTGCTTCTTTTTGTTCTAACACTTTCAGGTGAGCTGTCAAGTTGCTAGTGTATGCTCTTTCCAGTTTTTTTGTTGTTGTTGTTTTGTTTTTTGTTTTTGTTTTTGTTTTTTGTTTTTGTAGGCACTTAGAGCTATGTGTTTTCCTCTTAGTACTGCTTTCATGGAGTCCCACAAGTTTTGGTATGATGTGTCCCCCTTTTTATTAAATTGTAAAACGTCTTTAATTTCTTTCTTTACTTCTTCCTTGACCAAGTCATCATTGAGTAGAGCACTGTTCAGTTTCCACGTGTATGTGGGCTTTCCGTTGTTTTTGTTATTATTAAAGACAAGTCTTAGTCTATGGTGGTCTGATAGGGTACAAGGGATTATTTCAATCCTTTTGTATCTGTTGAGGCCTGTTTTGTGACCAATTATATGGTCTATTTTGGAGAAGGTACCATGAGGTGCTGAAAAAAAGGTATATTCTTTTGTTTTAGGATGAAATGTTCTATAGATATCAGTTAAATCCATTTGGTTCATAACTTCTGTTAGTTTCATTGTGTCTCACTTTAGTTTTTGTTTCCATGATCTGTCCATTACTGAGAGTGGGGTGTTGAAGTCCCCCACTATTATTGTGTGAAGAAGTGCAATGTATGCTTTGAGCTTTAGTAAAGTTTCTTTTATGTACGTGGATGCCCTTGCATTTTGGGCATAGATGTTCAGAATTGAGAGTTTTTCTTGGTACATCTCTCCTTTGATAAGTGTGTAGTGGCCTTCCTTATCTTTTTTGATTACTTCTGGTTGAAAATCAATTTTATTTGATATTAGAATTGCTACTCCTGCTTGTTTCTTGGAACCATTTGCTTGGAAGATTGTTTTCCATCCTTTTACTCTGAGGTAGTGTCTGTCTTTGTCACAGAGGTATGTTTCCTGTATGCAGCAAAACTCTGGGTCCTGTTTATGTATCCAGTCTGATAGTCTATGTCTTTTTATTGGAGAATTGAGTCCATTGATATTAAGAGATGTTAAGAAAAAATGATTGTTGCTTCCTGTTATTTTTGTTATTAGAGGTGGAATTATGTTTGTGTAAGTATCTTCTTTTGGGGTTGTTGGAAGTCTATTTTCTTGCTTTTTCTTGGTTGTAGTTTCCCTCCTTGTGTTGACGTTTCCAGTCCATTATCCTTTGAAGTGCTGGATTTGTGAAAAGATATTGTGTAAATTTGGTTTTGTCATGGAATATATCTTGGTTTTTCCATCAATAGTGATTGAGAGTTTTGCTGGGTATAGTAGTCTGGGCTGGCATTTGTGATCTCTTAGGGTCTGTATAATATCAATCCAGGATCTTCTGGCTTTTATGGTTTTTGGTGAGAAGTCTGGTATAATTCTTATAGGCCTGCCTTTATATGTTACTTTGCCTTTTCCCCTTACTGCTTTTAGTATCTTTTCTTTGTTTTGTATATTTGATGTTTTGATTATTATGTGACGGGAGGTATTTCTTTTCTGGTCTAGTCTATTTGGGGTTCTGTAGGTTTCTTGTATATTTAAGGACATCTCTTTCTTTAGGTTAGGGAAGTTTTCCTCTATAATTTTGTTGAAGATGTTTACTGGCCCTTTAATTTGGAAGTCTTCACTCTCATCTATACCTATTATCCTTAGGTTTGGTCTTCTCATTGTGTCCTGGATTTCCTGAATGTTTTGTGTTAGGAGCTTTTTATATTTTGCATTTTCTTTGCCAGTTGTATCAATGTTTTCCATGGTATCTTCTGCGCATGAGATTCTCTCTTCTATCTCTTGTATTCTGTTGGTGATGTTTGTGTCTATGAGTCCTGATCTTTTTCCAGGTTTTCTACCTCTAGGGTAGTCTCCCTTTGAGATTTCTTTATTGTTTCTCCTTCCATTTTTATATCTTGGACGGTTTTGTATAATTCCTTCACCTGTTTGGTTATGTTTTCTTGTATTTCTTTAAGGGCTTCTACCTGTTTACCTGCATTCTCCTCAAATTCTTTGAGAGTGTTGTTTATGTTCTTTTTATAGTCCTGTATCATCATCATGAGAAGTGATTTTAATTCTGAATCCTGCTTTTCCGGTGTGATGTTGTGTTCAGGACTTGCTATGGTGGGAGAACTGGGTTCTGGTGATGCCAAGTAACCTTGATTTCTGTTGTTTATATTCTTATGCTTGCCTTTTGCCATTTGGTAAGCTCTAGTGCTACCTGCACTCACTGGTTATGACTGGAGTCTGCCTTTCCAGTTATCTTGGTTGTGTCAGAACTCCTCGGGGTCCTGATGTCTCTGTGATCCTGAGCTCCAGCTGTTCTGGGTACAGTGGCTCCTCTAGGATATCTCAGGATATGGTTTCTCCACGGTAATAGGCCAGCTAGATGTTTGCTGCTCTGAGTGTAGTTGCTCCTTTAAGATGTATCAGGATATGGTGTCTGATGCTCTGAGTTCAGTGGCTCCTCTAGGCTGCAGCTCTGAGGGCAGTGGCCTGTCTAGGATGTCTTGGGAAGCATTTTCCACAGGGGAGCAAACCAGCTAAGTGTCTGCTACAGCCACCAGGATCCGGGCCAGGGGCAGAAGGGGAGTGGTTTTCTGCAGGGGCAGGGCTTGGGTGCCAGGTGTGCCCTGGGGGCCCCTGCTGCCAGTTGTTCCTCTAGGGCGCAGGGAGGTGGTCTAGTGATCTTACCTGCAGTTCTGAGGGCAGTGGCCTGTCTAGGATGTCTTGGGATGCATTTCCCACGGGGGAGTAGACCATCCAGGTGTCTGCTCTGGCCACCAGGATCTGGGCGAGGGGCGAATGTAGTTCTTGTTTACAATTTTGTAGTCTTAACCTAGAACTAAAAGATTAACTAAAATTAATCACTGCTAAGTCACGGAGTTTCTATGTGGTATGATCAAGAAGAGGTTTTGCTTTCTACTGGTAAAATTCATAGAACCCACATGGATTTCATACATATTTTGTGAACTACAAAATATTTTTGTATGAATTTTTTTTTAGCTTTGAAAACTTCTTTCTTAACTCATAGGTTATCCAGAAACTATATAGATTATGGAGCATGGTTGCCTGTATCTTAGTACATTTAAAAACTTAAACATTTTGAAACCCAGGGGCCTGGAAAGATATCTAGTGGTTAAGAACTCACACTGCTCTTTCAGGAAATCAGAGCTTGGTCCCAGTATCCACACTGGGTGGTTCACAACGGCCTGTAACTGCAGCTTCAGGGAGAACTGACCACTTCTGGTATCATGGACATCTGCACTCATAGGCACACATCTACATACAGATATAGTTGTAGACATGGACAGACAGACAGATAGGCAAGCAGGTAGGTATGTGCATGCATGTACACACACACACACACACACACACACACACACACACACACACA
>JANHMN010000013.1:33325444-33349551 GCA_030674055.1 Rhabdomys pumilio | reverse complement strand
TCTCCCAATGGCAAACTGCTTCTGCCACTGTGTACCTTTCTGAGATAAACTCCTGGATCTGGGGTAAGTTACTTTTGTGTGCTTTAAGTTCTTTACTGGAAAATAGAGACAATATTAATTATGATTCAAGGCTGTTCTGGTGATAAAGTGACTGAATAAAGTGTAAGTAAGGAATGTGGTTGCCAGGTTATTTTGAGTTATGGATGATTAAAAATCTCATGGAGGGGGAAACCAGTAAAAGCTCAAAATGTCTCATGAATTAAATACCTTATAATTATTCTATTAGTATACTTATTTTTCAAGATAGACATTTTCAATTATGAATGTATTTTAATTTCAGTAGTGCCCTGCAAGCATTGGTATGTGATGTTTTGTGGTTTTATTTTCATTTATCTCAAAATATTTTCCTTCTCTTGTAACTTTTTTTTTTCTGAGACTCTTTGGCTGTTTAGAAGTATGTCTTTTAATTTCCACATGTTGTTAAATTCCTTAAATTTATGCAATTACTGATTACTGTTTAGTTCCATTTTGGCCAAAAAATAAATGTTAATTTCAACTCTTTTACATTTCTTTAGGCTTTTTGTGTGTACTCAAGAACATAGTGTATTCAGGACAAAGTCATCTATATGTTCTTGACACAGTCTGGCAGTCTACTGTTGGGCACTGTGTTCTCTAGATGTCTGTTAGTGCTAGCTGCTTCACCACGTGGTTGCTTTGTCCAGTTGCTCCATCTGTTACTGAAAGTATGTTGTGGAAGTGTCCAGATATTACTCTTTAATGCTTTTCTTCAATTCTGTCAGGTTTTCTGCATACATTTTGGGTTTGTGTAGTAAGGTGGAAATGTCTATAATTTTAACTTATTGATAGATGAACCATTTTACCATTACAAAATATCTTTATTCATACAGGAAAAAATTTGGCCTTTAATCATTTTGTTTCATATAGAAAGGTTATTTTAGATTTCTTTTGGCTTCTGGGCTCACAGTTTTGCAGGTTTTATTCTACAGTGTTTCACACAGTTGGATTACGTTTCTTTTGTGTGTATACCTATATGTGATGTATGTATATCCGTGATGTGTACGAGTTGTATGCAAGTGTGCACACTTGAGTGTGCATGTGCACATGGAGACCCGTGGTGGACGCTGAATGTCCCCCAATATTGCTTTCCTCCTTTCCTGTCTAAGACAGGCTCTTACTGAACCTGAAGCTTACTGTTCCGTGTAGACTCTCCGGTCAGTGAGCCTCAGGGATCTGCCTGTCTCTCTTCCCAGTGCTAGGGTCACAGATATGGATATTAGGGATCTAAATGCAGGTTTTCATGTTCAAACAGCAAACACTTACCTAGTGAACCATCTCCCCATCTCCTCCACCCTCGTGCTTTTAAAGTTCCATTCTACCAAAATGTGGGGTTTTTTGACTGGAGCCTATATGTAGCTTCTATAAACAAAGCTATAATCTATAGCTTTTTAAACAAATGATACAAGCTGGTGTCTGAAAACAAAAACACTATATTTCATTCTAATATGAAGCCATGAAATCGGAATGTTTGCATGCCTTTACTCTCTTGCTGTAGGTGTAGGGATCCAGTCTTTGTTTCTCTCACCTGAGGGCCATCACCATTCCTCCTTTAGTCACCACATGACTTCATTCTCCAGCTGGATCTCTGGAGGACATCACACTCTCTCCTCCTTTGCCTTTGTTGGGACCTTAGCAACAGACTTATTAGGCTCATTTGGCCTCAAGATCTTTAATTTACATTTTCAAAAATCATTTTCCCAAATGAGATAACCAGTTTCTGAGAATTAAGACGCAGTCACAAACATTTAGTGTTACCATTTCACCTAATGTAATTTTCTTATGGATCCCACAAATTCATGATACATCAGAGATATTAAAGTAGTTTGACCTCATCCCCATGACTCCGGAACTTATGGTGCACTATCATACAATCTATAAGTCCCAAATTTCATCTAAGTACTATAATCTTAAAAGGTCCAAATTACTTCTTCTAATTTGTAATAATCAGGTATGGTTGAGACTGAGTATAATCCATCAAGGGACAGATATATATATATATATCTATATATCTATATAGATATATCTATATCTATATATATCATATATATATATATTTATATATATATGATGTATATATGTACATATAGATACACATAAAATTTGTATTGGTTACAATTAACAGCTTAACCAAAACTAATCTGGTTTGCATTAATGCCAAACTAGTTTTAATGTTCTGTCAACTTTGCACACCTATAACTCCTTTCCTTGTTCACTTCTTTATGTAATTATATAATTGTAATTGAACAGAAAAAAATGTATATTTACATAATCTAAGTCCATGAACATAGTTTTACAATCATTGCTTTGTACAGTTGTCATATAAATCAGATAGGGGGAAAATTACAAAAATGTATTTTTACTGTCTGAGATTTTCCTGTGTAATCATTTTTCGCAGGCATTTTTTTGAGGGGGGGGTGGGAGGTATAGATTCAAATTTTTTTCTCCTGTGTTTTTTCATCTAGTTTTAAAAAGTTCTTCATTATTTTCTATAGGCTTCCACAATGGACTGTGCCTAGACTCCTAGCACTTGGAAGTCCTGTGACTCAGGTACATGGGGTCTTTGGCAAGATCATACCATCAAGTAAATGGTACCCTCATTGGGTAACCAAGCATAATGCCAATAGCCTGTATTATCTGTGGGTATCTGTGGAGACCCCACTGACTTAACAATTTAAAAAAAATCAGGCAACTCAATTGTCTGAGCTTTTTTGTTAATAGCCTATTGCATCCAGAGGAGGCAGTACCCCTGCTATGGGTTAACTCTATTTAAATTCTTTTCATACATATGTGTATTTATGTATATATGTTAGGAAGCTTCTACAGCATGTGAGTTTCCATAAGGCATTTCCAAAGGTCTTTAGTATTAGTTCTTTCTTCCCATAGGCACTCCTCAGTCCTGATGTCCTGCCTTCCCATCCCATTTAACCCTCCTGTTTTTATTGAGGAATTGAAACTGTTAATAATCGTTATTATTGTAGTATGTGTGTTAATTGCTGTCACATTGATTTCACGGTATCTCTCTGACCTCTTTTTTTTTTCTGATAACATTTTTTTTTAATTTATTTTTTATTGGATATTTTATTTACATTTCAGATGCCATCCCCTTTCTCCATTTCCCCTTCCTATAAACCCCCTATCCCATGCCCCTTTCTCCTTTTTGCTTTTATACAATTTTATTAATGTTAATCAAAGGCTTTATAAGTTTGGTAATACTCAATGTCAATAAGAAGTGAAACCCAATACTCAACCTAGATATATCAACTCTCTTTGACTGGCAGAGACATGTGGACATCCGCCTCCATGATCTCCCCCACTTTCTTTCTTTCATCACCTAGCTCCTCCTCTCCTCCTCTCCCTATTCCTCCTCCTCCTCTTCCTCTTCATACTCCTCCCACCTTAGCTCCTCCTACATATTACCCTTCCTGTTAAAATAAAATCTTTCTCTCAAAATACAATTAGAGCATAATTATACCAATTTATGTCAGTAAGGTACAAGATAGACCTAATACCCAGTCCATCATTTTGTTGACTAACCAGAACCTCTGTCATGTCTCCTAACTAAGAGGCTTAATTCTAAACCTGGCATTTTTCTTGGCTTTAGAATTAGTGTCAGCTGAAAATCATCTTCTCAAATCTCTTTTCTCAAAATAAATAGCCAGGGTTGGCTATGAGACTATAAGCTTTCAACCCTGTCAGAAATCCAGAATGACTGAGTTAGCTGAAATTATGGGAAGCACAAAGCATAGCTTCTAAAACTTAGCCAATTTATAGAGACTGCTGAACACCTGGACAGTCCCTATACTACAAAATGTTGGAACATCTGATCTTCAGCCTTCTGGCCCAGAATCATCTGACAGACCAACTGATGCAGAATTATTAAGGGCTGATTACTCTGTCTTGGCAGATATAATCAGTTGACTTTTCCGCAAGTGTGTCCTTTTCTGGACAGTAATTTGTCTGTAGGTGAAAAGAGGCAATTCTTGCCTAGTGACTGTCTTACCACAACTGGAGAAACTCCAAAGATGTTCAGTTTCTTCTTAGAATCCAAGACAGAAAGCTGTCAGGAGTAGACAGGTCTCTAATCAAAATTAATATTAATACAGAAATGTTTGTAACGTCAATTCTGTGGACTTCTAATGTTTTGAAAAACCAACTATCCATGTAAGGTAATCTGGACTGTTGACTGTTAACTGCTCTCAGCTACTTCTAAATAAAATATAGAAATATTTTATTTCTATATTCACCCTAACAATAAACTCAGAGCCATGAATTTGCTATAGGTCTCTGACCTCTTTTGATTGACTGTCCTGTCATTTATTCTCTATTACATCTTTGCTGTGTTTATCCAGTAGACTGCAGCATTCTTTCTAGTATTCCCTGTGAAGCTGGCTTAGTGGTCATAAGTTCCTTTATTCTGTTTTTATCATGGAAGTTTTAAATTTATCTTTCAGATTTAATAGATAGTTTTTCTGGGTATAATAGTCTAGCTTGATACATGTGATCTTTCAGAATTTGGAATACATCCTTCTATACTGTTCTGGAATAAAAAGTTTCTGTCAAATCAGATATAATTTTGATATTACCTTTGTGAATGATTTGACCTTTCTTTCTTAAAGTTGTTAATATCCTTTCTTTATTACGATCTCTTAATATATAATATGTAATAAAGAGTTTCCTTTCTGGTCTTTTCTATTTGGAGTTCCTGTGTGTCTCTCACACCTGGATAGGCATCTGTTTCTCTAGGTTCTGGAAATTTTTCTTCTACGATTTTACTTAAAATGTATTTTATGCTTCTGATATGGCATTTCTCCCTCTATGACCACAGTTTGAGGCTCAGGCCTTTACATTGTATACCAAATCTTTTGTGGTGTAATTTTTCTAACTTGAGTTCTAGCTCTGATACTCTGTTTTTTATGTGACCTATTCTATTGATAGAATTTTTGGATGATGTTTTATTTGTCTTACTGAGTTTTTAATTTTTAGCATCATTTCAGGCTCTTCTTCAATAATTCTCTTTATTAAATTCTATTTTCACATCTTGTATTGACATCCTTAATTCTGTCATCTTTTTGTCTTCTGTAAGTTGTTTGAACATAGTTATTATCATTCTTTTGAATTCTTGGAAAGTTCTTTGAGAGCCTTTTCAATGTAGTTTGTTACCATGAGACTAGTGATTTTTAGGTGAGACATGTTGTCTTGGATTATCAGGTTGACTAT
Organism: Rhabdomys pumilio; assembly: GCA_030674055.1. Lineage (NCBI taxonomy): Eukaryota > Metazoa > Chordata > Mammalia > Rodentia > Muridae > Rhabdomys > Rhabdomys pumilio. The sequence continues at coordinate 33,344,256 of JANHMN010000013.1, read as the reverse complement.
GATTTTATTTTTAGATTTTCACATCCTTCTGGAATTAGTTGGTTTAGTGTGTGTGAGGGCCTGGAGCTGGTAATCTGGGGACTACTTACCTCTCAGTCCTAGGGGAACTTCAGAAGTGTGGGCAAGGGATTCATAGTTGGAGATCCCTTTCTAGTACACACAGGGAGCTAGATTGATCAGGAAGTGTGGGTCAAGTAGTCAGGGCCTCATGGGTTCTTACCCATTGACCATGGGAACTGGGATGACTGAGAAGCATGAGTCAAGTGCCATTTTGTTTTTATAGAATAAAGTTTTCTTCAAGTTTATGAAGCAAATTAAAGCCAATCAGATATTTAGGTAGAATTTATTTTTGGGGTTTTGATAGCTACATTTCTTTCTTAATCCTATTAATTTGCCTCAAATAAGGAAATAATCACCATTGCAAATTAATATCTATCATTATAATAATTTAAAAATAATTTTAGGCTGGGCAGTGGTGTCATACCCTTTAATCTCAGCACTCAGGAGGCAGAGGCAGGCAGATGTCTGAGTTCAAGGCTAGCCTGATCTATAGAGTGAGTTCCAGGATAGCCAAGGCTACCCAGAGAAACTTGTCCCCCCCAAAAATGTAATAATTTCAGTATAAATTTATTCTTGTATAAATGTTTACTATATTTTTGTAGACTTTGAAACGATATGTTGCTATATTGTGTATAGCTGCTTTGCTCACCTTCAAGGTTCTGGGGCGTTTTGATATTAACATGGGTCCAATTTATTTAATCTCATTATAGAGTATGTTGCACTCAGTCATTGGTTAATGAGTATAATTTATTTCCAAGACTTTGCACCCACAAGCAATACTGTTAAGAATATTCTTATGTAGGTTTTCTGAGGCTTGTGAGCAAGTGTTCACAGAGGACTGAACAAGTGTAAGTCCAAAATTTAAAAGCGGAATACATCAATATTGCTCACTTTCTTTATTATATGTTGGTACAAAATCTCCCTTCTAGACAGTGTGTAAATTTATTCCACATTATCACCAATCTTTGAGGTTGTCTGACTTCAAAATGCTTGCAATCTAATGGATATAAAATTATACCTTGCTGCTGTTTTAATTTGCATTTTGCTTCTAGCTTTGGGAATAAACCCATTTTTACAACTTTGATGGTTATTCAGATTTTCCCTTGCTTCTTATATTCTTTGCTTTCCCTTTTAAAAAAAATTAGCCCTTTTTTTCCCCATTAGTTTATGGGAATGTTCTATGTTTCCTGAATACAAATTATCTACTGAGCATGTGCCATCCCTCAATTTGCAACTTGATTATGGTTGTGTTTGCCGAAGCTTTTAATTATTCTGTAGTAAAAATAGCAATACAGATTTAGGGTTGTATCCTGCTTAAGAAATTCTTTCCCTCTTCAACCTCCTACAGACAATCTCCTCTGCTTCATTATTCGACCTGTTACTGATTTTTAATTTTAGGGTGAGGTAAAGAGCTCATTTTATCTTCTATCAAATTCATGAACAAGATCTGGATCCATTTATTGACTAGTTTCTCTTTTCCCCTTGTAATGCTGCTTGTCTTCAGCCTAGTGTGGTGGTGCTGAACTGTGATGTGTGATGATGGGGATCTTGCTCTCTCTTTGTACCCACATATCCCATGCACCGGGGACAATGATTAGACATAGAAGCTACTAGCACGTACTAGTGAATGAATGAAACTAGTACTAGTGTGGGTGTTGTCTCTGTCGTAGAGCATAAGCCAACATGGCTTCTAGGGCATTTAAAGGTGTTCAATGGTCTTTATTCTCCCATGCAGTCAGGTCCCCCAAGGATCACTAGATACTCTAGACTACTTGATCTGAGAGAAATAGCAACAGAAATGCTATCTGTTATGGTGAAAAGGAAAAAGTTCCATTTAATCAATAGTGATCACAGAATTCATTACATAGGCTTTTGCAGTAACATCCAGATCTAGGAAAGAGAGAATAACAGATGAAATTCAACTGGTCAGGAGCAATCAGGGCATTTCAGCCTTTCCTTTTCCTTTCCTTTTTGTATTGTTTCCTTTTACCTTAAATGTGTGTGTGAATGCAGGTGTGTGTGCTTCGGCTCACAGCACATTATAGAAATCAGAAGAGAACCTTGGGTATCCATCCATCGGCAAGTACCTTTTATCTTTCATCTGATGTAGAATCTCTCATTTGCCTAGAATTTTGTCATATAGGCCAGAATATCTGGTCCACAAGGTTCAAGTGAACTGTCTTTCTCCACTTCCCATCTGCCCATGTATAGGGTTATAGGTAGACTTTACTACATCTAGAGTACATACATAACACACACACACACACACACACATACACACACACACACACACACACACACACACACACACACATTTTTAAAATTAAAATATAATTACATCATTTTCCTTTTTTCTTTTCCTCCCTCCAAACCCTCTCTCAAAATTATAGCCTCTTTTTCTTTAAGTGTGTGTGACTTCCTAAATATATATTCTTCTCAGTTCATACAATTATGCATATATATAATTTATATATATATTATAAATATATATAAATATATATATAATTTCAAGGCTGACCACTTGGTATTGGGGAGCCAGCTAAGGAACTCTTCTCTGAGGAGCAGAGACATTCCCATCATTTCTACTCTCAGCATTCATTAACTACCTGCAGTTCTTTGTGTAGGGTTAGGACCTTGTGAGATTTTCCCCTTTCATGTTGGCCTGTCTGTTAGGTGTTGTCCTTGCTCAGCTCTTGTTTAGGCATCCATGTTGTTGAGACTCCATGGGTGGGGCTTCCCTGATAAGCCTTGGACATTCAGCTCTCAGGAGATCGGATCTTCCAGCAGACTTCCTGTTCCCTTTGCTCTCCCATTTTTCTGCCCCCCTCTTCTGTAATGTTCGCTGAGCCTTAAGTGTAAGATGTGTGCCTTTGATGGATCAGCTGAGGCTTGGCACCGCATGATCTTTTGTTCTCTGCATTTTGATCTGTTGTGGTTTTCTGTAATGGTTTCTGACTGTTGCAAAGAGAAGCTTCTTTGATGAGGGGCGAGAGCTACACTTATCTGTGGGTATCATAATAAATGTGTAGAATGCAGTTAGAATTATTCTGGTTTAATAAAGTTGCAGGTGTAGGTTTTCCTACTAAATTCACATCCCCATTAGGCAGGGGTTGTTGTCTAGGTTTCCAGTACCAGATAAGAGTTCCCTCTTGTTTAGTGGGCCTTAAGTCCAATTAGAAATATGTCAGTTACTGTCAAGATATGCATGCTATTTTTGCACATAGGACTACCATACCATGCTGGTCATTGTCATAATTCACAGCTGTCACAGCTAGGTAAGACTGTTATTTACTTTTCTGCTTTGGAAGCTCAAATGGTACCTTCTAGCACCATGAAATCTAGTCCCCAGAGAAGATGCTTTCAGGTCAGACCCAGCTTTAATCTTCCAGGTCCTGTGTCTAAAGTGCTGGTATCTTCAGCAATACAGACTTGCCTTTCTTCTAGGAGACAACCAAGGGTAGCAGAAATCACCTACAATGTTTTAGGAATCGACTGGACTGTCCTGATTCCTTGAGATTTTTCAGACATCCTTACTGTTATTTTAACCCCTTCCCCCTATCTCCTTCTCTACTGACCTCCCTTCTTCCCCTTAATTAAAGCCTCTTTTTTGTTTTACCCCATTTCTCCCTTCAAATCATTATACCCTCCCCTCTCTGTCTCTCTGTACTTTCCTGGCTTCATAGTATTTCATAGAAAGCCGCATAGTATTCCATGGTGTATATGTGCCACATTCTCATTATTCATTCATTAGTTGAAGGAGATTTAGGTTACTCCCATTTCCTAGCCATTGTGAAGAGCTCAGTAATAACCATGGCTGAACAACTCTTTGTGGAACAGAGACGTTGAGTCCTTTTGGGCACGTGGGAAGGAGTGGTGTAGCTGGGTCTTATGAGAGATTTATTTTTAGGTTCTTGGAAGTTCTCCATACTGATTTCCAGAGGGGCTGGACCAGTTTGCAATTTTATTAGCAGCGAGTGAGTGATCCTTTCCCCTGACATCTTCTTTAGTATTTGTCTACGATTGTTTTGTTTGTTCTTTGTTATTCTGAATGGGGTAAGATGAAATCTCAAAGTTGTTTTGAATTGCATTTATCCATTTTCTAGGGATAATGATTTTTTTTGAGACATTTCTTAGCCATTTTGATTTCTTCTCCTCCTCAGAACTCTCTGTTCTTTCTGTTTAGGCAGCCATAGCCCATTTTAGAATGTATCTTTTAGGTGTTCATTGGCTCTTTGTTTTTTAAGTTCTTTATACAGTCTGGATATGAATGTTCTGTCAGATGTTTGGCTGACAAACATTCTCTCCCACTCTGTGGGCTTCCTCTTTACCTGGTTGATTGTTTCTTGAGTTGTACAGAAACTTTTTAGTTTTATAAATTGTCAATTGTTGGTCTTGATTCTTAGACAAATGGAGTCCTATTCAGAAAGTCATTTCCTGCACCTATGTCATGTAGGGAACTTCTTATGTTTATCTCTATTCGTTTCAGTGTTTCAGGTTTCATATTTAGGTCCTTGATCCATTTAGATTTAGTTTTAGTGTAAGGTAATTGGAGTCTGACGTCATTCTCCTTCATATGAACACCCATTTTCCCTAGTGCCACTTGTTGAACATGCTTTCTTTTCTCCAGTGTATGTTTTTAACAACTTTATCAAATATTAAATGGCTGACATGAGATGAACTCCTGCTTGAGTCTTCAGTTTTTTTCCATTGGTCTACATGTTTGTTTGTGCCAGGATCATATCGTTTTCATTACTATAGGTCTGTAATATATTTTGAAGTTTGGAGTGGTAATCCACCATTGTGCTATTTGCTCAGGATTGTCTTGGTTATCTGAGGTCTATTGTGGTTCTATATGGTTATTTTTTTTCCCATTTCTGTGAAGGATGAAAATGGGATTTTGATTGGAATTGCATTCAATCTGTAAATAGCGTTTGATGGCACGGCCATTTTCATAATATTAGTTCCACCAATCCATGAGCACAGGATGCCTTTGTATTTCTCTAGCTCTTTCTTTAGAGATTTAATGTTTTCACTGTAAAAGTTTTTCATCTTCTTGGTTAGGTTTATTCATGGGCATTTTGTTTTCTTTGAGGGTATTGGGGATGGGAATGTGTCCATGATATCTCTCTTTGTCACTTGTTTGTTTTTCTTTAACTGTACAAAGCTCTCTCTCTCTCTCTCTCTCTCTCTCTCTCTCTCTCTCTCTTTCTCTCTCTCTCTTGCTCTCTCTTTCTCTCCCACCCACTCTCTCTCTCTGGTTGTTATATGAAGCTATTAATTTCTGTTAGTCAATTATGTCTCCTGCTACTTTGCTACAATTATTGCTCATTTCTAGAGTTTTTTTTCAGTAATTTATTTTGTGACTCTCTTATATATCATGTTATATTATATCATATTATATCATATACAAATAAGGATAGTTTGACTTCCCTTCCTATTTGTATCCCTCTAATTTCTAATTGCTTTTGTCTTATTGCTCCAGTTACTACTGCACTGCATGCAAAATTGAAAAGGAATAGGCATAGTTGACACCCGCATCTCCTTCCTGACTTTGTTGGGATTCCAAAGTTATCTCCATTTGGAATGACATTTGGTTGTGAGTTTTTCATTATATTATGTTGAGTTGTCTTCCCTCTAGTCCCATCTCTTTTGTCTGGTAGTTCTCATTTTCCTAATGCTGCGACCCTTTAATGCAGTTTTCTAAGTTGTAGCAACCGCTCCCAAAAATAAAATTATTTCTGTTGCTACTTCATAACTGTAGTTTTGCTACTGTGGTTATGTAATATGCAGGATACCTGATATGTGACTCCACAGGAGTTGTGACCCATGTAATATGCATGATACCTGATATGTGACTGCACAGGAGCTGTAACCCATGTAATATGCAGGATACCTGATATGTGACTGCACAGGAGCTGTAACCCATGTAATATGCAGGATACCTGATATGTGACTGCACAGGGGTCGTGACCCACAGGTTGAGAGCCGCTCTAGGATGTTTATTACGCAGGCGTAGACCTAGCTTTTACACAGGGATCTCTCTCAGGTCATCACGCTTGTAATGCAAAAACTTTCCCGGAGGAGCCATCTCCTAAGCCCTCTTTGCTGTTTAGATGGAGCATGGATACAGGAATTATCTTGGTAGCAGGTAATTAGCAAGTGGCTTGGGGCAGGGGGAACTGCATTGTCATGTTCTATGGCAGTGGTCACATTTCGTTATGGAACTTCCCAGAAATATTGTCCTCCAGGACTTCATTCAGTTCTGTGGTAAAAGAGTTTGAGTTAATATTTTACTGATAATGCCTTGATAAAGGCTTCTGTGGTTGGGGTGAAACTGGTCTAGGAAGACTTGTTCATTTCTTTTTTCATTGCTGGGACAAGGCTAAAGGAGGCAGGGTATTTGGCTCAGAGCTGGAGTGCATAGTCAGCCCATCACAGCAAGGAAGACATAGCAGGGGGAATGCTTTTGGCTGTGACAACAGGAGGCTCAGTCTATTTTCTCGGTGCTTCGGTAGAACAGGATGCAGACAGAACTGGGTTATGAATCTGAAGACTCATATCTTGTTCCCTCTGCCCCACTTTCTCCCAGTTGGGCTTTGCCTCCTAAAGGTGTTACAACCTTCCAAAATAGTGTTACTTGCTGAGGACAAAGTGTTCTGACACATTTGCCTGTGTGCGGGGTGCATTTCACTTCCAAACCACAATAGAAACAAACAGCAGTGGTAGTTTTGTATAACGTGTGGCATTGAGGAGAACCTAAAAGGGGCATTTTAGCTCGTCAGTTAGACATTCTATCCATTGAGATCACTGCCATGATGCCACAGAAATCAACACCTGGGATAAGCTGGAGTCCATCAAACAGTGTAACAGTGTAAATGGTACTTCAAGCTGCTGGTGAAATCCCACTGCTTCCACTAAGCACACACACATTCATTTATGCACAGTGTAGCATAAGATGAGGAATCTCCCAATACAGATCAATGGCTGTTGTAGTCGCACCTGATAATGTACCCGTTATTTGGGCCATTAGTGGAAAGAGAGCACAGGGGTCTCCTGCCCTGTTCCAAGGCAAAATGGCTATGTCAACACTCACAGAATTTAGGTCAATAGTTAGAAATGTATCTATCCTTTGAAGGAAATGATATCATTTGATCTCTTCTCCAATTTTCCAGGGCAAGAATCGTCATTTACTCCCTGGGAGGGAAGGGGTGAGCTCCTCTGATGAGCCCTTCTTAATTCTTCACTCCTTTCTAACTTCCCATGGAGGATGAGTCCGATTTCCTTCATCTCTGCCCTCAATCCTTTCCCAACTCCTAAATCCCTCCTATCTAAGCAGGGTGAGTTTCATAAAGCTTTACGTTTTTCTCATTTAGTTATCTGAGAGGTCTTTGACAGGTAGGGTTTAGATTCATTAGGCCTGACAACTGTGGACCTAGGCTAGTGCCCAGAGCCCAGGCAGCTGAGCGTGTGAAGGAGATCGAGGTAGAAGCATGGCATGGTCTACTGACTGTTAGTGGCACAGCATCAGCTTCCCTGTCACCCAGATGAACAGCCTGCGATCAATCAGCCTCCTCTCGATTCAGTTTGTACACGGTCCCCTTCATTCTGGTTTGTTTTTGTCTTCAAAATTCCAAATGTTTATAGAAACCCGTGTACTAGGCGTAAATGTCACTTTTAAAGAATGACGATTTATTTAAGGCTCCTTCTAAGCCCTGGTCTGGTCTGAGTCATTGGCTGAGAGTGTCAGGACAATTTATAACATTAAGCAAGTGCTAAGGCCCAAGTGATAACTCAGAAGGCCTGGTGAAAGCTGTAAGTTTACCAATGCATCAGAACTGGTGCATTGAGGTAGGTTCAATATCAGAGCTAGGTACTGATAACTGGGTCACCAGAATGCAGCAGGGGCTGGTGGGGGGTGCAGTTTGAGAACCCGATTCAGCAACATTACACTGAACCTTTACTGTGAGGTGTGACGTTGCCTCAAAATGATGATTTTTTTTTAAAGGATGAGCAGCTAGTTATTAGACATACATCAATATATAGGATGCCAAAAAGGTAACGGTAAATAGGATGACATTTAATTCCAATCCCCCCCCCCCCACGCTGATGTGATATTTTCTTTGATGGATTATATTTCTGGGAGAAAGGAGGTTTTGAAATAAGTAGCACATTCTTTCAATTTGAAAAATATGAAATGTGTTAAGAGCTCCTGGGGACCCAACTGAGCGATCAGTTCTGGGAGCTTTGTCTGTCTATAAGATGCACATTTGCTTCTCTGCAAGAGTGGATTGGTCCTTGGAGCCTACAGGAGGCAAACACTGACAGCGGCACTTAAATCAGTGCGCCGTTCTTTACTGCAGGCATTTTTTTTTTTTTTTTTTTTTTGCCTTGTAGAGACATCGTAGCTTTGGCTATTATACAACCCCCCACCCCCCACTGTAGATTACATTTTCCAGGTGAATAGACCTGCAAGACCTCAGAAAATACAACATCCCGGTGAGAAATTATATAGCCAGTCCAGAGACCCAGTCCCAAACAATTACCAAATACAGCAGCCTTCAGAGGCCCTATCTCACTCCCACTCACTCAGCCAGCTCCTGTCACCACCTGAACCATTTGCTAGGCAGGAAACACTAGATTTAGTGGCAAGTTGTGGGGGCCCCCTCCTCATCTACCGAGTCAGGTGGGCTTCAGGTTCTGACAGTCTTTTTTTTTTTTCTTTTTTTCTATTTTTTTCTTTTTCCCATTGTGGCAATGGTTCATCTAACACAAGCCGTCTCACTTTGAAGGAAAGTTGAGAACACGTATCATACGGTCCCTCTACCTCCTCCTAATTTATAGAGTCAAGAGCCTTAGAAAAGTCAGGCTTCCTGTGTGCGCTGAGATAAGTGCTGACTCTTTCTTTTTCCAGGGCAAGCAGCTTCTTGGTTTTTGCTTACCTCGCTCCTCCATCATTTTTAATGCTCTGGTCACTCTTTCAAATGCCCCAGGGAAGTAAACTGACAGTAAGCATAGAGAGAGGATGAAATTTATAGAAATGTTTGCTGGGCTGTATTACTTATGAACACATTGGGGGGTATTATCTTCCCAAGAGATGGACAGTTTCAATATTTTAAAACTGTCATCTTGATATTTTGTTCTAAGGAATAAGCCTGTATTAGCATTTTGTAATAAATGAAAACTGTAAAACTCTAAAATGATACATCAATAGGTATGTCATTAATTTACTGATATGACTAAACTATATACTCCACGTAAAACATAGTAAAGTCATAGAATTTTATCTCAGTTGGTAAAAAAATTCATATCTGTCCGACACTAACTCCTTTTTAAAATATTTATTTTGCCTCCCATTATCTGTTGTGTGTAGTTTTGTACACTGGAGTTTGAGCATCCTCAGAGACTAGAGACCTTAGATCCTTGGAGCTGGAGTTACAGGTTGTGGGTTGCCCACTGTGGGTAAACTATGAGGGCAATATGGGCTTTTTGTTGCTAAGTCATCTCTCTAGTCCTCTAGTACCATTTTTTTTAAACACCCCTGACGTTTTACCCAAGTAGTTATGTAGTTTGAGCAGACAAATGGTAATAAGGTTTCAAGGGTATGCAGGTCCTTACTAACTCCAGCGGTTTTGCACACCATTTGGTAATTCAGCCTCGTTTGTGCGTTTAGTAATTCAGATGAGGTTTTAATATTGGTGGAGCTTCCCGAGCTGGGCAGGCACCCTGAGTATCCCTGCTATAAGGAGACTATGCCATGCTCTGGATAGGTATGATTGGACAAAAGGAAAAAAATAGAACAAAGGTATTTCTGGATATACACCTTACCCTCACAGACATCTCATTTGTCCTCACATACTGTGAGCAACGTACTAGTTTACCGTTTTAAACATGGAGAATAAAGCTAAAAAATAAAATAAGATAAAATAAAATAAAAATACTTTGTTGAAGACTAGAAAGATGAAAAGCAAACATCCCTGTCTTAGGGTTCCATTGCTGTGAAGAGACACCATGACCATGGCAACTCTCATAAAGAAAAACATTTAATTGGGGCTTGCTAACAGTGTCAGAGGTTTAGTCCATTATCATCATGGCAGGAATCCTAGCAGCATGCAGGCAGACACTGTGCTGGTGCTGGACGAGCTGAGAGTTCTGCATCTTGATCTGAAGGCAGCTAGGAGACTGTCTTCCACAGGTAGCCAGGAAGAGACTCTAATTCTACACTGGGCGGAGCTAAACCTCAAAGCAGGCCCCCACAGTGACGCACTTTCTCCAATAAGGCCACACCTCCTAATAGTGCCACTCCCTGTGGGCCAAGCATTCAAATACACTTCTGTGAGGGACAAACTTATTCAAACTACAAGCTCCAAACTGCTTTTCTTATGCCAAAGCCCTCATCTTTTGCTAACCAGAGCTTTCCGAACAGCTCCCTAAGGTGAGATAGTCCTACTGTGCAGAATGCGCACTGTCTTGCCTTCAGAATTCATTTCTGGTGACACGACAAATATTGCTCCATATTCCTCAGGATTTAAGTTGAGAGTTCAGTAGGGACAAAAAAAAAAAAAAAAAAGAGTGATACAGTTTTAGGAATGTCTCCTAGGCTAACATTACTTAAGAATTTATGTCTTGAACTAATTATTTTTTTCCAGTGAGTTGAAAGCTTGGGTGTCTCCACTGTTGCTTTGACTTTTTCTAGGTTAACAGAACATTTGAAGCGAGTATCAGTGCGACCTCAGGCGTTACAAATAATTTGAACTTCCCCCATGAAGTAGAATGTGTCATAAGTATGATCATTTTAGCCTTTTAACTCGGTCGTGAAAGCAAGAGCCGGGATAGCCTGAGAACTACCTGGTCCTGGTTTTGGGTGTGATTAGTCTGTCCCATATGGTTATCAGCAACTCCTGTTAAAATGAATCAGCTGTCCGATGAGCTGACCTTGGGCGGGAGAATGTCCCAGGTAGAACTGGGCTGTAGTTATTAGGATGGCATGTTGAATGCCATCTGGTCTCTACATGATTTCACATGTGCTTTAGCCCCTGAGCTGCCAGCGACCTTCGGAAAGGAGACAGTGCACAAAGGCATGTCGCTTGAGAACCAGGGAGTGACTTCCAAAGGGCACTGGGTAAATCTTAGATGCCCAAGGGTATCTTTGTTCCCTCTTACAGGAAAGAATATGAAGTGTGTTTACTCCAATGTAGAGAGCTGTGTCTATTTTTTTCTTCTGAGCTATCTGTGTGGAGCGCACCATGCTGGCAGCTGCGACACATTCATTTTTAATGCAAGCCTGAAATAAGGATGATTAGTTTTGGCTGGAAGTTAAGACGAGCTTTTAAAATTTATAACTTTCAGATGTTAATTTTTTTATTTATTGATTGCCAGGTACCCAGAACTGAACTGAGAGGCTTGCCTGTATTAGTCAGGTACTATACTGCTACAGCCCTGGTTCTCAACACTAGCTTAAAATTAGTAATAGTAATAGTAACAGTAGCAGTAACAGTAATAGTAATAGTAATAATAATAATAATAATAATAATAATAATAATAATAAAATATCACTTTGTTTTTCTAAATATATTGTTCTTTCTCATTCTCTAGTCCAAACTTTAGAATCTGAAGAGCCTGTGGACTGTAAATAAGAACATCAGACTCTAAACATGAACGAAGCACCGAGACAATGAGGGGTAAACAATTTGATTTTCAAGTTCAGTTTGCTGTCAATAGGTTTGTATCATCCCAGGAAGGCTTAGGCCGATATTGGATGTCTCCATATCCAGAGTCTTTTTTTTTTCTTTTTTTTGGTTTTTCGAGACAGGGTTTCTCTGTATAGCCTTGGCTGTCCTGGCACTCACTCTGTAGACCAGGTTGGCCTCGAACTCAGAAATCCGCCTGCATCTGCCTCCCAAGTGCTGGGATGAAAGGCTTGCGCCACCACCGCCCGGCCCATATCCAGAGTCTTAAACTCTTATTTAGACTTGCTTTCTTCACTCTAGGCTATGAACAGCTCTAACTCAACCCTCAAGAAAGGTGTCTGGGTATAAACAAGTAAGGTAATGTAACGTACCAAAAGATACAGGGCACTTTAAGGAGAAGCCTGAGGGCAAAGTTTTTTTTTTTTTTTTTTTTTTTTTTTTGAGTGGGGGTTGGGAGAGTCACTCAGTGACTTTGTCCTTTCCAAATCTGTACGGCTGCACTCAGCCCCACATCTGTGGCCAAGTCTTCTTGGAATTTAGTACCCCAAAGAAACCTTTAACCTCTGTCCAGGGTTACCAGTTAGAAAAGGAAGATTAGACTGTTGTATACATATACCTAAAATTTCATCACTGATTATTATTTTGCCTTTAATCAATATTTTCTAGAAATTTCTAGATAATAGAAAACGATGCCATAGTTGTTGTTTGTGTCATCTTCACTTCATTTACAGCTTGGTATCAAGTTAGTATCCTGTGATAATGTCCCAAGAACAAATCATTGGAAGTTTTATTTAGGTTTCTCTTTGTAACTTTTCTGAAGTGTCTACTTACATTGGATTTGATTATAACACGTTTCTTGAATGCCGACTTAAATTTGTTCACAGCCATAACACGAGTCCCATTTTTAGAATAAGTAAAGTGGTACACGAAAATCCAGTGTGAACTTAGCTCACAGACGGGCCCATTAATGTTTTTATAGCTTTGGTTCAGCTAAGTGCTATAGCAATATCTTTTATGGGCACAGAGATATGAAGATAAGAGAAATCCTACAGTGATTATTCATAAGCTATATTGGAAACAGGAAGAAAAGTCAGCATGCTTTTCCACTTATAAAACAGATACGAATTGGGTCAGAACAGTATTAAACTGCATTATTGGAGAAACATAAGAAACAGAACCATCAGCCTCAAGCCTAAATTCCTTCTCTGATTGACACTGTGTTTGCATTGGTCCATTCTTGCGACTCTCCTGTTTCTCCCCTTTGATTGACTAATCTCAATTGTCACCTCTACTGTAATGATAAGACTGAAAATCTAAAGTGTCGTTATCAAATTATTCAAGTTTCGTCTTTTGTGCTGCCATAAAATGTTTTAGTCTTTACATATGTTGTGATTTTCCTGACACACTTTTAGCATATAGCGTTATATTATGGCCTATTATAGTATTTCCTGGTATTACAAGGAGTAGTTTGGTTCACAGTGCATTGGAATTAAGATTCAAAGTAAGTGGCAGGAGAGGTTAAAAAGACTGGTTGCTCTTTCAGAGGACTCAGGTTCAATTCCCAGAATCCATATAGTGGTTTACAACCATCCGTGACTCCAGTTCCAGGGGATCTAATGGCCTCTTCTGAGCTCTGCAAGCACCTGGTATACATACATACAAGTAATAAGTCCAATAATTTTTTTTTTGTTTTAAAAGTAGATTCAAAATAGAACATAAGAAAGATTAGCCACACTGACACAGGCTTCAGTGTTTGTAAGCATAGTGTTTTACACATTAACACAACCCTGGGGCCAGAGAGAGATCTCCTTGGCTAAGAGCTCATGAGATCTTTTGGAGAGTCCAGGATTGGTTCCCAAGACCCATGTCAGACAGTTCACAAACACCTGAAACTCCAGCCCGAGAATCTAGCATTCTCTTCTGGCCTCTCTGGATATCTGAAGTCATGGGCATAGACCCCCATATGAATACATATAATTAGAAATTATATATATATATATATATATATATATATATATATATACACATATATACATATATATACACACATATATATATAATATGTACATATTATATATATACATTCGATATACATATATATAGAGAGAGAGAGAAAGAGAGAAAGAGCGAGAATATAGTTAATAAAATATATTTCTATGTTTATGCTGCTATTCAGTTATTCTTTAATATTTTCTGGGTTTAGTAATAAAACATTGTTGGATTAGGAGAGGAGTTGAAATGTCGCTTCATCCTGTGTTTTCTATAAGCATCTGCAAAAACCAATTAGTGTTTCTTGTTTAAAAGTGAAGTTGGTGTTTGCCTGGATTAAACAAGCAGAATAAATACAAGTAGAACAATTTCCTTTTTTATAGAATAAGTGAGGAAACCTTGAAACATCTGTTAGGGCATAAGAATGAGTGATAGACAGGAAGAATTCAGGGTTTGGGGAAAGCAGAATGGGCTTCTGCACTCCCCTTTGTCTCCTGATAACGGAGAGGAGTCCTTACTTTTGAAAAGAGATCATTGGTCCTGGCTTACTCTCCAGACTGGCTTTCACCAAGACAGCTAGAGGCTATCACCATAGCAGTTGCACCTAGAAACACAATGGTTCGAGACTGGGAAGGTGCCATCAGGGCACACTGGCCTTGCTGTTCTAAGGCCAGGATTAAAATACTGCATTTACTGCAGCTGTTTGCCCAATAATATAGCATGCTCCCCTTACACTAATCGCTTATTTAAGAAGTCCTCTTCCCTAGGTTCCCCACGGATGCTGGAAATAATGTTTGCATTTCCCTTAGCTTGTATTCTGGTTGTCAAAAAGTCAAAACACAAACACTAGTTGAACAGACTCAGTTACATCTTAACATGATAATTGTTAAAGCACTTAGTAGGAGAAACACCCCCCCACCCCCCCAAAAAATGACACAAGAAGTTAATATTATGGATATGCATTTTTAATGCTTGATTTTTTTGTATAACCTTAAATTACAATGCAGGTTACATTTCCCTTGCTGATTTATACGCATAATGTAAACTCTAGGCATAGTTAATGATACTGCAATGTAAAAGTGTTCCGTTGCAGACTAAAGACCTTGCTTAGCGCCGCAAAGCACTGGGTTCATTTCAATGTGATCATTGAGGCACTATGCAGAGATTATGCATTTATTGTATTTTTTTTCATGAATACATGAATGAATAATAAGTTCAACAAACAAGAGTTTCCTACTGGGAATGTCAAACAAATCATTCTGCAAAGTGCTCTGAATTTCAATCAATCACTCTCTATAACACTTGCCCGACTGCTTCCTTAAGCTTCAGCAGAGTCAGCACTTGGAATCAGAGCAGTCTTGGATAAGAGATTCAGGTCAGTGCGGCAGCAGGGGCGGAGTGTGCTTGGTCTCCTCATCCCACCAGGCTTCCTTGCAAGGGTCATTCTGGTGGCCCCGGTCAAGGCCTAGGGAAATGATGAATCATCTTCCCACAGTTTTGCTTCAGCCACGATCTCATTGATCCTCAGAATCCAGGATCCAGGAGCTCTAGTGGATGGTCCGCTGGAGAAAAAGCATCTTCTGTAGGTGAATGGTTGGATCAGTAAAACACCACGAAACAGAACCACCGATGTTTAACACTTATGAGCCTGGATGAATGGTTTAAACCAGGTAGCAGAAAGACACCCATACAAGATTCAGTGTGGACACTTGAGTCTCTCTTGAGATTCTGAAGTCAAATTTTAGCCTCTGCTGTAGAGCATCATAAATCTTGTCTTGGAGTAACCTATTAGTATTATACCGAGCTTTGATCTGCATCAAAGGCAGGGGAGATGAGCCTGGCGGGGACCGACAGTTCTTTATTTAGAGTTGTTTGTACATCTGTGGTTTTGGGACAAGCAACTCTTTGGATGAAGTGATTTCTTCCTTCTATTTCTATCTACTCTGTGACCTGAGGCAAATTCTAGTGCTGAAGCTCCCTGGTGAGAGATGCCTGTTTGAGGAACACTGTCTATAGCTCCAGGCAGCTTGCTTGGTCTGAAATTGGCCCACCTACCAAGAGTACTTGCTGTTCATCACCTACCAAATCAATGAATATGTAACAAATTTTGAGTGCATTCCAGAAGCTGTGATAATTAGATTTCTACTTCAGTATAAACGAGTGTCCAAACTCCCCCAGCCAATTAAATGTTACCGAACAATGCAGTTGCTTATGTTTTATTTACAGTCTTCAAAAGAAGAACATTATTCTTTATTAGTTCTAATTAGACCCTCCTGGGATAGGACCTATCTCATGTCTTCTGTTACTTGTCAGTTTTTGTTGTATGTAGCATAGTGGCTATTTAATAAAACCTGGCTGTTTCCTTTTCCCATTTCCAAACATTTATCGTAAAAACAAATATTGCAAGTTGCAGATTTATCAAGGTTTGTTAGAAAGATGTCGTTCCCACTATGGGTCTGATATGAATAGATAACATATTTCATTTCATTTTCTACAGCTAGAAGTGACTGGATAAAATATGACAGTTGTTTTAAGCCTCGAGGACAGACCTAGGTTTATCCATTTGTGGCTGGGGAATGCTTCCGGTTAGAACAGGCTTTCAAAATTTCTACAGTGAGATAATTGTCCTGGCCATGGGCAGATCAATGATAGCACCATTGTGAGTCTCCTTTTTTTTTTTATTTATAAAAAATGTAAAGTTGTACAGATTTGTTCCAAAGACCCCTCTGGTAGTCTAGCATAAATTTTAGTGCAGAAAGTCATCAAGATGCTGACATTCTTGGTAAATTGTTTAAGCTGCCATAAGGTGCCTAGGGAACCTCTTCTATAAAAAGACAATTATTCTTAAAGAAATGTAAAAACTATCAAATGTTTGAACACCCCAGTTGTAATGCTTAGAAGTCAACTTGATGAAATTTAGAACCAGCCTGAAAACATATCTCCAGGTCTCTGTGAGGGTGAAGCCAGAAAAGTTTAACAATCTACTTTGAATGTGCTTGGAACATCCCTTGGTCTTAGAGCTTCGCACTTAATAAAAAAAGAGAAAGTGAGCTCAACACCAGCATCCATTTTCCTCTGCTTCCAGACAGTGGAGATCATGTGACCAGTCATGTAATCCTTCTGCTACTATGACTACCTGCCATGAAGGCCTGTAGCCCTCACACTGCAAACCCAACGAACCTTTTCTTAAGCTGTTTCTTGTCGTGTATTTGCTCACAGCAATTAGAAAAACACCACACCGGGTAATTTCTGCAAGTTGCTGTTTTGTGTTCCCTTTGGCTTCAGTAATCTCTCTTATTTATCGAGTAGTTAATATGTTACTGGCAGGAACGAGCTAAGACTGATTTGTTTCTTATAAAAATATAATAAATATACAATGAGCATGCTGTAATTATCTCCAGTTTACAAATGTGAAAAAATGAGGCCAGGTGTTAAGATAATTGCCCAGGATGTATCTATTAGTCAGCAACTGAATGGGAATCTAAGTCCAGTGCAGCACAAACATCATATCACCCCACCTTCTCTCTGAAGGGCTCCTTTGGAAGCAGACCTGTCCAAAGTTTTTTCTGAAAAAAAAAAAAATTGTTTCTGAAAGATAAAAGAAGGAGGGGAAAGGGCTCTTTTTAAATATCTTATGAGTGTGTGAGTGTGTGTGCGTGCGCACGTGCGTGCTTCTTCGCTCACACGTGTTGAAAGCAGAGGTTGCTATCAGGTTCATTTGTCTATCACTCCACCTTATTTTTTTAAAAAAGACATTAACATTTTTAAAGATCAATTGATTATTTCTCATCTATATGTCCAGGCATGAGTATGTACACATGTTTGCACTGGGGGCCACAGGAAGGGGTTGGGTGTTTTTCTCTTATCGTTCTTTACCTCATTCCTTTGAGGCAGGGTCTCTCTCTGAACTGGAGCTGGGGTGTTTGAGTTATCACGGTAGCCAGCAAGCTCCAATGATCCTTTTATCTTTGTTGTCGCATTGCTGAGGTTACAGATGTTCATAGGACCACACTGGACCTATCACATTAGCCTTGGTATCTGAACCCCCACACTCATGCTAAAAAGCAAGTATTCTTGACTACCAATCCATCTCTCTGGCCTCCATCTTATTTTTTAAGCCAAGATCTCTCTCTCCCTAAATCTGAAGTTTACTAATTTGACTAGACTGGCTGTCTAGCAAGCTTCAGGGATCCCCACCCTACCAGCACTGGGATTACAGATGTGTGTCACGGCACCCAGATGTTTACATGGCTCCTAATGCTTTTGTGTCAAGCAGCTTACCCACAAAGCCATCTCCCCAGCCTGGTGATCCTTCAGTGCCTCTGCTTAGCTGCATGTCAGTTGATTTCTGTCAGTTTTGCTGCTGACTTTGACACTTGGCTTCACATTTATCCAGTTCTATCTGAAAGAGTTCCCTTTTCACCGGAACCCACAATGCTGCTTTGTTTCTGAATCCATTGCTAGTTCAGGTTGCAGGGATTGTGACATTTTTTTTCTGTTTTGTCCCCATTGCCCTTACTGTACTGTTACCTTGCACTGTGTTTGTCTTCTCTTCTTCTTTGTAGTCTAGGCTGCTTCCTGGGAACAAAGGGGAGAGTGGTTACCTCCCTCTGACTCACAGAGAGCACTCAGAATTTCCTGCGTTCCAAGTCCTCTTTATAGTTTGTGTGTGTGAGCTCACATGCTCATGTTAGAGAGAGCCAGAGGCTGTTCAGTTCTCTCTTTAGACCACCCACCAGCACATCTTTAATGGCTCCAATAGGCTATTGTGATAGGTACCAAAACATCCATTTCTGACCTAGGACTCCAGCAAGCCCTGAATTCTGGTAACAAGAGAAAACCTTGGCAGATTTTCTTTCTTGTACATAATCCTTTACATCCATATCTTTGAAGTCCATATTTGATGTCTCAGAGGGGTGCCTTCCTCTCTGGCAGGCAGGCAGGCAGTGCAGCTGCTTTTATTAGGTAGTTGACTGACAAAATCGAACAGTTTATTATAGTATTAATTTTAAATAAAATTCCTCAGTCAATACCCCATCACAGAAGCTCAAGTCTTGTGTGATTCTCTTAACTGCT
>JANHMN010000013.1:33280438-33325434 GCA_030674055.1 Rhabdomys pumilio | reverse complement strand
TAGTGGGAAAGTAATGGGCAGGGTACTATTTTAGCTTTTTCCCACTGGGATGAATATCAGAGGATTCAGTTGATGATCAGTTGGCCCATGTGCTACAGCAGAATACCATGGTGTTGGGAGTGGGTGGCTGAGTACCTTCCTTACTTTATGGTGAACAGGAAGCAGAAAGAGAGAATGTTGAATGAAAATGGCCCCATAGGCTCATAGGGAGTGGCACTGTTAGGAGGTGTGGCTTTGTTGGAATGGGTGTGGCCTTGTCAGAGGAAGTGCGTCACTGAAGGTGGGCTTTGAGATTTCAAATGCTTAAGCCAAACCCGATGTTGTTTCCTCTTCCTTCTGCTGCCTACCCATCCAGATGTAGAACTCTCACCTACCTTTCCAGCACCATATCTACCTGGGTACGAATTGCCATGCCTCCTGCCATGATGACGATTGTCTAAACCTCTGAACTGAAAACCAGCACTGAATTAAATATTTTTATTTGTAAGAGTTGCTGTGGTCACGGTGTCTCTTCAGAGCAATAGAAACCCTAACTAAGACAGAGAGGGACAGTAGGAGAACTGAGACAAGTAGTCATAAGGCTTTGCCTCAGGTGACCCATTACTTATAATAGATTCTATTTCTTGAAGTTTTCAGAAGCTTTCAAAGTAATGCTACCATATAGGGATGAAGCCCCCAACACATGATCCTTAGTGTGACATTTCCTACCCAAAGCATAACAGGGTCTTTATCGAAAATTGGCTGCATATTTTGTTACTCTTTTTTTGTTTTCTTTTTCAAGACAGGGTTTCTCTGTGTATCCCTGGCTGTCTTAGAATTCATTCTGTAGACCAGACTGGCCTCAAACTCACAGAGATCCATCCACCTGCCCAGGAGCAATTTGGATTGGCTAATGGAAGAGAGAGAGGGAGAGAAAGAGAGAGAGAGAGAGAGAGAGAGAGAGAGAGAGAGAGAGAGAGATATTAATTTTTGACATGTCCTGACTTGCTAAAAAGCTGGGCACTCCTAAACCTACCCCTGCTACCCCAGGCCCAATCAGGGAAGTGACTGGTGGCCACTTACCTGAATTCTTACATGGATGGTTGGCTTTTTCTCCTGCAGCTCTTATGTCCCATCTTTCTCACCCAAATCATGGTGATTCTCTCTGGTTCCTTCCAATTCCTAGCCCACACAAATCCAAAGGTCCTGCCTCAGTCTATCTGACCAGTTATTAGCTGTTGACCCTTTATTGATCAATCAAAAAGCAATTGGGGTCCTATTGGTCTGAGGCAGTGCCCTGAGCAGACCTTGGGCACTAGCTCCACACCCAGTCCCATAACACCCAGAGGAAACTTGACTCCCAGGTGCTTTAACACGCCAGGACCATAGGATCGCAGGATCTCAGGAGCTTGGTCACACCAGGATTTCAGGATCCCAGAAGCAGCTTGACCTCCAGGAGCTCTGACACACCCAGGATCTCAGGATCACAGGATCCCAGAATCACAGGACCACAAAGACAGCTGGACTCTGAGGAGTTCTGACACAACCAGGATCACAGAAGGAACAGGCTCTAGTCAGAGACAGTGAGGGAAGGAAGCACTAGATATAGCCAGATAGCGAAAGACAAGCATAAGAACATAAGCAACAGAAACCAAAGTTCTGTTGGCATCACCAGAACCCAGTTCTCCCATCATAGCGTGTCCTGGATACCCCATCACACCGGAAGAGTAAGATTTGGATTTAAAATCACTTCTCATGATGATGATAGAAGACTTTAAGAAGGATATAAATAACTCTTCAAAGAAAGACAGGAGAACACAGGTAAACAGGGAGAAGCCCTTAAAGAGGAAACACAAAAATCTCTTAAAGAATTACAGGAAAACACAAACAAACAGGAGAAGGAATTGAGCAAAATTATCCAGGATCTAAAAATGGAAATAGAAACAACAAAGAAATCACAAAGGAAGACAACCTTGGAGATAGAAAACCTAGGAAACAGATCAGGAATCATAGATTATCAACAGAATACAAGAGATAGAAGACAGAATCTCATGTGCAGAAGATACCATAGAAAACATTGACACAACTGTCAAAGAAAATGCAAAATGGAAAAAAAAAAAAAAAGCTCCTAACCTCAAACATCCAGGAAGTCCAGGACACAAAGAGAAGACCAAACCTAAGGATAATAGGTATAGATGAGAGCAAAGATTCCCAACTTAAAGGGCCAGTAAATATCTTCAAAAAAAATTATAAAAGAAAACTTTCCTAACCTAAAGTAAGATGCCCATGAACATACAAGAAGCCTACATAACTACAAATAGACTATACCAGAAAAGAAATTCCTCTTGTCACATAATAATCAAAACACCAAGTGCACAAAACAAAGAGAGAATATTAAAAGCAGAAAGGGAAAATGGTCAAGTAACATATAAAGGCACACCTATCAGAATTACACCAGACTTCTCACCAGAGATTATAAAAAGCAGATGTCATACAGACCCTAAGAGAACTCAAATGCCAACCCAGGCTACTATACCTAGAAAAAACAAGAAAGTAATCTTTCAACAAACCCAAAAGAAGAGAGCTATACAAACATAATTCCACCTCTAAGAGCAAAAATAAAAGGAAACAGCAATCACTTTTCCTTAATATCTCTTAACATCAATGGACTCAATTGAGCAATAAAAAAGATATAGACTAATGGACTGAATGTGTAAACAGTACCCAGTGCATACAGAAAATGTACCTCAGTGACAAAGACAGACACTACCTCAGAGTAAAAGACTGGAAAAAAAAATTTCTAAGCAAATGGTCCCAAGAAGCTGGAGTAGCTATTCTAATATCAGATAAAATTGACTTTCAACCAAAAATTATCAAAAAAGATAAAGAAGGACACTTCAAAGAAAAAAAATCTACCAAGATGAAATCTCAATTCTGAACATCTATGCTTCAAATGCAAGGGCACCTACATTCATATAAAAAAAAAAAACTTTACTAAAGCTCAAAGCACACATTGCACCTCACACAATAATAGTGGGGGATTTCAACACCCCACTCTCAGCAATGGACAGATCATGGAAACAGAAACTAAACAGAGACACAGTGAAACTAACAGAAGTGATGAACCAAATGGATTTAACAGATATCTATAGAACATTTCATACTAAAACAAAAGAATATACATTCTTCTCAGCACCTCATGGTACCTTCTCCAAAAGTGACCATATAATTGGTCACAAAACAGGCTTCAGCAAATACAAGAAGATTGAAATAATTCCATGCATCCTATCAGATCACCATGGACTAAGGCTGGTCTTCAATAACAACAAAAACAATGGAAAGCCCACATATGCATGGAAGCTGAATAATACTCTACTCAATGATAACTTGGTCAAGGAAGAAATAAAGAAAGAAATTAAAGACTTTTTAGAATTTAATGAAACTGAAGGCACATCATACCAAAACTTATGGGACACAATGAAGCAGTGCTAAGAGGAAAACACATAGCTCTAAGTGCCTCCAAATTGAAACTGGACAGAGCAGACACTAGCAGCTTGAAAGCACACCTGAAAGCTCTAGAACAAAAAGAAGCAAATACACCCAAGAGGAGTAGAAGGAAGAAAATAATCAAACTCAAGGCTGAAATCAATCAAGTAGAAACAAAAAGAACTATACAAAGAATCAACAAAACCAAGAGCTGAATTTCTAGAAAATCAACAAGATAGATTAAACCCTTAGCCAGACTAACCAGAGGGCTCAGAGACGGTATCTAAATTAATAAAATCAGAAATGAAAAAGGAGACAGAACAACAGAAACCAAGAAAATTTTTAAAAATCATCAGATTCTACTACAAAAGCCTATACTCAACAAAATTGGAAAATCTGGATAAAATGGACAATTTTTTTTCACAGATACTAGGTACCAAAGTTAAGTGAGGGTCAGATAAACCATCTAAACAGTCCCATAACCCCTCAAGAAATAGCAGCAGTCATTAAGAGTCTATCAGTCAAACAACAACAACAACAACAATAACAACAACAACAACAACAACAACAAAAACAACAAAAGAAGACCAAGACCATATGGTTTTAGTGCAGAATTCTATCAGATCCTCAAAGAAGACCTAATACCAATACTCTTCAAACTGTTCCAGAAAATAGAAACAGAAGAAACACTATCCAATTTGTTCTATGAAGTCATAATTACACTTATACCTAAGCTACACAAAGACCCAACAAAGAAAGAGAACTTTAGACCAATTTCCCTTATGAGTATCAATGCAAAAATACTCAATAAAATTCTCACAAACCGAATGCAAGAACACATCAAAACAAGCATCTATCATGATCAAGGAGGCTTTATCCCAGGAATGCAGGGATGGTTCAATATTTAGAAATTCATCAACATAATCCACTATATAAACAAACTCAAAGAAAAAAAAACCACATGATTGTCTCACTAGATGCTAAGAAAGCATTTGACAAAATTCAACACCCCTTCATGGTAAAAGTCTTGGAAAGATCAGGAATTCAAGACCCATACCTAAACATAGAGAAAGCAATATACAGCAAACCAGTAGTCAACATTAAACTAAATGGAGAGAAACTTGAAGCAATTCTACTAAAATCAAGGACTAAGAGAAGGCTGCCCACTCTCTCCCTACCTATTCAATATAGTATTTCAAATACTTAAGTCCTAGCCAGAGCAATTAGACAACAAAAGGAGGTCAAAGGGATACAAATTGGAAAGAAAGAAGTCAAAATATCACTATTTGCAGATGATATGATAGACTTAAGTGACTCCATAAATTCCACCAGAAAACTCCTACAGCTGATAAACAACTTCAGCAAAATGGCTGGATAGAAAAGTAACTAAAACAAATCAGTAGCCCTCCTCTACTCAAAGGATAAACAGGCTGAGAAAGAAATTAGGGGAATGACACCCTTCACAATAGTCACAAGTAATATAAAAATACCTTGGCGTGACTCTAACCAAACAAGTGAAAGATCTGTATGACAAGAACTTCAAGTCTCTAAAAAAAGAAATTGAAGAAGATCTCAGAAAATGGAAAGATCTCCCATGCTCATGGATTGGCAGAGTTAATATAGTAAAAATGCCCATCTTGCTGAAACCAATCTACAGATTCAATGCAATCCCCATCAAAATTCCAACTCAATTCTTTATAGAGTTAGAAAAAGCAATTTCTAATTTCAGGTTCTTGTTTACCTGTGTATGCAAAGTTTCCTTCTCATGGGGTGGGTCTTTAATCCAATCAGATAGTGACTGGTTACTTCCACAAGTTTTGTGCCACTAATGCACCATCTTATTTTGCTGGTAGCTCCCCACTGTATATTGAAGGTTTATAGCTGAGTTGATGTTTAGTTTCCCTCTCTTGGGTAGTGTGCAGAGAACCTTCCAGTACCTGAACTCTTGTCAGTTGAGGTGATGTCTAGAGGAAGGTGCCCACTTGACTTCTCCATGCTAATTGAGTTATATAGATGTTGTCTTCAACAATCAGGCAATGAATGCCATCAGTTTGTGGGAACAATGAATAGCTTTGGAAATAGTCTAGGATTTTAGATGTTTTCAAGGGACCCCTTTGGCCAACAACACAATTAGATATAGTCCATTCTCAGCACTGGGGGTCTCATTGCATGTCAAGTTGGAGCTTTGTCTTCCTATTATTTGGCAATTCCATGTAGATTTCTTTCATATATGTATATATTTTAAGAAACTTCTACTGTATTATGTTTCCATACAGCCTCTAAAATAGCTCCAAGTTTTAGCTTTCTGCCCTATATTCCCTCCCTTACATCCCTCTTTCTCCCTTCCCAGTTTGATTCTCCTGCTCCAGATCATCTTCTTCATCTACTCACTACAATCTATTCTGTTACTATTTCTACTGAGATCTTTCCTTTAGTCCCTTACTTTATGCCTAATCTTTGTGGCTATACCATTTGTAGACTGCTTATCAAAGATGTAAAAGCTAACATCCACTTATAAGCAAATATATACCATATTTGTCTTTTATTTATTTATTTATTTATTTATTTATTTATTTATTTATTTGGTCATGGTTGCTACACTCAGGATACTTTCTTTCTAACTCCTATTTACCTGTGAGTGTCTTCTTTAAATAAATAAATAAATAAATAAATAAATAAATAAATCGCTTCTCGGTCTTTTGGCTAAGATCAAGTGAAATAAATAAATAAATAAATAAATAAAAGCAGATGAGTAATATTCTATTGCATAAACTTACCACATTTTCTTTATCCACCATACACTGGTGGGCATCTAGGCTGTTTTCAGTTTCTGTCTATTATGACGATAGCTGCAGTTACCACAGTTGAACAAGTGTCTCTGCAGTAGGCTGTATGTCCTCTGGCTACATTTTTAAGAGTGGGATATTTGAATCTTAAGAGAGATTGATTCCCAGCTTTCTGAGGAACCACCACACCAGTTTCCATAGTGGCTATGGGTTTTCAAACCCACCAGCAATGGGTGAGTGTTTCCCTTAATCCACATCTTCACCAGAGTGAACTGTCATTTGTTTTATTGATCTTGGCCATTCCTACTGGTATAAGATGAAGTCTCAAAGTAGTTTTGGTTTACATTTCCCTGGTGACAAGGATATTGAACACTTCCTTAGCTTTTCTCAACCATTTGTGTTTTATCTTTGAGAACACTCTGTTTAGATCTGTACCCCAATTTTTAATTGGATCGTTTGTTTGCTTAATGCCGTGGTTTTTTGTTAGTTCGTCTTTAGTTTTTTATATATTTTACATATTAGCCATTTATTGGATGCTGTAATGATCTGAATGTGCTTGGCCCATAGGGAGTGGTACTGTTAGGAGGTGTGGCCTTGTTAGAGTAAGTGTGTCACTGTGGAGGTGGCTTTGAGACTGTCTCCTAGTCAAGTGGAAGCCAGTCTTCTATCTGTCTTTGGATCAAGATGTAGAACTCTCAGATATCTCCTCCAGAGATATGCCTGCCTGGATGTTGCTATGCTTCCTGCCATGATGATAATGGACTGAAATTCTGAAACTATAAGCCAGCCCCAATTAAGTGTTGTCTGTCACAAGAGTTGCCTTGGTCATGGAGTCTCCTAACTGAGACATAGTGTCATTGGTAAATCTCTGTTTGTTGTCCAAATAATGCTATTCTTGGCCATATAGAAACTTTTCAGTTTCATGAGTTCCCATTTATTCATTGTTGCTCTTCATGCCTGTGCTATCAGTGTTCTGTTCAGAAAGTCATTTCCCGTACCGTGAGTTCAAGCCTATTCCCCTACTTACTCTTCTATCAGATTCTGCTGGAATTATGTCGAGGTCCTTGATCCATTTGGACTTGCAGTGCAATAAGTCTGAATCTATTTGAATTCTTCTTCATGCAGCCACCTAGCTTGACCAGCACCATTTGTTGAAGACTCAGCCTTATAATTTTTTTTATTCTAAAATACTTGATGAGCTGGGGATGTAAGAAAACAGATTTCCAAGTGTCAAGGAAATGGCTGATTTGTTCAGCCCTGAGACTTAAAATTAAATATATGTCCATAGGAAGTTGATATTTTCTTTGGCTGTAGGAAGTAATATAGATCTTGAGGAAGGTTTGAATTTTTTGTTGGATTCCAACAGCATAAAGATAACTGCATTAACACTTCTCACATGTAACTGCCATACATATACCCTGTGGATGTCATTTAGTTATCCCCTCTGCTTTGTTGGCTTTTGTGATTCTGTATTTTCAACAATCTACCTGATGCTGGCTGTAGTGCCAACCCCTGAGTCTTACTTCACACAGGGAATTTGCTCAATGATCACTTAGTGTATTGATTCTCAACCTTCCTAATGCTGTGACCATTTAATACAGTTTCTCATGTTGCGATGCCTTCGATTATAAAGTTATTTCATTGCTACTTCATAACTATAATTTTGCTAATTATGAATCATAATGTAAATATTCGAGATATCTGGTATGTGTGACACCTAAAGGGTTCGAGACCCACAGGTTCAGAACCACTGACTTAGAGTGGTTGTAGACTCTTCTATTACCAAACAATTTGCTGGCTTTTTCAAAGTAGTGATTCTATATCACTATAGTCTCTAGAAATAGTCAATTATTATACCAATATTTAAAATCAGTGGTCCCAATGTCTATGCAAATAAAGCTCTAGGATAGACAGAAAGTAAACTTGACAGCCAACCAGAATTAATATTCAAGCATAACATTCCTGGGTCTCATTTTAGAGGAGTAAGTTTTCTAAACTGTCAATCACAACGTATCTGTGATAAGATGGGTACACATTTTAGCCATATGAGTGCGACAGCTGCAGGTTATTGATTTTTGTGTTTTAGGAAACTGACAAAAAACAAAAACAATAAAACAACAAGAAAAATGGCTGGTAAATCTTCTAACACCCCTGTTCTGGCCAAACAAAGCTTGCCCCAGGGTCCCTGCCCACTTTCCCAGGGGCACAAGGGTCCACTTCTCCACCCACCTCCCTCTAATAAACTGAACCAGTTCTCTAAAGCGGTTCCAGCATGTATTCTAAGCCCTGACTGTATTCTAAGCCCTGACGACCAATGTCTTTCATTGCACCCACACACCCTGGGGCAGCTTCCTTTCCTCCAGCTCAGTCTGGTGTGTATCAGTCTGGCTAACAGGAGGGGGACAAGCAGGCACGGAGCAGCACACAGCTATTTCCACGTGCTACATTTAAACTGTTTAAAAGTACCTTGTTGGTAGTTCAGAAACCATTAGCCAGTTTTCATTGTAATTGAATCAATGGGCGTGTGGGGGCTCACTGAGCTGGAAAGAAACTGGGCTTGTCAATTTGGAACCAGAGTCCTTTTATGTCTCTGGTTAGTGGCAGTGCTCAGAACCTTATGAACGATGCTGAATGATTAAATTTTAATAAACAAATCCTTCCTAGTCTTTAAAGGACCCCACATTCAGCACTCCATAGAAGACCAAGCATTTCCATTCTTGATATAAACATTGTCTATTTTGGTAAAATTTAAAACAATTATCTTTTCCCAAACCTAAGCTAGAGGCTTTTGGTGTGACTGTTAATGTTGGAACAAACGGAGCCACTGAATTCCTCTCATACTGTTTCTGAAAGAATGCTCTTGGCTGGATCTCCAACTCTCTTGATATGAAAAAGAAGATATTCGATATTCGGGCCAGACAGCTACTACAGTGCTTTGGTTTACTAAGAACCTGTCTAGATGTTCAACATTTCAATCTCTAAAACTCCCAGGGTTCTTTTGGGGTAAGAAATGCATGTTGAGTGATTCACCAGATTCCTTAGCGCTAATATTTTTAGGTAGAGATGCGGCACTCCTCTTAAACGGTGTAACACTCCCAGGGTGATGGGGGTGAGGCAGGCACCTCTCTGTAGTAATGCGGACAAGCTTCCTCCCCTTACTCTTCGGGTTATGGCTGGCGGCCGGCCGTGGAAAGGCTGCTTTGGCACACATTCATGTGTTTCTTAAAGCGCTCTGGAGGCAAAACAAAACATCTTCAAAGGCTTCCTCCGTGGAGTCTATTTCAGGATTAAACACTTTCAACTCTGCGATGACTTTAATGAAGCCATGTCTGTTTTTCTATCAAGGTCAACATCCCCCCTCCTCTCCCTGTTCCCCAGTGGGATTCAAGGGAAGTGAGAGTCAGGCTCCATGGAATCACACCGAGAATAGAACAGTGTTGTTATAGTGTCAGACCCAGGGCTGGCTGTTTCTACAGATGACTGTTGTACTGGGCACCAGAGGAGCTGGTGAGAATTAAAAATACATGCACATGTTTTGAGAAGGAACTGACAAGGGGAATTTTCATGGGGAGCCTGGCCTGAGAGTCAGGACATCTGAACTCTATTGTTAATGTCTTAATCCTGGGCGAGTGACTCAACATTTCTAGACTCCGGTTCTTCCATTTCAAAATGACACCACGTGATCCTTAATGTCCCTTTTGGCAAGCTGGTTCTCTAATTTCCGGAAAATGAGCCAGAAAATTCGCTGAAATTTTGTTTTAAACGTAACAACCATCTGATAAAAACCAATGATGTAAAAATGTAATCACTGATAGATGCATATGGGATTTGGGGTAGTATGTGTTTCTTAAATGCTAATCCTCAGTAAATTGCTTGATCATTTGGTATGCAGCATGCTGTAGCATATTACATATTGTATTTATATTTTATATTTGGAAGTGCCATTGAACATTGCATATGGCTGCTCTGGCTCTGTCAGTAACATTCCCTGTGCATTCCATATGTGAACAGCATTCCAATCCTTATATGGCAGTATCCCTTTTACTCTTGGTAATGTCATTTTTGATTATACAATTAATGCATATGTATATCATGGTCTTGTACTTTCCTGCATTATATCCCTAAAAAGAAAGTAGTATTTGGAACGGTTCTATGTGGCAACAAATCTTTGTTTTTTAAATCATTTCCTTTCTCCTTATCAAATTATCTGTCTCTCTGTCTCTCTGTCTCTCTCTGTCTCTCTGCATCCTGTTTTTCTATAAGTACTTAATATAATCTGAATAAAATTATTATTTTCCAGAGGAAAAATCTGTAATGTTGTTAACTTTCAGGAATAGTTACATATACATATATTACAAATTATATATAATAAATAAATTATATGTAACATATAATTTAAACTCAGTTGTATAATTTCAAATATTTTAAATTTCAAATCTCTAATTTTGATATGGGCACATTTTTATTGTAAAAACTTATTTGGCATATTGGTACCACCATACATACCATGAAGACTTTAAAAAGATTAAAGTTTATGTCTGTTAATAATTCCCTTCCTTTTGGTTTTAATTTCTATGGTCTAACTGGAGTGGAATATACTAGTGCATGTTCTGCTTTGTGTAAGAAGGCATTGGCTTTTATTGTTATGAATCAGCTAGGAAGTATCTCATTTTCAAAGAGATACACAGGACATATGCTTGCACATTCTGTTAACAGCTAGTGATCCAAATGGGGAAAACATTTCCATGAACACAGTGAGTTATATAAGGCAACGGACCTTTATCATACCAACAGGCCTATGCCTTTTGCTCCAGACCGTCCTCTGGATGGTATGTATTCTGTAATGCTTTGAATAGGATGTCTGCTCTTGGCAGAGGTCATTTGTTAATGACCTAACCAGTTTCTCTAGAAAAATCCTCCCTTGCTCAGAAACGCATGCTTACTAAGGGACAAAGAAGCCCTTCTCTCTGGCTGTGGTTTGGAGTATGCAGTGTGTACTCAGTTGATACCTGTATCTCTTAGTCTTTGGGGGCTAGGATTGGGGGGGTCAAACATGCTTATTTGTTTGACTCTTTGAAAAAAAAACCCTTTCAATATTTTTTCTTATGTCTGAAATGGTTCATATTAAAGTTTTCATAATACCCTTCAGTTTCTGTGTTAAACTGATGTTTAAATTGGAAAGAAAGTGGGAAGCTTGGCAGTTTAGATAATTCGCTTCATCTGGTGGCCAGCTATGTTAACAATCACATCATATGCCAACACTTAGAGGAGATGAAAGGAGCCCCCGGGGCACTGAGGCCACACTTCAGGAGTGGAAGGAAAACACAGTCAGAGTTCTTTGTCTCATCGTTTTATTCTATAAAATGGTAAATTATTTTGACCGGAATCCCGAAGTGTTAAAGGAACAATTTAAAGGCTGCACAGTAGCTTGGCTGTGAAGGGGATTGTGGGTTGGCGATCAGTATGCTGGACAGAGTATGCCGAGCCCTGTGTCAGCAAATGATGTCTTTTATTCCCCTTGCATTGAGTGCTGCAAGGAAGTGGAGATATTGTTAGCATATGAATAACATCAAAGCCTTCCGTTGGAAGATAAACGTCCATCTTCTGACAGAGAGAGCAGCCTGCTCCCATGGACAAGCATCTCACTTTCCCAGCTGTGCACTTTGTCCAACCCCAGCACACTTTCATCCACAACAGGCTGGCTGATATTTAGCCCCAAGTGGCTGATACAGGACCACACATATTACCCCTTAAGAGCAAATATTTTCACATCAAATTGCTGTTCTTCATGAAGGGCAGGGAGACTCTTTTTTTAAAAGTTTCTTGGAGGGCGGGTTTGGGAGATGGAAGCCACATTTTCTTTAGAGGTCCCGGAAGGTGCTCAGAGCCTGATTACTATTGCCCTAAACAGGAGAGACTGATCTAACTTGGTTGACAAGAGAGTGGATAACTGCCTCTTCAGCCCTGAATGCAGACATGATTCTTGTCTGCTGGATTCTTCAATCAATACCGACATGCTGGCCAGGCACAATTTAAAAATAACGCAGAGCTCCTATTCTTCGCCGCTGCGTGTATTATTTGAGTATGATAAGCCACTCTCTTCTCTATTCTGTTCCCTCCTGCCTGGGTGATCAACAAATGCTCCTGCTCGAGCACAAAATGGAATTTAGTTCAGTGGCAGAATTACTGGGGCCTTTCCAAGCCCCAGCTCGTCAGATAGGCTCCGGGATGATAAACTGTATGACAGCCCATAGCCAAGCAAGTAATTCCAGATGCTTTGGATGTTTAGTTTATTAGTTCATGGGGACATGTTCGAAATAGTCAGTTTCCATTAGTGTTCCACTTATCATTGGCCAAAATGCTCAGGGTATGATGCTGCCGGCGGTTTTGTGTAACAACTTTATTTATAGGAAAAGTCTTTTTCTGAAAGGTGCATGCATGGCTGGAGCTTCATTTCTGAGCTCATATGTTATGCTGACTCGAAATATCTGTCAAAACTTAGATCAATGTCCTGAGCTGTATTCTCATGACTCTTGGACTCTTAAAAAAAAAAAAAATGCTGTCAGTTGTTATTTTAACATTTAGCAAAGTTTAGGTTAGCTGAATTCCAGCCCATGATTGACAAATAAACAGAGAGTAATGTTGATGTGACTGACTTCCGGTTACTTTGTGTGTGTGTGTGTGTGTGTGTGTGTGTGTGTGTGTGTGTGTAGGGGGGAGGGGGTTCTTTTGCATGTTTAAAGATCTGTTTACAAAACAAAAGATCTATTTAACGTTCTTGTTTACAAAAGCAAAGAAACAACACATAGCTGTTTATAAAGAGCTGACTATCCTACTGGTGGAAGCCCCCTTCATCCTGAGTGTAGTGGGCTAGCCTTCCTTCTGTGGTGGGCTAGCCTTCCTTCCTTCTTGTCTCCCATGCTGTCACCTCTACTGTCTCCTTGTGCCCTCAGAGAGTGATAGATGCTGGGATAGATCTGAGTATTGATCAGTCCCATGAAGTTAGACTCTGGGATTAAAATAACAACATCACAACAACAACAAACATAAAAAACAACAACAACAACAAAAAACCCAAACAACAACAACAACAAAAAACCCAAACAACAACAACAACAAAATGAAGACCTCCAGGATATGATAGTACTACCAAGTTGGAACTTCACATATTCCAATTAGCTTTCAGAAGAAATGAGCAAAAATTATAACAATGTGTCTAATTCAGTTTAAATTTCAAATAGAGTAGATTTTAAATAAGAATTAATGTTGTTACTTCCAGATACCTGCATGATTGGATTAGGTTTGTTCCTTCTAATATTTAAGCTTCAAATTCTTCCCCACCTCCTCTCCCCTGGTTTTTCTTTTTCCTCTTTTTTTGACTGACCCACATACTTATTGGGAAATGCCTTTTCCTCTGGGTTGGATTCAGTGCTCTGAAAAATAGCCTCTTTTATAGCTATTCAATGGAGGTGGAAAAGTTAGCTTATTTCACTCAGTAATTGCTAGGTTTGTGTTCATGCAGTGCCAATTCATACTCTACTAATTATTTTTTTTATAATATCCCTGGGTCATTCTTTACATATCTAAAAAGCATACCTTTATGGACAAGTTAGGTTAGAATGAATCGTATGATTTTACTGATTGTTGTGGTTTGAGTGAAAATGGTCCCCTAGACTCTTAGGATTATTGGAGGTGAGGCTTAATTGGAGGAGGTGTGGACCAGGAGGTGGGACTTGAGGTTTCAGAAGCTCAAGTCAGGCCCAGTGTCTCTTTCTCTTCCTAGAGCCTTTGGATCTGAATGTAGAACTCTCAGCTACTTCTTCAGCACCAAGTCTACCTGTGTGCTGCCATGCTTCCTGCCATGATGATGATGGACTAAGCCTCTGAACTGTAGGCCAGCCCAAATTAAATGTTTTCTTTTATAAGAGTCATGGAGGTCATGGTGTTTCTTCACATCAATAAAACCTTGACTAAGACAAAAGGATAGTCTCACTAGGCTGAGGCAGGAGAATCACTACATGTCTGAGATAAGCCTAAATTAGATAGTGACATCAGACTTGAATGGACTGATGGTTTCACATGTCTGGGATGTCAAGGCAACTAAATTACTTTGAAGTTATCACTGGCTAGTCTGATTGTTAGCTATTAGACATCACACATAATTAGAAACCTGAATGCTATCAACAAGATGGCCAGCGTGACCTCCAAAAATAAGAAATATCATACCAGCAGATTAAAAAAATCACTTTGCCACATGTTGTTTTGAGACTATATAGAATATTAAAATATTGTTTCTAGTATATTTCTGTGTTGTTCAATTTTATGTCAACTTGACACAAGCTAGTCACTTAGGAAGAATGACTTTCAATTGGAAAAATGCCTCATAATCTTGGCATATGTTGAATATCTGCAACTTGTTCTTTATATTAATATAATCTTACAATTATGATATTTGAGATTTTGAAGTATAGTATTGGGACTTTTAAAGAGTTGTGGAACTTTTTAGTGAATTATATTTCTAGTATAAAATAAACATAAGACTTGGGACGAAAATGTTTTTTAGTTTTATTTTAATTACTTTAAATATTTATTAATTTATCTATGTAATGTGTAAACTTGTGTGTTTGCATAAGATTATTTTAGGTGTTGTATTTGTGTGTTAAATTACCCAGGGGGTTGACTGTTATTTATTGTTACTATGCTTGGTTTTAATGTTAGCTTGTTGAAATTAAAACCCCTAAGTAGGGAAGGACCTTCACCAGAAGAACTGTCCTGATTGTCTTGATTGGTGTGGAAGGTCCACCTCAATTGCAGATGGAAGATTCTGGTACTCACTCAGATTAAAAACCTATTTCAGAAGGAATGTGTGTGGGAATACTCTGGCTATTGACACATTTGGCTTTAAGGACCAGTAACTACCAGATTCTCAGCTCACAGGTGTGAGTTAATCGTTGTTACCATTTTAAAGCTAGCACGTGCACACATAAACACACACACACACATGCATATATAAGTGTATGTGTATGTATATATGTGTGTGTAAACACATAAAAATACATAAACATATATACATGTTAGCTTTAAAATAGCAAGAACCGTATATACGTGTATATATAAAATCCTCTTGGGTCTGTTACTCTCGAGCAGTGGTTCTTAGCCTTCCTAATACAGTTCTCATGTTATGGTGACCCTTAACCATAAAATTATTTTTGTTGCTACTTTGTAACTGTAATCTTGCTACTGTGATGAATTGGAATATAAATATCTGATCTGATATGCAGAATATCTGATATGCAACTCCCAAAGGAGCCGAGACACACAGGTTGAGAATCCCTGATGCGGAGACTCCCTGACAATTTCAAAGCAGCTACCCCCCTTTTCTTTTCTTGAATAATAATTGAATAAGGTCATCTTTCTATCCTGGAACCAAGATTTGGGTGCTTGATAGTTTGCCAAAAGTCTAGTGAATAATGTAGGATCCCTTGTTTAACTTTGAAAACATCAATTATATACTGTGAATTTTACTAATAATCACCTTTCCCAGATCTACTTCGTCACCTCACTGGCTACTCAAGTCTTTTTTTTTTTTTTTTTTTTTTTTGAGGTCTCTAAGCAAATTTTAAACTACAGACTCAAAATGTGTGTATGTACAAACTTATGTGAGCATGCATATTCACATGTGGTGTGTTTGTGTGTGAGAAAGAGAGATATTACATGTCCATACATGTAGAGATTAGCAATCACAGTTGAATAGTGATTTCTAAGGAATTCCCTGAGTATGTGTTTATTTAAAATGTTGGCTGTGTTGTCTTTAGTTTTCTTATAAAACGTTTCCTTTCTATTTTTACATGTCCCTTCATAGTGGGTGCTTGAGAATGAGCCCTGAACTGGGCTAGGAGTCAGTGCACAATTTTTGAGGAGCAGATGTTTTACTGGGCTCCACTTTTTAAAAAGTATATGGCTTTCCTCTTTATTAAAATTGTGTCTTATAAACCTGTCTTAGTAAATCAAACTCAGTCATCATCTGTTTGTTTATTTATTCATCTTACTAAGCATCTATTGGAGGTACTATGCATAATAATAAGGACAAGTCATAAAACATCAAATAATCCACTGCCTAAAGTAAGAAGTGGTAATGTCTTGGATGAAGATAGGGCATGGAGCACGAGGTGTGCCAGCCTTTGTAAGCTATGAGGAGAAAGCAGTGAGCTATAACCCTGACTGTAGAGTCTCCAATCCAGCCCCCAAGTTGATGCCAGACATATATGACTGAGACATGTCCCCTAGTTTCCTGTTTAAAATGTGTACAAATAGAGGCCACTTTGGTTCTTTTCTGGACCTTGTGAGGTCACTATGGCCCTGGCATAAGGATGATCTGCCAGCACCCAGTGCTGTCATGTTTTATATATGCAAGAGGTAATATGTTAGCCAAAGAGATACCTTTTAAACCAAGATATGGTATAGGTACCTCTCTAGGCCCTCAGAGTATAAAAATTTTAATTAAAACATTAATGTTGACTATAAAGCACAAGATTTTAAAAAATAACAACAACAACAACAACAACAACAAAAAACACCCCATACTTTTTAAGATGGAGTTTCATTTGGCCCAGTCTAACACCAAATTCACTAGATGTGAATTCTTGACCCTCCACTGCTTCACACACATTCAAGTTCTAAAAAGAACTTTAGGTTCTTGAATACATCGATATAGAGGACTCATTTTGAAATAGGGCTACCTCTTTTCCTCTTCTTCAATTCCATATACATGGCTTCTCTTTTTGAGCTTAAAGCACCCACTTACATTGAAGGGCTTAGGATCACATCATCACCACCACCACCACCACCACCACCACCACCACCACCACCACCACCACCACCATCATCATTTTGTGGTATAAATGGAAAGAGGAGGGTCTGTGGCAGTGTTTCAGTAGGCAAATTACTTGCCAGTGTATTCTTGACTTTGAATCTTCAGAACCCAAGTAAAGCCAGGTATGATGGTGCATATCTGAATTCCCAGTATCCCTAAGTAAATGGGAGGCAGGAACAGGAGAATCCGTGGGAGCTTGCAGGCCAGCTGGCCTATGTGTAGCAAACAACAGAGACCCTATCTCAAGCCAAGTGCAAGATGAGAAGAACGACCTAAGATTGTTCTCTGATCTCCACACATGTATTGTGGCAAGTGTAAACCCCACATGTGCATGCACAAGCTCACACACATGTGAAATGCAAAGAGAAGAGATTAAGACTATCTTCAGGCACACACACACACACACACACACACACACACACACACACACACTACAAAGAGAAGAAATTAAGACCATGTTCAGCTCTGACACTTATGAGATTATGAGATGACAGACTTAAAATTTAGGGATGACTGAGAAAGAAAGAAACCTTCCAGATTCATCCATCTGTAATACATCAAGAAACAGGCAAGATAGACAAGACCATATAAAGTCGTATAGGCCTAAAGCATAGAAAAAGGACGAGCCAGGAAGGGGAAGCAAGGGCTCAGGACGGGTCTGATGGTCCCCATGGATCGTCTGCTGAATCGACGAGAGCGTGGTGGGCAGCCCTGGCAACAGGAACATGCCTTGCTTCCTTTTTATTTTTCAAGCCTTTCCCTGCTCTCAGGAAGCCAGAGGAGAGTCAGTGGTATTGCTCAATCCTGGATTAGGAATCATTGTCATATGCACCTTCCGAGTCAATTCAGGAGCAGCGAATAGCAACTCGGAGGTCCAGTGTGGTTAGGACGAAGGTCCAGAGTTTATTTTCCAGCAATCCAAGTTCTCTAGCAATCCTGAGCTCTCAAAACAGAGAAGCAGAATGAGCTGAGATTTAATGGGCCCTGGCAGGTGGAGGCGATATGAGAGAGACCCAGGAAGTAACTTATGATGGCTGCATTCCAGGAATGCAAAGCAAAGAGTCTAAGATGCTAAGAGAGACTTCTGTGGAGACCAAGATGCTTGTGGGCAGCTAAGTGTGGGTCTCATGCTGGAGAGCCAGGGAGCCATTTCTCTGCTCTCCTATTCCACCACTCAGTGAATCCTGGGACATCAACTTACTCTGCCAGCATCCCTTCTGAGATAGAGAGGAGACCTTAATGCATAGATAGGAACTATCTTTAAATTGTAGACTGTTATAATAACCAGAGTTCCTTCCTTCCCTCTTCTCTCCACCCTCCTTCCTTTCTCCTTCCCTCCTTCCTGTCCTTTCTCTCTTCCTCTCTTCTTTTCCTTCCTCCTTCCTGCTGTTTTACCTTTTCCTCTTCTCCCTCTCAGTCCTTCTCTTTGTGTTCTTCTTCATTTGTTTTGAGATAGTTTTATGTGGCCCAGGCTGGTCTCAAATGTATACAGTCATGGGATGCCCTGAACTGCTGATCATCTTGCCCCTATCATGAACTTCTGGGATTACAGCATCGTCTGCATGCCTGAATCTGAAGTATATATAGTACCTGAACATACTCTGCCATATAACCTGCCGTCTGCCATGTGGTACACGGGCCTTCCTCCTCTTTGACCTCTGGTTTCCCCTTTGAGGGTCCTTGTTCCTTCCTCAAGGTACTAGCAGATGGGGGTCACTCTAGATGCTCCATCCCCGGGCACTAAATTACCTTCCTTTCCGAGTTCTCCTTCTTCTGGATAGTGAGTCCCATATTTCAGATGCCAATAAACTGTTACTTTCTTCAATCATCAAGCTGCCTTAAAAGAATGCAGTAGTCCTCAGCCAACTGATTTTAAAACTCAGCCACATTTTGTAACATTTCTGTCTATGTCACTTCGAAATATTAGGGAAAAAAAATCACCCTTGTCATTCTCTTGTTATTAGAATGTACTTCTGTGAATACAGATTGCCCAGGGCAGCATTAAACTAGAGACCACAATGCTTTTATACATTCTAGCATCCTAGAATTATGCTTACTGTTCTGAACCAGGACAATTTCAAATGTTGCTCCGCTGTTTCCCCTGACACGTCTTTACATTAGAAGGGAACTCTCTCAGCCCTAACTTCATGATTAAAGAAGTAAAAATAAAAACCAATATGGTCAAATCCACCTAATGTCAATCCAGAGGAAAAAAATTATAAAGTCTTTGAAGTTAGAAAATTCTATTGTTGACAAAGATGAGCACAGTTCTTAACCTGTAGACTCATTTAAGCAAGTTTTCTCTAGAAATTGGCTAGAGGATATGGAGGTGGGTTTAGGTGGCGGGGGTGGGGTGGGGGGTAGTTTTAGAACTCAAAGTAGGTCAGAATGAATAATTTTCCCTCTTGCAGAACTGTCCAGGAGCAGAAAATAAGAACTCAGGGCCTTGCTTCCCTTATCTTCGGTCTGCTCACTCTATGCTATAAACGTATTGTTTATTCAACAAAGCAGATGGGAAAATAAGAGACATGTCTCTTACAGTTTCCTTGGAGTTTAACAAAATCAATTGTTCTCCCGTGTAGAAATTTACAGCTCTGTTCTTTTCACAATTTTTTTCATGTGTTTCTAGGTTCTTCTGGATATAAGTCTAATGCTCTTTCCTTTTCTAGGTTGGACTCATTTGCTTCCAGCCTGGGGATGTGAAGAGGAGAATCCTGTGAGCCTCCTGTCTGTACATAAACTGCACCCTCATTGCTCACAGTCCTCTTACCACTTGCTATTACAGTCGGAGTTAAAGATAAACACAGGTATCGGATTCTCTGGTGGGTAAATACTAGCTGTGAAACATCACATAGTACCCCATAAGTATGTGTACTTTATTACATCAATTAAAATGTTTCCAAGGAAAAAGGTAATATTGACTCACCAGTGTGGGGTGCAAGAGCCAACCTGCCCATTGGTTGATATAGAGAGTATCTACAGAGTGGCTCTTGATGACATCTTTTAAATAATCCTGCCGTGGTAAACTGAGGTGGTGGACTACAGCTAGAGAATAAAGAGATATGGCCCTGTTGACTCCTGCTCCTCGGGAACATTACCATATTGCTCACTTGGTGTTACGTGAGTAGTTTTAGACCAACTCACTTCAAACCTAACTAAAATATGTCTTCTGGGGCTGGAGAGATGGATGGCTCAGCAGTTAAGAGCACTGACTGTTCTTCCAGAGGTCCTGAGTTCAGTTCTCAGCAACCACATGGTGGCTCACAACCATCTGTAATGGGATCCGATGCCCTCTTCTGGTGTGTCAGAAGACAGCTACAGTGTACTTATACACATAAAATAAATAAATCCTTTAAAAAAATGTTTCTGTGGCCACCTCAATTGTGCCTCATGACTCTTGCAATTAAAATATCCCCTGAAGTATCACAAGATCATAATTGTTTTGCTTCTACTTTATTTTTCCCTGTCATATAGTTTGGAGAGAGAATAATATTTCTATCTCATTCGACAGCAAACACGAGTTCCACTAAATCACTAGGGTTGTGTTCTTGAGTTACAACAGTATTCTTTTTTTATTACATAAACAATCAGAAAATGCTAAGAAATCATATAAATATTCCATAGTTTGTCTTGTTCTGTTTGTTTCAGATGGCCACTTTATTTTCAGTCAGGCAGCCTCACGATTAGTGATGTTGGGTTTGAATTGAGTTGGAAAAGCAACTGGAGAGCGACTAGGTGTGATAAAAATTTTATCTTCTTTCCCACTGCAATGAGAAGCCCTGCCATATTCATAACTCCAGATAGTTGCAGCAATACAGCACAGCTGGAGTGGTTAATAAGAGTCTTGTGTCCCCGGATTATCTGACTTAGTGACCATTCACTGAATTTTATTACTCTCACAGGACTTCAAAAGTCCACTAATAAAAGGAAAACACAGTGACTGAGACTTTTGACTGTGGCGTCTGTTTCCTTATGCCTAGCAACCTTAAAAAATACAGGAGCGTCAATGTTAAAATGAAGAAATTCACGTATATGGCGGACCCAGAAATAGCCCCACTATTTTGAAAAATGAAGTTCAGAGTATCTACCGAGGGAATTTAATAAAACTTTTCGTCTTCAATATAAGAAAGGCCACAAATCAATGAAATTTAAATAGCTCTGCTCTCTTGAACACCTGCTTATCTGTCTTGAGAAAATTCTGCAGTGTTTTAACCATCATTTTACGACATTAAAAAGTAATGCTCGCTAACGCACTTCTTGAAAAGGCTATTAAAGTTAAGGGTCTGTCAGCCATTCTATTAGAAACCTGATTTCCAGGAGTTTAATATAAACCAGACATCACATGTAATAAAACCCCAGTACAGGAATCTGAAGCTGGGACCATCATTTTCTCTATTTAAAGTCCATTTTCCCTACCAAGGCTGTCTTTAGCCGTGGAAAATATCTTTTGGATAAGTTGTAATTTTAAAAAATTTACCAAATGCTCTCTTTTTCCTTCCTGTGATATTTTACTTCTGATTTAAGATAAAAGTCCTGAGGAAAAAATCCTTGCCTAAAATAACTTATGATTGAGTTAATCTGTATGTTAGGAGAAGAACTTTCCATAGAATGTCTTGCTTCTCTTCCCGGATGAGAACTTGTAGTCCATGTACGGTATCTTGCTTTTACATTTTTGTTGTAACGATGACCGTAGATGTAGAGGGTTATACTATTAATTCTTTTGTCATCTGGTACTGGAGGTTAGACATCCACAGTCAGCATCACTGGGCTAAATAAAGCCACTGAATCAGCAAGGCCGGCTCACTCTGCACGCTGTGAAAGAAGGGTGTTTCCTGTTTTTGTTTGGTCTTCCGTTTGTTTGTTTTGTTTTGACAGGAATTCATTCCTCTGGGTCATTTCTTTCAGTTTCAGATTCATTACTACAGTCTACATTTTTTACCAGAGGACAATAAAACCTAGTCTAGTGGTTCTCAACCTGTGGGTTGTGACCCCTTTGGCAAATGTCTGTCTCCAAAAATGCTCATGCATGATTCCTAAAAGTAGCAAAATTAAAGTTATGAACTGGCCACAAAAATAATTGTATTATGGTTGAGGTCACCACAACGTGAGGAACTGTATTCAAGGGCTGAAGGGTTAGGAAGGTTAAGAACCACTGGGCTAGAGTAATGAGCCCTGTTTAAGCAGCTACGTGAAAGACATTTAAGCATCTAGGATGGAAATCTCGGGAGGCGCTAAGTGTTGGTACTTATGTAGAATGAGAGAGAAGATTTAGAAATGAGTATTTTGGGGTTCCGTGGCTCCACAATGGCCCCAACCTTAGCACAGACTTTGCTTTTTCTATACAACCGAGCTAACAAGGATCCCTCTGAGGAGGAATCTGTAATTTGGTCAAGTTTTAAAGTTATGTTTTATCTTGAAGACAAATCAGTGGCCATCTGAGTTTCAAAAATTTGACTCACCTGAAAAATGATGAACCCTAAAAAATGAGGAGAAAAGAGTGTGTTTTAGAGAGATGTAACAAGCAAGTGTATCAATTCCTGCTCACTCACGTCCCATGCTGGAGAGTGACTGAGATAGCATGCTCAGGAATCTCTCTTGGTTCATCACAGTGCTCCTCCATCAGAGTGCTCCTCCATCACAGTGTTTTTCCATCACAATCCTCCTCAATTCCAGTGCTCCTACATCAAAGTGCTCCTACATCACAGTCCTCCTCAGTCCTAGTCCCCTTATATCATAGTGCTCCTCTACCACAGTGCTCTTCCATCATAGTGCTCCTTTAACACAGTGCCCCTTTATCATAGTCATTCTCAATCCCAGTGCTCCTCCATCCCAGTGCTCCTCCATCCCAGTGCTCTTCCACTACAGTGTTCCTCCATCACAGTGCTTCTCCATCACAGTGCTCCTCCATCACAGTGCTTCTCCATCATAGTGCTTCTTCATCACAGTCCTCCTCAATTCCAGTGCTCCTCCACCACAGTGCTCCTCCACCACAGTCTCCTCTGTCACAGTGCTCCTCCTCCATCACAGTGCTCCTCCACCACAGTGTTCCTCCATCACAGTGCCCCTCCATCACCGTGCTCCTCAATCCTAGTGCCCCTGTATCATAGTGCTCTTGCACCACAGTGCCCCTCTTCAACATCACTCTTCCTCATAGATCCGCTGCATATTAGTGGCCGTTCTGTACAGTGTTCAGATCACCAATAGCGTCGGATGTCTGGGATTCACTCATGACCTTCTAGGCTCCAGATGCTTGGCATCAGCTCATCTCTCTGTCTCTGCCATCTCTAGCACACACTCATAGGCTCAGGCCAGCTCCATTTCTCATCTACTGCAATCTATGGGAGTTGTCTCATGGTTTGTGGGTTTCATTATGCTGTTGTTTCCACTCAACTGAGGCTGTATTCTCAGCCAATGGACTCCTGGCTTCTCTCTGGGGACTCTGACCCTGCCCTTTGGTGACAAGCCTCACTGTCTCTCCATATTTACGTTTCAATCTCACAGCTATCACACTGACAAAAGCAGTGTCCAGTGGAAGGCTTTTACACACTAAGTTCTGCCTCTAGCTTGAGATGGAGCCTTGGCCCCCATTTGACCACAGCTACTATGAGCTGATCTACAGAAATACCTCCTAGAAGATGTTTCCTCAATTATGCTGGTCACTTATTGATCCACCACAGCTGATTTTTTAGCCCCAGCTAATCAGCATCGATTACCTCAGGAAAGGTTTAACTTTAGTGTTCTGGCTTCCTGCTAATCCGTTTTGACTCTTTCGCCCCAGGTGACCAGAAGTCACAGCTTCTTAATAAAAAATAATATCACATGAACAGACCTGATGAAGGTCTCTGCTCCCCTCTGGAACTTTCCAAGCCAGGCTTCCACTGTCTACACCTCTATCAATATTTCTATCTTCCAATATCCCACACAGCTCACTTAAGCTCCAAGCACTCAATGGCTTTCCCAGCTTATTGTTGGAAACAATTTCAAAATCCTCCAGCCAAACAGCATGGTAAGGTCCATCACGGTAATGTCCACTCTTGTGTTACCAATCTGTTCTAGTGAGTTTTTTTTCCCTGATGTGAGAAAATACTGACTGAAACCAGCTTAGGGTAGGAAACAGTTTATTCTATCTTACAATTCACAGGTCACAGTACATTACTGAAAAAGTAGGGATAGGCACTCAAGGCTACAACCTGGAGGCTGGAGCTGGTGTAGAGGCCATAGAGGAGAGCTGCTTACTGGCTTGTTACTCATGTCTTGCCCAGACTGCTTTCTTATATAACTCAGGATCATCTGGTCAGGAGTGGCACCACCCACAGTAGGTTGGGCCATCCCCCATCAATTGTTAATCAAGAAAATGCCCCATAGACTTACCTACAGGCCACTCTAGTGGAGATATTTTCTCAGTTGATATTCCTCTTCCCAGATGACCCTAGTATGTGTCATGGTAACAAAAACTAACCAGTGCTGTCACAGTGTCCTCCTGAGGCTAGGCTACTCTTTTCTTGTCCAGAACCAACTGAGCTTGTTGTAGATGGATCCACATGAAGGTGTGGAATGTTCTTCGTCCTTTTCTTTTGGTTGATTATAAAATGCATATTCTCAATGAAACCATGTTGTACATCAGATTTTTAAAAAAAAAAAAAAAAAAAAAAAAAAAAGCTTAGAATTCCAGTTATGCTTGTCGACATAGTGATGGTTAATTCCTGTTGTAGGCAAAATACTTTAAGGAAGTATAGGGAGTGTAAGAACAGAAGGAGGGAGAAGAAGCAGTGATTGACAGGAGGTGGTTCAATTCTGGGGGAAAAAGCATAATTTAGCATCTTGTGTTATTGAGTTCTATTTCATGATGGTTTTAATCTGGCTTGTTTACTTGTTTCATTTTTGAGCTGCTGAGAAATAGCCACGTACGTATTATTGTTACTTGGAGTAAAAAGTCTTCTCTAAGCATGAATAACAATCAAATCAATGCTGGGAGTGCCACCTATTGGGAATAGATATCATTTTGTAAGAACTCTCATGAGCCAACTTCTATTCCAATATGGCTATAATATGGACCATGACATATATAAATCAGT
The DNA here is from genome assembly GCA_030674055.1 of Rhabdomys pumilio. NCBI lineage: Eukaryota > Metazoa > Chordata > Mammalia > Rodentia > Muridae > Rhabdomys > Rhabdomys pumilio. The sequence goes on along the minus strand of JANHMN010000013.1, from coordinate 33,300,235 downwards.
AAAGGAAAGGCATTGGGGCAAAGGACAGGGCACAGGAGGCACAAGCTTCCTAGTGCTCCATCTCCCCTCCTACCCAAAAGAGTCACACATAGCCACAAGGCTAAGTCTCAGGAGAACTAGGATTGTAGCAGCACAGGAGGAGCCTGAGCATCCATGGGAGGAGCCTGAGCATCCATGGGAGGAGCCTGAGCATCCATGAGAGGAGCCTGAGCATCCATGGGAGGAGCCTGAGCATCCACCGGAGCTCATGGAGACTATTGTTGGAACTCGTTGTATCGGATCAGTCACAGAGACGTAGACATGTAATGCCTGTGTGACTGATTCCCATTAGCTATCTTTTATCCTCTTGTGATCACATTGTCTCACATGGCCTAGTGCTCGAGCACACAAAAACCACAGTTACGAGAACCCATAGTTTGGCATTAAATATTTCACCAAATGGATCGAGCATAGCCTGAAGCCTCAGGCATACTGAAAACAGTATGTCAGGCAAGGTTTCCAAGGCTTCAGAGGCCATTTCTCTGAAGCCTGACCAGCTTATTTGTGTATTTCACAGTCCTCTTTGATGCAGATATCTTAATTGAGGGAACAACACAGTGACGTTTATACCAAGGAACCTTCTAATGGGGTCAGTAACGAGACAGGAAGGCAATAGTTGATTTTTCTTTTCTTCAAACAGTGAAAATGAGTCATGTTTGGTCTTAGGTTTTGTTTGACAATGAAGTTGGGAGAAGAAATTTTGCTGTAAGGTGAGCACAGAACTGTTGATTAGCAGGGCTCTTGCTGTGGCATGTTCCCACTCTTAGCTGACAAGAGTGAATATCTCCACATGGCCATTAAATGAACAGCATCTTTATTAATTGCTGTTAGACCAGTGAGACTCAGCCATGACTTTATGTTAAAATTACTTAATGTGGGTTTCTCAAGGCTCAAAAGCCATCTTCAGTGATACTGGCTAACCAACCTATGATATTACTTAAAAAAATGATATTTGAAAGATTTTGAGAGTGATTTTTGATGCTCAGAAGCTAAGAGCCATGGAATTGATCCTGAGAGGACAGAATTAGGGAAACACTAACTTTTCATCTTACAAATTGCAACCACAATGTCTTCCTTTCTGTCCACACACAATAAGCTCTCTTGTCTCCTCTGCCACGATATTCCTGGGCTGGCTGTTAGACTTACTTGAAGCATGGAATTAGCATACATGAAGACTGACCCCCACATTCTGCTCATAGGTAGACACATTTTTCCCCACTGGGGTTGAGTAATGCCCAGACATCATTCATTCTAATGTGCAGTCAAAATTGAGACCCATGGTCTAAAAAATTTATATTCCAGTGGTTTCAATATTCAGTTGCATTAAGAAATTAGGTTACTGTGGTTAAGAATCTCAGGGAAATAAATGCCACATTGCATGCCTGTGGTCTCTGTGCAGGTGACAGTCGATCTGAAATGCATTCATAAGAAGACATCAGAAAACCTGGGAGAAGGTCACACTCTGCCGAAAGCATGTCAGGACAATGAAGGTGAGAGAGAGAGAGTCTTGTGTTTGATGGACAGGAAGGGAGACATTACTGCTGAAGTATATAGGTTGTCAGAAGCCATCTTGTACAGGATATGCAAGATTAACAGTGGGAGGGAAGGGCAAGTTGGAGGACATCCCTGAGGAGTTGACAAGGAAGGACCCAGAGCTTAGGCTGCAAGAGTAATCTCTGAAAGGTCCCTTTTCCGGTATATTAAAAGGGACTCTAGAAAGATGGTACAGGCTTCCTGTCCAGGCTGCCATTGGAGAGCAGCAGCTATGGCCTTGCGCTACCCTATTTGGGCCTCAACAAGGACCACAAAGTGACGAAGAACGCCAGGAAGCTGAGACACAACCGGCACTGTGGGCGTCTCACCAAGCACACCAAGTTCATGTGGGACATGATCCGGGAGGTGTGCGGCTTCGCGCCCTACGAGCGCTGCCCCATGGAGTTGCTCAGAGTGTCCAAGGACAAGCTGCACGCTCAAGTTCATCAAGAAGAGGGTGGGCACGTACATCTGCGCCAAGAGAAAGCGGGAGGAAGGCGGCGGCCAAAAAGGATTGATGAACCCTCCCCCAGTAAAAGATCATCGTTCCATAAATAAATAAATAAATAAATAAATAAATAAATAAATAAATAAATAAATATGGTACAGTGCATACTTCATAGCCTGGTACAGTGCATACTTCATAGCCTGGGCTTTTGTCCAGCCTCTTTTATACTTGTAAGAAGATTGTATGCTTCCTCTTTACGTTAGGTTCACACTTCTCTAGTGTTCAATGGCAACAGCATTAGGAATCGTTTTCCCAGCAGAACTTTGCCTTTTTGCCCTTGAAAAATAATGAATTACAATCAAACCATCCTTCCTACACTTGTCTTTTTTTTTTTTTTTTTTTTTTGCTTTTATACCTTTCTTGGCCGATTTTAACTTCCTGGAAGACCAATCTTCTTTAACTGGAACATTCTCTAAGTTTCTTGGTTCCTCCTGCACTGCACCCAGCCTTTTGGGCCACCAGAACATTCTTTCTTGTCATCTGCAGATCACTAACTCAGACTCTCACTTCTGTACCTCCTGTTGAAGGTAAGGCTACTTTAATGACATCCTCCAGATAACTTGATTTCTGTAGCTACGAAGTTGCACACAGTGATGGTTATCAGGGAAGCATGACTTCTCCATTGGCTTCTCTTCGCTCTTCGGCTTAATTGAATCAGCTAACAGATACCTGTTGAACTTTTTCTATGTGGAGGCACTGCTGGCAATGGATATCTTACGGATATAAATGGATGTTTATTATAAGAGATCTTGACTTTTTAGCACAGCCGTTTTTTAGCTTTATTCTTTCTCTTCCTGCAGCTTTCTGATTTTGTTATTTGAATCCAGAGTGTGAGGTCGCCTAAGTTTGGTTTTAGAAGAAAGGATGCATCCATCCTGGCCTCATGCAGAAGTCTGCACTTTGTGTTTGAAGACATATAATTGCAGCCATCTGAGACAATATCTCATGTGATTCAGTGGCTCATTTAACGTCTATCTCAGTTTCTATGTTTCAATAATTTATGCTCTTAAACTTCTGATAATCCCATCTGAGTAGCTACCATGTGCATAAATTCTTTTTCTTTTTTGGGGGGTGGGGTGGAGTCAGAAAAATAAAAAATTCCCCGGAGCTCAAGGGAGACAGAAAAGCAAACATTTCATAGAGAAAGCATTTACTCAGTTCCATTCCTTTTCCCTCATGCCTCCTTTGCCTCCTCAACTTTCATGATGATTTATTGACTTGGAAAAACAAGGGTTCAAAGAAACAATGGAGCCGAGTCTGTGTGGCCACAGCCCTGTCCATAGCGATACCGTGCAATCTGGAGGAGACGTGTGTGGAATAGTCTTACGTGTTTATCAGGCATGTGAATTGCGATGTCTCGGTTTGGTAAAGGAAATAAGTAGATTAAACTTCGCTGCCTCTAAAAAGGGCCTCGGATGGAAAGCCCTCTGCTCTTAACTCGAAAGTGGCTTGTTTGGGTGGGTAATTCAATTCCTTTGGCTTATGTTATTATTACAGGATTGGGTTTAGTGTGTAAGCCTCAAGCCTTATGGATGTGATCGTACCATTATGTCACGACTTTCGAGTTGTTTGAAGTTAACTGCTTATTTTATTAGAAAAATGTCTGGACTTTTGGGAGAGAGCCAGCATGTCTCAAATTTCATGCATTGTGAATAACGGATGCCTTTTCTCCCCTGTAAATACACCCAGCATAGACTTTTTTTTTATTGATATTCACCAAATTTGCAATCCAGAGAGCCCTATATTCAACACAGATGTCTGGTACTGGTCCTTTTCCATTGTCATGGGAGTCTCCCTAGTGATGCCGCATCAGCCGGTGACCCTGAGCTTTTAATACCCCAGCCCCAAAGACTGCAGCTTAAAGTCTCATAGCTACTGTGCCTGGCTCTGCCACAGTCCTGTGGGCTTTCCCTTCTCCTCCCTAGGGATCTGGCACTGAAATGGTTTCCATGCCATGCAAGGCAGGCAAACACATTACTCAGGATCAAAACAACCTGCTTTCTTTTATTCCAGGATCTTTCTGTAAATCACTAACATCTGTCAGGCACACGAAACCTGCGGGCTTTGTAAAAAAGTATTTCTGTGAGGACTCTAGCAGCCACGACTTCTCACTGATCTGACACAATTTAACCTGGGCACCGCTCTGCGTCTATTTATCTTGAAGTTTTGATATGTTGTTTACAGGCTATTTTTGGAGCCACTGATGGGGGGAAATTTCCTATGTGTAGTACATTTCTCAGGAAGACCATGTGTTTTTAGTGAAGCTTCAAACAAAGCCGTGTAATGAATGCGAATGTGAGGAATCTCTTTCTTTCTTTCCCTCTTCCTTTCTTGTCACTCCTTGCATTCTGAGCCAGGAAGGCAGCTATTTTTTTTTTTCTTCACACTGGAGGAGAGGAGAAGCTGAATCCTAAGTGCTCTCTGACTGCCTGTCAGAACAATGGTGAACAGCTAAACCTCACACCTGTTGGCTCTTGGCAATCAGGGATGGTAAAACGACTAAGATTGTTTTCCCAGCTTCCTTTTCCTTGATGAGCAAATCACCTGCTACAACTCTTTCTCTTTTGCTTCCACAAAGGCTTAAATTTCCCCCTAAAGGTATCAGGGGAATTAGCCGGTTTTTACTGCTGGTGCTAATAAAACAGCTTCCTTTAGGGAAAGTAAGTTTTCTTACAGGACGTGATTCAGTCATTGCTGTCTCCCCATCTCATTTCTCTACACCCTTCAGCCTCCCAGGCTGCTTTGCATCTGTAAGCAGTTTCCTTCTGCAGCCTCTCTGGTTTCCAAGAGGCAATCCAAAAGCCCCTTCAGCTAATGGCTCATTTAGTGATCAATTTGTCAAATAATGTTCACAGATGTTTTTCTGATGGAGCAGCATGCAGGGCAGGTAACGATTGAGTGAGTGATCACTTGTGATAGGTGACAGGATCAGGGCACTGCCTCACCACATGGCTCACAGGTTGAGGTTGCTGGTCAACCCTGAGAGAGGACAGATTTCTTTTCTTTCTTTCTTTCCTTTTCTTTTTTTTTTATTTTTCAAACACTAAAAGAGCCCAGCGATTCCATTTCAATTGAGACCTGGGTTGGCAGCTTAATCAGTTCCACACTGGAAGAGCCACACTGGTACGATGTGGAGGCGAGGTTTAAAGCAGTGTCTCCTTTGACTGAGTTTCCTAGTTTGGGAGCTTTGATCAGAACTCTGGGGTTGGGTACATAAAAAGCACACATAAAATATTATACATGCAATAACATCAGAGTTGCTTCAAACAGTCTTGATACCTGTTGACATTTTTCAGCTTCAAACACACTTCAGAATCAGTCCAAAGAGAGGTGGGATTTATTAAAAAAAAAAAAAAACCACGGAGAACTTTGTAGCCATTAATCTGAAATGATCTGTCAAAGGTCTAGAAGAATGGAAACCAGCCGAACTCTGCCTAAACCAGGCAGGGACTGTGAGCCAAGATTCCCACAGCAGAACTAGCTATGTTTTCTTTCATGGCCTTGAATTGTTTCCATCAGCTTGAAAAGTGTTATAAAACCTACAATCAAGTTAGTTTCTGGGGCATTGTGTTTTGAATACTGTTTAATAGGGTGTGACAAAACCACATACTTTTCCCACATGTTCTTTACACTGCAGGCAGATCTTAAGTGGTGTGGGGGCAATGTGTGCACCAAGTACTGTGAACAGTACCATACCGGACGTGAGCTTTGGAACCCTAGGAAAGGAACAGCCACAGGCAGCTGGAATGTTCAGAGCATGAGGGGAATTTTAAAATGTACTACTTACCAGATTCTGTATCCTTTAGTTTCCACCCAGTTTGGAATTAGCCAGAGATAAACAAATCTAATTATTTCATATGCAAAAAAGACAATCTTGTCTCAGAATAGCAAGGACGAGCTTGAACACAGATGGACAGAAGACATTTAATGAGAACATTAATAAGCAGAGATGGGCTGGCGATCCGCAGCTGTGGGTGCTGTAGAATAAGGATTTCTGTTCCCTTTTGATGAGCAGAAATTGAATGGCTCCTCCAACTTGATTCCCCACCCCCTCCCTTTTTTTCCTCCTCAAATGAGGAGGCTCATTTATTTTAATGAGAGTTTTTGACTAAGGAGAGAATGCAGCTCAGCTCTGCAACTGCTCTTAATCCATTTAGCCACTGTCTGAATGTTCTCTTTTGTGGGGATGCTGTCTTCTAAGGCTGTGCTGGATGGCCAAGGAGCAGATTCAACTTGTTAAAATTGTTAAATTTGCATACTGTGGACACTTCATTGATTGGCATGCTTGAGACAGGGGTATTTTAGGTGACTTGCAGGGAAACAGACTGCTCAGCTCTAATAGATCACGTGCTAGAACAGGTGACTCAGGGATCATGGAGATGTTTGTGAGTTGGACCAGAGCAGGACCAGTGAACTCTTGTTCCATGGTTTGTCTGAAAGTGGAGTAAGAAATAGGTCAGTGTCTCCATAGCCTGACCTGTGAGTGCAGGATACTAGGGGCTGTAATTCTTTATTAGCTTAGATATTGAAGTTTTCACTTGGAAATTTGAAAGGGATGTGTGAATAATTTCTCATAAGCAAATTAACATTCTTTGGACTCATTAATGTCTTTGGACATTAGCACTTTAAGGATATTTAATTCATTTCTAAAACAGGCCTATGTGTTAGGTTAGAGTGTTCTTATAATTGAAGTATCTAAAGGGTAGAGAGAGAAACAAACAAACAAAAAACTGCCCAATGCAACCAGTGAATGGAGCTAAAATCTCTGAAATCCATGTTGTTATAGTCTTAGCTGAAAGTATCTTGTTAGATGGAAGGAGGAATCTCACCAGAACTACCCACAGACAAAGAACTACAGGCAACTAAGGAATGTGGAGTGGGAGAAAGCCTTTCCAAGTGATGAGCATTGATTATCCAATACCAAGTGGTTAGCCCTGAAAGTGTGCACATAACATTAAATGGACAGAGCAGACTGTATTTATACATTTAAGTGTGCATATGCGTGTGTGTGTGTGTGTGTGTGTGTGTGTGTGTGTTAGTAACAATAACAACTAAAGAAAAAGACACTATGGTTTCAAGAGGGAGCAAAGGGAGATATATGGGAGAGGTAGGGGAGAAAAAAGAAAAAGGGAAACAATATAATTACATTTTAATTAAAAAATAGAATAAATCCTTTTAAAATTGTCTTGTTAGAAAGCCAAATGGCCTAAGAATTTCAAAGAAAATGAATCCCCCACATCCACACTCACTTTATTAGACATATTGTAGACTTTCTAACATGTACACATGCACTAGCACCATGGCCAAGAATCATATAAATGGGATTGTAATAATTGTGCCTTATAACTCACTTTCCCAAGAAATGCTATGTTGTCGATATATTTTCTATGAGTATACTATAATTCTACAGAGAATTGTGTAATGTTGCAAGGTACACATTAACCAAGTCTATCAAATTGGTCTCTATCATGGGCATATGAGTTGTTTCTAGGTTTTATCTATTTTGTTTCACTATTATTTTTGAAGATTTATTTATTTATATATATATGTTTTCCTGCGTGTACGTACATACCCTGAATATTGCCTGGTACCTGTGGAGACCAGAAAAGGACACCATGTCTGTTCCATATCTGTTAGAAGTGGAGTTACTGATGGTTGTGAGTCACCTGTTGGTGCTGGGAACTGAACCCTGGACCTCTGGAACAGCAGCCAGTGCTTTTAACTGCTCAGCCATCTCTCCAGGTTGTTTCCAGAGTTTAATAAGATGAATAATGCTTTAATCAAAGTCTCTGTGCATACTACCTCCCTTTGTAAGTTACACTACAATCTCTCTGTTTTTAGTTTCTATGATAGAATTGAAGATTACATATATTTAAATATTTAGGTAGAAAATAAGTATACAAAAACCAAAGATCAGAGACTTTAGAATCAATTAGAGTGAGTTTGAATTTTGTTTTCTCTACATTAAATTATTATGCAACTGTTAAATTATTTTTGGATTCTTATTTTTTTTTTTTTTATAAGACAGTGTCTCGTTATATAGTCTTGAACTCTTGATGTTACCACCTCAGAATCCAAGTTCTGGGATTAGTTACGCATGTGAATTTCTAAACCTTTATGAAGTGGAAATTTGAGGGTTCTTTGGAAAGTCAGTTGGTTGGTGTTTTGCTGGGGCAAACAGGTGAAGGAACCTTTTGTTAAAGTGGGCACAGGTGTGAAAGCCTAAGGCAGACTCATGAAGGAACATTTTGCTGAAGCAGACACAGGAGAGAGGATGATCTACTAAAGCAAGCACATGAATGGACATGTGATGTAGTATTCTTTGCTAACAATGCACATGTATTGGTCTGCCTTACATTGTGTAGTTGAGCTGCATTTGTTGGGACTTCACAGAGAGAAATGCATAGAGAGAAACACACCAAAAAATGTGTGGTGTGCTGCAGTACCTTGCCACTTCCGAGGACTTGGGCTGATTGGTTGCATGTGCTAAGGCAAGACCTATGCTGAGGCAAGGCACGTGGAGGACACATGATGTTTGGAGGGTATAAATAGGACTCGATGGAGTGATGGAGACAGAGCTTGGCTTCCTGGTACAGCTAGCTGTGCAATGCTTGTGGGTCTCACATCTTTGCTGATCTTTGCTTCCCCGAGAGGAGCATAACCAAGAACTTCTCCTGGCGTCCCTTTGGGTCCCTCCTGCTGACTCCAGCTGAGACTGAGGTCTGGCTGTCTCTTCTAGGTCCTGTCATCGCTGTTGCTAACCCAGCTCTACAGAGCTGAACTGCTGGTGTATTCATGAGATGTTTGCGAGTGGATTGAGCTGCTGCTGCCTGCTAACCTATGAACTGAACTGTTTCCAGATAATACAGACAGGAGTTGCTCCAAGGAACCTTTCTAAACAGGTCTCTTCTCCCATATCCCTTCTTTCCCACTACCTCTGGTGGGTAGTGAACTAAAAAGAAGGTTAAAGTGTTTAAGAATCATTCTTACAAGTAAAGTTTAAGATTTTCACACACACACAAAAACAACAAGTAAAGTTTAAAAAACAATTAAAAGTTACACCTTTAGCTCAGTTTTGTCTTTATAATATAATGAACAAACAAACAAACAAACAAACAAACAATATTGTGAGGGCTGGAGAGATGGATCAGTGGTGAAAAGTGCTTCATGCTTTTGCATAGGACTGGAGTTCAGTTCCCAGCATCCATTCGAGGTAGCTAACAGCTGATCATAACTCCAATTCCAGAAGATTCGACAGTGTTTGGCTTCTGAAGGTACCTGCATACGTGTGTTGCCAATAAACTCATGCAAGGACACAATGCACACTTAAAATCATCTTCTAAAATAAAGAAACTGATGAATATTTAAAATTTTCTTGGTCATTAAAATCAGTGCATTCTTAAAAATTCAGTAAGAAATTTATTCTTGTTGTTTGGTTTATTTTCTTTTAAACTTTCAAGGGATGTTTAGTGGAGTAAAAAGTCAACCACTGCAAGTACGTTTTTCTATTTCCTCCACTTTATTTATTCAAACAGGCCATTCGTGATGCTGATGTTTTTTCTGTAAACAAACTGGCTGATTTAAAATCTATAATTAATTTTTGTAATAAAAAAAGTCATAAAATTTTTAAAATGCTAGGACAATGTCCAGAGTTTTCTTTGCTAAGAGAGCACAGAGGAGGGTACTGACTCTTTACCGTGAAATGTGATATTAGGTACAAGACTTAGTAGACAATCATCAATCAAGTGTGGGCCAGGCCTTCAATTTCTGGTTACTGAGAATTTTATCATGACTGGTGGCTGAATCTTGTTATTTTTTTATTTTTGACATCTGTTCAGAAAATGATGCTTCATGTTTTTATTCTTTTAATATAATGTATTATAGAGTTTGACTTTTTAAAGGGGCAAACATCCTTGCATGTCTCATTCTGCAGGACATCATACCATAAACTGTGTGTGTGTGTGTGTGTGTGTGTGTGTGTGTGTGTCCATGGACTCAAGTTACTAATATTAAGGATTTTGTATCTATATGAGACATTTTTGTCTGTAGTTCATTTTCTTGAAATTCATTTGTCTAATTTTTGGCTCAAGTCACAATCTGTAAATATATCTTTACCTTTATTTTCTGAAAGATTATATATAAGATTGGCATTAATATTTCTTTAAACATTTTATAAATACTATACCGTACTAATAAAATTGTATTTGTGAGTTTTAACTCCAAGAATGTTGCCAATCACCTAGATTGGGCCTTTTTTTAAAAAAAATTAGTTCTTATTACAAGGAAGCAAGAAGTAGCTCTTTGTGTTGGCAGACCTAGGTGCTTGAGCAGCAGAAGCTTGTAGGATGAACTAATAAATCCCAAACCCTAAAGCTCAAAATTCTGAGAACTAGAGGCTTGTAGCTCCAGGCTTTAGGGACCAGTATCTTATGACTCTAGGCACAATGAGGCTTGTTGCTTTGGGCACTAGTGCAATGCTCAGTGCCCAGTGCAGTTCAGCCATTTGAGCTGCAGAGAGTTCCAGCAGGTGTTATGGTAACAAGGCCTTGGGTATTGGGCCATGGTTCTTAACAGCAGGAATCCAGCTCTTAGGGCAAGGGACTTTCTTCCTGGCACTTTTCCAGAGACAAGAGCCTGCCGTTTCTCACTTTTGATATCTTAGTCTTCCACTCTCCAGATATGTTACTTTCCGTCTCTTCTAGCTACATTTCCATCATCCTTGTCTCAGCCATCCCCGCTTCCTGCAGTTTCTGACCTTCCTTGCTCTCGGGACTCTTGAGACACCTCTTTGCTGTTGCTGCTGCCATCCTTGATTTTGCTACTGCTGCTGAGTTTTGTCTCTGTTCCAGGAACTTCTAGGTTATGAGCTCAGCCCACTTTACCTATGGAAAAATCACACATAGGCAAAAAAAAAAAAAAAAAAAAAAAGTATTAGGAAACTTTTCATTAGGGGTAATGTTGCTATGCCAGGGGGAAAAACAGGAAGGTATCTCCCAACTGGCTCAAAAATAGGCTTGGTCATATAGCCAGAAGAAATTATATATGTAGGGACAATGTTTATATGTACCATGCAAAAGATGTGTTTCTGTTCCTTCTTGCCTGCCTAAGGCACCTCCTGATTAATTAAAATAAAAAGCCTGTGGCCTATAGCAAAGAGTAGAATAGAATGCGGACATCTGACAGTTGGGGAGGAACTATGGGATAGAGTCAGCTATGGGAATAGTTGCCACCAAGACTCGGAGGAAGTTTGACATTTGAAACTGAGGGGAGGTAACCGGCCGCACGGCAGAACTCAGATTAGTATAAATGGGGTCATTGAGTTATGAGATTGTGGGAACGAACCTAGCTTAAGGCCTAGGCATTTATTAACAAATAATAAACCTCTTTGTCACTATTCGGGAACTGGAGTAAGGGTAGAGAAGACCCTGGTTACAGATGTGCTTGGATGTGTTATGTAAATGAAGAGTTGTATATTCACCAATGACAACACAGGGCTGGTTTCTACCAATCACAACCCTTACATAGGGCTAGTCCTACGCTTTGGCCTTGTACAGACTTTCTGCTGAGTAATTAACTGAAGGTCTCCTCTTCTTGTTTGAGTGAGACTAGCTGTGGGGTGAGCAGAGTCATCTATTGATTACCCAGGCACAGATTGTCTGAAGTGGTCATGACTAGAGCAAGGAATGCTGGAGCAGGACTTGTGACTTTAGTTGTCATGTCTCTTTTGGCTAGTGCAATGTCTCCCTTAAAGTACTAGTGGAGGATTTAAGATAGCCAGGCCATGTTGGATGCTGTCTTTGTCAAGAGTCTTCTTGGCTGGTGGGTCTCTGCTTGTTGCAATAAGATGTGAGAACAGATTAGCATCTGCCACTCACTCAGGCAGTTGAATAAGCTCATTCATTTCAAAATATTCACAAGAGAAAAGACGAAGGTGTGTATGCTATAACAAAGAGACAGAATGACAGGTTTGAGAAAGAAGCTCACACAAAAGTATCCATTACAGTGGGCTTTATTGAGGAGAACCTCATGATCATGGGGGAACCACGATCAAATCTTGAAGTGGGAGATCAATTAGGATGAATATAGCATTTCATCAGAGATAACATGACCAGGGCCTTGGGGGAGAGAGAGAGAGAGAGAGAGAGACTTTCCTTCAAAGACTCAGAAAAAAAGACTCATCAAGAGAAATAGCTTAAAATAGAAGAATTATCATTGCTGCAAAACAAAATGGGGTGGTGAGGTCTGAAAGGAGGCTTGGAGTGCAGGAAAGAGCCTTCAGAGGAGACTGGCAGAAAATCTTGTGCTACACGATATAGTTTGTCCCAGCTTATGTGACCAGGAGCCAGGTACTGGGTAAGAAAGACCAGCAGTTTATCTTGCAGCTGTGAGGTGGAAGGGGCTGGCTGTTTGAATCTTCCCAAGGAGATTTGGTCTGTGTGCTCTAATCTGTACAACAGTGGCCTGTCAGCAGCTGGGTTGTGGTTTGAGGTCAAACCTCAAATGTGATCTAACAGCCTATACATTAAGGAATTAACATGATGTTAACATTCCAGGAGGGCTGAACCCTACCAACCTGGATTAGAAGGATTTCCCTTCAATAAAGTTACACATATTTTTAACCTCTTCTATGTCAGTTTTGGAACTTTTTCTTTTAAACAAGGAATTAATACATTTAAATGGTTTATGATTTTTTTTTAGTATTCCCCCCACCTCTCTGTCTCTCTGTCTCTGTCTCTCTCTCTCTCTTCATTAATTGGATTGAGCTGATAACCAATTTTATAAATAATTCCAGGAAAATAGGTTTTGGTTTTCCTTCTGTTATCTGCACTTGGTCTTGATCAAAAGGCTGGGGATTGACCCCCTCTCCACATGTTATCTGTTAAGCGATAGTAATAAACCAAATCTCACTGATTTCTGGCCTCTTTATTATTATTTTTGTTCTACTTTTAATATAGTTAGTTTGCTCTTCCCTCTTTTCTGTCTTTTTGAGATAGGTTATAATTTTAGTTTCCTTCTTTGAAAACTATGAATTCTCTTCCAACCTTTATTTCAGATGCATACTACAAATTGATATATACTTTCATGATTTTTTAAATTTATTTTTATTTTTTTTTTGTTGGTTATTTTATTTATTTATTTACATTTCAAATGTTATTCTCCTTCCCAATTTCCCCTCCCCAAACTTCCCTATCCTATTCACCTTCTCCCTACCTCTATGAGGGTGCCCCTCACCCCACTCTTGCCTCACAGCTCTAGCATCCCCCTAGCTGGAGCATCAAGCCTCCACAGGACCAAGGGCCATTGATGCCAGATAAGGCCTTCCTCTGCTACATATGCAGATGGAGCCATGGGTCTCTCCACTTGTACTCTTTGGTTGGTGGTTTAGTCCCTGAGAACTCTGAGGGGTCTGGTTGGTTGATATTGTTGTTCTTCCTATGGGTGCATACCCCTTCAGCTACTTCAGTCCTTCCCCTAAGTCCTCCCTGTTTTCAGTCTGATAGTTGGCTGAGAGAATCCGAATCTGTACTGGTCAGGCTCTGGCAGAGCCTCTCAGGGGACAGCTATATCAGGCTCCTGTCAGCAAGCACTTTTGGCATCAGCAATAGAGTCTGGGTTTGGTGGCTGCATATGGGATGGATCCCCAGTTGGGGCAGTCTATGGATGGCCTTTCCTTCAGTCTCTGCTCCACTCTTTTTTCCCTGCATTTCCTTTAGACAGGAGCAATTCTGGATTAATATTTTTGAGATGGGTGAGTGGCCCCATCCCTCCACTGAGGGCCGTGTCTATCCACTAGATATGGTCTCTATCATTTCTATCTCCCCTTTGTTGAGTATTTCAGCTAATGTCATTCCTGTTGGGTCTGGGAACCTCTTGCTTCCCTGGCATCTGGGACTTTCTAGTAGTTACCCAGTTTCCAGTCCCCTACTGCTACACACCTGCTCAATTTCCTGAACCTCTGTACTTCTCCGTCTCCTCCCACACCTAATCCCGCCCCCTTTTCCCTCCCCTTCCTCTCTCTACCTCCCATGATTATTTTGTTTCCACTTCTAAGTAGGACTGAAACATCCACACTTTGGTCCTTCTTCTTCTTGAGCTTTATATGGTCTGTGAGTTGTATCCTGGGTATTTCAAACTTTTTTTTCTAAATATCCACTTATCAGTGAGTACATACCATGTGTGTTCTTTTGTGACTGTGTTACTTCACTCAGGATGATGTTTTCTAGTTCCATCCATTTGCCTGCAAATTTCATGAAGTCATTGTTTTTAATAGCTGAGTAGTACTCCATTGTGTAAATGTTCTGTATCCATTCCTCTGTTGAGAGACATCTGGGTTGCTATCCACATAGTGGAGCATGTGTCCTTGTTATATGTTGGAGCATCTTCTAGGTATATGCCTAGGAGTGGTAGAGCTGGGTCTTCAGGTAGAACTGTGTCCAATTTTCTGAGGAACCGCCAGATTGATTTCCAGAGTGGTTGCACCAGCTTGCAATCCCATCAACAATGGAGGAGTGTTCCTCTTTCCTTGCCAGCATCTGCTGTTACCTTTTACCTGAGTTTTTGATCTTAGCCATCCTGACTGGTGTGAGGTGGAATCTCAGGGTTGTTTTGATTTGCATTTCTCTAATGACTAAGAATGTTGAACATTTCTTGAGGTGCTTCTCGGCCATTCGGGATTCCTCAGTTGGGAATTCTTTGTTTAAGCTCTGTACCCCATTTTTAAAATGGGGTTATTTGGTTCTCTGGATTACTTTCATTATTATTTAAATTTTATTTATTATTAGTCAGTTTCTTTTTTGACTTCTTGATTGGTCCTTGTTTAGGTGTTGTACAGAACAAAGATATTGCGTTTGTCAGATGCAGTCAGGTGTGCTGAAGAGAGGCTGTTTGGGTGTGCCTCTAAAAGCCTCCACAGATAAGAATGCTACAAGCTGGGCAGTGGTGGCACGTGCCTTTAATCCCAGCACTTGGGAGGCAGAAGCAGGTGGATTTCTGAGTTCGAGGCCAGCCTGGTCTACGAAGGGAGTTCCAGGATGGTCAGGGTTATACAGAGGAACCCTGTCTCAAAACAAAACAAAACAAAACAAAACAAAACAAAACAAAACAAAACAAAACAAAACAAAACAAAACAATGCTAAAGAATGGAAAGGTCCAAAGAATGGAAAGTTCCTATCTATTTTAAGGCAAGTTGCTGGGGAGAGGTCTTGTGTTCTTTGCTGTATGACCAGAGGCAAAGTCAGCTGGGTGGTGGTGAAATGTTTCAGCCCCGTCATGATGGTGACATGGACCAAGGCTGTAGGGAAGAGCTTCTTTTTATAAGCAATTGAAACTTTGATTGAAAGCCCTCCTCCTCCTTAACACACACTTGGAAGAGCAGTGACACAACAGAGACTTCTAAAGAGCTACAGTTTATTTGTAAAATCAGGCTTGTAGATACTTTGTATGTAGTTAAGAAAATACCTCGCTGAGCTAGCAGGTTTTTTTTCTCAGTTTATGTCATTATTGGTATAAATATTAGGTAATTAAAATGATTAAATGCATGTGTGTAAATTCCCCACCTACACACACAGAAATATACTTCCAATGGCATTGGTGTACTATTGACGCTCAGCCTATGTTAATTTGATCTTTTACATGAACTTGGAAACAATGTTGTTGAATTCGGTGCTTTGTAAATGCCAATTAAGCTGTCCATAGTGTTGTTCAAGTGTTTTATATCCTCATTACTGCTACCAATATTTTTATATCAATTACTAAAAAGCACTTTTGAAGTTTTCTTTTTTTTTCCCTTGGATATTTTATTTACATTTCAGATGCCATCCCCTTTCCCCAATTCCCCTCCCTAGAAAACCCCTATCCCATGCCCCCTTTTCCTTTTTGCATTTATACAATTTTTTTTAAATGTTAATCAAAGGCTTTATAAGTTTAGTAATTCTCAATCAGAAGTGTAACCCAATACCCAACCTAGATATATCATCTATATTTGACTGGTGGAGACACGTGAACATCTGCCACCATGTCCCCCTCTCTCCTTTTCTCTCTTTCTCTCTCTCATCACCTAGCTTCTCCTCTCCTTCTTCTCCTCCTCTCCTTACTCCTTGTTTTCCTCTCACCTTAGCTCCTCCTACATATCACCTTTCCTGTTAAAATAAAACTTTTCTCTCAAAACACAATTAGAGCATAACTATACCAATTTGTACCAGTGAGGTACAAGATAGTCCTAATATCCAGTCCATCATTTTGTTGACTAACCAGAACCTCTGTCATCTCTCCTAACTAAAACACTTAGTTCTGAACCTGGCTTTTTTCTTGGCTTTAGAATGAATTTCAGCTGAAAACCATCCTCTCAAATCTTTTCTCTCAAAGTAAATGGCCAGGATTGGCTATGAGACTATAAGTTTTCAATCCTGTCAGAAATCCAGAATGACTGAGTTAACTGAAATTATGGGAAGCACAAAGCATAGTTTCTAAATCTTAGCCAATTTATAGAGACTGCTGAACACCTGGACAGTCCCTATACTACAGAACGTTGGAGCCTCTGATCTTCAGCCTTCTGGCCCAGGATCATCTGACAGACCTAGTGATGCAGAATTATTAAGGGCTGGTTACTCTGTCTAGGCAGATATAATCAGTCGACTATTTTGCGAGTGTGTCCTTTTCTGGGCAGTAATTTGTCTGTAAATGGAAAGAGGCAATTCTTGCCTAGTGGTTGTCTCCGCACAACTGGAGTAACTCCAAGGATGTTCAGTTCCTTCTTAGAATCCAAGACAGGAAGCTGTCAGGAGCAGACAGGTCTCTAATCAAAATGAACATTAATACAGAAATGTTTGTAATGTCAATTCTGTGGACTTCTGACATTTTGAAAACCAACTATTCAGGTAAGGTAATCTGGACTGTTGTCTGATAACTACTCTCAGCTATTTTTAAATAAAATATGGAAAACACCCTAGCAATAAACTCCAAGCCATGAATTTGCTATAGGCCCTTAACTCACAGGCTAACCATCTCAAATTAGTTAAGAAAGTTAAAGAAGGACTGGGTCTAAGCCTTGTATTCCTAAATGTGTTATACAAGCGCAATGCCTATGAGAGTAACAATATTCATCTCACTTTTATATCAATAAGAAGCTCGTACCCATGGAAACCTTAAATTTGAAATCAAAGTAAATTTTGTACCATTTAAGAAATTATAACTTCATCTTGATAACAATTATACAGATTTCTACCACTAGGTTATGGCTATGAAATAAATCCTAGCTAATCCTCCCTGTTCCAACAGAACCACTACTTTTCCCCAGAGAGACAGCCCAATATTAACCACTTTAGTCCCCAAGCCTAGGGCATAGGGGCGCTGACTCTTCAATAACTTCTTCAAGCTTATTAGGGACGTTGAGATATTAGAAGAGGGGCGGGAGGAAGAGTAGATTGATAAGCCTCTGATGATCAGTCTTCACTGCATCCAGATGGAATTCCAGGACATCAGAGGTTTGAGCAGGTCTGTTTAGCTTGCCTGATGAGTAGATACACCAAGGCTGTGTACTCTGCAATATACAATTCTCAAAACAAATTTTAGTATCAAGATAATTTTTTTAAAAAAAATTTTTTTATTGGGTATTATATTTACATTTCAGATTTTATCCCCTTACCCCACTTCCTCCCACCACCCAGAAACCTCCTATCCCATCCCCCCCTCATGCTTCTGTGAGACTGTGTCCCCACCTACCTCCCGCCCCCACTACCCCCTCCCTACCCTCATATTCCCCCCCACACACACTCTGTGTTTGTTTTTTATGGGACCAAGAATCTCCTCTCCCACCAATGCCCGACAAGGCCGTCCTCCCCTACATATACCGCTGGAGTCATGGCTTCCTCCCTATGTGCTCCAGGCTGGTGGTGAAAACACTTTTGAAGTTTTCAACTATAGTTGTAGAACTTTTTCTGTGCCTCATTTTAACTTTGTGATTATTATTTCAAGGAGTTTGAACCTCTGTTATTGGAAGCATATAAACTTATTTTGTTTTCTTGCTACATCGATATTAATATATATGTGAGGTATTAATTATAACTATGAAATATCCCACTCTCCATTTCCAGTAATCCTGTCTTGGCATTTACCTTTTTAATATTAAATAGAGGCCTAATTTCTATTAATTTAATATTAAATAGAGGCCTACTTTTTAAAATTCTTCCTATTTACTTGGAATATCTTTTTATCATTTTATTTAAATAGATCCATAAATCATAGCATATAGAGCATCCAGATGTGCAGGTATCAATCATTCATTCATGGCTCACAATTAAACTGCATTACTATTTAGTAATGCTTCCCAACTTTTGTCCTTTAAAACCCTTCTACCTCAGCCTTGCTTTAAAGTTGCTATCAGGAAAGGGTGAAGAATTGGTTGAAGAGAGGGCATTGCATTTCCTCTGTCTTGGTGTTCCGAGGAATGTAGAGGAATGTGCTAGTCTGCTGGTATAGCCAGCAGTGGGAAGGGCAAAAGAAAAGGTTAAAGAAGTGTGTTGTATAAACCTTGGAGCTATAGAGAAGCTTTATGTTGAACACAATGAGCTAAGACACAAGATCTTGTTTGGGAAAGGATTAAATTTATACAAAGTACATGAAGTTAAGAGACAGAACTTTTTTTTAATCAGAGGCACATTTGAATGGTACTAAAACGTATTCCTTACAATGTATATAAATATACACATATAAATGATACTAGAGACCTGGGCGAATGCTCTGGGTTGATGCTGATGGAAAGGTCAGGTTTTTTTTTGCCGCATTGTAAGGGTTTGTGGCTCTGTGCATGAGCTCCAATACTGATCCATTAGTAACTGAAGCTGCTTCTGCTCTGAAATGCACAATCAAATGAGCTTTGAGATAAAATTCAAGCTGGGACTTTGAGACAACAGATTATGAAATTATGTCCACAAGGAAGGACAAAGTGCCATTTGATGCCATTTGCTGAGTGCAGGACTTCATTTCTATTTGTATTTTCTGTGATTATTCTCTGAGATATTGGGCGACTATGGTACGGCAAACTAAAGAGACATAAGCAAATGGGTAAGTAACCAGCCAAAGGTGGGCACAACAAGAACCGACAAAAACCACATCTGACAGTGTTCTCTCAGGGTAGATGAAAGGGTAGGAAAGGATGCAGCATAGCTTTAGAGTAAGAAGACTTTAAAGGGAGACAAAAAGCTGGTATTTCCTTTCTGATATAAATTGCAAGGTGTTCTTTGCAATCTCTTAACATCTCTGAACTCTGACTATTCCTCAGTCATTGGGGGTCTTACTCGGTCCTATTTCATAGACTTTAAATTATGACTTACATAAAGTATATGCAGGCAATTTGGGGATTTTAGTTGGATTCATCTGCTGTGCCCTGGGCACACCTGAGTTGTGGTCGGTGCTTGAACAATTATGAGGTGAAACTCTCACAGCTAAAGAGAAACTCTTAGTCCATTGGGGAAGCTTACTGCTTATGATTTACTAGTGTTTCAGGCAGGAAGTAGCAGTTTTCTGCTTCCAAGAGTGTAACAGCAATGTATGTTCTTTTGAGGAAAGATAGCCAGGAAAGAATATGAAGAGGAGAAGAGAAAGGATCAAACACTTCTCACTCTGGAAGAACCATCTTCTCAGGATGTAAGGCTTGAAGTCAAACTAATCTAATCTCTCTCTCTCTCTCTCTCTCTCTCTCTCTCTCTCTCTCTCTCTCT
>JANHMN010000013.1:33257988-33273989 GCA_030674055.1 Rhabdomys pumilio | reverse complement strand
TTCCTTCCTTCCTTCCTTCCTTCCTTCCTTCCTTCCTTCCTTCCTTCAAATTAACAAGTTTAATCAGGAGCATGAGTGAAGGGTTATTTACAGGAATATGGACAATTTACCTCACCTCTGATGAAAAACACCAACTCTCCTGTAGCAACAATGAACTCCCTGTAAGTGTCCAGGGAGGGCCAGGGCCTCATGAGCCCCTCTGTCCTTTGCAATAGAAGGTCGACCCAACCCTTCTAGTTCAGGGAATCACAGCTTGTGGGTTCAAGAGTGCAGTAGCGCACTGTGCTCAGAAGTCAGTGCTCCAGGCTGCTCGCACCCCTTCCTCTGGCCTTGAGATTCTTTCTGCTCTCTAAACTATTCCCCGAGCCTTAGAGGGAGTGGTGTAGCTATCCCACGTAGGGCTGAGGACTTCACAGTGCTTTGGCAAGTTATGAATCTCTGTAGTAACAGCTGTCCATGACAAAGATGCTTTGTCTTGTTTCGTTTTGTTTTACCAATGCTAACCGGAGCACCAACCTATGGAGATAAACCTAAATGCACAGAAGGTAATTTGATGTGTACATAATGTCAATTTAAGAAAACAACAGCAATAACTTTCCCACGAAGACCTCTTATCTCCCCAGCCACAGATTTATACTGTCAGATAGATTTTTTTTTTCTCATGAAGCAGTCCTGAAATTTAATAAGAAGTGGTTGGTTACCCGCATCACAGTCATGTGATGTACCAGTGAACACACACTGCCTGGCTGAACCCCAGTACAGCATGCAAAGCTCATGGGTAAGTAAGGCTGGTGATGACAATTCTCCCCCATAGGCCTCTTCTGACATTATGACACTCAACAGGTATGAACTTCTAGAGCAAGGCCAGTTCAACATGAGTTCCCCGTCTTTCAACCAAACTGAATGGTACCTACAGCAAGATTTTATTTTTGAAGGATAGCATAGCTTACTCTCCCTATATTTCAGACTGGCCTTGAACTCCTCAAAATTTTCCTGCCTCAGCCTTCAAGTATTACGATTAAATGCTTGAGGTACGATTAACTAGCTAATAATGGATATGTTTTTAACAAACAATAGTTGAGAAGCAGAAACTCTAATAATATGATTGATAGCTATATTCATCATTATGAATGGATGCCTCATTTAAGTGTCTGTTAAACTTGTGATTTATTTTCTGGGATTATTACTATCTCTGACCAAACACCGGAAACTCTTGTAGAATCTAGATTCTGTATTAGTTGCTTTTCCGTTTCTGTGATAAAACACTGATAGCTTTGAAACTTTAACCCAAGAGACATCTGCCAGCAAGGCTACACACCTCCTAAGTCTTCCCAGACAGTGCCATCAACTGGGGACCACACATACAAGTGACAGAGTCTATGGTGATATTCGTATTCAAACCACCACCGAGTCTGAGTCATTCCTCAATTAATTTCTCCAGGTGAGTCTAATGCATATCAAGAGTTGAGGACCACAGATGTATCTTTGGGCAAGAGGTAACCTTTATATCATGACTCAAGGTTTGATTGGCTTTCCTATGAAAGTCATGGAAAAGAAAGCATACATGAGAGTTTTGTGTTTTACACGTGGCTCGATGAACTGTAGTTTCCCCAACTTTGGTAAACAAAATTATGAAACAATGCTGTGTGCCGTTTACTGTCAGCTGATACAGAAATCATATTTCTCCTTCAAGTGAGCTTCATTATTTATGCAGATAAGGAACAAATTTTAAGTGTGCCAAGTCATGACTGCAGGCAGAGGAGATAGATCACGTCTCAGTATCAATACAGAAATGATGGAGGTTCCCAGAACCTTGCTGGCAGCCAGTGCATTGACAAAGAGTCGCAGCTCATGTTGATGCCTCGTTAGCTGACCTCCTGTTATTTAAACTGAAGGGAGCTTCAGATTAGGAGGACAGTCTAACCTACATCAAAGCGGAAATGAGTCTTGAGAGTTGGGATCTACTTAAGAGAGAGGTTGATTAGTTGCTCACAATCTTGGCTAACTCGATAGATCAGTGGTTCTTGACCTTCCTAATGCTATGACCTTTTAATAGTTTGTCATGTTGTGGTGACCACTCCAACCATAAAAATATTTCCATTGCTACTTCATAGCTGTAGTTGCTATTGTTATGAATCATATTATAACCACTTGTGTTTTCTGATGGTCTTAGGTGACTCCTATGAAAGGGTCATTAGACCTCCAAGGGGGTCGTGACCCACAGGTTGAGAACCAGTGATGTAGCGGCTCCCTATATAACCTGTTGCCCCAAATCCCAGTTTAGAATCATAGGAGTTTCAGGGAACCTCCCCAATTCATGGTTTGTATGAGCTGCTAAGTGTTAGGTTTATTTGTTTCAGGTTCCAAGGCTTAACAAATACACAAATAGGAGGCTCAATTAAACCTGAACTAATTTAAAAAATTAATATAACTAAGTCGTAAATGTAAAATGCCCCCAAATACTCATTTAAAAAAAAATCTGAAATTTACAGAGATCTGTCCTTCACTCAAGATTCTCTGTAAGGTACAACAGCAAACTACATGTCTGTGTTTGACCACTGAGGCAAGAAAGTCAAGTGAAGATACAGCCAATAATTACACACTTACTACCTTTCTCATGATCTGTTGTTTGTCTTTTTGTCTTTTACATGTTGTTAAAAGCCCGATAAACTTGACCTTGCCCCCTCCCCCCCCCCCGCCCCCGCCGTCTCTAAATTCATAATCCCTTACCCTTTTATTTGCTCTGGTTTCCTTCTCAGACTGGATTCCATGATTCATCTTTTAAACTTTGTTCTCTATCACACTCTCACATCTTTGTTCTTATAATGAGTCTAGGCTTGACTCCTCCCCCAGTGAAGGAAATCTAACTAGGACCCGGGAATCTGTATCCGCCTAAGCGTACTTCCTCTTCCTTGTAGCTTCCCCAGGAAGAAGCCCTCGTCTGGTATTGGTGAACGATTAGCTGTTTACCTCAAGTCTTCAAAGAAGCAGCTAGCTTTCTATATTTGCTTTGCGTTGAGTTGTGATTTGAATATGAAATGCTCGCTGCAGGCTCTTGTGTTTGAATGATTGGCAGCCAGCTGATGAGCTGTCTGGGAAAGTTGTGTATCTTTTGGGACACCTAGCCTCACTGGAAGAAGTGGGCCACTGGGCCTGGGTGTGGCCTTAAGATTTTGAAGCTAAATTCGACTTCCTATTGACTCTTTGCTTCATGATTACAGATGCAGGGTGACCATCCATCCCTGTTCTTCCTGCCTTGCCTTCCCCTCCATGATGGACTGTATCCTTTGGAACTGTGAGACCAAACAGACCTCTTCTTCCTTAAATTGCTTTTTTGTGAACTATGCGGTCACAGTCAAAAGTTAATTACCTAGAACAGTGTAAAAAGAGTCTTGCCAGCAAATACGCAGTTTTGCCGACTAAGGCATTAATTTTAGCACTCCCTTCCCACCGTTCCCGTGTTTGCCCGTATCCACAGTGTACAGGGTACTCATCTGCCACACGCACTGATGTCACATCTCCAAATATGCCAGTTAACCGGTTCAAATTCATGAGTTCAAGTTCACAGAGTTCAAGTTCCACTGCACACCCAGATTACCATGAGTTTAGCATCGAGTAGACACTTGACATGAAAAAAAAAAAAAAAAAGGTTACAAATTGCTATCTTTAAACATCGAGGTTTCTTTTATACCCCCTTAACAATGGGGATTATTTGTAAACATTGAAAAGGTAAAAGCCTTTTAAATACAGGCTACCCTTTGAAATCATGTAATCATGTATTTTATCAAATACGGTTTGATTTATTCTTGATTATTGTGTATAACGGTTCCTACCTTCTTCACAGGTGATAATTCAGTCACTCTTAGCTGAACCCAAAGCAATTCGGAGTTCAGAAGAATGTCGTTTTGCTGTGCCTGTCAGACAAGCAAGTTGTTTATGTAGAAACAGTTAGAAAGCAGGGGGGTTGCTTGGGAGGAGTCACTTTACAAATCCTTTAGTTAACCGTTCGGCGAATGCAGAATTCTTGAGAAGCAGTTTTGAAGGTGTCCCGTGGAACAGTGAAGCCATAGACCTGGACAGCTGAACCTTCTGAGTTGGCAGTTTATCAGAGAATGCCCAGCACAGTGGGCAGCTTTTTAGAGCAGCGGTTCTCAACCTGGGGGTCATGGAGGTCAAACAACCCTTTCCACAGGGGTTACCTAAGAACATCCTGCATATTTACATCAGATTTATAGCAGTAGTAAAATTATAGTTATGAAGTAGCAATGAAAATTGTTTTATGGTTGGGAGTCACAACATGTGGAACTGTATTAAAGGGTTGCAGCATTAGGAAGGTTGAGAAGCACTGCCCTAGAGAGTGGGCATGTGGATGAAGCTACATCTACAAATGAGGCATTGTGGTGGTGTGACAGGAGTCAGTCCCTCTGAGACACGGTTTTCACTGGAAAGCAAAGTACCCCAGATGAACCCTCCTTCACCTCTCCTCTCACGGTATGCCAATCTAAATATGGTTCCTTGGCATTTGACAAAAGTGCAGAAGCAGGAAGACTCTCATCTTCCCTTCCCCACTTTCCTTCCGAAGCAGAATGTGAGATCTCCTGTTACAGTAAAGAATATCCTTGAGAGAAGGACCTCATGCAGCCCAGGCTGGCCTTAGAGTAGCTATGTACGGGAGAATGTCCTTGAACTTCCAATCTTCCTGCCTCCCCCTCCTGAGAGCTGGGGTTTCAGTTGCATGCTACAACACCCAGTTTATGAAGTGCGGGATTCGAATCTCTGGCTTTGTGCATGCTATGCTAACATTCTGTCAACTGATCTGTATTCCTGTTCTATTACAGGAATTAAGAACCCCAGTAAGTCCATATAAAAAACACACAATCCAGGTATTTTGTTGTTGTTGTTGTTTTGAGACAGGGTTTCTATGTATAGCCCTGGCTGTCCTAGAACTCACTCTGTAGACCAGGCTGGCCTTGAACTCAGAAATCTGCCTGTCTCTGCCTCCCAAGTGCTGGTATTAAAGGCGCGCACCACCACTGCCCGTCTACAATCCAGTTGTTATATGTGTAAGCTATATGCCTAGATTGGGCAGCTCTATCACTATACTGACTTATTCCCCTGTTGTGAGACCCTTTGCTACTTGCAGTTTCTCCTAGCCATGTGGTTCTGCTCCATCTTCAATTCCCTTCTCCTCTTCTGTCCTCTCTCCTCCTTTTCCTTCTCCTCCTACCTGCCCCCCACTCTCATAGACCTCCTGTTCCACCGTTTTCTCTTATTGTCCAATCACAGGCTCTAGCCTTTATTTGACCAGTTAAAATGGGGAAAAGGTTCAAATGAGATCACCTGAGTATGTGATCAATTGTGTGTGTGTGTCGGGGGGGGAGGGAGCAGAATTAACAACAGAATACAAACAGCATCAGGGCAACCCACAACACTGTTTCACTCTATGTTCCACTCCAAAAGACACAGGAGAATACACACACACAGGCTAAGCTAAGATCTCTCAGTTTATTGCCATCCCCTCCCCTCCATCCTTTGTCTGGCCATACTTCTCTTCTGTGTCTGTCTTCATCTCCATCACCTACGTACAAAACTGTGCTGAACTACTGTGGTTCTTCATTTCCTTATAAGAGCTCTTGTATAACAGAAAACCCCTATCAAATAAATGCTTGCTCTGCTGTTGTTAACCTGTCTTGTGCTGTAAGGTGTCTTACCCAAGAACCTGACTCATGTGCAGAGGAAAATAGAGACCATAGAGCCCATGATTGCTCCGTTGTCTCAGTAAGGTGTTTGTCTGCATCTGCTGTCTGCTCGCAGCAGTCCAGGTGGCTGACGGGAGGCCAGAACTTCCCCTCTAAGTGTGTTACAGGATTCCTGAAAGAAACAGCAACTGAGTGCAAGAGGTATGAATAGCCTATGGGGCTGGCTGAGAGGCCCGCAGAGACTTCTGGTGAGCAAGAAGTTGAACAGGGAGCTTGCTGAAGTGATGTGGGGTGGTTCTGTGAAATGCAGGCTCTGTGGTTGCCCGAGCGCTTTTACAAAAGCCATGGGAATGAATGAAAGGTTTGTCTAGCTAAGATTAGGTCTTTGTGTCCAAACAAGGAGGCAGGTGAGTCCTCCTATATATGCAAAGAACATGTGCCATTGCTGCTGGAGATAGCAGGGGGACCACTAGTGCCATACAAGATGCACAGCTATGTGTGCATGTGTCCTAAATGGCTGTCCATTGGGCGGGTCTTTGCAAACCAATCTTGATCTTTGAGAAGAGCTTCGTTGTTTGGGAGGACATTTGAGTCTAAATTGTTTTAGTTGTTTGAGGTTAAAATACGAATTTGCTGGAGAAGCTAAATATTTATTAGATAAAACAGTGGTTCCAAATACTCAGATCTGGTGAACTTCGGGATGTCACTACGAAATAGGTCTTTATCTCCTGGGAAGACTTCTATTTATTTAATGCAAATATGTATTTTTTTTCATCATAAAAGATAAATATGTATGTTACTGATATCAAGTAAGTCTTGTAAGAAAATGGTTTGATGAGAGTTAAGCATATCACTTTGCAACAAAAAGCCCAAAGAGAGATCATACTATAATTTATGCTTCATACAGCACTGTGATTTTTACAGGGACATTGGGGCAAATTGGACATTTACAGGCTTCACTCTGTAACCTAGTCCGACCAGGCACTCATTGCTTCCTGTGTCAATCTTATAGGTGCTGGGATTACAGGTATGACCCAACCCCGTTTATATAACACCTAACATATAATATACAATCTTTTTCTGTCCTTTAATGAAGTCCTACACTGTAAAGTCATTTTTATACTAAAATGTAGAGATGTTCCTGTACATGCCACAATGTTTACAGTTGAGTGGTAGCTTATATTGGGGCCAAATTCTAAAGTCAACAAGCAAATTAGAAATTAAAAAATCATAAACCATAAACACACCATTTAAAAGCTTTATTTTCCTTTTCTAGATTTTTTTCTTTCTGTCTGTTTTAGTTAGGAATTTACTGCTGTGAACAGACACCATGACCAAGGCAACTCTTATAAAGGACGACATTTAATTGAGACTGGCTTGCGGGTTCAGAGGTTCAGTACATAATCATCAAGGAAGGAACATGGCAGCATCCAGGCAGGCATGGTGCCGGAGGAGCTGAGAGTTCTACATCTTCATCTGAAGACTGCTAGCAGAATACTGACTTTCAGGCAGCTAAGATGAGGGTCTCAAAGCCCACACCTACAGTGAGTGACACACTGACTCCAACAAGGCCACATCTACTCCAGTAGGGGCACACTCTCTAGTAGTGCCACTTCCTGGGGCAAACGTATATAAACCATCACACTATCTATCTTTCTTTCTTTTTCTTTACTGTTTTTTCTAGATAGGGTTTCTCTGTGTAGCCCTGGCTGTCCTGGAACTTGCTCTGTAGACCAGGTTGGCCTCAAATTCAGACATCTGCCTGCCTCTGCCTCCTGAGTGCTGGGATTAAAGATGTGTACCACCAATGCTAGGCTAAAAGTTTTTAAATCAATTCTAAAAGTAGTATGTTCAACTTTTCAAAGTGTGAGTCTCTCTCTGTCTCTGTCTCTGTCTCTGTCTCTGTCTCTGTCTCTCTCTCTCTCTCTCTCTGCATGCATGTGTGTGTGTGTGTGTGTGTGTGTGTGTGTGTGTGTGTGCACTGTGTGCTTTTGTGCACGCTCTTTGAGTGTACTTGCCCACGTAGGTGCATATGGAGTCCAGAGGTTGATGGGCTATCTTCCTCAATTTTGTCTCTTTTATTTTGTCAGAGTCTCTCATTGAGCCCTGCTGGCTAGTGAGCCCCTGAGATATCCCTTTTTATGGTAGACTTGCTCAGATTAAAGTCAAGGTGTGTATAGAAAAAGGCTGATGTTTGGGTGTTTACATCATGCCCTTTGACATAGATAGCAGCCCTCAAAACCAGCTCTCAAGTGCCTGTTGGGGTAGGGGTGGGTGGATGATTTATATGAAATCTCTGCTTTTTGACAAGGCTTATCCATTCCTTTTTAATATTGGTGTTCTGAGCTCAATGCTGTAAATATTCCTAGATTTCCTTTTGTCATGATTGGAAATATGGAATGGCCGTATTTCATCTCATGGGGATTGCTCTCCAAAGCTGGTGCAGAGTGTGGCAGCATTTACCTGCAGTCTCATGGTGTTTGGGTGCAAGATGAGATGGAAACTTTGGTCCCTTCACCCCTTCTTTGTCTTTCTACCCTTTGATACCTTCTACTATGAGATAACAGAGTCAATATTTCCTCTCCAGATACTAGCTACTTAATCTTGCTTCCATCCCTCCAGATCTGTGAGCTGAAACACTTTTACCATTATAAATTATCTAGTCTCAGATAATCTGCTACTGGAGCACAGAACAGATTCAGTAGAGAATGACAATGGATGTTCCCAAGCTGATAAAGTTGGTTTGCCACGTTTCTCATGAAACTGGTCTATATAGATGGTGAAATTACACTAGTTTCTTTTTACAGTTCATTTTGCGTCTGTGGGATATGTTGGCCTGTGTGTGTGTGTGTGTGTGTGTGTGTGTTCAAGAGTGTCTGAATGTGTCAAGACATCCAGAATAAGCTGTTGTTGATGTTTAAGGAGAGAGAATATTGTGTGTGCCCTGAAGGAGAAGATCCTGCCAAAGCCACTCTACAAGAAGGCAGAGGAACCTCTCATGAATGTTCAACCTGAGGAGGGACTTGGCACTTGGAATGTGGTCAGGAATAAAGGCTCAGCTGTGGTGGTGAAGGCAAAACCTAGAGACAGTATTGAATTTTGCACTCCAGCCCAGCCTTGATAGGACTCTTTTCTGACACCTTTGGAGAACAGGGAACAGGGTGAGCTGCTCTGGAAACTCTGAAGACAGTGTGATCCTCAAATGGAGGTCACAACAGGACAGGGGTTGTGATTCTCAGGAGGCAAAGCACCTGACCTAAGTAGATATGCTGGCAGATCAGAATTATGTGTGACAAGGGAGCCCTGTGTGGAGACTCTGGGAAATGGTGAGCTCGCAAAGCATAGAAAATTGAGTTAGTACTGCTAATGGGACCACATCTGTAGCCACAGGATGATGACGCCAAGAGAAAAATTCTGCTCCCACTTCTATTATTACACATGGAATGGTAATTATTTATTGACACATCTGTTCCCCTGCTATGTTCTAAGACCCTGAAGACCAAGAGACCACATTTTATTCATCTTTGCTTTCAGGAGTCTGACCTTTTGCCTCTGGCAGATAGTAGATGTTCATTGAGTATGTGTTTGTTCTGTTGAGGATTATAAGAATAACTGTGTGAAATGTAAAGGTCCTTGCTCAGGTTTGGGCTAGTTTTTACCCTCATAGCATCTTCTCATCCAGGTTAGTGCTATGGATGCAGGTAAGATTGGTGACTGAGCTCCACCTGCCTTTAGAAGGCATCCAAATTAGAATTTTAGAAGGAATTCCAAATATCCCATTAGATTAGAGCAGACATATATCTATATCTATATCTACATCTATGTCTATGTCTCTATCTATCTATCTATCTATCTATCTATCTATCTATCTTATGGTTGTATAAAGGAGAAAGGCAAACAATTCAAAATCCAGCTTTGAAAAGCTCCCAACAAGCGTAGCACAATACAAGCCTTGGTTTCTGAATGCACTGGGTTCTCTAGACAGTAACCTAGTCATCTGCTTTGCTGCAGGGAGAGGGCCAGTGAGGGGCCTGGAGAGGAGGTGGAAAATAGAACCAGTGTGAAAGACTGAAGGGAGGTTAGCAAATGGCTGGGCTCAGCCACTACACAGCTCTGCCACATTCCTCAGAACAAACAGCTATTAAAATCTGAGCACACAAAGCCTGTAGCCGGCTTAGTAATGACAATCGCTGTCAGCACACTATAATTAACATGGGGTGGTATAATTTATAAGGAATGCACTATGCAGTCGAACGCCAACACAGGGAGGGTGGGGGATATCTGCTGCTAGCCTGCAGAATCAAAAGTAGCCTTCTCTTTAGATGTAAGCAGCTTTCCTTCCAAATGTTCTTTAATTAATTTTCCCCCCACTCCCAGAAGCCTTTTTGCACACCGAATTCTGTGCAAGGCAAGCGTGAGCTGAGTCTTCCAGGTGACCCTTCACCTCCCCTCCCCCTCCTGTGTTAATCAAGAAGGGACGTCTGAGCAGATTGTCTTCACTGTACATAATTAAGCAATTCTGAATGTTCAGTGAAACTCCAATGGGATGGCACAGAGCCTGGTAATGTGACAGTTAATGGGATGAGACCGGCACTTACTCTGCCTCTGTAATAAGCAAAGGCTTTTTGCTTTCCAGCCAAGGGCAGGGAGAGAGGAAGCAGTCACAAAGGATGACAATGACGACATGAGCTCGTTGGGTACCCCTCTCTGCCTTCCATGATTGAAACACACACCCTAATGGGAAGAGATGATCTCCTAATTGTCCTTATTCAGTGGTTATATTAAACAGAGGCTTTTGCTTCTGTAGAGCGTGAGTTGGTCTGAGAACAGCCCCAGAAAATAGCTGTAATGAGAAGGCTTCCTTGAACCTCTCTTCCTCCTTCTGTCTCCTGAAGACCTTTGAGCTAGCTGACAAACTGCCCCATCCCACTTCTCTGAGAAGGAGGAAGCTTAAAACCAGGAATGTTATTCTGCTTTCAGAGGATGGTCATAAAAGACCGTTTGCTTAGGTCTGTGGCTTTCCTCCCTCACACACCCACATCTTGTCTCTCTTCTTAAAGGAGAAGAGCAACGGGGTGGAGGTTGGGGGGGGAGCTTGCACATGAAGCAAAGAAATACATCGACCCACGTGGACAGTTATTTTTAGCCATGGAACCTTGCATTGCAAATTAAATGAGCTCCTTGGCTTTGTCCATGGAAGAGCTTCATGGGAAAACCCTCTGTGCTGCCTGAGCAGTGGGAATAGCAGGCGTAATGTGGTCTTCAAGTGATCCTGCAGAGGAGAAAGCGATCAGACATTCATCTGAGACACAACCAAGCAGCATCCTGCATCTGCACTCCGTGCTGTGAGACATAACATGGGAGCGGAGACACAGGCAATGACACTCCCCTGGGATTCAGGAGCCAGTCCTAGAGGTGGCTTAGAATTCATTAGAACAGTGGTTCTCATTCTTCCTAATGCAGTGTGACTCTTTAACACAGTTACTCATGGTGTCGGAGACCCCAACCATAAAATCATTTTCATTGCTGTTACATGACTGTAATGTTGCTACTGTTATGAATTGTAATGTAAATACCTGTGCTTTCTGAGGGTCTTAGGCGACCCCTGTTAAAGAGTAATACCCTCCCACCCTCCACAGAGGTCGTCACCCACATGTTGAGAACTGCTGTTTTAGAATGTAACTGTTGGCCAAGAGATGCTGAAGACGAGGACCTCTTGGATTTAGGTTTCCAGGGAGGAAGGGTGGGGGCAGTGGTCCGATAGACTTGCCATTACAGAAAGGCTGGGTTTAGAGTTTAGATTTATATTCTGGGCTTTGCTGCTATCTTCCTTGAGTCAGTCTCGTTATTTCTTGAAGAAGAAACTGGAGAAATTTTTCAGTGGTCTTGAGGCTTTCAGATGCAGGGGTGTTGTGGCAGCTTGGTCAGCATCCTAAATTCTATTTCTTGGGGGATTATGTTCTTAGACTAGAGACAGCATCTGGCTCCCGAGTGTGTTTGCTCTAGATTTCGCTGGGAATGCAAGTGCTTTGCTTGGGTAAGAGGCTGAAAATGGGGTGGAACCCTCTGGTTTTAAAAGGCAGGGCTGGAAGCCCCCACTTTCTCCCCATAAGGAGGAACACAAGCCCCTTTCATTTACACCCATCATATTTTATCTCAGATTCAGAAGCCTTTTAATTTCAGCTGAAATCTCAACATATGTTATCTTTTTCCAAAACAGCAAACGGTGGCTTAAAATATACTCATGCATTGCAAGTGCTCAAACAACATATACGTGTGTGCATGTATGTGTGTGTGTGTGTGTGTGTGTGTGTGAGAGAGAGAGAGAGAGAGTGTGTGTGTGTGTGTGTGTGTGTGTGAGAGAGAGAGAGAGAGAGAGAGAGAGAGAGAGAGAGAGAGAGAGACGTGCCCATGCGGTGTATTTCTCCCCCCCAACTCATATGGCACCTATTTCAGCAGTCTCAGAGAGGGGTTTCTTCTTTCTGTTGCTTTAAAGCATGAAAGCACAAAGCAAACATAAAGAGAATCCAAGAGCATTTTCTAATTCTTGAAAGGTTAATTGTACTATTTATAGACCAAACTGTAAAGCAAAAGCCCTCGGCATGACCCTTCAGGGTCACTGTAGTAATAGCAACCTCCATGGAGCCCTGACCAGTCATGAATTACTGTCTGTGATACTGAGAATGCTGACGGTTCAATCACAGCGCGGTTTCAATAGAGAACTCCATATATTTAAAGCGCTGATACTGTTTTCCCTCTAAATGACAGCCCTGACAGATGGGCCGAAAGCACCGCAGACGTTTGAACAAGGAAAGAGAGAGGGAGCCTGCTGGAAGCTGGGCTTCATGCAGCCAGCCGAGAATGATGAATAGAGTGTGATTGTGTCTGACAGGTAGTAATATAACTATTCATTCACCGCAGAACACCTGGAGCACACTATATTAAATGGTACAAGATGGAGAGATTCTGTGACAAGAATAGGAAGTGTGAAGCCCAGGCAGAGTTTAGGAACAGCAATAGAAAGGGTCAGGGGTCAAGCAATATAAACTGCCTGGGAGAAGGCTATAATTAAATGATTTGCTTACTAAAGTGTTTCTAATGTTTTGCTAACATGTTGCCAGGATCATTACTTCAGCATGTCTGAACACTTAAAAAAAAAAAAAAAAACTGTCTTCCCTCCCTCCCTCTCTCTCTTTCTCCTTGGCAACGCAGGTTATTTCTTTTCTCATCTGGAATCATTCTTTCTGCCTATGCTTGGACTCCAAATAATAGTCCCAGGGAAGACAAGGGAAAGGTTGAGTGACCAGAGGGTCATCTTACTGATGGGGGAACGGCTCCCTGGTCCAGTAAAGTTCTGCTTGGAGGACATGGAATGAAGTCAGGTTATCACTGGGTCACAGCCCTGGTGGCTTCCCCAAGGTGTGGGGCAGGAGGGAGGATGACTGGAGGGACAGTGGGCTTCTGAGAGGGAGAAGGGCTGCGTCTTCCAATACCACCCCCCCTTTGCCACCAGGGTCAGTCAAGGCTGAGGTGCTCTGAGCAGTGAATTGTTTGGAAACCTTGGCAGGGATAGGGAGGGACGGGGTGGGGTGGTAAGGAATATTGAGCTGCTTCAGAACACCGCTCTTTCTCTTCTCTAAGCTGTCAATGCTTACATAGCTAAATACTCGTATATCTGATTTTGGGGTTCATTTCTAATTACTTTGTCTGACCTGTCTCATTCTGAGAACTCCGTTTCTCAAGCGTGCCAGATCTTATAGTTGAGTTGACTCTTTCAGGTTTGGCTTTTTAGATTATCTATGTGTGACTGCACTGTAGACCGCACATATATACAGAAGTAAAGAGTACCAAGTTCCACATGTATGAGAAAATATACACAGACATACTCTCCAATCAGAGTCCCTCCTACCGAGGAGGTTGTCGTGGGACCCGGTTTCATTCTAAGATCTTTAGGAAGGGACACACTCGGTGGTGGCTTCTCCGTGGACACATGCTCAGCAAATGCCACGTTAAATTAGTTTTGCTGGTCACTTTTTTTTTTTTTTTTTAATTCACAGGATCAGCTAAGGAAGGTTGCAGGGCTTCTATCACCATGCTGTTTGGTGGGGGGGGGGGGGGGGGCCGGGTCCCCTGGGACTGGAAGTCTGGTCACTTTTGTCTCTTTGAATCCTATCCCCATCCTCCCTCCCTTCCCTTGTCTTTGAGGCTGATTGGCTTGCCATGAAGAAGCTCTGACAGCAAGCTCACTGCCATACGAACCTGACTGCACAATTTCAAATTTGTCCAGCTCATGAAAAATACATTGGAAATAGGTGCGTTCTCTCTTCTCGGCCCGCTGCTGAGTTGAAACTGTTGAGATAATGCTTACAAAAGGATTTTGCACATGCCCTCTCTGATGAACTATGGAAGACAAAATCCAGCTAAAGTTTCTCTTATCCCAAGTGCACCTCCTGAGTCTAATTCCTTAGTTGAACCCTTGTTCACAGACTCCTTTCTCAACTGGTATTACCGAGCTGTTTTAATTCCTGTGGGTTACTGAGTTATGGACATATACCTATGTCTTAACCAACACTTACAGATATGTATATATTTTAATCTAATGAAGTAATATTTAACAGCTGATAGACCAGTTCTTACCTCAAAAGAATGGGTTTTTGAGAATTGGGCAAATGAGCAAAATTTTATTTGGCAAGTGTTTTATTATACTTGAAATGAAAGCTTATCAGAAAATCCTGTAGTTTTTCAATGTCGGTTAGGATCTCTGTTACACATGAGCGTTCCTGTGGACATTTGGTGCACCAGATCTCTACAAGCATACAACCAGACATTTCTCATTCCTGTCTACCTTCTTTAGAAGTAGACTCTATTGACTGAATTGGGCACAGTCACTGTGGAGCCTCTTATCTGAAGCATATTCTTTTTTCCCCCTCTAGTTGAGAGCCTGCATGTTGCTAGTGCAGCCAAGAAGGGGAAAGGGGCTGTTTTGCAAAATAAGCAAATTGGATTATTCAGTGTGTAAATAGGCACCGGCTCTCTCTTCCCATGTAAATCAGGAAAAGCAATTTGCTTATGTAGGGGAAAAAAAAAAAAAACCCCTGCACTGCTGTTCACAACTCCCCTCTCTTGGCTGGCAATGGGAGTTCATTATAGGCGAGAAAAAGGAATGTGCTAGCATCCATATGGCTGGAGACAGTAATTAACTAATTTGCTTCCATTTTCTACAGCTTAAACAAGGTACTATGAAAACTATTCTGTTGAATAATCTGAAATCTTGTGTTGTATTCATATTAAGAGAAGGATATGAACGGCTAGGTTCTAGATTCTTCAGCGCCCATTAAAAAGGAAACTACTGACAACTTTGAGCAATAATTTATGATTTGTGTTTTGAGGGAGTCAGACAGTGCATCACAAGGACAAATTGAGCTTTGGTTTCCTTTAGGGAATAGCAGGTCAAGGTTACCCTGGTTAAATGGGGCTTCATTTGAAATAGGGCACCGCATGGCTTCATTTGTGCACTGAAGAAAATTGCTAATTTTTAAGAACTGGTTTTGTCTCCTGAGAGTAAACCAGAAATGTGGTTAAAATTAATATAAGCAATTTAGCAGTCTTGGACTTGTGCTGATTAGGGCTCCTTTAATCATCGTTAAGAGCGTGGAATTACAAAACAGTAAAGTTGAAAAGAGTCTTCTTAGCAGTCATTTCTTGTCCTGCTTTCTCATTCTAGACACGTGCAAGCTCACAGTTATGCATTACAGTGCTGCATAGTGGCTGGTTAGAGCAAGAACCCACGTTTGCTTCAGCTTAAATGAGGGCCTGTTTCACTCCCTGTGGCAGGAAAGAGGCAAGGTGAGAAAGCAGGCTTCCCAGAGGTGTCAGGTGTCGCTCAGGTCTGTAAGAGACCCCGAGGCCTGAGGTTAAAATGGTTGCCAGTTTGTTTAAAATGTATAAAGAGCATATAGGAACGATTTGTACATCTTCTTACCTATTATTTTCTTTTAAAAATGAGATCAAAGGTAGGCATTTTTTTCTCTTTTTGTCTTTTATTAGTCAGGCAGGATGCAAGATCCGAATAGTTGAGCAAAGGAAACTGAAAAAAAATAAAATAAAATAAAATAAAATAAAATAAAATAAAATAAAATAAAAAGCATTCAGATGCTCTGTTTGTGAGTTGCAGTCTCTAACTAAAGAGTAAAGACAAGGCAGACAAAAAGGAGAGAACAAGAAGGAAGTAAATAAGGAAAGATGGAGGAAGCCTGTGTGTGTGTGTGTGTGTGTGTGTGTGTGTGTGTGTGTGTGTGTGTG
>JANHMN010000013.1:33188487-33257978 GCA_030674055.1 Rhabdomys pumilio | reverse complement strand
GTGTGTGTGTGTGTGTGTGTGTGTGTGTGTGTGTGTGTGTGTGTGTGGCAGTTGGCAGGAAGGAGGAGGTGACAGAGAAGACCTTGAGTTCAGGGGAAGATTCTCATGTTTGATGTTCTGAGTAGTATTTGACCAAAGATTATGATTTTGTCTCACAAGAATTGGTGATAATTGTGGTGCTTTTTGAACCAGCTAGGAGAGCGTGCTCTAAAGCAAACCCCAGTGTCCCCAGGCAGAATGAAGTCAGGTCCATAAAAACAAACCAAGCGTACAGTCAGTAAAATGGCAAAATCACATCTTCCCATAGTTTTAATTTATGGGGGCAAATTACGGGGATCAACTGATGAAAAAGCAGATTTAATGAGGCATTTTGCTTAACATTGTATTTGAAAGTGCAAACGGCATGCTTGTAATGGGAGAGTGAAGCGGAAACACGGTGAGGGTGAGACAGCGCTCTGCTCGAGCCTGTGGGTAAATATTAGGCGCGAAGATGAAAAGCCGCGTTTTGGAAGTGTTATTGATTGGAATTTTCTCTGCAAGCACCATTTTAGGACGCATCTACAGGATTTATTCCACACAACAGAGGCTTGCAATCACCATGGCAGGATCTACCTCGCTTGACCATCAGACTTCAATTAGGTAATGACCGAGGCAAGAGGTGAATAGCCAGAGAGTCATTCATCTTCCTCTGGGTACGTGACACGGTGTGGTGGGTGTTTCCGAAGCTCCGTGCACCATTGAATCAGGTCATTGCCGAATCTGTTGGCCTTTGGGAGGTGTGCGCATTTTCATGTGACAACATCACCCTCCCGTTCCCTCTCCTACCTCTTAAGCAGCATCTATTGTTCCAGATCCCATATTGTACTGGGATCTGAATTTATATCCATGGATCATAAGCAAGGAACACCGCCACAGTCCATAATCAGCTCATTAGCATTCTGCTCGTGTGAACCAGTGTGAGTACAGTTTTCAATGGCCTAATGTGACAGGTAATCATAAATTAGTATTTGCTTTAGAGCAGCAGCAGAGTACACAGCCTGCATGCTGAAGGAGAGTGGGTCTGTAAGTGGTACAGTTCTGTAATGAAGTGGGGACTCATTAAACAGATGCCACCTCCTTCACCACCGAGCCGCAGAAGCCGCAGACAGACCGAATGGAAATGTTTCCGCAGAACACTGCAGTCAACCAGGACAAGTTCAGGTTCGTTAGCTGTGGCACAATCTACAGGAATTAGTCAGAGTAATAATTAAATAGTTGCTTGCTAATTTATCATTTTACATTTGGTACTCCATTTGCATAATGCGTGTCCCCACCCCATCCGTGGTTACAATAAAAGTGCTACCATCTATGCGTGAGAAATAAAAATGATGGCTTTTTGTTTGTTTGTTTTTTTCCTCCTCAAAGACTTATCAGAAGTGACTTATCTTGGGCAGTTACTTGGTGATAGTCTTGTTTGTCTCAAACATTTTAGTTGGGAGTTGGGTCCCTATTATAATATATGGGCATTGTATCATTTTGATATACGATAATTCACAGGCCATCCTGGGAGGAGCTAACAGCCCAGCCTTGTCCTTAACCAACTAGGTGGGGTAAGACAGAAACTCAGCCTCCAATAATGCTTATTGAGCCTGCTGGTGGAATGAACCTTGCGTGAAGCTCTGCAATTTTAGTGTCCAAAAATAACAGAGCCAGAGCAATACTTAATGCCCTACAGAGGACAAGGATGGCTTCTCTGTGGGTTCCCTGGGGTCCTGATACATGATCTGCCTTTCTTGAGGGACAACATTATATCGGCTCCTTTTTTTTTTTTTGTAGGGAAGCTGTTGGGATGCACCAAATGTTGCTTGACTTGTAGATTTAGGCTTTTGAGGCGGAATTAGGAAAAAAAATCATGAGATATGGATTAAAATGTCCTTATAGCCAAAGGGTTCAGAAGACAGGAAGTGTGGATGGTTGACAGGCAGGAAAAAGCAAATTAAAATTGAAGGGAGATACCTGCTCCTCACAGGTCCTGGCTCTGTTTGGCTTGGTTAATGATGTGGCGATAAATTATTCAGAGGAACAGAAGAGGACAAGGACAGTTTTTGGGGGTTTTAATTAATTATCTCTTATTGTTATTGATATGAGATCCCTTTATAATGCAAAACAAGCTAACTACTGCATTCTCTTCTTTCCAAGGAAGGGAATGTTGGCCTCAGCAGCAGCCTAGACTCCCTAGAACCTTCAGATGTAGAAAGTAAGAGTGGGGCTAGCCCCAAAAGTGAATTCTTCTTCTCTGCTCATGTGTGGTTGGAGTTAGTCTGCAGTGGAGGTCACACTCCTCTCTCTCCTCTGTCATCTCTCCTTTCCATCCTTGTCAAGATCATTTGTGCCCCTAATGCTCTTACCAGGACAAACTGATGAACTATTCTTCAGCTCTTAAGTCTTGGAGTGTAGGTACACAGCACCTACCTTCCTGGAATGCTCTGAGAGAAAAATATTAGTGGCCAATTCAAAAGGGAGATGTATACACTGTGAAGGGACGCAAAGCACATTATGTTTATGACAGAACAGCCCAGAGATGCAAACCGCCATTCAGTGTGTTGGCAGGGCCATTAAAACTTCCTTGGGAAGTCATAACAGGCATTGTGCAAAGACTTGCAAAGCATACATATTGCCTCAGCTCTGTCAGCAGGTATAGGATAGTAGGATATTAATTTTCAAAAATGTAAAATAATTCATGGTAGAGTCTGTTCACATTTCTGTCTGTGCAGCATCATTTTTTTTTCACTGAGTGTCCAGGGAATCTACAAGTGTGTGGACCCTATTCTGTATCCTAGGAGTTGA
The DNA here is from genome assembly GCA_030674055.1 of Rhabdomys pumilio. Lineage (NCBI taxonomy): Eukaryota > Metazoa > Chordata > Mammalia > Rodentia > Muridae > Rhabdomys > Rhabdomys pumilio. The sequence goes on along the minus strand of JANHMN010000013.1, from coordinate 33,255,152 downwards.
CTGCTATCTGGACTGGCTAGTAGGGTCACTCCTTAGACTACAGTGATTAGGCTATGTTTGGGCACAGGACCCAACACACAATAGAACCTCCTGAGAGATTTGCTAGTGTAAGAAGAAACACTCAACTTCTAGGGGCTGTTTTCTGGGAGGCTCTGAACTCCGGACAGTTTTTGACTTAATGTGGAAAGAGCTTGTCTAAGACAGAATTCAACACAGAGAAAAGCTGAAAAAGAGCAGAGCAAGCTACTGTCTCCCTTTCTTGGGCAAGCCATTTTGTACTTTTTTTTTCTAGTGCATGTAATTAAAACATTGTATAGTTTTGTTACCTACACCTTCATCTTTTGGAAGAAACAGTTGCGATTAGCAGCAGGCATAGTCTATTAACTCATAGTCCAGTGCTTTTTTTTTCTTTTGTACCAAAGCCAACATATCTCAGGTTAGTTCTGCAATCTGAATAAGTCTTTTTAAAAATGGTGGTGGCATACAATATTGAATACTAACATTTTTACAGTAATGTTAATCACTAACTGTATCCATAAGAGAGTACTTTAAAAACAGATCATTGGGTTCATTTTTAGAAAACCAAACCTTCACAGTCCTCATCTTTAACTATTTCTAAATATCCCAGATGTTTAGAATCTTTTGTCTTGGATTCTTAGAAGAAATTGAACATCTTTGGAGTTACTCCAGTTGTGGTGAGACAACCACTAGGCATGAATTGCCTCTTTTCATCTACAGACAAATTACTGTCCAGAAAAGGACACACTTGCAGAATAGTCGACTGATTATATCTGCCAAGACAGAGTAATCAGTCCTTAATAATTCTGCATCACTAGGTCTGTCAGATGATCATAGGTCAGAAGGCTGAAGATTGGATGCTCCAACATTTTGTAGTATAGGGACTGTCCAGGTGTTCAGCAGTCTCTATAAATTGGCTAAGTTTTAGAAGCTATGCTTTGTACTTCCCATAATTTCAGCTAACTCAGTCATTCTGGATTTCTGAGTGGGTCGAAGACTTAGAGGCTCATAGCCAACTCAGCTACTCTTTGAGAGAAAAGATTTGAGAGGATGGTTTTCAGCTGACATTCATTCTAAAGCCAAGAAAAAAGTCAGGTTCAGAACTAAGTCTTTTAGTTAGGAGAGATGACAGAGGTTCTGGTTAGTCAACAAAATGGCGGATTGGGTATTAGGTCTATCTTGTACCTTACTGATAAAAATTGGTAGTTATGTTCTAATTGTATTTTGAGAGAAAAGTTTTATTTTAACAGGAAGGGTGATATGTAGAAGGAGCAAGGGTGGGAAGAGTAAGGAGAGGAAGAGGAGGAGAAAGAGAGGAGGAGTTAGGAGGCAAGAGAGAGAAAGAGAAAGAGAGAGAGAGAGAGAGAGAGAGAGAGAGAGAGAGAGAGAGAGAAACATGGAGGCAGATATCCTGTGTCTCCGCCAGTCAAAGATAGTTGGTATATCTAGGTTGGGTATTGGGTTACACTTCTGATTGTATGGGCATCTTGTTATTGAGCATTACCAAACTTATAAAGCCTTCGATTAACATTTAAAAAAGTTACTAACAAAAAAAAAAAGTAGAAAAAAAAAGAATCTTCTGCCTGTTGTGTAGCACCATTCTAAGGACTTTTAAGGCTGATGAAATTAGCTCTAATTTGTCTCCAACTCCACAGACATGGGAAAGCCAATCTGTCTACCTATAAGTCATATTTCCTTAAATTTCCTTAAGAGCTCTTATCAAAATTGCTGTCTTTACCTCCAGCCTCAGCTTGTTTGACTAACGTCTTGTTCCTTTATTACTACACCTAAGCTTCTTGGAGCAGTAATAGTATTTGTATTCCTTTTATTGTATCCCCAGACCCAACACAGAAACTAGAACAGCAGATACGTATTGAAGATTATACATGTATACGTGATATGTGCGTATACTTATAAAATTCTTTTTTTTTTTTTTTGGTTTTGGTTTTTTGAGACAGGGTTTCTCTGTGTAGCCCTGGCTGTCCTGGAACTCACTCTGTAGACCAGGCTGGCCTCGAACTCAGAAATCCGCCTGCCTCTGCCTCCCAAGTGCTGGGATTAAAGGCGTGCGCCACCACCGCCCGGCTTATAAAATTCTTGAATGGGTCATCTATTCATGTTGAACTTCAAGATTAAATTCATGAGGATGCATCTGGCGTCTTCTTCAATTTTACATTTGCCAACATCACTTGAATATAGTTAATAATTATGTTGTGTGGTTGGCAAAGGTGGGTTAGTGCACTGGTAAGGGCAGTTGTCACCAAGGTTAGAGTTCTACCCCCAGGACACACATGGTAGAAGTTGAGAACTGACTTCTGAAAATTGTCCTCTGACATACAAAAGTATGTCCTGGCACTTGTGACCCTACACAATAGATAAGTGTAATAAAAATAATTCTATAATGATAGTACTGATAATATTCTAATGGAACATTGGTTAATGTACAGCTGAAAGCTACTGACATGTGTATATGCACATATCACATATACATATATAATCTCCAATACATATATGGGCAACAACAGGGATATAGGTTGAATGACATCTCAGAAATAAGAAGCTTAGAATACTACTAAGCCTGAGGAAGCAGGAATATTCTAAGAAATGTAATTGGTATTGGTCTGGATGCTTTATCAATGAATAATTTAAAGGATAAATTCCAATAATTTACTTTTGTTGCCTAAGAAAACGTATAATGTCCAAATTAGAGCTAAAGAATGCTCAGTGAACTGGTTGGTTGAAAGAAAGAGTTAAGGGTGTTTCCAACAGGCTTAACTCTGATGATTCAATAATTCTCAGTTTTCACTTGGAAAATATGGCTACTATTGCTTTTTGGAGCTTGAGGATGTAGCTCAGTTTGTACAGTGCTTGTCTAGCTTGTACTGGGTCCTGTGTTTTAACCACAGTGCTGAATAAGGCAGTTGTGGTGGCTTATGCAATCCCAGCATCTGCAGATGGAGGTCAGAGTTTCAGGAGTTCAAGGCCACCCTCAGCTATATATTGCAAGTTCATGGGCAGCCTAAGATACTTAAGACCCTGTCTCAAAAACAAAACAAACAAACAAAGCCATTTTATAACTTCATGGCAACGAGGATGTAAATAAGTTAGCCCTCAGTAATAATTTTAACTTTAACTTGGAGATAACCTATGACTAAAGACCCTTTTATTTCCTCATGCCTGTCTGCCACCAGAGGGGAACTATTTCGTAAGAGAGGCACTCATTGTTTCTCTATTCTGAAATTGTACCTGGGAGCATGAGGTTCTTGGAAACTGCTCCTGATATCCTTATTATGACTGTTTATATTGAATCTACTTGTTGGCCAAGTCCCTTTTCATTCCTCATCCAGGACCCACCAATCTTTGGGTAGGAAAGGACCACAGTAAGGCCAGTCTCATGGCTGTGCATGCCATGGTTGGGAGTAGTGAGTTGGCACACAAAAACACAGGAGGAATGCCTTTCACCATCATTGAGTATGAAACACAGCACAACTCGAATTGAATAGAATCAAAAATTATTTTACCCTGAAGGTCAGGCTCTCCCAGTTATTGCCAAGTTTCTCCTTAGTGCTAATTTAGGGCTCCTTTGAAAGCATGGGAGCAGTAGAGCAAAGGCCAAGACTATTATCTTCAGTAGTTGTACGCCTGTAAATTTAGACATGCCTTCATCTTTCTTGGACTGGTTCTGTATTTTCATTTTTAATCATCCCCAAATGTTTTCTACAGAAATGGCATTTATTAGTCTCATAAATGGTGTATAATACAGTGATAATGACCACCTTTTGACAGATGTAAACTTTTAAGTAGCTGCCACTTACTCTGTAAGCTGTGAATTTGGTCGTTGTTGCCAAATATAAATGAGGAGGAAGGCAGAATATCTCTCACTGCTGGGTTAGCAGTCATGAATCATGGCTACCATTTAATCTTTATTTCTTGGGGTTTGGTCTTATTGGAGGATTTTTTTAATGACTACTTTGTAAACTTTCTAAAGGAGAAATTTTAGAAGGAGAAAGTTTAGAAGTAAGCTTGGCTGGCTGGATATATTTAGTAGTTGGGCAAGTATTTCAGGAGTCTGAAGCTATTTTTTACTTACAAATCCACCCTTTCTTAGTTATGGGATCCCCGGAGAATTTGAACTTAGAGTATGCTGGTTTGTGTATCATGGTATATTTCAAAATACATAAAAAGTCATAAAGAAGATCAACTATTGCTGAAGACAGTGTCTCATGTTCGATCTAATATTTCCTTACCCTACCATACAGAGATCACAAGTAACATTTATCTACAATTTGTGTAGTGCCCAGTGTACTTTATAAACGCAAAGCTCACTTAGGAAATGGGTGCCACGTGTTTCTACTTTGAATTGAGCTTGCTTAGTATTTTGAAGCATTCATAGTGAGGGTTACTGGAAGGTGATCAATTTTGTACTAACCAGATATGATGCCTATGCAATTAGCTTGAATTCCTGATTCTCTAAATTGCAATCATTACAGTTTATGGATTTGCTTCATTTGATAATATTAAATCTAGACCGGTTTGAAAAATAACCAAGGCAATAATGTTGTTTTATCAGCTTATAGTGATTTTTTAAAAAGAGAAGGATTATCAATACCAACTCTAAAGATATCCCTGATGGTTTTGTTTATGGAAGACATGGTCCTCGCCTTTAGAAACCTATATAGTTGTTGAAGGTTGTTATTTTTTTTTTGCTTGAATTACACATGTGCACTAAGAACACTGAAGCCTGCATTATTGGGTTAACCAGCAATACATATCACCACCTTTGCTTTGCTGTTATAGTACTTTGATGTCACAGTACTGGTGTCTCTGTTTGCTTTGGGTGGTGTCTTATATGTGAATACACTCCAGGAGAAAAATCAATCTCTCCATTTCTTTCACTCTACACTTCAGTACTGGACAAGTGTTGTAATGTCAATCCCTGTTCCTAAAATAAGTCGCAAATTACCTGATGTCCTAGGAAAGAAGATGGGGTTTTGGTCTTAAGATGTCATCGAAAGGACCCTAGCCAATCAATTCTGGGCTACCCAATTTATCTGCCTTCAAAGGGTGAAGGGCTGAGTTGAAGCTTTTCAGATTGGAATCTGTAGTTCCAGAGAAACTGGAGTTTTCTGACCCCGGGGTCTCTACTGCTAAGCCAGTCTTCTACCATCTGACAGTTCATATTTGTTGAATCCCATAACCTTGATCCCGGTCCTGTTTCCCAGTGAAATGTGTCATCATTTTTTGTTTGCTCCTTAAATGCACAGCACATGTGGCAAAATAGATTTGCTTCTCAATAGGAGGCAAGCCACAGGGATTCTGAAACATTTTCCTGACTGCAGTGTCATCTGCAAAGCAGTCTACATTAACAGCTTTTGTGTGGACAAGCCTGTCTAAGCTCCCATACGGGCCACTGGAGAAACAGCAGTTCTTATATTTATGTATGTAGCTGAGGTTCAGATACGCTAGTATCTTCGTTCAGTAGTTAACCTCTCCTCTCATTATACTGACCACTTGCAATTGTTTGAATTTACATGCCTTCTAAATTACCCTGTTGAAACTTAAACTCCAATGCAACAATGTAGTAGGTGGACCTACTCTGAAATGGTTAGCAAAAGGCTGCTTTTAACCAGGGTCAAAGTAATCCAGGAGAAGACTTGCAAAACCAGGTAGTCCTTCCTCCTGTTTTCTCTGTTTCTGCTGTGGGGGAGATGGAAGAGGCACCCACCCAATCGCAGCTTGGAGGAGATTTTTATTTTCCCAAGACTGGCCGACAAGTTCTCTCTTCATTGGTCCTTATTCTAGGCCTCATTTGCAAGAAGCATACTCGGCCAATCAGAGCCTCCTTGTATCTACCTAAGCCCTTCGGGGCATAGCCTTGTCACCAGTTTGGTTCCTGGTTTTTGGCTGCTGTCTTCTGTCAAAAGATGGAGGACTTCTGAGTCAGCTTCTTTGGACCACCGAAGAAGTGGTCCTGTCTTTGCGACCTGTCAGAGGCTGGCCTACTGCAGACTTTCTGAGGTAAGAAACTTGTTCCTGTCCCACCGCCTCTGATGCTTGGTGCTCCTGCTGCTGGGGCAGAGAACTGGTTCCTGTCTTGAGGTCCACTCCTGCGTCTGGCAGGTATCTGGTTCCTGCCTCAAGAGAGACAGACTATTTCTGCCCTGTAGACCCATCACCTCTGCTACTCCTTAGGGACCTGCTCTCTATTGGTTGGCAACCCAAAGCTTGCCAAGAGACCAGAGCTCTAACACTGGCTGGTAACCTTTCAGTTGTTATCTCAAAGCTTACCAAAAATTCAGAGCTGCAACACCAAGAGTTTAGGCAATTAGCAATTAAGAAAATGGTTTATAAATATGTTCACAGGTCAATCTGATGGGGGAAATTCTTCAATTGAGGTTTCCTCTTTCTGTATATATCAAATTGACAACCAAGACTAGCCATTATAGCCTCAAACCTAGGGGAAGACAATTAGTTACCTAGCAATGACTGTTCATGATGGGCTTAAAGATATAATGTTTTTGTTAATTTTTTGAGAATTTCATACAATGTATTTTGACTATATTATAAAGAACCTCAATTCTTTCCTCGACTCTTCCTCTAACTCCTCCCCCCAGCTCCTTTCAGATCCTCCTACATATTTCTGTCTCCTTTACCTTCCTGCTGTGCCCTCAACCCAATAACCCACTGAGTCCAGTTTGGGCAGTGGGGCTTTCCATACTACGGGCTACACCCTTAAAGAAAACAGATTCTTTTTCCATTTATTCCTCAAGTCATCCAGAAACTGTCAGTAACTTCTCAGGAGCAGGGGCTGTGAGTGTCTCTATCCACGTTACGTATGTATGGGCTTTTAAAATAAATGTATTCTTAAATCAAATTTAAGAAGTTCTTTATTCCTTGATTCATGACAGTTTGTTGTTGTTGTTGAGTTTGGTGTTGTCAAATATCGTCCACATCTTTTGGTAAGACTGTATGTTCTTTTTCATTGATGTGATGCATTGAGTTACTTGATATTTGAGTATTGAACCGAGCTTTCATATCGCCTTCTGAACTTAACACTGAAAGCTTTTCCTTTTTTATTCGATATTTTATTTATTCACATTTCAGATGCAATCCCCCTTCCCCGCCCCCACCATTAATCCCCCCTCCCATCCCTCTCCTCCTTTTTGCCTTTATGCTGTTTAAATTACATGCAAGTATTAAGGTCAGTTCTAGGTTGAGGAACTAGCAATACAATAGATGCAAATAGTCAAGGACACTGAAGGCTTTTTATGAGTTGGAAATCTCAAAACTTTTGTCTCAAGCCTGGCCTTTACCCCTATGTGTCTGTTATCATCTAAGAGGTTCTAAACTCCGGGTTCCTTGTGGTGGTTTGAATGAGAATGACTCACATAAGCTCACTTGTTTCAATGTCTGAGTGAGAACCATTTGGGAAGGATGAGGAGGTGTGGCCTTGGAGGAGGTGTGTCAGTGGGGGTGGGCTCTGAGGTTAGCTCTCTTTTTCTCTGCCTTGTGCTTGCAGATCAGATGTAACTTCTCACCTACTGCTTCAATGCCTTGCCTGCCTGTCTGCTGCCACACTTCCTTCTATGAGGGTCATGGACTCACCCTCTAAAACTGTAAGCCTCCATTAAATGATTTCTTCTATAAGTTGTCTTGGTTGTGGTGTGTTGTCATGGCCATAAAACAGCGACTAAGACATTTCCATTAACAAAAATCTTTGCCATGCATGTTTCTCTCCCCTGTAAATATAAACTGTTGTTATATGGCCTTTTCTAAAAGCAATTCTTGATTCTTCACTAGCATTTCTGTGCCTTTGCGCTTTATGGTGGAATTGGCACTCTGGGGGAGGGCAGTAACACAGAAAAGGCAGAGGCAGATGGTATGCCTGGACTTCAAAACTATTGTATGATGGCATTAACAAACCAATGAAAGAGGAACCATGTGGAGACAAAAGGATTGCAGAGTTACAGTCTCTGAGGGAGCATAAAGTTAAAAAATAGTAGTTTCAACCAGGGATCCCAGAATCTATTATACAGTGAATCCATTCGACTGCTTTCAACAGGAATTTTCTACATGGGACAACTAGTGAGAGTGACCTCTCGTGAGACAATTATGATGAAGGAGAGCACAGGTCTCTGAGGGCCACCCCAGTTTATACCTGCTGCAGATCAACTGCATTTCTGTTCACTTATTTTCAGTACCTTTTATTTTCAGCACTATCCCAAGCTGAATCATATGCTGTGTGGTTACTTATTTATAACTCATGGGATGTCGGAGGACACTGAAGATGGACTTTACATATGGGAGATTTGTGGGGAAGATTCAAACCATCTCCTTGTTCACTGTCTGGTCTTGGAAGAAATAGGGATTAGGTACATTGAATGTTTTCCAGGCACTAAAAACCTCAAGGGTGTTTCAGTGGGTGTAGATGCTGTTGTTGAGAGAAAAATGATGACTTTTTAAGATTAATTAGAGACAGGTCCATAATTGGAATGTTACTGAATCTGAGAAATTCAACCATCTTGTGGAGAACTGAGTAATGGGAACACATCCAGCAGGAGCCCCAGGCTCCAACCTAAAAATGTATTTGATAAGAAATGAGAATGGAGGGACGAACTACAGGAATTCCTGGTGTTATTGGGCATTTTTATTTTCTTCTGTGGCCTCTGGAAATTCATTCAAGCTGCACACATAAATATCATCTGAGAGGCAGGAGGAATAAGAACTTGAGAGAAAGAAACCCCTGGCCTTTGTGTATTAAATTGAATTTGGTCAGTGAAAACATACACACCCTTTTTTAAGCAAAAGTTTTCAATTCTGGTGTCTTTTTAGGTTTCTCTTTAATATACAACACAGTATTCACATAATAGTCATATAATGTAGTATGTAAATATAGAATACATAGTATTTTATACACAAAATAAAAATACAGATGCGATATACAGAAAGACAAAAGTATAAATACATGCTAGACATTGCTTGCTTACAAGTCCAGTGATATCTTGCCATATAGCAAGTTCAAGACCAGCCTGAGCTACATGAGTTCCTGTCTCAAAATAAAACACAAAGTGCAAATGCAAATATATGAATACATACTGAAGTGTATAAAAAATGAAACATTTGCACATTATGCATATGTTGATAGACTTAGCTCTTCAGTACCTGTGTGATAACCATCCTTCTAAAACACCACCTATATCACTACACAGCACATTCAATGCAACAGCATGGAGAGGCAGCAGTAGCAGAATTATTTGAATTTATTTTTGATGTGTCATAAATAGAGACACGGGTAAGTTGTGAAAACTGGTGAGAGCTGAAGGATGAGAAGACCGTCCCTTCTCCCTGAGCTCTGAGCAATTAAGGAGAGAGGGATGGTTTTGACAAATCCTGTGGGAATGTGACTTAAGGGCTTCTCAGCTTTCCTACTGTGGTGGGTGCCAAACCTCCCCTCAGGGCGATCAGTTGCATCTTCTCTGAAAACCTGACTCCAGAGACCTTGGAGCTAAAGCTGTGCATTCTGAACAGTTGTCTTACGTAAGAGACTCATATTCTCTCTCTCTCTGTCTCTCTCTCCGTCTCTCTCTGTCTCTGTCTCTCTGTGTCTCTCTGTCTCTCTCTCTGTCTCTGTCTCTCTCTCTCTTACACACACACACACACACACACACACACACACACACACACACACGAGAACTTTCTCCAGTAGGTGACTATCTTATCATTCAATGTGAGCCCACAACATGGATGAGTTGATTGCTGAGGCAGGACAGACAGCCTAGTGTTTGGACCTGCAGAAAGCTAAAGATGGGCTCCGCTAAGCAGGATCATGAGGAAATCCTCCCATGTTCTCACATCTTTAAGTGTGCCTGAGTGGGCGGGTCCCAGTGGGAGTGTGCAGGGGCTAGCCTGGCTGCCAGGGTATTTATCTGTGCCTGAGTGGGCGGGTCCCAGCGGGAGTGTGGGCTAGCCTGGCTGCCAGGGTATTTATCTTCTATTTATCTTCTAACTTCACAGTCAGCGATGCTATGCTGAAAGCTTGAAATCAGCCATGGGGGAGTATTTATGTTGTGTAAATGGGCTAATGATGTAAATCAGAGTAGTTTTTTTTGTTTTTGTTTTTTTTTTTTTTTGTTTTGTTTTTTTTCAGAAATTCTTCCTTGGAGCTAGTTGTTTTTGTCAGAACATTATTGGGTTCTTGAGTTAGGTAATTGTTCGTTGCTGAGATAAATGCCCAACATGAATGGCTTAAACTATGAAGAAGTTACTTTGCTTATGCTTTCAGGAGTTTTAGTCCAGCATGGTAGGGAAGGTGTGGTAGAGTAGCCTATGTCGTGTCAGACAGGAAGCTAAGGAATAGGTCAGGATAAGATACACATCTGCCAGAGAGGTGCCTCTCTTTGATCCCCTTTTTGATCTCTTTCAGGTCATGCCCTCACGATTCCACTAGCTCCCAACCATTTATTTGAATTTGAACTTCATCATGAATTAAGCTATTCATTAAGTTGGCAGCCTCAATTGCACTTGTCTCTGAAATAATCTTCGATAGACACACTCACATGAGTACTTTACTAATGATCGATACATCTTTATAACTAACCAAATTCATAATCAAAATCAACCATCACTGGTTTGTATTCTCTGGTGATAGAGGAAATAAACCTCTATGTTGAATAATGTTTGCCTTTCCTGGTGAGCTGGTAAACTCTTCTGTCATCTTGCTTTGTTGACAGAGACTGGGGTGACCAGACCCAGAGTAACTGAGGGAGATCTATCCTATCAGAATCCAAGGCCCAGCATTTTAACTCTTGGCCTGAGTCCAGCTACCTCCTCAGGGGATAGCTCAAGCTGCAGAATAACCAACCCTGTCACGAACTTAGAACCCTGGATATTTTGTTACTTCTAAACTGCCAGGTTGTTAGTCGGAGGGCTAGAGGTTGGATAAAAACAACAGTGTTGCCCTTTCTGGGTTTCCTCGCTTGCCTGGGAGGCTGCAGTGGCTGGACAGCCTTCTCAAGCCTGTCTCTCTGTGGATGCTTTCTGAATTTCAAACCTATTCAAAGAACCTCAGAGTTCCAGATAGTCTGTAGAGTCTGTCTGATAAAATGAAATATGAGGCTGATCAGATTTTGACAGCACTTTAATTACAAAGGATGTGCTGATATGTACATAGCTACTGGCCATGATTTTGATACTGCTGTTTAAACATGGAAAGAATACAGTATTCTTTTAATATAAAAAAAAAGCCACATGGACAATAAGTTGTCTAACTTTCTTAGAATAAGTTTACAGGACTGTGGTGGTTAGTTGATTTTTTTTGTTTTGTTTTGTTGTTTGTTTTGTTTTGTCGTGTTTTGTTTGTTTGTTAACTTGACCCATGCTGGAGTCATTTGGGAAGAAGAAATCTTAACTGAGGGGTTGACATTACCTATAAGCCAGATTGTGTGGCATGCTCTTGAGTAATGAGTGATGGGGGAGGACCCAGCCTGCTGTGGGCAGTGCTGGTCCTGAGTAGGTGGTGCTGGCAGATATGAGAAAGGTATCTGGAGAGCAAGCCGGTGAGCAGCTCTCCTTCATGGCCTCTGCTTCAGTTCCTGCCTCCAGATTCCTTCTTTGAGTCCCTTCCCTGACTTCTTTTCATGATGGCCTGTGACCAGGACAAAAAAGCCAAAGAAGTCCTTTCCTACCCACCGTGTTTTGGACAGTGTGTTATTACAGCAACAGGAAACAAAATAGAGCAAAGGACCAGAATAACTCTGGCATTTTTAATATAATAGGACACTATTGGTGGTTGGTATAAAGAAGAGGAAAACTATATCTTTTGTTTACAAAAAGTAAACAATGTTGAAATACTTGTATGCCTAAATTGAGGGCTGAAATACCAAGCCTTGTATATGGCCACATCTTCAAGATGGAAGGAGCAAGGCGGTTACTCCACTTAGTACCCAAAATTACTTGATGGAACCTGGATTTTAATAGAACAATTTACTGCAGTTTGCTTCTCAATACAGACATTTCTACATAGAAGCATTGCCGATAGCCCCTGGAGCTGTGGAGATGGCATCATTTACATTTGTCCTCGATTTCACTAAGCTCCATGTTCTTGGCATAGACTGGAAGATGTCAAGGTTCTGTGACATTTCTTACTCAATGAAGTGTCCAGGGCTGGGGACAGGCAGATGTCAAAGTTGGCAACTAGCTATTATGCTTGCCTTCCATTTATCCCTATGAACGAGTTCCAGATTTGGAAGGGACAGAGTAACATGGGATAGAAAGGAATGGAATCAGTGGCTTGTTTCAAGTACCTGCATTTATCCATCAAGTCATTCATCTTCCCTACCTGTTGTAAAACATGTTTTAAGAGGAGATTTAAAAATGTAAGCTACAATACATTCAAATTAAGACCGGTGAAATGAAGCAATAAGAACCAGCAGGGTGAAGAATGTTAGTGAGCCGTAGCCCCTGTACATGTTCTGCATGCCCATGGGAGGTGGAGCACGCAGCTATATGTTCCCTAGGAACCATCACTACAGGCAAAACATGATTGGCTCCATGTCTTAGAATGCCTATAAAACTAACACAAAAACAATTGCTCAGAAAAAGGCAGGCTATTCTTGCCAGTGAGAATGATTTCTCCTCTGGGTGCTTTTAAGGAAGATGCTATAAAGCACTGAGCATCCCCCCTCAGCTGAAGGCTTGGTGCAGGAGAGCCATGGTATGTGTAAGGCTCCCATGGTGTCTTTCTGTGTGCACCGATGCCTCACACCAAAAATGTCATTTCTGCGGAAAGAGTATTGTGAAGTAAACACAATTTTCTGGCAATTCAGCTTGATGTGGGGACAGATTGTGGAGTTTTTAGCAAGATGAATAGATGATCAACTGGGCAGACTCAGTATCCTTTGGGAAGTCATCCATAAGTAATGCAAGTGAGCTTTTCTGACTGATGCTTGGACTATAGGGACTCTTGGAACGCAGTATTGTGTTTAATCTTATCTTACTGCTAGTACTTGGAGTTGGATAGGAAATATATAGGTTTACAGAATAGTAACTTAGGCTTCAAGCAAATTTTATAAATTTTTCTCAAGGTTATTTAGTCTACAAGTACTACAGTGGTCATCTTTAAGTTTGGAGCATAACAGCAGGACAAAGCAGAATTCACCATGCCTTGCTAACAACACATAGACTGTCTTTTCCGATGCATTTCTGTACAGAATCGAACCAGAATCCAACAACGTGGCAGAAAGAGTGGCTGTGGTAACTACTGTATATCTACTCTCTGTGTGTCATGGCATGCACTCTGAAATGTCAGACTTCTGAGCATTCATTATGGTGATGGCCTATTATGAAACAGAATCATAAAAACTGAACGTTTGCTGCATAACATATAGTAATGGATTATGAAGGTAGCTTGTAAGAAAAAAAAAGAATACTCAAGGCCAGTAGGGAAGTTGGGGGGGGGGGGGGGGAAACCAGGACATTAGTTATTCTACCTAAGGTCTTTGAGTTTATTCATAAACCCAAAATTACAGGAGATGAAAGTTGAGGCTGCCTTATGGGGGTTGAAAGAGGGAGGGAGGACAAAGGGAATTGCTGTGTTCTTCGATTCAGTTTTGTTCAGAGGTCTTTGGAAGAAACCAATTGGTGTCTTAAGTTGCATAGATGCGTTAACCAGACAGGTCGGAATGATTTGTGTTTGTAATAAATTCTAAGAACCCTGGTGCAGAGACAATGAAACTGGAACAATAAGAAAGCAGAGGAAACCCAACAGCTGGGAGCAATAGGAAGCCTGTACTGAGGACCGAAAATAACCAAGAGCTTCTCTCCCTGCAAATGTGAGTCACGATCTGCCCGTGGAATCTCTTATCACCAGAAGCTTTTAAATGAATTTTGTCTATAAAGGCAGATTAAGAGTCAGAGTTATCTAATATTCACTTGAAAGTAAATTGAATTTAACTGAAATAAGCCCCATTTGTACAACATCGTTTTTTGAAAAAGAATCAGTAAATAGGCAGAAATAGCTAAATGGACTGTAGAAAATGAAGCATCAGGGCTGAATGAAAGTGAGTGGGACCTTTCTCATGACCACTGCCTGACAGACGGGGTGGGACTAAGAACTGGACAGGAGCCAGGCCAGAGCCCCAAGTGGGGTGGGGGTGGGGGTAGGTTCTGGAATTCAATACATGGAGGTGGATGGATTGGTTTTCCTGTGTCTATTCTGGCTGCTGTAACAGAAATTTAGTGCTCACAGTTTTAGATGCCAGGAAGTCCGAATCAGGGATCTGATAGATTTCATGTCCTGGTTTGTAAATGGTAATTTCAAACCTTAGACCTCTAGTGTGAAGAAGAAGAAGAAGAAGAAGAAGAAGAAGAAGAAGAAGAAGAAGAAGAAGACCTCTTTTCTAACTAGCGCCCCAAGATCCAACTTCATCATTCTTCTGGTGTCTACACATTTTCAGAATGTGACCTGTGGAGGAGCCAGCTTGCAGCATCCATCTATAAGAGCACATAGCTTTGCGGGTTGTTTGTTTCAAGGCTCCCTTCATGAACAGTATCTCCTTCTCCTGCTCCCCGCCCCCAAACTCATAATTTTGAAGTACTAAATTTCAGTGCTGCAAAATGAAATCACATTTGCAAACACAATATTTCTGGTATAGTTAATTAAGATGAAGTCATAGCTGGGTAGGGTAGTGTCGTACTCCTGTTTAGTTGATATTTTTATTATTTTTCTTTCAAGAATATTTGGATACACATGCGCATTCATAGAGTGCTTTGGAAAAGTCAAAGTTATATTGTCAGAAGCCATGTAACCATGAAAAAGGAAGAGAGAAAACTGGAACAGACCCATCCCTATGTCTTGAAAGATGCTATGTCTCACTAATAATCTGTTCCCAGACTAGTGTGGGGCAAAATTGAACAGGCTGTGTATGACAGGCAGTAGGCTCCTTGTATGCGAAAGCCTGTCATTGGGGATGGAATGAGACATCCAGAGGAAGCTGAATGAAGTTCTGAAGCTGTGAGCACTAAGGGAAAACTGGGGGTGGTGAGACCTTGGGGTTCCTCAGAGGTGCTGAATGGACAGAGACCCCATCATTCAGAAAATGTGGAGGCTGGCATAGATCTTTCTAGTTACTGAGGTACCTTGATTCCATCTTAATATTTGTTTAATTAATGATATAGATAGGGTCAAGAAATTTAGTGATTTCGTACCAAAAGCAGAGCATGTGCTGATGTGGTTAGGAGACAAAGAAGTGAAGACTCAGGGCGTTCTCTCCAGCTGTAGTCTCAGCTATGCAACTTCAGTATTGTTAGATATTGGACCTCAAATTTATTGTAGATTTATTTTTGGACATTTTTCCCTTTAATGGGTTTCTCCCTCATATCTTCTATCTACCTCCAACAAAGTAGAGACTTTGAATTTGTTAATTTTGGGAAAGCTGTGTTCCCTCTTACTGCATAATCTTAATACTGGAATTTCATCCTTATTGAGGTTCTGAAGAATATGTGTTGTGTTTCCATTGGGTTAAATCTTTACATTGAAAACATGCCTTTTAATTATCAGTTTATGGATACCCTAGAAGTATATATGCTAAGATATCAGGGAGGTGGTGTAAAGAAAATTTATTAAGCTACCACAGGGAAAGTCAGAGTGTATTATTTCTTAGAGTGTAGGATATAATATTCCACTGCAGCATGGCTGCAAAATTTTACTGCAAATGATGGGGAGAGAGGAAAGGGAGACTGGATGATTAACTCATGTCTGTGATATGCGTGTCTAGGTTAGGGCCTTGAAAGATTAGAACGTTACACTTACTGAAGGTCAGAAACAGGGAGAAGGCAGGGAATAAATGGAGCTTGTTCTCCTGAGATGGGAAAAAAATCAGTCAATATGTAGAAGACTAAAGAGGACTACAGACCACTGAAGTTAAAGAAGAAGCCAAACCAAAGTGAGTATTATGTTTTAACAGTTGTCAGTCACGCTAGTCTGTGTTTTCTCTACAAATTTAACAGTACCATCTAGAAAACACCTATTTCCCTAATAAGTTCCAATAGCAGTTTTTAAACACCCACATGACTAGGCAGAGTCTAAACCATCATTGTTTCTTCAAGGTAGGCAAAAAAAAAAAAAAAAAAAAAAAAGATGAGATTAAATGCTTCTTGATACCTATCAATGACAAGTGGCCCAGTAGTAGAAGAAAGTCAAGACACCTTTCTCTTCCTTCCCAGCTAGCTTCTGTTCTGTCCCCCATTAGACAGCCACACAGAATACTAGCTCTCCTTACAATGAGGAAATAAAGTTTGTTGAGCCCTCCCAACCTCACAGAAATGGAAAAGATGTATGTCAGTCTTTTGTATTTTTAAACCAAATACATCTTAGGTTTCTATTGCTGGGACTGCACACCATGATCCATGGAACCCAGGGAGGAGATATTATATTCAGCTTACGCTTCCACAGCACTGTTCATCATAGAAGGAATTCAGGCTGGAACCTGGAGGCAGGAGCTGATGCAGAGGCCATGGATGGGTGCTGCTTATTGGCTTGCTTCTTATGACTTGCTCAGCCTGCTTTGTTATAGGATCCAGGACCACCAGCCTAGAGTTCCAATGACTTCCCCATCAATCACTAATTAAGAAAATGCCTTATGGCTGGATCTTATGGAGACATTGTCTCAGTGGAGGTTGCCTCCTTTCAGATGACTCTAGCTTTTGTCAAGTCGACATGAGACTAGCTAGCACATCCAACTTCCTTACTCTTCAGGGTGTGAGTTGAGACACTAACCTCTGCTGCCACTGTCACAGCATGGGGGCACGTATGTGCACTGGGTGATTATAAGGGCTGAGGTAGACCATGCACATACTGACGAGAAAATGAGCCATGTTGTGGTTACCCTTCTAGGCTCACCATGGAGAGGCTGATTAAGGCCACTTATAGAATCTGAAAGAAAAGAAAAAAACCCTAGATATGAACATCACTCACTTTCCCGTCCCACCTTTCTTTTCCTGGTGTTGAGATTGGAGTTTGGTCGGAGGGTTTTATTTAGAGTTATGTTTCATTGCAGCAATATAGAATTTTTGAAGGAATGAAGCCCAAACTGCAGTTTCAATTTTTAATTCTGGCTACAGTCAAAATAGTCAATGGAAGTTTCTCTTAATTCATTCCCAATGTTACATTATGTTAAACATTTGTTATTACATTTATTATGTGTTGTATGTGTGGTGAGTGTGGGTGTACACAGACCATGGCACACGTGTAGAAGCCAGAAGCCAGCCTGTGGGAATCTATTCTCTTTCTACCACAGGGATTAAACTCAGGCCATCAGGCTTGGAGGCAAATGCCTTAACTCACTCAGCCATCTCAATGACCCAAATAATAGTAATTTTATAATAAAAAACATTTTGGGTGTGTGCCTTCACTTTTATGTATGTATGGTATCTAGGAACCAAGTTATGACACTAGTATAAAACATGTTTTTATCTCCTGAACCATCTTGTTGGCTCTGCTTTTAAAGGATTTTAATTGACACTTAGTATTTGCATATAGTCATGGGATGCTATATGATGCCTAAGCACTTGTATAAAATGCATAATGATCAAATATAAACAGTTAGCATTTCTGTGTTTATTTCTTGTAATTATATTGAGACAGGAGCAAAAGAGTATTATGTTAGTTAATGTTTGGGAGTGGAGGTTTCCTATCATTGTAAGATGCTCACAAACACTCCTGCCTCTGCCCACTACATACCAGTGGTGCATTCCCCCGACCCAGTGACCAATGGCGGAAATAAAAATGATTTTTAGGTGTCACTAGTTGTCCTCACTGGGGAACAGAAGCACCTTTGGCTGAAAAGCTCTTACTCAAAAAGAAGGTTGTGGAGTGGCACAGACATCAGAACATTAGCAACTTGTCAGGTGACTTCAATTTAGAATCAAACTCAGGATTGGAGCAGTATAACAAACAAGATAACCACTGACGTGGGTGATACCTGTTTTGCAATTCTGAGCTTCCATTCTTTAATAAACGAGTCCAAAAAGTTGCTGAGAGTAACACAACTCAAGATTATTTTCATTTTCATGGCCACTGGAATAGACAATATTTAAGAAGTATATGAATTAAAAATGACCAGAAAGTTCATTTAAAAACATAGGCAATGATGAAGAAACAACAATGGGGTTCTCAAGAAGGAAAGTAGTGTACAGATTCTTTTTATTCAATATTATTTAAACACTCTCTTGCTATAAATGTTTCCAGAGTCTGTTTCCCAGAACTAAAAACATGTCTATGTCTATGATGTATATTTATGTGTATATGTATATGTATATGATGTATATGTATATGTATATGTATATATGGTGTTCTCTACATGCTTTTTGCAATGGGTCATTCAGTTTAGAAGTTTAGACTAGTGGATGAGTCACTGATGTTAGAGTATTAGCGCAGTCTCATTTTTGGAAACAAGTAATGTTATATCTTAAAAAACCCTCAGCTCCTTCTTCAGCACCATGTCTGCTTTGATGATGCCAAGTTCCCCATCATGATGAGAATGGACTAAACCTCTGGAACTATAAGCCAGCTCCAACTAAATGTTTTCCTTTATAAGAGTTGCCTTGGTCATGGTGTCTCTTCACAGCGATAAAACCTTAACTAAGACTCTCACCTCCAATATTTCCATGGCTTCATTTTCAAAAGCTATGTATGTCATGTTTCATGCAAAAGGAACTTTTTATATGTGATTGAATTATAGAAGTCTCAGTGGGAGAGCTTGTCTAGTTAGCCCCTGTGTAACAAATCCTAAAAAAGAAAGACAGAGGCTAAAGAGTCAGAGGTGGGCAGTAGTGACAGAAGAGAAACAGAGTAGCAACATGAGAAGCACTCAGCATAGCACAGCTGGCTTTGGAAACAAGACCTGTATGTGCTGGTTTTCCTTCCCTGCAACAAAATAACTAACAGCAGCTACTTAAGAGAAGGACAGGTGTTTGAGGTTTGGCCCATGGTTGCCAGCTAGCCGAACAAAGGAAAGCTGCTCAGAGTTGTCGCTGGGAAGCAGAGAGACTTGAGTATGTGAAAAGGATGGAGACAAGATGTAACCTTAAAGAGCCTATCCACATTTGTTATTTGAATAACCCCACTGATGATATTAGTGCCCTCATGGTCAAGTCATTCCTCAAGGCCTTCTATCGAGCACTGTTGTATCCAGGAAGAAAAAGCTTTCAAGATTTGAGTCTTTGGAGGACATTTCATATGCAAATCATCATGAGAGTTATGAAACAAGCAAAGTGGGAAAAGTCAAGTTAACACTACTTGGTGGAATTCTCAGAATGAATGAAGCTTCACCCCAAACCTTAATCTTAGCTTAGTGAGATCCATCTGGACATCTGATCTTTAGAAATATAAGATAATAAACTTTTGTTGTTTGAAACTACTAACCTGCTGGAAGTTTTAAATAAGATGGCAATATCAAGTGCATTAGTCAGGGTTCTCTAGAGCAATAGTTCTCAACCTGTGGGTCCCAACCCCTTTGGGGGGGGGGGGGGGCAAATGACCCTTTCACAAGGATCACATATCAAATATCCTGTACATTAGATATTTCCATTATGATTAATAACAGTAGCAAAATTACAGTTATGAAGTAGCAAAGAAATACTTTTGCAGTTGGGGAGCACCACAACATGAGTGGTTTATTAAAGGGTCATAGCATTAAGAAGGTTGAGAACCACTGCTCTAGATGGACAGAACCGATACCACTTTATTACATTGGCTTCCATGATACAGACTCGATAGTCTAATAATCAGTTGCCATTCAGTCCTTTGGGTTATATGCTTCAGCAGTCCTAATCTGGCACTGAAGACCTGAAATAGTCCTCAAGAGCTTCTGGTCTTTGGTTCATGTTGGAAGAGGTCAAAGAAACTGGTATCTGATGTCAGTGAAGGCAGAGAGTGGCAGCAACATGGCAGTGACAGCAGCTGAGTAGATGTTCTTACCAGCAAGGGTTCAAATCCAGTAAGCAAAATGCAGTACCTTTTCTCTTGGGGCCTTATATTTGGGATAGACTTCCAGGAAATATCCTTACAGCCCCACCCAGAGAATAGTCTCTTAGTTTAGTCCAGATCTAATAAAGTTTTCAACCAAACTACATAGTACTAGATAAATATCTAGATCATCCTAGATAAATATCTTGCTTCTGTTGTCTTCATTAATCTTTAGAGAATATCTAGAATCTGGTAAGATGACACAGTGAGAAGCATTTTAGAGACAAGTGTTTATCATAAGATAAAGCAACCACAAATAACATAAATATCCTGTGGTATTATCTAAGTCACAGTTCGTCTAGTCTTAGCAATCTCATATATCCGTTGAAAATCATGTTTTGAACACAATGAGTGGGGGGAGGGGAATGCTTATGGATGATCTAACAAAAGGCTGCAATGTGGAGCTGGAGAGATGAATCAGTGGTTAAGAGCATTGGCTGTTCTTCCAGAGGACCAGAGTCCAGTTCTCAGCAACCATGTTGGGTGGTCTACAACTGCCCATTGCTCCAGCTCCAGGAGCTTTGAGGCCCTCTTCTGGCTTCTGTGAGTATTACATACATGTACCCCTCCCACACACAAATAAATAAATAAATAAATAAATAAATAAATAAATGTGAATTATCTATAGCCACACTTACAGTAAGAAATTAATTAGAAGTATTCATGTTTTCCCAGAAAAATCATCTTTGAAAAAATCAATTTCAAAGACTTGTAAGTCACCCAACAATATTACAACAAAAGATGAAAACAATCCTATTTAAAAGATAATTTAAACTATTCTTAAGAAAACAGTCATAGATATGCATACCATATATCTGTATGTGATTATATAGAAAACCATAAAAATGCTACAGTTGTAATTTACTGACCATGGTCTTGTTTATATTTATATTATCTATCACTAGATCAGCTTGATCTTTTTATTTTGATAAAAATGTCATTCCTTCATTGAATAAACCAGTGTGCTTGAACAGAGACAAGCACATTATTTGCAGTTCTATTTTAACTTCCTATATACTGTGTTAAAGGGATACTGGGATTTCTTTCCACCAAGTCATACTGTCTTATCCATGAACAGACTTTGCTATTATTTTTAAGAGCACCTGTTGTTTGTAAACAAAATCTTGATTGTTTGATTTTTCACCAATGAAGACTCAGGAGCCAGATGCTGGGGTGAAAGCCTGCTAGCTCAAAGAGGCAGAGAAAGCACCCAGCTGACATCCCAGAAGCAATGCCCTTCTCTCATCATCTCAGAGAACCCCCTTCCACTGAATGTCCCTCCCTTCTACTTCCTGAGTGTCTTTCTATCTATCCTCTTTACATTCTCTTATTCTCTATGGTCTTTTCCTAATAATCCTGTGTTCACTTCCTGTTAACTGGTGGCTTGCTCCACCTCTTGACGTATGGTTGAATGTATTTAATAATGTTTATAATATTCAAGCAGAAAGCTCTTGGATTAAAGATCTGTGCCCAGGCTGAGCCACACCACAACTAAAACCAGGTTTTTCCAATAATTAACACACTCTTGGGGGAGTTTACAGTGTGATCAAATATTCTGCAACAAGCACCATAGCTCCTCTTTTCAGTGGTTTTAAGGTTTAGTGCTTGGCTGTTCCCTCAGGTAGAATCATGTGTTTTTCAACCTGCAGAGTGTTTAGGCCAACTACAAAGTCAGAAGGACCACAAATTAGTGCCAGTGCAAATTAGTCCTTTACCACAGTACTGAGAACAGATCTTTTAGGGCTAAGTGATAAAAACTGCTATAGGTTCTACTTGCTACCTCGTAACACTTTCTCTTGGTGCCAAACAAACCATGACCTGAGAGAGCCAAACAGCTGTACAGGCAAGTCACACAAATGAGTTCTAGCCATAGTCCCAGCTAAGGTGGAGCCAATGGCTGGCATCAACAAACAGACTAGAGCGAGTGAACCTTCCAATGATCTCAGTCTCTAGGCTTTGATGTATGCCTGCTCACACCAACTGGAGCTGAACCAAGTTGTCTGTAGCAAGCCTGGACTAAGATGCTGATTGGGGAATACAACAAATGTCACTGTTTTTTAGCGACTCTTCGCACCTAGATGAGCTTGTGCATATAACAGTAGAGCATTTGAATAGTTTCCACATTTCTCAACCGCACATGAATTGCTTTCTCCTTTGGTCCTTCCTGACTCCTGGAGCTGGTCCACTTTCCTCATCTGATCTCTGCTGCCCTGTCTCTCACACACAGCTGCATCCAAACAAAGCAGCTGCTAATCTCCCTCTCACTCTCCCTGTGGAGCCTAGCAGGGTTCTGCTACATCTCTGCTCATCTCCGTCCTTCAAAGGCCGTGAAAGCCCATGTAACATGTGCATCTGCTGTCATATTGGCGACCTCTGTTCTGGCTCCAACAGGATGATTTTCTTTCTGGCAAACCCTTTTTCATCCTCTATCCAGAAATTTCAGATACAGGAAACTTAAGCCTGCCATTAGCCTAAGGTAGGCAGGTGCTTAGGCACTTGGCATATTTCATCTTCCTAGCCAGTGTGTTCTATTCAAGGGTGAGAGCCTGCCCCGAGTTGGTCCAACAAGACTCAATCCTGGCCTTCTCCCAGGAACATCTTCCAGCAACAGCCCCTGAGCTGTGAAGCTGTCAGCCCAGGCCTGTGAGTGTCCAATCCTGCAAGGAAGCCTGCTTGCAAGTATAACCAACCCAGAGGAAGGCAGAGCCAAGCGTTCACTTACAGTACCTGGAGTCAGCCATGCCAAGTGATAGCTCCTTTGTCCACCCACAACCTCATAATTTTGTCAACAAAATAATTCCCTTTTTGGATGAAAATTGGGTTGTGTTAGTATTTCTTTGGTAGCTAAACACTCATGGGCAATCTAGATAATATCCTTTCTTGATATTATAGGACAAAACTTGAGTGCCTGCTTTAAATGACTTTGTACTATGACTTGGGCTGGTGGGGAGGGGGTGGCGAAGCTGAGTTAAGTAAGGGCAAAGAAGTTCAGCCTTACCTGTTTCTAACTCCACCACCACCTTGGTGCAGTCCTCATGATGCCATGTGAACATGGACCTTACTAGAGCCATATACCATATACTAGTTGTAGGCACATCATTCTGAGCTTTCCACCGACAGGAACTATTTGCTCTATTGGCTGATATAATGAAGGTACTGGGCTTATACTATGACACTATGTACCCACAGCTGTTACTTCCTCTCTCACTCACATTGTATCTAGCAGGAGTCTCCTTCCAAGTTGCTGAATGAAATGTGTACTCATCAGTATCTCCAGGTAGACAATACTTCTAGAACAATTATTAGGTGCCAGGCATAAATACTGTTGCAATTAATTCTTATGATTATACAGAGTGTGAATTCTTATTTTTTTTTTTGTACAGGTATAAGAAAATCTGACAAAATAAAACTGGAGCACCAAGGGAACCACACCCGTAGCATCTCTCCTTTGATCCCGACACTTGGTGCAGATTCATGGCATATCTAACATACATGGGATTTCCACTTTGAGAAATGTTCTACACACCTGTTCCGAATCAAGGTAAACTGTCCAGGTTACAAGCTTTAAAGGATAGGACATCAGTTCTTGAGTTAGAGAAACTGTGGATGTGGACGCAACTTAGCAGCATTTGGGGATGGGGAGAAGATGAAGGCAAATTTGGAAGGCATTGATGTGTGTCTCATAGCAGGAGCACGTGTTCCGAGCTGTGTTCTTCCCACATCAACTGCGGATGTGAAGAGATGGTCGAGTGGAAACTGCGAGGGCTTTGGGAAAGAAGTGTTTTAAGTTTGGTGGTTGTCAGCCAAGAAAACATACCTGGCCCTGGTTGTCACAAATGTGGAACAAAGAATCTGGGAGGCAAGGCAGAGGGGAGAAGCTGGAAGGAAACTAAATGTATGATGAAGGAAACTAAAAATCTAAGCAAGGGTGAGTGAGGAGGAGACAACCTTGAAAGCTGCAAGAAGACCCGTTTAGAATTTGAGTCCACAAATGTAGGGTGATGGGGTGTTTGTGGAGCTGTAAGTGAGGGCCTATGCTCACCCCTGAAGGAACAGGACAAGCTCCCTGTTAAAATTCTGTCGGCTCTTTGTGAGAGAGGAATGCATCCACAGGCAAATTGAAACGGATGATGGTATAATCTAGTTTGCTCTTCTAATTCAATGAAAAATTAATTATTTATTATAGATCAAAAATACTTATGAAAAGGGCAGTTTTTAAATTTTTTTTCTTCATTTCTTGCTGGGTTGTTAAGGAGAGTCTGGTGGGTACACAGTTTCTCAGCTTGAACTGGGATGGAGAATTGGAGATTCAAAAGGAGGACTGGGCCGGCTGGGGTGCCATCAGCTTTGGAGATGGGGCCCATTATTTGTGTTTCAGAACCTTAGTTTTGATCTAGAAAAATAAGCCATGAAAATACACCCTGTATTGTTCTTTGGCAGGACTGTGAAGATGGATAACCACGTGCTATGTCTCTGCTTTTTTTTTTTTCTTCTGTAGAGACCCACGTGATGTTTGTTTATTTCTAGGCCATGATTGCTTGAGAAAGAGGAGACAAACAAACACAAATCCAGTTAAACTGATGCCTGTTGTTGCATTTAGAAAAAGGCAAAAGTAAGCTTTTCTCGCTAGTACATTTGCTCAGTAGCAGTTCATGCCAACCAGATTCTTTCCCAAGATTGATACACTCGCTCCTATGCAGCCAAGGAGAGCTGAACAAGGGTTGGAATTCCTTTCAGGACAGAAACAGTGGATAACTGAAGTGGAAATGTCTGGTTGTCTCATGTGATGCTTTCCTGAAAGCACACTCATGTGATGTTTTGCTGAAATGGACATGTAATGTTTGGAGAGAGTGTATGTAGATTCTGACAGACAGTGATGGACACACTTGCATACCTAGCCATGTAATGCTTCCATTGGTCTCTCTGCATCATTGATCTTCACTTCCTTGAGAGAGTCACAACAGAGACCTTCTCCTGGTATTCCAACTGGTTCTGGTCACTCCCAATGACTTAGACCAATTTGATGGAGGCTTGGCAGTTTCTGCTGGATCGTGCCGCTGCTGATTCATGTTTGGTGACACTTTTGAACTGGACTGTTGGTATCCTGACACTACTGAACTAGATTCCTAGCATCCTGACAACAGAGACTGGAATCACCCTAAAGAACTACTTCTAAACAGATCCGCATCCCCTTGTCCTATTTACCATCTTTTCTCCCCTACCTTTGGATGATGGGCTAGAAGGGGAATGTGTTGCGGAAGATATTTAATGCGGTGACTCTCAATCTGGCTTGTTCTTAATCAGCTACCACCTTCCCAGCTAGACAAGGCCTGTGGCCACGAGCTGCGGTGGCATATTCTTTGCTGCCACTCGGCTCAGGCTGCTGGCTCAGGCAGCCAGAGACACCCACCCTGCCACCCATGAGTGGGAGATGGCTCTGCCAATCTTTCACACTGTCTCCACAGGTTGGGCTGAGCCCAGACCATCCCGCCATCCATGCGGTACCCCGTAGAAATGAGACTCTAATGTTTAAAGGTTATCCAATAGCTTTTTATATTTGGCAATGCTCAAATAACAAGATGCCCACACAATTAGAAGTGTTAACCAATTAACTAACCTAAATATAAGTTGTTACCCAGGGCTGCTCCCGATACATGCGTGGTTCTCTATGGCTCCTACATCTCTCCTCCCTAGCTCCTCCTTTTCCCTACTCCTCCCACCTTAGTTCCTCCCAACTTGGGGGGAAAATTTCCTACTACTGGGATGGAAGCATTTGAGAACCCTTATTAAAGTAGATTTTTGAAAAATCTAAGCATACAGACAACAGCTCAACTTCCTCTCAGAATTGATGTTCCTCTCAGAACCTTCTAATTATTATGTGCTGTTTAGAGACTATACACTTAATTGATAGGCATTTTACACATGACTTTCTTATGGGTGGCAAGTAGCAAGAAAAGTACCTTTTATAATGTGTGTATTTTAAATGTAACTTCCTAATGTTTGCTTAGATGTAAAATGTGTAATGACTAACCTGTATACATTGAACAAAATGCTCACTGTTTACCTTACACCAAAAATACAAGAAAAATTATAATTTATTTATTTGCAAATGTATAATACTGCATTATATTTGTTTTTATGAAATCATAATTATGTATAGTTTAAATGTGGGATATAATATCCATGATGGACAAATATTGCTTTCATATAAAGTTTGGAAGTTTTGGATTTCTTATTTATAACTCAGTTGGTTGTTCTGATTAATTTTCCTGTTTTATTTCTAAATTATAGGCTAAACTGGGAGATGTTAGGTTTCTATTTGCAATCATTTATGCATAAGTAAGACACCACAGATGTTGGCAGTTCAAGGAAATGATGCAGGCCATTTGTGTCCTCGATTGGTGGAGGGAGAGGAAAGGCCTGCTTTCTTAGGGTATTAATCTCACTGGCAGAGAGAGAGGATGATTCGTCTAAGAGTATTCATTCTAATCTCAGAGCCCATCCTCCTGACTTCATCTCAGCCTAAATACTCCCTCAGAAGGCAGGACTTCAGCATCTGAAAGGAATGGGTATGGTACAAACACTCCCTCTGTGAAAACTCTGTGCAGAAAAAGGGCCCCACCCTTCCCAGGAGCCTATTCTGGATTTATAGTGAATATGAACCCTCAAAGGCCATTCCTGGGTAACTGACTGCTTTGGCCCAAAGCATTTCCTACCAACCACCCTCTAAATGCTATTAGACCCACACTCTCCCACCCGAATGAGAGTCAGCTCACTCCTGCTCACAGAGGCTTGGCAGTTTGCAGTCAGAGGAAGCATGGCTAGACCTTGTTGCAGTGGGGGCCACAGATGGAGTGGCAGATGGGATGGAAGAGCAGAGAAGGAAGAGGAGAGCTGGCACTGTGTGTGTCACCATGATCCAGTGGCAAGCTGGACAAGATGGAGGGGTTCCATGTGCAAGCCTGGCTTTCCTGGCAGTGTGGAGATGTGTGCTTGCGGGAGAGGAGGTCGTCACATGACAATGTGGCGAGGTAGATTGTAAGTTAAATATTTAGATGATTGATGTGTGAGGCCCCCATTTGTACGTTTGTTCTATTCTTCCCATTCATTAAGGCTAAGCCTGACAGTAATGAATCCTTATCAATGTGAGTTTAAATACTTGTCATCTTTTCATATCCTCTGCTGAATATTGGTGCAAAGAAAGCAATTAGTGATGGGGAATGTAAGCAACAAGATACTGAATACTGGTCAGACCTTCTCTGTGGCTAGAGCTCTGAGCTGAGTGGTGAGCCAACTGACATCCTCTCCAGCTTGCTATTCTGAGTCAGCTTGCCAAGAAGCCAGGAAAACAGTCTCCCCCTGACCATAACTCAGTTTTGTATCCGTCCTCAGGAGGAAAGAGAACAACACAGCCATTGAAATTCTCAAAGCTCTGCTAATGGCCGGGAGGACTCACTTGATGTATAGTATGGGCCTCCCAAATCGCTCCATTTCAAAAGGAAACTGTGTTACAGTAATTTGATTCATCAATTATAGAAAGGTTTCTTTCTAATTCCCACTTCTATTATCATTTTCCCACATACCTCAGAGGCTACTCATCTGAGGAACTCCTCAGATGTCCTGTGTTCTCAGTATGCTCAGCAAAAACAGACATAATAGGTTATATTTATATGTCTGTGCATGCATGTACATACATGTGTATGTATGTAACAAGAATAAGGAAAAGAGGCTATCAGTTGGAGAGACAGAATCTACTATTTGGCCCATTGGCCTCACACTCACAATCTTCCTACCTCAGCCTTCTGGGTATTAGAATTACAAGCATGCACACCTTTGTCTGGACTTAGGATATTTGAGATTTGTTGAGTTTGAGTAAAATCTACTCATAGAAAAGTAATGCCCAGCAGACAAGAATCTTAAACAATTACAGATCACATTTCCTTAGTTTGGTATATTGTTTTAATGTTTGTGGAAAACAAATAATTTGAATTAATATTTTTTCAGTTTATAACTTTTTAGGGGAACCTAGAACTTATGTGAAACCTGCACGACCTGCTAGTTTCTCAATAAATATTCACATGCTGGTTCCATTTCCTTCTGTACTCAGCTAGTTATCAAGTTGCCATCTTGCCTATCCCCAGCAGGGAACAAATTGGGATGTTTCAGCACAGTTGCTCTTCTTATTAATAAACACTTTGTTCCCCCTCCCAACCCCAAGTAAACAATCAGACAACAACACAAATATACAAAATAACAACAATAACAAAATAAACACAGGCCACAAAAAGTAAAAATGATAATCAGGTAGGCTTATCTCCATTTTTAGCTCATCTGCTAAGAGTTTATTTTCATGAATATTGTAAAATAATTTACCCATCTGTTATGTTTCCTTAGTGGAGATGGAGACAAGTGACTTCCCACTCAGGTAAGGCACAAGGGAGGGATCAAAGCAATGGTTCCGTGAAAGTCCAAGTTGGGGAGTCAATGAATTTAGTGGGGTTACTTTTAGGGGTGTGGGTAAAGGGTATTTTCCAAGAGCATGGATGATTCAAAGACAGCTGTATCCCTGAAAATCACAACCCAGCATGGGCACTGATCCAAGAAAGCTGTTGTTCAGCTTGTGATCAGCTCTACGAATCAATGTCCTTCTCTCTAGAAACCTTATTGCTTATATAACAATGAGTAGGATGATTTGGGAATCGTGTACATTTTAGAAACTTCTTAAGACTTGTGAGTTTGCTTTCTTAGTCTTAAAAAAATGCCCCCTTCCACACCCCTCTTCAAGAAGAAATGTATCAATTAGGAAGAAATTGCTGTACAATGAACTCCACTAATTGATTATGGTAGAATTTTGGATGTCTGAATGAATTAGGCGGGACTTGCCTCTTACTGCCTAAGGGGGTGTGATAAAAGATTGATTGGTCATGTCTCCCTGGTGATTTCCGCTGTTAGCTGCCATATGAATCCAGAAGTAATATTTTGCTGAATCTACTAGTCATTTCTACTCAATTGTGAATGTGTTTATCACATATTTCCTTAAGGGAAAGGCAAAAGTAAAGGTAAGCTCCACAAAGGCATTCATTGTAGCGTGGGGGAAGAATGAATTCTAGAAATACTTCATCCTGGAACTGGCACTAGATGTGGGCTAATGGGGTCTTCCACACTAATTCAGTTTATTTTCTGCTCATAGAAGATTCATAGATATGGAACCACCTTAGCATTTTAAAGTCTGAAATTCAAGTTTTGACTCTGAACCGATATGTTATTTCTTGTTTTACAAAGTTTAAATAAACTTTGCTTATGTTAATGATAAATGTACAAAGAATTTTCTTATTAGTAAAGCTTTGTCTTGGAAATGCATTTTCCAGCACAGCACATGGAGAATCCTTTGTCCCCAGGGTTCATCTCAGGTTTCTACTCTACCTTCTTTTTTTGTGTTTTGACATCTAGTTTTGTGTTTGACAGCACAGAGTACTTGGTTGTTATTGTTTTTCTGCAGTTGCTACTTGTCATTTTTTATGACATTGTTCCTGGCCTACATCAATGTGTGTATTATTACCTAGAAATGGATAAGAAGATGAGGCATTCTTTTATTTAAAAAAATATGTTGTGCTAGATACATTCTATATCTAGTATCAACACGTGAACCTTCTACAAGCAGAAGAGGAAATTCTAGGCATGTCTTCTGCTTAGCTATAATGTCCAAAGCATATCTATGATATCAGAATTCAGTGACTATTGTAGATCAAGCTGATTTCCTATGAAACCCTGAAGATACAGTTGGGTGTTTAAATACCCTTGTTTTAGGAGAGCATTGGTTTGAATGAGTAACTTTCCAGATGATCTAACCTTAAAGGTTTGTCTGATTTAGAAAGAATGATTACTAAAGTATTATTCTTGACATCAGGGAAACCATGGTCTTCTGACCACACAATATATGCAGAGGCTGTTAATGGTAATTAGGTTTCCTAAAGCACTGACTTGCCTCTGATCGATGAAATCCTAGCATGCCAACGCTAGCATCAAACTAAAGCCCAGAATGCTCCAGGCCTTGGTTACTCACAGTGTGGTCCAGATATCAGCATCATCACCTGGGAGTAGGTTAATACTAGAGCATTGCAGGCCCTGCCTAGACCTGCTGTGAGGTCAGCATTCACCTAAGATGTCTGCTGGTGATTTTATGCATATCAGAGCTCAAGAACACTGCTTTAGTGGAACCAACCTTTAGGAAGGAAGAAGCCAAGAATTATTATTGTATTTTCTCATACAGGAATGACAAGGAAAGTGACTCAACTAGCAGCTTTTCATTTGTGTGGCCTAACAAGAGACAAAAAATGTAACTCTGATCTATGAGGTTGTGTAAGCTCAAACCCCTGGAATCTCAGAGATTCTGTCTGGCATGTAGCAGTGTCTGATGCCTTGATGGGAAACATAGGCTGTGGTCTCTCCATGAGCCAGCCACAATTA
Organism: Rhabdomys pumilio; assembly: GCA_030674055.1. Classification (NCBI taxonomy): domain Eukaryota; kingdom Metazoa; phylum Chordata; class Mammalia; order Rodentia; family Muridae; genus Rhabdomys; species Rhabdomys pumilio. Next base: position 33,224,644 of record JANHMN010000013.1, on the reverse strand, counting down.
AATGTTGTTCTTTATAAGAGTTGCCCTTGGTCATGGTGGCCAAAAGCCTTTGATTTGCCTTCCTTGGGCCTGTGTACTACAGGTGTCCAGAACACAATACTGTGGTTTAGAAAATATTTATAGGGTCATTTGATAGATTCACTAGAAGTCTGTGTAAAGTATTACAGAAGTGTCTTAGTTAGGGCTTTTATTGCTGTGATAAAACACCATGACTAAAATCGACTTATTTCAATTACACTTCTATATCACAATCCATCATCAAAGGAAGTCAGGACAGGAACCTGGAGGCAGAAACCAAAACTGAGGTCATGGAGGACTGCTGCTTATTGGCTTGTTCAGCCTTCTTTCTTATAGCACCCAATACCAGCAGAGCAGAGGTGAGACTGATCACAGAGATCTGACTCTTGCCCACTAATCATTAATCAAGAAAACATATTCACCACAGGCTTGTCCATAGGACAATTTGGTGAAGGCATTTTCTCAATTAAGGGTCCTCTTTCCCAAATGGCTCTAGCTTGTATCAAATTGACATAAACCTAGTCAGCACAAGAACCATGGAAGAGAACACTTCAACACTGCACAGATAGAAATGCATTGCCATGGTGTCTTAGTAAGGGATTCATTGCTGTGAAGAGACACCATGACCAAGGGTAACTCTTATAAAGAACAACATTTAACTGGGGCTGGCTTATAGTTCAGAGGTTCAGTCCATTATCATCATGATGGGAAGCATGGCAGCATTCAGGCAGGCATGATACTGGAAGAGCTGAGAGTTCAGCATCTTGATTTGAAGGCAGCCAGGACAAGACTGGAATCCTCAGGCAGCTAGGAGGGAGCTCTCTTCTGTAAGGGGTGAAGCCTGAGCATAGGAAGAGACCTCCAAAGGCCACCTCCACAGTGAAACACTTCCTCCAACAAGGCCATATCTCCTAACAGTACCGCCCCCTATGGGTTGAGCATATTCAAACCACCACACATTGTTACAAGGCTCCATCAAAGAGCTCAATAGAGCCATACTCTAGGGCTCACTCCATTCTCTGAGGCACTAAGGACAAGTTCTCAAAGGTTTATTATAATTGAGTGTACCTATAATATAACCCAAAATAAAGAGCTGATGGTTGACTATAAGATTTCTAATACTCTGTTGATTGATAACTATTGTTAGTAATGGAAAATTCATAGTAACTTGAATATTCATTAATAAATGAAAATTTGTAGGTGTTATCAGTAAGTGGAATTCAAATGGTGAACATATTATGTCTTCTTTTTTTTTTAAATCTTACTATATTTTTATTCTTTAAATCATTTAAGAGTAATTTATAGATATCAAATCCATTTTTCCTCAATTTGTTGCAATGTTTTTGATAAGAACAAGGATATTTTCTTAAGCAATCAGTAAACAATTACTAATGTCAAGAACTTAAGATGTTATTCTCTAATGTGCAGTCAATCTTAACATTTTGTGAATTGTACAAATATCCTATAGATTTTCTTTTCTTTTTTTATTCGCCTAGAATTCAATCAAGATTTCACATGACTTTCAGTTGTCATGTCTCTGCAGTCTCCTGGAATCTCAGAAAATTCCTTGAACTGTGGATGTGTATCTGTGTTAGGTGGAGGTCCATGACTGACTGGGGATTTGGAGGGAAAGACTTTCGTGTTTTGTGTGTGTGTGTGTGTGTGTGTGTGTGTGTGTGTGTGTGTGTGTGTGACTACAGGCTGCTATTTTGTAGACTCTCTCAAGAAACTGAGGTGTGTTTGATATGTTCTCATGATTAGATTGAAGTTACACATTTTGGCAGGTCAGCTAGAGCTTTTGATGATACCCTTTAATGAAGGCATTAAGAGGAGCTGCGAGCAACATCCTTCTAAGGCTTGAAGAACAGCAGAGGAAGAGCTTCCCTGGGCTCCTGTTGGGAGCTGCATTGGCAGAAGATTCCCCAGGGCTGCTCAGGGGAATCTGTAACTCACTGCTGGAGAGTAGGCAGAGTTGGGGGTTGGGATAGGGGTGGGAGGAGAGCTTTCTGATACCCTTTTCCCATCCCTGTATCTCCTGCTTGCTGGCTGATTCCCACCCAGAAGTGGAGAACAAACACAATCCAGGTGACTTAGGCAACCGTTGGCTAACCTCCCAGGAAGGTAAGAAAGATTCAGCAGTACAGAGTGGATCCTGGAGGGGTGTGGGGGAGTAGAAGATAGCTGATACATCAAGTGAAGTGATTAAGAGGGGAAAAACAACAGTTCATGCAAGGAAATAAAAAGTCAAAAAGTGTTGAAGGACATTCACTCTACAATGTTGTCAAAGAGATTAAACAGCGAGACAGGGTTCAGTGTAAGAACTTACCAACATGGATCGGGCTAAGAGGACTTTGGACCTACAGATTATGAGGCAGGGGAATTCCATGATCAGATCTATGCTTTAGAAAACAAAAGAGGTACGGTGGCCATGGGGCAGGACTTCATTAAGGAAAATAGAAGTCAGGATTGACTACTCCCACTTAGGGTAGAGATAAGGAAAGAACCAGTAAATCAGATGCATCCAGGGTAGAGAGCAGGGGACAAAAGAGACATTTGGGACCTTTAAATTTTGAAAGAGAAAGGGGTCAAACATGTTTGGGGCTTAATTAATAATAATTAGTATTATTGATAACGGCAGCTTACAGAGAGCAAATACTTACTATTTAACACTAAATTAGAGATCTCATTAATCTTCAGGGCAACTCAGTGAGGCAGGTGTTAATCATCACTGATTTAATTACATGGAAATAAAAATGGTTGGGTGGCTATAATACCAAGAACTGAGATCAAGTACTTGAAGTCACGAGTGACACACCCTATTTCTGTAGCATGTAAAACTACAGGGAAGGGAAAGATGGAACTAAAGAGACAGATCTCTCCTGGGGCTGGGGGTCTGGGAAAGTGCCACAGGACCGAGGTGAAAGCTGTAACTATAAACTAAAGACATTGGTCTACTCTGAGGGTACCTACCAGAGAAGAAAGACTACCTTGCTTTGGAAAATGTTCCAGGAAGACCTAGAGCAGTTTGGACATTTTTGTTGGTACAATTAGTCATGGCACGGACAGCACTTGTGACTTCCCTGCTGGCTCAAGCTTGTAATGGACACATAGCTGACTACTTAGCTGTTGTGTGGTGTTCTCTAAGACCATGAGAGTCACTCCAGATCACAACGGACGGAGCTGCCAACTTCACATGCTGGGTATCTGGTTTGTGCTAGGCTGGGCCAGTATTTTGTCATGGTGGATGTGACTTTTCATCCACCCTTTACCTCCTTTTAAGGGATCAAGTCGTTTTGGAGTTCCGAAAGAACACGGCACCCCCCTCCCCTATGGAAAATTATTCCAGGAAAACATTTTAAAGACCTCAGATTATGAGGGATAGATTTTGAAGGCATTAGTTTTATACAAGATTACCACCAGATCTTTATCAAAATATAAAGCTCTCTTCTATTAAATAGTTCCTGAATTAGTGTTTCTTAATAGTCTGAAGTAGATGCACTGCGGATTTTTCATTTAGGGAAACAAAATTGGAGACATTTGCATGTGGAACAGAGTCATTTAAGAAACTATGGAAACCGCTAATCTAGCTTAATGCCTTCTATTACTTTGGAAACATTTATTTTATCCCTTGGTTACTGGCAGCTCTATTATGGTTTACAGACAACAATAGAGGGTTTTATGTTTTATGATTCAATTACAGCAAAATGCTTCTCAAATATCTGACCTCAGATAATTGTGAGGCCCAGTGAAGATTCACACTATCTGAGACTATGCTTATCTATCTATCTATCTATCTATCTATCTATCTATTTATTTATTTATTTATTTATTTATTTATTTATATTTATTTTTAACCGGCAAGAAAGCTCTGTCACACCATTTATCCTGGGATCTTTTCTTTGGTATCTACAGTATCTTCTCCTGGGCTGTTAATATATACCCTCTATAGTTGTATTGTATATTATATCGCTTATTAGTTCTAGTGCCATCACTAATGTTTTAATATATAACTGTATGTGCCTCAGGAGAGCAGTTTATGTGTTTTACTGGCAAGGAGCACAAAAAAATTTTCCCTGCTGTTTCCCTCTATTATGAATTAATATCCACTACCAGGGGACTACTTATGATATAAAATTGTCATCCTGTGAGTGGTGTAGATGAAATTACCATGGAGAAAAGCTGAGCAGTAACCAGAGAGTGACTATGACAGCACCTTTTCTGCTCTAAGTGGGAACCCTGGTGTCTTATATTAATTTATGGCAAATAATTTACATTGCTAATTGCTAAGTTTAATAATCTGTAATATCTTTTCAGTCACAGGCTTCCCTTAACAAAAAAAAAACAATCTGCTGTGCTGAAATGGAATATTCTAATAACATGGGGTCATTTGCGTTAGCTCCAGAGTATATTGCAATCTCTGCAAGAGACGAACCTAGTAACAGCACCTAGGGGAAGAAGCCTTTTAAAAGATATTGTTGTCTGCATTGCTTTTCATTTTGGCAATAAAGGAGTTAAAGGAGAGAGATTGATTCTTAATGACAGTCCTGTGTGTTGTGTGCTGGTTGCTTGGCAACTGTACCTGTAGGAACTAAATATTGGACATGTATCTGTATTAATCCCCTCTTGTCAAGGTTTGTGGGTGTTTAATATATTAAGCTTGGGAAATACTTAGAAGCAGAAAAAGTTTGCTCATTTGATGATCCTTGGAAACTGTGTAAGATCACTGGATGTCAACAAATAAGGGCGAGGAGAGTAAGTGCTATACAGTGCTTTGAATAGGTCTTGAATGTATCTGAGCATCTCTTAAGTGAGGCGGAGCCCAGCCTTGCTAGTCTCACATCCCTCCTATTATCTCTTCCAAGGACGTATCTCTTCACTTAGCGAACATTTATTGACAATCTTTAATGTACCAGCGTCTGTGGCAGATACAGCCTGGGGTATTTATGTGAGATAAATGGAGTCCCCAGTCCTTTAGTCTGGAGTAGAGACTATCATCAATGCAGGGTGCACCTGGAGGGAAACAAGTCTCACTCACCGGCCCTCAGAGCACGAGCTCCTGAGAACCAGCAGTTCTGGATCTCTTGTACAGATCGAACTAAGCTCTGCCTCATGTCCTATGCTCAGACCACTACTTACAGCTCTGCCCCTTCCTGGAGTTCCACAGCACTAATTATCATGGGTTCCGTGGTCTTTCACCTACCAGACCTTGGCTGCTACCTCCAGAATCATTGCTAATTTCAGCCTCATTGCAAATTGTTCTTATTTTATCATTGATGTTCCCTCCAATTACAGAAAAGCTGAGGATAAACAGCTAGGAACGAGTTAGGTAATTGATGAGAAAAACTCCCTACAGGGATTGAGGAGCACCTTACAGTTCTGGGAATGGACGTAGCCTCAGGATAAAATATAGTAAATTCTATTATTAATACATACTATAAGCACATATTGATACGAGGGGTCATCTTTTATTGTTTTGGCTGTTCCACACAGGACATTTTGTCATTGATGAATGACATTATCTTAGTAGATCTTTTCTACTATGAAAGAGCCACTTGATCCTTGTTAACTGTAGATGGGTGTCATGTAAGTTGTAAGATGTTTTAGTGATCACTAAAATACCTGGGCCTTCATCAGCTCTTTACGATTTTTGCTTGTTTTCTGTGGTTTTTTTTTTCCCCTCTTTCCCACATCAACACATCTGGTCATAAGATTGAGAGAAAATAGAGATGAGTCATAATGTCTCATCTGCCCCCACACCCTTCTGTCAACAGCTTAACGTTCTCCGCTACACTTTGTCAAGAACGGCCACATTTGTTAATTAATGTGGCCGAATCCTTCAGCCATTCAGGAATCTGAAGCCACGTACTAAGGAAGTTTGGTGCAGGAGTGAGAACTTGTGTACTTGAGGAGTTGGAGGTGTAAGACTTCATGAAGGAGAGACGGAGGACAGTGAAGTCTCTGGTGACTTCTCTACAGCATGCCAGAGCTTGCAGGGAAATCTAGGAGGCGTGGGTATCAGGGCAAGGCTGCTCAGTGGAGCAGGGAGGGCTAAAGCCCTTGGTAAGCTATTACCTTTGGGTCCCATTGATTAGATAGGTGTTTAGCCAAGGGTTTGGTAGGGGGCTTGGGGACGCTGCTGGTCAGCATTGCTGGCAGACACAGGAAAGACTGGGTCCAAGCTGGAGCCAATGAGGACAAACTGGCTTCTATGAACACCTTTCAGGTGATCTCCACATTTCATTACTGAGAGGCACAGAACAAATGATTCCTGCTTCATTTCTTTCTGCATACAATTGCCCAGGCTTCATGGATAGGGGGATTCTGGGAAATGTAGTTCTAAACCATGGGACTGAGCCCTCAGGGTTTCAAAAGTGGTGTAATGCTGATGAGATTATCTTGAAAGTTATAAAACACCAAACAGATACTAGTTATTAATATCAGCAACAACAAAAATGCTGTATAATAAAACCATAGACAGGAACATAGTGATAATTAGACACAAGAAGCATCAATAAATAAGTCTTTTGTTTTGTTTTGGTTTTGTTTGTTTGTTTTGTTTGTTTGTTTTTGTTTTTCAAGACAGGGTTTCTCTGTGTAGCCCTGGCTGTCCTGGAACTCACTCTGTAGACCAGGCTGGTCTTGAACTCAGAAATCTGCCTGCCTCTGCCTCCCAAGTGCTAGAATTAAAGGCGTGTGCCACCACCACCCAGCTAATAAATACGTCTTAAAGTAAAATTTTATTTATTTGTGTGTGTGTGTGTGTGTGTGTGTATGCGCACGCCGAAGTTTGCGCATGCCTGCCTGTATGAGAATGTGCCTGTGTGTAAATGCTTAGTATGTGGAAGTGAGGGGACAACTTCCAGGAATTGGTTTTCTACTTCCATCAAGTGAATTCCTGGGAACTGAACTCAGGCTTGGCAACAAGCCCCTTTACCTGATGAACCATCTTACAGCCCCTTCAGTACTACTTCTTGGTCAGTAATAGTTAAGTGATCACATTGGCATCATAATATTTATGCTATGACACTATAGTAGACTCTTGCAGCTTCACAAAAAAGTGTAAAAATCTGTGCAAAAATTATTGCCTGAATTTCTTGGCAGTATCAGAATATCCATGCCCTTTAGGTAATAAACTGTGAATTTCCTTTATTTTCTAGATGTATGTTTGCATCCCATTCTCCTGAGTTTGTTTCTTTGATTTTTCTGAGCAGCTGTGTCTGTTTTCTTAATACCAATGAGGTTGGTGCAGGGTAAACACTGGTAACGGCAAGTGGATGGGACAGAGCTGCACAATGTAGCCGGCAGCGCTGACAGGCTAACAGTTGACCGGAAGGGAACACAGCCTCCACTTCAGGTCACCGCTCTGCAGCAAATGGCCCCGCTGCTAACAAAGATAGGCTGGATTGCAGGACGATCTGGCAGGAATGTTCCTGTTTCCCCTAGAATTGTGCTGTGTGGTGGTGGGAGGGGGAGTGGAGAACTTTAAAAATTTGCCCCTATCTGTCAGAAATCATCATTGGAGAGAGTTTTATTATTGGGGAAGTCAGACCTCAAGCCTTTGCTTTGACCACAGAGGCCAGAGGTGTTTATGTTTCTTTCAAGATATTGAGTCCAGAGTTGAGGTCTGGCATTTGGCTGGTGACTGCTCAAGAGGAGGACTTGGCTTCTGGCAGAACATAAAGCCAAATGACAACAAAGCCTTCCTTTCAAGCTATCCAAATGAACACATTTCTAATCTGAAATTCAAATACTTGACAACAGAGAGCCTGTGAGCTGGGCTTTGAACAGGAAATTGCTTCATGGTTTTAGCATAATGAATCAGGCAGTTAGACTAAATCCATTTAGGAGAAGAAGAATGCTTTCACATGCTTTGTGAAAGAAGAAGGGGGAGGGGTGAACCTTCTTAATTCCCCAAATTTCTTAGGACTTACAGAAACAAATACTCTGTATAAATTTTATCTGCTGTGTTCTCTGATTGGAATTTAGAAAGCCAGGATTCAGGAAGCATCTTTGTTAGAAGATGCAGTGTCTTGTATGGTTGGAGGAAATGCAGGTGACAGATATAGGTCAGGGAGTTGTAGTCCTTCTGTGTCCTTTTGCTACCCCTGCTGGTGGCAAGTGCATTGCATTGGGAAACCCCGTTTTAGTCTTCAGTGTCTTCATCAGACAGCTTCGGTATTGCCTTGTTCTGAAGGCGCTTGGAAGAGACTTAGAGCAGAGGAAGCTGCAGGCATCCATGGATCAGACTGTCAGCCCTAAGTCAGAAGCAGGCTCCTCTGTCAGCAGGGCTTGTGATAACAGAGGTGGCAACCAGCATCTGGGTGGGGCTGAGGAGATGGAGGAAGACTGGTATGGGGAGGAAGAGAGACAAATTCATATGCTGTAGAAAGGTGGTAGGCCATGTAGTAACTCTGACCTTGAGAGCATCTGCTGGCATACCTGGAGCAGGGTAGAGCAAGAGAAAGTGAAAGAAACAAGCTACAAACCAAAGAAGAAAAAGAAGTAATAGTCACTATGAGAGTGCAAACAAGAAGACGTCGATAGGGAGGTTGAATCTCGTCTCTAGCAAGATGGGTGCTCTACAGGAGCCGAAGCCGCCACGTGCTCTTGAGTCTGGACCCTAAAAGCTAAGATACATAAAGAAGTGTGGCTTTGCTGTGTAACACACCTCTAAACTGTTCCCCTATGCCCCACTTGTATGGAAAAAAATCAATAAATAAGTAACTGCAATTTATTTTTAATCATTGTTCTTAACTTTGATATCAAATGGAAAAATAAAACTCTTGTTGGCATGGAGATGAAAACCCTCACAATAGATTTCACTGCAGAGATGCAAAACAAAACAAAACAAAACAACAACAACAACAACAACAACAACAAAAAAAAAACCCTAACCAAAACATGAATGCCTTTCTCTGAGGCACAGTGTGTTTCATTCCATGATAATAAGTGTAAATGCATCTGGAAGGATCAAAGCTAAATCAAATTCCTGTAGAAAAGTCTTAATATGTGCTCTGTTACAGGATACACATAAAGCTCCCAGCAAGTTGTCTTCAGTATGGGTGCAGAAGCTGGAGCTATGTCTACAGAGCCCCAAGACTTTTACAGACTCAAGGAGTCTAAATTTCTAAGAGATGACAGTGGTAAGATGAGGGATATCAGAAACCCCAGAGACAGTAGAATCTGACTACCCAAGTCCTTCCAAGACAGTGGGAGGAAAGGGTATGTGTCTTGCAAAGGGAATTAGGGCTATGTTTGGCTTTAAGGGACCTATTCATGGCTTAATAATTCTTTCAGATTCAATGTTCTATCTTAAAAAAAATACTTGCACAGTTTATTTTAAATCCCACCATGTGCTGATGTCTGTCTTAATATAAAAGTGTTCTGAAATGATCCATTATCAAGCCCCAGTGAGCTTTTGCAAGAGATGCCCACTTACTGTGAGGCTCTGAGGATGCCTGGCTCCCTGCCAGCGGCTCTCATCCAAGTTGACAAGCAGAGACCCAGGTCCAGCTCTTGACAAAATCATTATGAAACAAGTTACTCAAGACTGGGCTCTGACTCCTGCTTTTGTATTCAGTTCTGATTCAAAATAACTCGAAACAGGCAACTCTGGCTTTTCCCATGCTGTCTCCAAAGCATCAAGCAAGCAGGAAGAACGGGAAAGGTGCTCTTGTCTTTGTCCTTATACCAACTGCTGGGGATTTGTGCCTTCCCTCTGGAATGATTCTTTTTCCCCTCTTCTGGCATATAAAATACAGTTAGGCATAAGGTGCTAACACTATATGCGAAATAGATTCTTCTTTCTTGTATCTTACTATGCCTCCTTAGGGGAATTGGCTCAGACCTGTCAGGCCCCTTAATAGATAATACACTCATGTACACTTCCTTTTGTATTATTCCTGGGCTCAGGCTATCTTGACTTTTAGAAATAGTTTTCATAATTGGGTCTTTAAGTTGTGATTCTGGGTAGATATTTGAATAGTAAAAAGTCAAAGCATAAAAATGAAGTGACCATTTTATTAAGTGACAGGGTTCAGTATCAAAGTATATCTCATGACATACTGTCTAGTGGTTAAGCCACAGTGTTCTAGAATCAGACACTTGTAGATTTAAGTCAACTTTCAGATGGTGTGGCCTGAGGCAAATTGTTTTTTTGTCCCTTCACGCATAAAGTGGAACCAACATATCTCACTTTATGAGATGAGCCATATAATAGGCTCTTTGTACTATGTTGGTGTGTTATAAATACCCACTAAAGGTTAAGGCACGAAGAAATAAACATACACTGTTGAATTTTAATTTATTATAATAAATAAAATTTCATTCAATACAAATATTGATATCAGAAGAAGTTCTTATTCCAGCCCTTCCTCAGAAGGCAAGCTCACCAGGTGTTAAATTTGTATCTTTTTTTTTATTGGATATTATGTTTACGTTTCAGATTTTATCCCCTCACCCCATTCCCCCCACCACCCAGGAACCCCCTATCCCATCCCCCTCCTGCCTCCACAAGGGTGTGCCCCCACCTACCCCCACTCCCCTCTCCCCTCCCCACCCTCGAAAAATTTGTATCTTAATTATTAAATTGATAGGTGCCTTCTCCATGCTTTCTCTGACAAACTGTGTCTAAATACACATTTCCTCCATTCCAGTGAACAAAAGTCAGGCATATAACCTCAGTTTGCCTCCTCTTCCATGAACACTTGTGGCTTGGATATAGCAGTTCAACATTATTTTTTTTTTCTTTTAACATTTTCACTCCCCCCCCCCCCCCCCCCCCCACGTCATCTAATGACTTCAAGGCAGATTAATCCATTAAAAGGTGTGCTCCTAGTGTTTAGTGATTGCCAGTGAAGTCTAATCAGATAGCAAGTACTTCGGAAGAGCCTTCAAGAAAGACTATAAGATAATTAAAACGTAAAGGTTATGCAAAAGTAGCAAATCAATAGAGACAGTAAACATGGTTTATCAACAGTCCTGAGAACATTTTTTTTTTCAATTCTAAAATGTAAATGGACTTGGGATAGAGTACATGCTAGGATGATAGATAGGGTTCTTGTAACTGTTTAATTAACTCCAGTTTCCTGCATGTTAAAGGTTGCCGCAGCCCACTGGCTCATGTAACAAACCCTCTTAGGATTTCGTTAGCTGCTGTCTGATATGAAACCCAGGCAGCCTTCCTTTCTTCCTGGGTTAAGTTTTGCCCTGCTCCTCTGGAGACCTTATCAAAACATGGCCCTCTGTTTTCTCTATAAATACACAGATATTTTCAATTTCAGCTAAAATGGTTTGACTTTGTAATCAAGGTTAAAGACACACACACACACACACACACACACACACACACACACACACTCACGCACACACAGTCTAACTAATGAGAAGAGGTTGCTGGAAAGAACTGTATAATTACAATTATGTATTAAAATTCACACAGGCAGTGTGCATAGAATTTCAGAAAAACCATGGCAGCTTTCTCCATGACTCATTTGCTGTTTTAATTCCTCTGTAATACAGGCTATTTTATAATTAGCCACCAAATCGTACCACTTGGTTAGTTCAAACTGATGAGAGGGTAATAAGGAATATTTATATTTTGAAAATACTCCTCTGAGCACCGAGCAGAGGACAAGTGATTTACGTTTCTCAGGAAGTCATTTGAAGTAAAATGTACCTTTTTTTATTCTTGCAATCATATATTAATTTGAGCTATATGAAGGGCTTGTTTGAAGATTTGCAATGTTTATTTAAAAAAAAAAATCACCATGAGGGCTAAGTGTTATTTAAAAGAAAAATTCTTTTTTTTTCCGGCCCAGTAGGATTAAGTTTCACACAATTAACTTTATCATTAGTAAATAAAAGAGTTACTTAACCTTTGCCCCGCTGAGCTTCTTGATATTTTGCTTAGTAAAGGGCAAGAAACCTATTATGCTTTATTTATTCCCTTTGTTAGAAGGTTATTTCTGAAGATTGTGATATAGAAACCCATAATCCAGTGTTTGTTAATAAAGATCTATTTACTCCGGGGTTTAAAGAGCTGGCTATTGTATAATGCTCATTAGTGCCATAAACAGGAGACCTTTCTCTGATGTTCCCACGGGAAAGGTTATCAAGCCGTCAAAGGAGGACTCATTTTCTTTAAATTAAAAATCACTGAGGTGTCCTGGGTAGAGGATATTAAAGCCTGTGTAGGCAAGTCGTTGTATTCCACGGTGAGCTGAGAGGATACACACATACATAGCCTATGCATCTGAAATCGAATATTTAAAATGCCAGCTATGGATGATTTTGAAAATTCCCCTTTCCCAAGAGTTAGGGTTTTCCTCCTGGAGGAGGATTTGAGCTTGTCCTTTTAAACAATGCTTTAGAGGAGAAATTTTTCTCCCCTGCTTCAGGCATCGAGTTTTCAATAAATCTATACTTTCTCTGCCCTCTTCCATGTTATCAGTCATCCACATCCCAGAGGAAATGCTTCAGGCTTGGGGTTAAATTAAGGTCCTATCTCTAGTGATTGTCTGGAAAGCTGTCCACATTCTTAAAAAAAAAAAAGCAGAAAGAAAAGAAAACCTTATCTGCATCTTAGACAGCCGAGGAAAGGGTTGGTTGGTTCTGCTTCCTATTGATGTCAGTGGTGGGATTATGGCTTTTCAGTGGAAAACAAAAAGAAAACAACAATTACATTTCATTACAAATTATGAATAGCTTGAACTTCAGTATTGCTATGATGCCGAAATTGACATGGGACATGGATGTTCTGTATTCATGCTCCACCCTGAAAGCCTAAGGAGAGGATTGTCTATCTTTCCTCGATAGCCCAGAGACATCCTTTGTGTTCATTTGAGAGAAGCATAACATCTGACAGGAATAGTATGTTATAGCATCTTTCTTAGCATCCACAAAATAGAAAAGAGTACATTCATTATAAATTACTTTTCTAAATGGATTTGTCTTAGACATTAGAATTAACCAAGGCCGGAAAGAACCAAATTATCTGACAGAAGCATTAAGTGAACACATAGCATACATGTGTTTCCATCCACAAGCTAAATTAAGTTAAATGTTACTCTATAGAGAAAAATGATGAAAATATTTCTTTATTTAATTTAGCAAGAGAGAAATAATTCCCAGAGGTTTAGGAGTTAAACAAAAGCCAATTTACAAAAAAGAGAGAAAACTCACAATCACTTACTGTAAAATCTCTGAGGGGCTGGGTGCAGGAAGGTATCATGGATAACTACCCAGGAATGAAGATGAAGATTTGTTCTAATCTGAGCACAGTAGAAGAAGGGAAGGAAATTATGTCCTTATTTAATAAATATGTGTTGTTGGGAGTATATTATATGACAAGCTCACTTCTAGCCACTGGGGTCATATGAGCTATTGATGGGACAAATTCATGTCTTCACGGAACTTCCATTTTAATGAAAGAAAACAGATAGATGTTTAAATGTGTTTATGTAAAATAAAGTATCTTATAGATAAGAATGCATGAAGATAGGTGTAATATTTATTCATTTTGTAAACACCCCTCATGATAGAGGAGGAAGGGTTATTTTTAGAATGGTCATGTCTTGCTAATAAGGTGAACACTGAGCACAGAATAAATACTGCAAGCAGAGCAAGCAGCTGGCACACAGTTCCCAGGTAAGTGCTCAGCAGTGCAAGGAATCCCAAATGGCTGAGTAAGAAGGGTGGGAAAAAATGAAGAGAGACAGGAGGTAGGTTCTGGGTCATGTTTGCGGTAGATCACACAGTACCTTGGAGGTCATTGTGAATGCTTTTGAAGATTATGATCAAAGGAGTCTTGTGATTTGTCACCTGTGTTTTAGAGTACAGCTCACTCTGCTGTGTGCAGCACAGGGTAGAAAATGTGTGGAAAAACAGGGAGAAAGACTGGACGCCCTGGCAATCATCTGATGATGCTTGGACCAGGATACCAAGAACACAAAAGGTGAGAAGCCAACTCAAGGTATGTTTTGAAGGAGACAAAAAAAAAAAAAAAAAAAAAAAAAAAAAAAACTTGAGTGACTCTAACCTTGAAGACAGAGGGTGCCAAGAACTTAGGCTGGTGAACTTGGAAAAAACAATTATTCTTTATTTACTGATAGTGGTGTGATTTTTAGAAAGCACAGAACTGTGTAGCTGTAAGTAGCTACTAGGCAACCGATGTTTGTGCCGAGAAATGGCCATTAGACTCAGATCCTTGAAGGTCTCCTATGGTCTTAACAAGAATGAAATCAGTGAAATCATGAGGATGGTTTCCTGTTTTGTTGTTTTGTCCTGTTTTGTTTTGTTTTCTTAAGAGCTAGCAAATGCATGGTAGGAGTTTGGTTGTCAATTTGTGTGGAGAAATGGCAAGTAATTGAAGAAAGGTCTTGGTAGAGTGATTTCATTGTTAGAATACTATAGTGCATTTGTACATTGATCTGTCACAGGGATAATGATCCAGATGTCTATGAATTGATGACCAACACTTTTTTTTGCAAATCTTACTGTCTAGGTTGTAAACACATGTACCAGTGATCTCAGGTAGGACCAGAAAATTCCAGATCTGTCACTCAGCTAGCTCACACCATTTCTACATGCATAGATCTAAATATACATTCAAACATGGGGCGGGGAGGAGCATCACTCACTCTGTAAAAGGAAAATGAATACATCAAAACCACGAATTTAATACGTTCACTTTCTGTTGTTAAAATGATTTCAAAGCACACCAGGATTGCGAGGCATGCCTGTACAGTGAAGGTGTATGTGAGTGTTTCAGGCCACTAGTCTTTGTGTAAAGATGGCTCAGTGTAAACAGAAGAATGTGAGGACATTAGAAATCAGTATTTCCATGCTTCACCGCAGCACTGCAGTTTCACGACTTCTTAGGGTTAGATTTATAAAACAGTTCAAAGTTGCCCACACATGTCTTAACAGAACGGTATGTGGCACTTGCCAATCTCCTACCAGGGCTATAGGTCAGGCCCATTCCTTATGCTTAGCAACATCATCCTATTATCTGAAATGCCCTTTTCTACTATAGAGTACCAACTTATACTTGAAATTATGGCCCATTTGTATGACCTTACGTGGAAGTTATCCTAATACAATCTTTAGGGTTTAACCATTGAAATTATGACCGGTCCTAAAAAGCTTGTTTAAAAAAAATAAACTCATTCTTTTCATGGTTTTGATATGTGTCTTATTTCTTTACCCAACTAGATTTGAGAACTTACATACATCCTTAAAGAAGTCATTCATATTTTCTCAGGATTTATAATTGTCCTGTTTTTAAAGCTCAATTAGACTTAGCAAGTACAAATTCTGTGTTTCTGAATCATGACTGGGGCATGTGGTTCTGCTGAGTCTTTCCTTTCTAGATATGGAAATAGAAAACAGACATGCTTGAGTAACCCCCTATTGAGATATTGAGACTCAGTGGAAGGGTCTAGGAGAGAGTGAAGAAGAAAGGGTTAACTTAATTATGTATACAGGTGCTGGGAGATTGCAGTGGGGTCCAAAACTGTGAACACTGCCTAATAAAACCCTATCTCTGATGTGTGCATATTCCAGCTGTTATTTTCCAGCAGCAAACGTTTGTCATCCTGTTTTTAGAATATCTCTGTCTTTTTTTTTTTTTTTTTTTGATTTTTTGCCTGTCTTTCTTTGTAGCTTGTGCTTACACATGGCTTTCTAAACTTCTAGGTTCTAATTTCTTCTCTGCCCACAGACTTTACTTGCTCTCAAACTCCTATTACAGTCACTTTCATTATAAGCGAGACTATGACTTAATCACTTTAATTCACTGCTTCTTGGTGAATTCATCTTCATATTCAATTTTCCTTCTGGCGAGTCTATGTGTGGCACCGTGAACATCATTGGTCTCAATCTCTGTCATTTCCTGCCCTGTTTCACCTCTGGTCTTTCAACAAGGTTCTTGGCTTTGACTAATGTCTAGAGTCATGTGATCTCAACTACTTGATTGCTTCTCCTCCTTAAGAAACCAGCTCGAATATCAATCCCAAAAGCCATATCTAGCCAGACATGTCTTCCCATGGTAGTGTTTTCTCTATAGTCTCCTGTGACAGTTACACATTTTGCAAGATTTGGAAAATAGGTTGAGTGTCCATTTCTTCTACTAAGCTGTGAGCATCATGAAGCTGGAACATTTATTGTTTGGGTTAAGAATTATGTTCCTAGCTCCTTGCAGAGTATTTGGTACTTTGGAGAATATAAAAGTTAACTAACGTTGTTGGATTCAATGTTTTATTCAATGTTTTATTTAGTTCTTTACTACTGAATAAAGTTCTAATGTTAAACAATCTTAGAGGCAAGGCCTCAAACATTGCTTTATTGAAGAAGTAGAGTCACACCAAGGGAAAAAATACAGCTTTTTTTCTTTCCATATAGAGTTTGTGGAAGGGATTTAAGGAATGGTAGACTTGCAGGCAGTTTCTAATACTCTATTCAGGACTTAACAATTCTGTTTTTTTTTTTTCTTTATAGGATCATGTCAGCAACCAAGAATATGATGTATAGTCTTCACTGTTACCCTTAGTAATATATCCCTGGGAGACAAGACTAGTCCATGGTTGAGTATACCTTATAAGTGTGTTTACTAACCTAACAGGATGGAGTATTATGGAACAAACATACAAGACAGATGGAAGAGACAGGCAGGAGGGGGAAATACTTGAGTTTTAGATTTGGGGACTACATAAATATGTCTATTCTGTTCAAATATGTGAGAGTAATACAGGAATATTAATAGTCCGATAGTCATTGACACTCTTACAGTGGGGAAGAATAGCCCTTTCCAGATTACTGGCATCTTAAATTTTTCCTCCCTCAAATCATTTGAGGATTTGAGTTGTTTTTGTTTCAATCCCTTCCTGGTGTTTTGAAAATGATAAGAAAAAAAAATTCAGTACTAATTTAAGAAGTACAAATAACTCACAGTTGATAATTAGAAATTTCTTACAATAATAGTGTTCTATATTATTGATTCAACCCTAATTTCTGAGGTCACATCTCCCCAGTAAATTTAGTAGTGAACTACATACATTTAAAAAGACAAATATCTAATATCCAGATCTTAGTCAGTTTTATGGAAGAATGTTACTTGAAGACAGAGCTTGTTGACATAGCCAATGTTGTACTTGAAGAGACCTTTATTACCCACCTAATTATTACTTTTATTTTTATAATTAATTTATGACACTGTACAAACTATACAAAACTGTCTTTCTTGAATTAACCATATACAGCCATCTAGATGACACCAGTGGGGTGATTTGATAGACAGGAGCCCAGACAGATAAAAACCATATGGAGAAGTAGAGGCGGAGCCTTAGGAAAGCACCAGGTCCCCTGACAGTTTAAAAGAACAAACCACAAGATGAATTTCTTTAATGAAAAAAAGGGAAGCAAATCACAACCACATGCTTTACTTGCAGAAGATAAATAATGAGATCAGAGTTCGTTTTAAAAGTCAGATTCTCCCACTTTAGAGAACATTTGCCCATGAGCTGCTATGAAAGATTCCTGGACACATGAGCTCATTAAAACATTCCTGGTCACTCTTTCTTCTCTGTACCGTGGAGTTTGGCAGGAACACTTGCATCCTATTGTGTCATCATTTATTTTTTTAAGACTCCTGATCCTTCTGCTTCAGCATCTCAAATGCTGGGATCACAGGCTGTAACCAAACATGCGCAATAAAATAAAAGGCTTAACGTTGTTTGTTTGTAGTGTTCTGGTGCCAGGGATGAGCCCCAGGGCCTTGTGCATGCTGGGTCCCACTAAACTGCATTCAGACTCACTTATCTAGTTCATATTAGGATTTACCTGTATTTATATATAAACACTTTTTATTTAAAAGAATGCAGATTCTTGATGCCTGAGTTTCTACATTCACATGAATGTCTGTTTCATACACATTCAGTTGAAGTGTATTAGAAAAATGAGAAATTACGGTAGGCTCTTCAAGAAGGGAGGAATTTGAGGAGTGCCTACGATTTTACCAAGCCTGTGAACTAATTGAACCGGTTAAATTCATGGAAAACGACATTCAGGAAATCAGTAGACTCAATCACTGACAATACCCCCGGTGGCCTCAGGCACCTTAGAGAACAAGTTGTAGGAACATGGCTGAAGCAGGATTTGTTCATGTAAAGCAGGTTTTGTTCATGTGCTGCCAGCATCAAGCCCCAGTAGCTTCCGCAGTTCTCCTGCGTTCAAAGTCATGTGCAAGTTCCTTTCATTTGTTGACCCAACCTGAGATAGGAAAAAAAAAAAAAAGGCCTTCTAAGTCCTAAATACGGAGTGGAACATAAAAAAAATTAAAGCATGCCGATACTGATAAGCAATCTGGACACAATTTGACTGGTTATAAAATCCTGAGTCATGTCTTCTTTCCAACGGAAGTACTTCCCTCACACCCCCCCACGCCCCCACTACTGACAACGTATGCTGTAGTGTAGTCTGATCAATTTGTTCCCAGTTCCCCAATTCATTAAAAAACCAATGTGGCCATCACTTCTCTTACTGTAACTGAGAGAAAGAAGAAAGAGCAGACCAAGGCAGAGAAACATGAACACTAATACCCAGCTCCCTCTCTTCTTTGTTCCTCTTTATTCAGACTAGGTCCTAGACACTAGGAGGACGTCACAGCCTGTGGAAGGGTGCCGACCACATTGTGGGCGGGTCTTCCCTCCTCAGTTAAACCCTTCATAGACACACTGAGAGGTATGTATCTTCTAGGAGATTTTGATTCCAATCAAACTGACAGGGAAGGTTAATTATCACACCCGAGTACTAAAGGTCATTTTTTCCCTCCTTTCATTTTGGAATAAGGTGATGTTATTTAGAATACTAGTATTTCTAGTGAGTAGAATGATTTCTTCCCGCTACTACTTTCAAATGAGAGAAGATACTTTTCCAGTCCTTGTGTTTGGCTGTGTGACTTGCACAGAGCAATGGAATGGAGGGCTGGGGAGGGGAACAGGGGCGGGGGTGGGGAGGAGAACGCCACAGACCCAGTTCTCACCAGAAGTTTTCACAAACACTGCTGTCTTTGTTAACTGGCTTGTTCTTTGTCTTGTCAAAAATAATTGTGAATCCCCCAATCTAACATTCATTAGTTTTATAAACACACAGCACTGATGGAGGCTGGGGTGGTATAGTAGGTGGGTCTGTGCCCCAACAGCCTTCCTGTGCTGAGGCGTTACTGATCTGGACACTATCACTGGGCAGGATATGGTACACAAGCCACAGCCATACATTTTGAGCTGTCCACATGGTGCACACAGCAGTCTGGCCCAGAGACAGACACACTGTCGAGCCACTAGAAACAAGGGGACATTGAGGTTTGTTGTGGTCCCTTAATACCCCCTTTTAATATTTGATTTTAACTCTGTCTTGATTACAATGAACTTTTCTGACTTTAAAATTCATTTTCTGAGCCAAATGTGGTGGTCCATTCCTTTAATTCCAGCATTCAGGAGGCAGAGGCAGGAGAATCTCTGAGTGAAACTCAGTTTCATATACAAAGTGATTTCCAGGACAACCAGGGCTACACAGAGAAACCATGTGTATGATAAGGCATTTCCTACCACCTTACACCACTTGTTTATGATTATGCAGAACTGGTCCAACTTTGGCTTGTTTCTTTGAATATTATTTCCTAAAGCACATCTGCTTTATCAACTTTTCCCTGGACCATTTTTCCTGTTGTTGCTCATGCCCTGTATCTATGTCCCATAGGTAGATAGAATTGTGTTGATATCCAGAAACTCTCTGTTTAAATAAGGGCGCATATTAGAAGGTGGAGAGAGAAGAAAGCTGTCATGGGTTAGGTTGAATCATAGAACAATGGTCGTGTGCTTTGGCTAACTGGAGTTAAGAGCAGACCAGACAAAACATGATAAATTATGTAAAGGAATTATTGGCTGGGAAATAGACATAGTAGCATAGAGGGTAGATATCTGCCTAGCTCTTATGCTGATTGAGGCTTATTATAAATATAAAGGTCATGTGTGTCTTTTATTTGGGAACTAAATTATAAAAGGTAGGGTAGAAACCCCAGATTAGATTAAATATTCTTACAACATATTGGCACCCCACATTGGATGCCAGCAGTAGGTTTATGTTTTTCAAAACCCACTTTAGTAAATGTACTTAAATGCCTTAACCTCCCTTCTAGCACACCACCCACCAGAGGGAATGGGAAGGAAAGATGAATAAGGCAAAGGAAGATGTAGACCTGTTTAGAAGCAGTTCTTTGGGGCAAATTCAATCTACCTTGTTAGTGATTCAGTTCACAGGAATCAGTAGCAGTAGCTTGATCCACTTGCAAACACCATTTATGAGTCAGCAACAACAGTTAGATCCAGAGGAAACCATGAGGCTCTGCCGACCAGCCCAAGTCTGTGGAAGCAGCAAGAAGCTGTAGGAACATTACCAGAAGCTGTTTGGTGTGTTTCTCTCTACAAAGTCACGACAAACGTTGACCAGCAAAGAATGGTAAGGTGAACCAATACTGTACAGTGTCATCCACTGCCTGTTGGGTTATATTTATACCCTTTCCAAACATCACATGTCCTCTCAAGCATCTGCTCTAACAAAACATCACATGCCCCTTTTCTAGGCAGCTTCCTGAAAATACCAAGTGTCTGTTCTTAGCAAAACATCTGCTTCAGCAAAAACATCCTCTTATAAGACAGTTTCCAGAGAAACATCACATGATACAACTAAGTCTCCACAGAAACCAGAAATTTCCACTTCACATTTTGGCTAATAAAATGATGTACATGGATGCATGGTTGTGTAGTGAAAGTTAGTAGACTTGCTTTTAAATCTGTGAATAGTTTCTCAGATGTTATATATTTTTATACGGCTGTGTGTTTTCTTCTAGTTTCTGACATCAATTAGTTGTCTTTGGTTACAAGATTTATTAGTAGATGAGAGCGGAAGGCTAGCATCTCTGAGGGCTTTGGGGATCTGCAGCTGTGATATATTTGGCCTGACAGTTATTAAACTGTCCAGTATGTTTTCATTTTTAACACAATGGCATCAATATTTAATTTATAGTGTTCCCTTCTCTCCAAATTGGAAGATTTGAAGACATAAGGCCTCCATTTATCCTTGAATAGAGACCATGGTTGAAACAGAATAATAGCACCTTGGACTTCACAGAGTGGGTGTGTGACTGACAGTTGAGCAACGTTTCTACCTTTCTTTATTGCACCACTGTGCTGACATATGAGGTGACATCAGTCATGGCATGTGTATCTCATCAGTGCTGGTAGAACCTATGATTCATTCCTAGGCCATGGAACATGATACAGGTGATAGAGTATGTATCTCAGTGACTTCACAAAATTTCCTTACTGGCAGACTGGTGTCAGATGTCTCTTCATCCTCATCCTGGCATCTTGTGAGAAGGGTAGTTTAAATGCTTTTGAGAGGGATACTTAGCAGAGCTACAAATGTTAAGAGAAATTCTCAGCTGACTGACAGTAACAGAGTGAGCTCTTAATACCATAGCTATCAGAAACTGAACTTTGCTAACCACTGTGTGAACTTGGTAGAGTTCCTGAGATGTGTAAAAGAACATCACATAAATTGATTGCAGCTCATGAACCCTTGAACTGAGGACCCAGATAAGCCTACTGGCCCAGAGAAATGGTATGTATGCATTGTTTTAAACCATTAGCTTGGTGATCATTTTTATGCATTCAATGAAAACATATTACTCAGGCAAAACATCAATTAACATGAAAAAAAAACCCCAAAAATTCGAAAGCAGTAAAATTGAAAGAGAGCCACTAATATAAAATATCAGAGAGAGGAGATATCTCTGAGTTCACCCAAGGCTTGTATTTGTCACATATACTGAACTCCTAAGTTAAAACCAAAAGAGAATTTAATTGCATAATTAGTTTCTTCAGGATAGAGTCTCTGTACTCTGATTTTGTATAAGGAGCATTGACATTGAACACAAATTTGAAGCATTTTCTACATTTTGATTTTTGAGAAAGCCTCTAGAATAATAACCATGAGAAAATCCAACCTGGGAATATAATGGGAAAATTTCTTAATGTCAAAGTCAAAAAATACAAAAGTAGCTAAAGGATAAAAAGGAATACAAAGGAATACTATCTTCAAAGGAATAGTTCCAAAGCTTGCAGCCGACTTCCTTACAGAACTGATGCAAGTCCAGTAACAGTGGAATGTACTTCCAAGCACTGAATGAGAAAAGTCAATATACGGAATTGTTTACCCAGAGAAAAATCCTTCAAAAATATAGCTCCAAAAGTTGTTTTCTAGGAAAACAGCAACATCAAGTAACACCATCATGCTTGATAAGACATTTACTTGAAAATTGGGTCAGCCGGAGTGGAGCTGCTGTCAGTGAGTGCGGCAGGTTTCCTGGGGCTGGGTACTGCCTGAGGGTCTGCTGTAGGCATGTGGACAATGGGAACAAAGTTACAATATCAACTATTTCCCTGGGTATAAGAATGACAATTATCATTGGGTCACATGGTCCAGGTGCAGAGCTAGCCTGAGATGGTCACCAGTCCAGTGCTAGACAGGCCCCAGTGGGCAGAACACAGTTAAAAAGACCCCTGTCCAGTATGGAACTATATGGATGGGACATAGCACTCCTGAGACCACTTCTGAGATGACTCCCTGAGATGACCCCAGACACTCAGAGGCTCTGGACACCGCTAAGAGGAGCAAGTAAGTGGTGAAGAAATGAAGAGAGGCAGAAGTAAAGGTGAAGATAGAGAGCAACAGGCTGATGTGAGTAGCTGTTGATGTCAGCTAAGACCACGGTGAGGTCCTGGGTTGTGCTGCCACTGAAGGTCTTATTGATGTCCAAGGCCTTTGCAGAACTGGCTCAAACCTTTGCCTGTGCATCTTGGGAGAGCTGGCTCTAAGGTTGTGAGAGCAAGAGATCTGACCCCTGCCTAGCCAGCTCCAGTACTTGCAAGAGCAGCCGCACATTGCCCAGGAAGCACATCTTCTGTCAAGTGGCATGGACAAAGGAGAGAGATGCCCTCCCCACCTCTTGCCCCTACCACCCGTGGCAGGCAGGAGAGCTGGTGCCAAAGGAATCATAAGACCAGGAGAGCTGTTCTCCCTGCCCCTCACTGACTGCAACACTTAGTAGAGAGGCCCTGCATCTTTCCTGGGCAGCACACTAGAACTGGCCCTGGTGATGGGTACACTGAAATGACCCAGAGAGTAGGAGCATAGGAGAGCTGGCCCTGCCACTAGTCTCCTATACCGTGGTATAGATGAGGGAGAGATGCCCTCCTTCCCCTATTCTCTTCATCTGTCACCATCTATGGCAGGCAGGAGAACTGGCCCCAGGGTCATGAGAATAGGAAAACTAGCCCTGTCCCTCACCAGTTGCAACACTTGACAGAGCAGGCCTTGCATTCCCAATGAACAGCAGGGTAGAACTAACCCTGATGGTTTGGGTGCTGAGGAGCTAGCCTTGGAGTATGAGACCAAGAGAGATGGTTATGCCCCTTGCAGTGAACCTGGGCAGAACTGGAGAGCTTGCCCAGGTGGTACTGGTATGAACAGCTCAGATACCTATTAGACCCAGATCCAGAGCTTTGAGTTGACCCATCCCAACATGTATTCCATTGGTGAAGTGCAGGAGTGTGTAATGAGGCTGGTCTTACAGATCCCAAACTAGGGGATCTCCACGACACAGCAACAACAGGCTATCAGAGAGGAGTCCCAATGAGGTTCCCGTATGGTAGTGTAACAGAAGACAGAGGCCTTGAATCAAACCAATGACTCACTGCAACGAATATTTGCAACCAAAAAATGTGGACAAAAGGGTATACTGTGAGACATGCTGTGACACACCACAGCTTCCACAACAAGTTTTTTTTTTTTCTTTTGGGAGGAAGGTTGCAAGCATGAAGGTTGCAAGTATGAGGGGATGGGGAGATGAGTAGAATTGAGGTGAATGATGCAAAATTCACAAAGATATAATACAAAATAAAAAAAAAACTTATTAAGAATGGAAAGGTAGAAAAATGGCAAGGCAGAGAGGAATAAAAGACACTGAGTGAACACTTCCTGAAGGCAAGATGAATGAGCACAGACTTTGTAAAAATAACCACTGTATGTCCTAAGAAACTTAAATGTGCACAAAGCTAATACTAATATGGTTCAAATAGTTACGTAATTGCTACACTTTCACAAATAAAAAACTGAGATTGGAGTAAATGGAGTTAAACTGTTCAACTTTAATAAGAAGATCTGCAGTGACTTTTATAATTATAACTTGTAGGTGATTTGAGACACAACTTTTTATTTTAACCTACACAATAAAGGAATTTAAACAAATGACACAGGTACCTTCAGTTTTCAACCTGACACAAACCTAGAGTCATTAGGGAAGGGGGGGGGACCTCAACTGAAGATTATCTCTACTGGACTAACCTGTAAGAATATCTGGGGAGGGGAATGTTATTCTTAATTGTTAATTGAAGAAGGAGGGACCAGCCTATTGTGGCCGCCGTTCTGTACAGGCAGGTGATGCTGGACTGTACAGAAAAAAAAAAGCCAGCTGAACAGGTCAGAGGAAGCAGGCCAGAGAGCAGGTTTCCTCATAGTCTTTGTGTCAGTTTCTGCTCCGAGCTTCTTCCCTAAGTTTCAGCCTTAGCTTCCCTTGATGATCGAATGTAACCTCTAAGCCAATTTGAATCCACCATTTCCTCCCCGAGTTGCCTCAAGTCATGGTTTTTAACCACAGAATAGAGAGGAAAGTAGGGTGATGAGGAAAATATTTTTAAAAGGTAACAATATTCTAGTGGTACCAAAATATTGTAACTCTGCCTGTAGTGAAACCAGAACCGAAGAAAGGCAAGCCAAGAGCAAACTGAAAAGATCCTCAGGCAGTCGTGACCGTGTGATGGTTTCCAGTCTCTCCTCCTTGCCACTCTCTAAAGTCCTTATGCTCTCTGACGTCAGTCTGCTAGACATTACGACGCAACAGTGACTATGATGTAGCCCCTTCTGCAAAGAGTTCATCTTCTGGTGTATGCTAACTCATTTTTTTTTCTGAAAAATATTCCTTTCTTCAAAGAGAACAAACTTTTGCTTGACCTTACAGCTAAAGTAACTATATGCCTTGAGGTCATTGAAGATGTCATACCTAACCTGTTGTCCTGCTATGTAATAGGCCTGCTTGATTTTGACCTGCCTTTAAGAGAGCCTATATAACCAGCCTTCCTGTGCTTTAGATTTCCCATGTAATCATACGGTATAACCTAAGAAAATGTATAAACTTAATCTTAAGTATGTACTGTTCCATACCCCTAACTCAGAGTAATGTATGAGTGTATGTGTGGGTTGCTGTAAACATTTATTGAAAGCAAGCAAGACATTCACCAAGACCTTTTTTTTTTTTTAAAAACTAGAATCTCACTTTTTTAAAATTGTTTTTGTTATCTGATATTTGTCTACTGTTTTGAGATGCAGGTATTTTCCAAAAAAGAGGTAGAGAAAATTAAGAATATTATGAATGGGGCATAGTGACACACACCTTTAATCCCAGCCCTTGTGAGGTAGAAGCAGGCAGATCTCTATGAGTTCAAGGCAAGCCTGGTCTACATATTGAGTTTGTAGACAACCAAAACTATATAGTGAGACTCTATCTATCTATCTATCTATCTATCTATCTATCTATCTATCTGTCTATTTTCTATCTGTCTATCTATCTATCTATCTATCTATCTATCTATCTATCTATCATTTGAATGCAAAGCCAGCAAATATAATGTGTAATTTCTGATTCTATGTGACCATCAGACTTGTGTCTAATGTTGCTGGTAAGTAATGACTAAATATGATGTTGAGTTGATAGCGATTTTATCAAAATTTAATTTTGAATCTATGATAATCAAATATAGGCATAATGATATTAGAGAATATATAAATTGCTGTACATCATTGGATTGAAAGGCAATAATTTAATTAAGTCAGTTGACTGATAGTCTATGTGAAATATTTATCTAAGAGAACCAGTTCTACATTTGTCATACTATTAAATTTTAAAAATAATTAATACTTCTTTTTATGCTAATGAATGATAAAATTAGATAAAATAGATGAAATACTTCATCCTTGCTATCATGTTCTACATTATGATTTTATTTTATTTTTTATATACTTGCCATGATAGCAGTGTGGTATTTATCTTTATTATTTAATTTTTATGTCCTAATTGTATTTTGTTTGTAGTCTCTATGCAAATGAAACATTTATTATAACATACATGATTAAAAGGACAAGGATAATTGAGCTTCTTCATAAAACCAAGTTGGATATGATGACAACAATTCTATGAAGCAATAATTTTTTCATAAGAACTGAGAATGTACTCAACACGATGTTTGGTACAGATATGAGAAAGGACCTATTTGGAAGAATTATCAAATCTTTACTTAATCTATTAAAGGGCTACCTGAGTAAATTTGCATTTTTAAATTTTTTGATGTATAGTTTTGATCACTTATAGATAGCTGAGGAGCTATTTTCAGCTCCATCACAACAGTAAAAAGTTTAAAGAATTATCTTTGTAAAATCTGTTCAACTCATTACTGAGCAAATTTAAAGACATATTAAGATAAGTTTCACTTATGAATTCTAGTTTCAAAGGAAAGGATGATTGGAATAATTGACATTAAGTGCTGTTTTGAGTAGCAAACCAGCGACTTATTAATTGACGTTAAACAGGAAAAGTTTGTGAAATGATATTAAATTAACATTTACATTAAATTAATAAAGACTAGTTTGGAAGATGAGAAAAGAACTTTCCCATTAGTGGGAATTTCCATTAATAGAGTTAATATTAAATGAACCCGATAACAGTAGATAAGAAAGGAGAAATGTCTGACTGCTTACAAATGAGAATAGGAGAGAGAAAGAGAAAGACTCAGCCAGCAGAGGCCTGCTACAGACAATAATATTTGCTAGAGAGGTGGTTGCAGCCATTACAAAGAATGTGAGTACAAAAACACAACCAACATCTGTTCCAGAGACCACAGAAAAAGTCTTGATAAACTGCATTTCTCAACTTCTGGTTGTTATTGCGCTTTGAAAAAATGTGGATTTTGGAAATCTTTCAACGGGAGCTAGAAATGGGTTAATACTTTCAACAGGTGTGGTATAACAAAACCTTGTTTGGTTTTAAACCTACTTGGTTTTAAGATTAATTTCTCAGATTTCCTTATAGGAGTCTCTCATTAAAATATAAAGTCTCAAAATTTATCAACCGATATGTCTGATTAGTGAGTCTTCAGGTGGCTCTGAATGTATTTCTAGAGTCATTCTATTGGGTATGGAAATGGCATTGCCACCAGAAAGTGAGGGATGCAGAACTTTGTTTAAACCATGACCATTCCAGTGTTTGCTGGTTTGAGAAGGGTAAATCTGAATTTGTTTTGCAGACTCAATGGAATAATTAGGGTCAAAGGTTCCCATTAGTAGCATTAAGATGTCAGAAGTGATGGGTAGATTGATCGTCCCAATGACCGATCATTTTGTCACACTGCCAGTCTCTAATGTAGGCTTCCAGGTGCCTGATTCCAATTTTTGATAGACCAATCAGATGAACTCACCCATGACT
Source organism: Rhabdomys pumilio (assembly GCA_030674055.1). Taxonomy (NCBI): domain Eukaryota; kingdom Metazoa; phylum Chordata; class Mammalia; order Rodentia; family Muridae; genus Rhabdomys; species Rhabdomys pumilio. The sequence goes on along the minus strand of JANHMN010000013.1, from coordinate 33,196,974 downwards.
TTCAATCTAAATCTAGTGTCAGAAATAATTACGTATAGAAGGAAATGTTTTTGGCCATTGGAGTGAAGACATCAGCATGACTTGCTTTAGTTTGCAGTGCTGTGAGCTGATGTTGGTTTCCCATATTCTGAATGAGTGCCCGCCTGATGCTGGTGGCAGTGTCTTCACTGCACCTGGCCGTCACATGGCTGTCACATGGCCATCACATGGCTGCTGCAGTACCAACTGCATAGATGGTTTCCTTCTATTCTTAGCCTAATTTTCCCAGCCTTCTCACAATTCTACAAATTGGAATTGTCTTTTGTTCACAAATAAAAATCTTGACTGATGTAAGTAAACTTAGGTTAAATTACATGGGTTATAGTGTATAATGGACATTCAATAGAAGCTTGTCAAATGAATCTAATATCTGAATAAGACTCTTGATCCTCATATTATGCATCTTAACATTAGTACCATGAATAATAAATGAAAAGTTTCAAGGAAATCTATAAATCCGTCTAAAGATGCCTTGACCTATGGCGGTCAGCTGTGAATTTTTAAGGACATGAAATAGCATAGCAAGCTATAGTGATGCTTCTGTGAGAACCTTGAAACCCTTACAATTTGTACTGCACACCCATCTGGCAAAGGACACATGTGTAAAAACTAATTTGGGGTCAGTAAAGTGTGTCTCCTTTCAAGGCACATCATTTCAACCATCAAGGAGTATGTTTTAAAAGTTGCTTCAGAGGCATTGCTTTAGAAAAATGCCTTATCCACAGCTCTTAATTTTTACCTTAATTTGTTCTAGTTCTATTTATGTTGCAGTGATAAATTATTCTGAGAAAAAGCAGCTAAGGTGGGAAAGGGCCTAATTTGGCTCACACTTCCAGATTATAGCCCATGATGGTAGAGAAGCCAGGATGGCAGGGACATAAAGCAGCTGGTCAAATCACATCCACAGACATGAGGAGAGCAGAGAACGCATGCCCACTACTGCTTTTCTAGTGTTCTCCACTCTTATATAGTTCAGGGTTCTAAAATAAGGGTAAAGGTGGAACCCACTTTCAGGTTGGGTCTTACTCTACATATTAATGTAATCATGACAGTCTCCCACAGACCTATCCGTAGGCCAATCTAGACAGTGTTTCACTGAGACCTCTGATGTGTCAAATTGACATTCAAAGTAACCATCGTATTTATCAAAAACATGCAATCCAAGGATGCTTGCCTTTCTACATCTACAAAGAAATGATGTAATGGAGTTTGTAATTCACTTGTCCTTTTTCTTTTAAGTTATATTATCACTGAAATCCTATCATGAAATTACTACCCCATATAGTAACTGTTAGAATTGTCCTAGCCTAACATTTTATCCACTGTTCCTGACTATAAACTGTGCAGTGGTGGCATATGCCTTTAACCCCAGCACTTGGGGGGGGGGGGCAGAGGCAGGTAGATGGATCTCTGTGAGTTCAAGGCCAGCCTGATCTACAGAGCAAGTTCCAATATAGCCGTGGCTATACAGAGAAACTCTGTCCAGAAACCAACCAAACAGACAAAACGAACAACAATAAAACAAAACAAAAAATAATAATCATAAACCACTGTAGTTTTCAGAACTGTTACTTAGGGAATTTTTTTCTACCATTACTAAACTAACATGGTCTCTGGAGCTTTCTATTGTACTGTCTCCTAACAAGGAGAGCAGTGTCTCTATTAGAGATGCTAAAATCCTTCCTGAGGACATGTCTGCTCATTAATGATGAATCTCTTCTATTTTAGGAAATACTGTTCATTATGTCATGAGGTGCTCAATCTGAAAACTGTGAAGTCAGACATTGCCCTGGAAACTTAAATGTGGGAACCTAGTAACTAATAACACAGCAATAGAGTATGCCACGCCACTGTCGTGGATTTGAGGAAGAAATCAAGGAATATTAGATCAATCAGAAGCCAACCTGAACAAAGCAAGAACTACACTTGAGCTCCTTCAGGGGAGACTCAGCACTAGCAGGGTGCCAGTGTGGGGGCTTATACGAAGTGAGGATGCTTGGCTTTTTTGGGTTTCAATGCCTTAATTCTCCTACATTTTTTTTCTTATTAGGTCAAATAATACTCCTGAAAGGACAAAATCAAATTAGAACAAAATTGTGACTGGAATTTCAGATTTCACTTGCCTTCAATTCATTTGCCATTCAGAAAGAAAGTCTAGAAAGTAGGGTTTTGTTTTGTTTTGTTTTGTTTTGTTTTGTTTTGTTTTGTTTTGTTTTGTTTTAAATGTTTACCCAATTCTATTAAGATTACCTATTTCTAATCCAATTTTTAGAAGAGGAAAAGTGGAAACAGAAGAAAATGTTTGGGATTCTGAGAAGCAGAGTCCCCGGGTGTCCTTGCACAGAATGTTCTCAAGGCAGTGTTACTGGCAGTTAAATGTCTGCAAGCAGAACTTCGTCCATGAGTCTGAGGATGGTTGGGAGTCAGGGTGGAGGATGTTTTCCGGTCACATCCTCCTTGGAATGATCAGTCAATTACAGTCACTAGTGAGTCTTCAGCAGTTCTGCTTGTTCAGTAGTAGTCTTGTTGTTCTTCTTTTGGAGACTTTTAAGTAATCACAACTTCAAAGACAATGTCTGCAGAAAGGGTGGTTCTCTCAAGCAAGGGTGTGTTAGAGACTAAAACCAGTTTCAGGTTTGTGTCTTACACATGCTTGTATTCACTTGCTCTCCTGAGATCGAGTCACCATAATGTTTTTTATATTCATCCCTTGCCAAAGGAAAACTAATCTACAATGGATTAATCACCTCAAGTATGTGAACACTCAGAGGCCACAACCCTCACAGAAGCTCAAGCTTCTTAAATGCTGTTTTGGAAAATGTTCAGTGAATCTTACTTTCCAATCAGCATCAGTCTAAATGATAGGTATTCTATGCTAACAGCAATTTCCAGCTGAGTTTCTGTGGGCATGCCTGTCTGTTTAGCTAAAACATAAATTGCAAAGACTTGGTTCTTTGCAGAAAAAGAAGAGAGATTTGGAGAGAGATGGCAGCTGGTGGGCAACTTGAGCAGTTACAGAGAGAGGATGGGAACAGACTTTAGAAAATGATTCAAGAGGAAATGGAAGAATTCCCAACAGCAACTTAGGGCCATGCTTCAGTTTTCTCTGAAACACTCCCTGTGGTGCCTTTTTCTCATTTTCTCTGGCCCTTGTTTAGATGGTCCCTTTCTGAGACACTTTGCGGAGCACCTTGCTTTAAATAGAAATCCTATATCCTTGGTATTCCTTCTTTCCCATCTCTCACAATATTTCCCCTGAGAACTTACCAACCTCTGACGTACTACCTGTTTTCATCATTGTCATTCCTAAATGAAGATGAGGAGTACTTGTTTTGTTCACGTTTTATTCCCATACCGTGAAGAGACTAAGTCTGCATGAATGAGGGAGGAGAAAGCAGTAGTTTGGAGATTCTGTTGTGCTTGCTGGGGTTGGAAGTGGAGTGTGAATGTAGATGCGGGTAGAGTTGCCATAGCTATAACCATAGTATGGGAGCCAGAGGGAAGCTGATGGTCCAGCAGAGAGAACAGTTGTGCTTATCCTGAGCCAACAGAAGATGGCTGAATGACAAAGTAAAAGCAGTAATCAGAGGCTACATCCTCTCCAGAGGGCGAAATTCCCACCCTTGAAATTTCCTCTTTTCTCCTCATCTCCCCCACGGGTTTGCTAGCTTTAGTATAAACAATAGCTACAGATACTGTCTGACCGCCGGTCTGATGCCTCTGCATCCCCAATCTATGTGGCAAGTAACAGGATACTACCTTATGGTTTCTCCATCTCAAAATCTAATTTGCATTAAAGAAAATCTTAATTTCAGTATTCTAGAGAAGAATCCCCCTTGACTCAAATTGACTATCTGTGAAAGAATGGGCTCTATCCAAGAAACCTGACTTAGGAAGATGAGCAAAGTCATCTTCTTAATAGCAGCCTCGGATAATTTCAACTACTGAGCTTTTGAAATACTGTTTATTGACCTATAAATTGGCTTCACTGTGAGGAAACCCATTTAAAAATAATTTCATTCAACATTATCCAAAGGGAAAAAGCCAACTTCACCTTTAAAAGAATAAAATAACCTTGCCCCAAACATGAAAGAGTACAACTCTCTATTGGTTATTTAAACACTGAATATACTCAAGAAATATCTGTGGAGTGACATGAAAATTCAAATTTCTTTTTCCTTTAACTTATGTTGGACAAGTATTCAGCAAAAGTTATCAGGTCTTTTATTGTAACTGAGCAGGTATGTTGACCTCAAGAATCTGCTAACATTTCCCTTTTAAACACTGTCTGTGACCAAGAAGGCCTTGTTGACACAATGGATTAAAATGTTTCTACTTCCTTCAGTGTTAGCTCTTAAACTGCACATCTTGCCAACTGCTAGAAAAACTACAGCTTCCTCTACTTAAGATGTTTTTCCCTCTCTCTAATACACACTCTTATGCAAACTGGCTTCTCGTTTTTTTCAACATCTCAAGTTTTAAAGATTTAAATATATCTCTTAGATGCTTTGGACTTTTGTGGATTTGCATTTATAAGTTCCCATTGTACTCTGTACTCAGCAGCAATTCGATAATCAGATTTTTGTAAATTTATTTTGGATTCTCTTTCCTCAAAATGGCCAGAATACTTACCAGTTACATATATTTGTGAACTTTAGATCTACCTTCAGCTTGTTTACGTCTAATAGCAGGTAAGACAGTTTTTTTTTTTATAACAGAAAACAGAAATTTATTACAATCAACATTTATAGGAATGAATACTTCTCTTTTACAGGTAGAATCATATTTACAAGTTCACAGATTATCAAATCTCCTGGTGAGGCCAGGTAGAGAGGGTTGAATCCCATTTGTAGAATACTATATGACTAAAACCTGCATCATGACAGTTCAATTCTGAAACTTTTTGGATTGAAGTGACTAGGAATTTTTTTAAAAAAAAAAAACCATTTTAATTATTATTTGACAATACATATTCACTGTATTTTGAGAATATCTACTTCTTATTCCCTATTGTGGTTTGAATGAAAATGGCCCCCATAGCCTTATATATTTGAATACTTGCTCCTCACTTGATAGAATTGTTTGAGAAGAATTAGGAGGTATGGCCTTCTTGGACAAGGTGTGTAATTGAGGGTGGGTTTTGAGGTGTTAAAAGCCCATACCAGGTCCAGTCCCCCACCCTCTTCACCTGCCTTCAATTTGCAGGTGAGATGTAAAGCTCTCTGCTACTGCTTCAGTGCTATGCTTGCCTGCCTGCTGCCATGTTCCTCACCACGGTGGTCATAGACTCACTTTCCAAAGCTATAAGCAAGCCCCCAACTAAATGCTTTATTTTATAAGATTCTTTTGTTGAAGAACAAAATGCTTTTAGGGCTGGAGATATGCATACCAACCTTCCATAGGCTTGATTTCCACCACTCATGCCAGGTAGCTTAGAACTTAACTCTGGCTCCAGAAGACCTGATACGATCTTCTGACTTCTCAGGGAACATCTACTACTCACATGCACACACATACATACGGTAATTAAATGTTAAATAAGCATATGTGTTTCAAAAGAACATTTGCATCTAGGCTTTCTATATCACACCGTCTACTGTATCATCTTTCCAATTCGTTTGCTTTTGCAGGTATTTGTTGCAGGTCATCTATCTGATTTTGTCATGTACTGAGTGGTAAAATATCTATCTTTTCTGGTGGTCTCATTACAAAATACTGCATGGGAACATGGCAGAAAGTCAAAGCCCAAGGAGGAGTTTGCCAAACTATCCTGGCTTATTTCAATATGGCTGTTGCTAAAGATTCCTTGTGAGCCAGTGGAAAATCCAGGACAAGCAATTCGCCTAATGATATAACTGGTAGACAAGTCTATCAACAGACTAGAGTGATGGATACTGCAGCCAGCAGGGAGGCCCAAGAAAGGGAGGAGTTGACTTTCTACAACAAAGATGATGCTCAAATAATCCCATAGATTTCACTGGACATGTTCTTACTATGAAAGGAATGGAAGGTCAAAACATCACTGCAAACCAGTCCTACTCGAGAAAATCATTTCCAAACAGTTCTATGCTCTGTTGGCAGTTGGGGTGGGGGGGTCAGTTATCATTGATATTTGAAGCCTCTGGCAGGGTTCACATGCTTTCTTTTTAGAAGTGGTAAAAATATTATGTTGGCAGTGTCAGAAACAGATGAAAGATGACAATTTATATGTTGTTGTTACCATGGCTGTAATTCTTTTGTATTCTTGTCTCAGTGACATTCCGTTTCATTCCTTTTCTTCTCTCGTGAAATTGTGGCAGCAAAATAAGCTGTCAGGTGTCAAATGTGGAGAAGCCTGAGCTTCCAGGGGGCTGAGAGATGTCTTAGGCTATGTCCTCATTTATACGCTGTAAAATGGCATGGCTACAGCCTTACTTAGGCAACAGCTAAAGCAAGGCTTCTGCAATCTTCATTCCTGAGAAAGGAAATTTTAGTACCGCTGTATCCATGCCAGGATAGGTAAAACCACAGGTGTCATCTGCCTCAGATGAGATGAGGTCACTTTCCAATTAAAATGTTAACTCAGAATCACACCGGAAAGGTTGCCTATTATTTACCCAAATGAGTAATGTAAAGACCTCTGTTCCCTTTCACTCCCATGCTAATTTCAATTATTTTTCATGCTGTCCCTGTGCCACACACTGTAGTAAATATTTTACATATATTTTCTCATTTGACCCCACCCCCATTCTGACCCTGAGTAGTAGGTGTGGTATTGCTTTCACTTAAAAGATGACAAAATTGATTCTGAGTGGTGGAACATTTTTATGTTTCAACGTAAATGAGATCAAAATGTTGCCAGAACAAAGAATTGATTTTAAGTCTATCTGACTCTAAGACTTAAACTAATAGCATGGCAAAATATGCCTTCCTAGTGGCCTTCAACCTTTATTTTCATTCTGAAAGATGTATTTAGTGGACCCAAGTAATCCTTCATCAATCATCAGGAATATAGTTTTAAGTGATTTTCAGACATCTCTAATTATATTAATTTCAGCAAGCCACCTGCTCTGGGAATTTAGATTAGAGTTCAGATGGTTTTCTCCTCTAGAGGTGAGTTTTTTTGTTTCGTTTTTTTTTTTTTTTTTTTCTCTAGACCAGTTTACTTTTAAAAAACTTAGAATGTGAGACAAAGATTTTTTTTTAAATTGTTTTTATAAGTTTAAAACTGTTTTTTTTAAAATAAGGTTTCTAACCCCTTTTGAGTTTTGGAAATTAATAGAAAATGCCCAATTCTTCCTTCATTTGATAATTTTCAAGTGTTTTTTAAAAGACAGTCATCTTTCTTCTGTTTGTCTCTTTTCTATAAAACCTCATGCTCTAGCCCTTTACTTTCCCTTCTTCTCTGGTTCCAGTAAACAAATCTTACTTTCCACCCAGAGAGGCAGTTGTTAGAAAGTCAGGTTTCGTTTTTTTTTTTTTTTTTTTTTTAAATCTGTTCTCTTTCTAAGATTATTTTTTATTTGTTTTTTGTTAAACAACTTTGGGACTCTCTGTCAGGGATTTCACGAAACATTGCTCCCAGTCCCTTGAGTAGACTCCTTGGCTCTTGGCCAGCTCTCCATGAACTAGAAGGTCGCTGGCAGGTCAAGCTCATGCTCAGACATCAGCTTGCTTTCTTGCATGCTGTGCACAGCCGGACTTCATCACCTACGTTGAGTGGATAAATCCTGGCTATTGAACTATCAGCCCTTTCCCTTGAGTGATATCACGTTGCATGGTCCTTTCTACAAGATTTTATTCTCTTATTACTTAAAATAATCCTCTGAAGTAGATACAACTGCTCTCATCAGAGAAGAGAACATTGAAGGGTAGAGCACAGCACCTGGACTGAAGTAAACCCTTAATGACTCTACCTCTCCTTCTCTTCTTTCCAGTCTGAAGTGGAATGCACGGTAATTAAATAATTTGCCATCATCATATAATCTGAGACTAAGTATCATCTACTTGTTGTACTTGCAAAACTCTGAATCATTTTCTGACCTTGAGTCATTGGATACCATCAACATTCAGTACAGACAAAAGTTTCGTTGGAAAAGAAACAGTGTACAACCTGTGAATTAAATTCATAACATTTACTGACTCCAAAATCGGCTACAGAGAAAAATGAGATAACTTGAAGGCTGAACACAAGAAATGTTAAACTTGGGTTTGAAAGTGTTAGTCATAAGTCATATGAAGAAAAACACAACATTTATTTTTTTCTGAGTTACATAGGAAACTTAGGGTGAAACGTCCTAAAACAGTGGCTCTTATGGGGCCATCCTTTAATACAGTTCTTCATGCTGTGGTGACCTGCCAACCATAAAATTATTTCATTACTACTTCATAACTAATTTTGCTACTGTTATAAATTGTAGTGTCTATCTATCTATCTATCTATCTATCTATCTATCTATCTATCTATCT
>JANHMN010000013.1:33115485-33188477 GCA_030674055.1 Rhabdomys pumilio | reverse complement strand
TCTATCTATCTATCTATCTATCTATCTATCTATCTATCTATCTATCTATCTCTGATATGTGAGTCCCTGGAGGGGTTTGCAACACACAGGTTGAAAACCACTACCCTGAAAATTTAGCTTATGGTCTGAGAGTCCTCACCACACTGATGAGGTAATGTCGTTAGGAATATCCCTGTGAGAACTGAGTCTGTCTCCCTGAGATGTCTAATGGTATCTGCTGTGCCCTGTATTTAGCCAGCCAGCCTTCAAGTATTACCTCAGGTCTGAGTGTGACTTCACACAAATTACTTACATTTTTCTCTTTCCTTATAGTGAAATGGCTGTGTTGTGAAGAGTTTAGAGACTCCCGGTGTTATTTGTATGTGCGAATACTGTGCAGCACAGCATACAAGCTCTACAACTGTAAATGACACATGAAAGTATGATTATTTCATGACTTGGCATTGACTTACTCTTGCGGTTGCTGGTTGGATGAATACGTTCTCCAAGCACATCCCCTGAGAGCTACTCTCACTGGAGGAGGGCATCTAAGAGCCAGTTTTATAAGCCCAAACCTTTGTTGTACTGACATCTCAAAGGGATCAATCCTAAGCTACAAACTACCCAACACATTATATATTTGCAAGTTTAAACGTGTTTCTTTTATGACAGATAAAGATTTTATTAAAATTTGAGTTAAAATCAAAGTGAACGTTAATGCATATGTTATAGTTGGTATCTAAACAATTCCATCAAATGCCCATGTATTAAAGGCTTGGAAGATTAGGCTTATTAGACGGAAGTCAGGCCATTTTGGAGAGTGTATTTGAAGAAGGTAATAAGAGCCTAGTCCTTTCCTGTCTAGTGTTACTTTCTGTCCTCCACAGGCCTGTCTTACCATGTGCTCCTTGTCATGTGCTTCTTTACACCAGACCCAAAGAAAAGGGCCAAGAGTTAGTAGAGACCTCCAGAGCCATAAGCCAAGATACATATTTTCTTTTTACAAGTTGAATATCTCGAACATTTTGACACCCAGACCTTAATATAAAATGAAGGAATACATTTTTTTAGCCTAGAACCTTGATTAATATTTCTCTTATATGTGCACATGTAGAGCATTAAATCAAGTGTTTCAGACAGTGAAAGCACCTGTAGAATACAGTTTGAATCTCTATCATGGAATATTTTGAGGGTAGATGTTTTTCTTGTTTATCAAATTACCTTATACTCCCAAATTACCTTCAAAGTAAACATATAACTGTGGGCTTTTCTGCCCATGCCTCAGTTCCACAAATAATGACTCTGAGACTTGTTATTTATGAATAGCCGTAAGCTAGGGCTTGTTCCCTAACTAGCTCGTAACTTATTTAGTCAGTTTATTCTATTCTGCGACTGCCACATGCCTAGTTACCTCTTCTCAGTTTTATGGCTGTTCCTCAGAATTCAGGGTGAATCCCTTCCTATGTCTGATTCTATCCCAGAGTTTCCCTCTCCTCACAGGAACTCCCACCTCCTATTTCCTCCCTCAGCTAATAGGCCATCAGCTCTTTATTGACAGGCGATGCTTCCATACAGTACACAAGAGATTCTCTCTACATAAACTTCCTTTTCAGCTTCTTCCCTTGCCACAAGTAGATCACATCTATATTGTTTGATTGGCTGCACCACCGAACATATATAAGCCTATTTCATCAGGGCAGACATGGATACTAGAGCTGTTTTGACAAGGTTACTGAAAAGATTGTAAGAATAGTATTATGATACCCTACACATTTACCCACAATGTAGGAAGTATTCATATAATGGTGCTATTTTTTTTTTTATTATTGATCCTGTTTATTTTCTTTTTTCTCACATTAGTTATGTTTATGTGTTTGAGTTGTGCAAATTAGATAATGTTGGTTCTGAAAAGGAGATGAAAAGAGAATTCTCTAGTCAGTTGATTCTTCAGTAGCAAATATAATTAATTTTATTAGCTTACAACTGAACCTTCACAAATTAAGAGAGCCAAATATGGGAAGCTGGCTTCAATTGTAAGTAGGCAGATGGTTTTATAACTCAGAATATCACCCGTGTGGGAGAATTTGGTAGGTGAATAAAATCAGAATTTTAATGACACGATTGCTTTTTATGTGACCACAGATTTAAGTAATTTAAAATGTTTGGCTCTTAATGGCTGGAAGAGGGTAAAGTCTGTCTGATGAGAAATCAATTTTGCTTCAGTAGAAAAGAAGGGCGAAACAAGCTTTGAATGCATGCCTTCCAGAAGCCTATTTTTACCTGTGACACAAGTAATCCTTGCTGGTAATGGAATCGCCTTTGTCTTTCAAATGGTCTCATTTTAAATATTTCAAGCTCATTATTGGTATGCTAAAAACCAGAGCTCAAGAAAAAAATATAACAAGCACTCCTAAATAATAGTGTAGAAAATAATTCAATTACAACATACTTTAATATAATCAGTTTGTACAAAAACATGTATTAAGATAGACAGTGTATCTCATTAACATTCAGCAGCCATCTCCTTCAGCTGAAAGTGAACTTATTTCAGAAGCATACATACAGAAATCTCAGGTTCCAAATACATAGTTTACAAATACATGGGCACACACAAAATTAAACAGAAAACAGTCCCTAAGTGTTTAAGGGATTGAGGTTATTTTAGTGGGCTCATCTATCTATCTATCTATCTATCTATCTATCTATCTATCTATCTATCTATCTAGACATTCAGTGGCACTGCCTTTTCAAATTTGAATAAATTATAGTTTTGCAAACCGTAATTACATTGGTTCAGACTTAATGGTTATGCTTTATATTTCTGAGCCAGTATTAATCAAGATGTTGTGAGTGTATGCTTCCTTCCCTATGTGGCACCCTGTGTGCTCATGTGCTTTGGACAATTACATTCATTTATTGCTTTGTGTTATGTGGTCAGGAGCCACTCCCTTCCTCTATGGCTTTCATCGATCTTACAGTGATCACACTGAGGTTTCAACCCCCCAACACCAACGTATGCGTCCACTTTTAGCCAATACTTGTTTTTCAACTGGCTGATTCCTTCACCTTTCCGTCCACCATCCTTCCCACTCATCAAAAACAGATTGCAGTTTGCTGTAGAAGAAAGATGTGTTCAATAAAACTTGGCCAAGAAGATGGTTATTGATACGTCTTTGAAAGGCAGCTGTATTGCTTATGTACCACTGGGGACTTGGGTAGTGAAACTCAAATTGCTTGTGGTGCCAAGCAAAAAGCAAATCAGATTCCTTGCAACTTAAAACCTTGAAATAAAGTAATCTCTCTTTCTTATTCACATTGGAGAAAAGAGTTGTAAATAAAGAAAAGATCCTTGGATATAGCCTAAAGTATTGTCTACCATTATGGAAAGTGATATTCACAGGACATAATGAAACATTTTCTAGCCATACTCTTAAAAATGTGATTAGGTTTAGGGCTAATACAATAAAAATTATCCATAGCTGAATTTAAGTTTTAAAAATGTCTTCATAAGGAAGGGGCTTGAAAGATGGCTCACTCGTTAAGAGTGCTGGGTGCTCTTCCAGGGATCAAGATTCAATTCCCAGCACAGGAATAGTGGCTCATAATGTTACTAACTCCAGTTTCCACTGAGCCATCTCACTGGCCCAATTGAATGTTTTATTTTAGGAACATTTTCAGAGAGCCTTTGGCTAGCCTACATATGGATTGTTTGAGATTCAAAGAAGGCATGACTAAGCACGTTCTTAAAGAAATTGAAGACTTGTAAATATAGTGGGAGCCCACTAAACTTTATTGAAAACACACACATGAGCACAGATGAGTTACATACAACGTATCTTGGGGCAGTGAGAACTGAACTGCAAAGATTTCTTCTTTGAGCTGTCCAGAGGGAGACTGTGCTATGACAGGCACAGAGAATTGCTCCTAGTGACCATTCTAATGTCTAAGAATGCTTTTCTCAGACATAGCAGAAAGATACAGAAGGTATGACATGGTCATGACCTGAAAAGACTTCCCTTCTAAATGTGAGAAGTTGTCTTCTAGGTAGATAGTGCTGTTCTTGCCTCCCTATTCCGCCCCCCCCCATACCCTTTATAATGTCACTGGACATACAAATGAAACTTTTCAGGCAAATTGACAGATAGAATCCATTTGTAAGTCTCCCTCACCTCCTCTCCAGAGTTAAATGTCCAGGGAAATTGCAAAGGGATCCAGCAGAGAGTAGAGCTGGATCAGTCTGGTGACTTGGGAGGCAGAGGTGGGTAAAGCGCTAACCTGGTCTACATAGGGATAGCCTGTCTCAAATTCAATAAACAAATAAATACATTAAAAACAAAACAAAAAACACCTGAATTTTTAATCTGCTCATCTGTGAAACTTGTGAGACTATCTAATGCTCAATTGTTAAGTAACAGTGACACAATGCAAGCATCAGGACACTAGAGGTGGGGAGAGAAGTTAAAAAACAAAACAAAACAAAAATAATAATTTCAGAAGGTGGACCATAACACCAGTGGTTACATACTGTGCATGAAACAGATTTCATAGATCAGGACCCAGTAAGCTATTTAAATAAAATATAAAATATTAAAAATCCCCACTAAAATCCATAATCCACACTTCTTGCAAATTTGGGAGAGAAGAATCAGGATCTATTGGCGATGTATTATTAAAGTACATAGATTCAACAATAATAAAATGAAGACTTTTGAAGGATAAAGCAATTTATTACAGGGGGGAAAGCAGAAATCCTGCTTTACTTGTAAAAATTAAGGGTGAGCCTTTCACAAACCTAAGAAGAACGCACAAAATAAAGCCTGAGTTCTGGCAGTGGAGAAGGTGTACTGGCCATGAGGGGTGTCGTTGTTGGGAGGGTGGGCTGACTGTGGGAGCTGAGGTAAGTTTCTGCCTAGGGAGCTCACAGATTTTCACTGAACTTTTGCTATTTTCTCTCTATCTCAACCTTCCTAACATCTATCATAATAGTCTCCAGTAATAATAAAAGAACTATTTGCAATTTTTACCAGTAAATCCAAACCATATTCTGATGACAGAGACAATTTATTTTTAATGTCATAAATGCAAAACATGAACATAAAGGAACACAGGGCTGGGAGGGATTCTGGCCACCTAGGTGCAGGGTCCTTGTAGTGGTGAATTAGTTAAACCCCTTTGGCTCATGGTGGGTGGTATGATATACTGTATCTGCCCATTAGCTCTCTGTATTTATGAATGAAAGACATACACCCGACAGCTAATTTTGATATGCCTTGACTAGCTCAGTGATTGGGCACTTCTAAAACTCCCCATGGCTTGCACAATTTTCTCTCTGCTATTCTTGGTTTAACACCTTCTAAAAATCTATATTTTATTTTTGCTGCCCTGTTACTTTCTGGGCAGCCCCACCCTTCATAGGACCACTTCCCTTTCCACCTATATTGCTGGATGGTTTCTAACCTGGAGCTCTTAAATCTGATCCCTCTGCCTCTGAGTCATGGCAATTCTCCTCATCCTTCTCTCTTTCTTGGTCCCTTGCCTGCACAATCTAAAAGGCCTTCCTCATCTCACTGCCCAGCCACTGGTTGTATGACAATTTTTTTATTATCAGTCGAAGCCAGCTGGGAGTAGGGACCCTCAGGTCTGGAAGCGCAGCTTTTCGGAACAGAAATAAGATTCCCAACATTGCACCCTTTCTGACCAAATAAAAAAGGCTCTTTCTTAGATACAAATTGAGCATAACCATAATAATTTTGTAAATTGCAAGTATGATATATAGTTAACATCCAATCTATTATATTTGCTAAATAGATAAAGTACTCTACTATTATCCCGACTTAAAGAGTTTACAATTCTATATGTGAATTACGCTCTGACTTTAATTTGTATTATCATCTGTAAACCATCCTTTCTATATCATCTTCCTTAATGTTAAACAACTTGAGTTTGATTTTGAGACTATCATAAGTCTTCAACCCCATCATAAATCTGAATGAATTAAATATTACCTGAAGACAAAACACAGCTTCCAAAACTTAACCAATTTATAGAGACAGCTGACTGACTACCTGGACAGTCCCTTATTCATCAAATGTTGGAGCATCAGTCTTTAGCTTTCTGGCCCAGAAGCATCTGACAGACCTTTAAACAAAGCAGGAACTATAAAGAACTTGTTTACTCTGTCTTGGCAGAGCTGAACTCTTGACTATCCTGCATTGTGTGTCCTTTCTTGGACAGTATTTTTTGTCTGTAGATTAGTAGGGTAATTTTTGTCCAGGGGCTATTTTGACATAACTGGAGCAACTCCATACAGAGGTTTTGATGCTATATTTCTTCTTTGAATCAAGAAGGGGGCACTTTCAGGAGCAGACATGTCTCTAGTCAAATGATCTTTGATAATGAATTAAAATTAAATGTCATATCCTGTTGATTTCTGATGTTTTAGAGACTATCTACCCATATGAAGTATATCTGAATTGAACACTGGCTACCCTTAGCCATTTTTATTTGAATATTGTAGAAAGCACCTTAATATAATTAGATCATAATCTAATATAATCATGAGTTTATTATCTAGCCCATAACTTGCATTACTTAATCATCCTAAACAGTTTGTAATAGCAGTTATCAGAAGGACTGGGTCTAAGCCTTGTGTTCTTACATGAGTTTTATAAGCATAATACCTGTCTATGCGTAATTATTAGTTTCCAATTTTGTATAAATATAAGAAATTTATATTAAGGAAAACCTTATATTTGCATCAATATATAAATTCTGTACCAATGTAAAATTATAGTTTAAATTTATATCAATTATAAAGATTTCTACCAATATAAGACTGTGGCTATATAATGCTTTGCTTAAGAATAAATTTAGTAATCCCTCATAGCTTCCAAAGATTTCTACCAATATAAGATTGTGGCTATATAATGCTTTGCTTAAGAATAAATTTAGTAATCCATTCTATCTATTTTTACTTCCTGTTCAAAATTACGACCATTTCCAAATTAATTCTTAAAATGGCAATCTAAAATTTATAAAATAACCATAACCAGAAACTCAAACCCAAGGGATCAAGCTGGTGATTCCCTACAACTTCTTCCTGCTAAATAGGGGTGACTAGAAGTTCTGTAAAGGGGTGGGGAGGGGTAGGAAAATTAAAAAATTGGTTAGATTTAAGAAAACTAGCTTTAGCATCTGATATCCAGTCTCTGTATGCTTAGAATGTGCAGAATTTGATTGAAGTTCTGACTGGATCTGTCTGAAAGGTTGGATGAAGCAAGACCATCTGTAATCATCAGTTATTTCTGAAGCTGTTTGAGAAGCAATTCTTCGGAAACAGCTTCAGGAGGTAGTGGGCTGGAACAGCAGGTCACTTCAGTTGACAATGGATGAATGTTGTCAGAGCTGCAAAATCTGTAATATATGAACCTTACAACCAAAATTTTAGTACTATTAAGATATTTGTATGAATTGTGCAAGATGCACAGATCAGTTAAGGATGAATTTTTGTTCCTTCCTTGAGCAGGTGAAAGAATTGGATTCTCATCGAGCTGAGCCAAGTCACGTGGTTCCACATAAGCCATGAAACTAGAACAAAGGAACACAGCGAGCCACAGCGTCCTTCTAAGTGTTTCTAGTTGCCTCAAAGAGCAATTCTCCCCTCCTCCTAAACTTATATCATGGTGCCTGTGTATTCCATTCGGGAATCTCCAATTAATTTTTAAAAATGAGTTCTTGCCTACCATGTTGGCGCCCCTGTAGTGATGAATTAGTTAAACTGATCTGGCTCCTGGCAGATGGCATGCACTGCACTTGCCCATGAGCTCTCTGGATTTGTGAATGAAAGACATACACACACCAACCAGTTTTGATATGCCTTAACTAGCTCAATGACTGGGCACTTCTAAACCTCCCTGCAGCTCGCACACATTTCCCTCTGGTATCTCTGGCTTAACACCTTCTAAAAATCTATATTTTATCTTTGCTGTCCTGTCACCTTCTGGGCAGCCCACCCCACCTCCCTCTGCCCCCATAGGGCCACCTTCCCTTTCCACCTACATTGCTGGATGATTTCTCTCTTGCAGTTCTTAAATCTGGTCCTTCTGCCTCAGAGTCATGGTGATTCTCCTCTTCCTCCCCTTTCTCTTGGTCCCTTGCCAGAGTAATTTAAAAGTCCCTTTTAGGTTTCACTGCTATGAACAGACACCACGACAATGCAAGTCTTATAAAGGACAACATTTTTGGGACTGGCTTATAGTTTCAGAGGTTCAGTCCAGTATCATCAAGGTGGGAGCATGACAGCATCCAGGTAGGCATGGTGCAGGAGAAGCGGAGAGTTCTACATCTACATCTGAAGGCTGCTAGCAGAATACTCACTTCCAGGCAGCTAGGTTGAGGGTCTTATAGCTCATCCCCACTGTGACACACTCACTCCAACAAGGCCATAACTCTTAATAGTGCCACTCCCTGAATCCAGCATATACAACCATCACACCCTACCCATCTCCCTGCCCAGCCATTGAATATATGGCAATTCCTTATTAACAATCGAAGCCAGCTGGGGACAGGGATCTGAGGAGGCACGGCTTTTGGGAGTCGAAAAAAGACAAAGCATTAAAACCAATTCCCAGAATGCCCTTGTTCTAATCTTGGAGAATGCAGACACTGCTGCCGCAGAGCCTCCTCTCTGCAGGCAGGGAAGGTGATCAGAATCAATCCTCCTAGGGCTCGGCAACAAGGGCTGCAGGCTATGGATTTTGTGCCGTGGTCTTTTCCTCACTTCTTCTACTCAGGGGTTTTTATAACTTGGATATTTGACTCTTTTAGGCTATGAGAAAAACGACAAAATTAATGCTTTCTTTTTCCCCAATAAAATTAAATAAGTAACCTGGTTTTCTTGGGTCAGAAGTAATTTAGTGTGCTTATTTGAAAAGCAGATCACACGGGCACTAAATATTTTTATGGTTCTTCACAGACAGCAGAGCAGGCTAGTGAGTTTTTGCCTCTTGTTTTTAACTGGCCACAAGGATATTCTTTATTTCCCTTTGAGTCATCAGCAAACCAGCAGCTCTGGACTGGCATATCCTTTTTTTTTATAACCCACAGAAACCTAGATGAATAAATTACATATGTCCTAGAGTTCATCTGTGTTTCAGGAAAAAACCAAAGAACTAGTGAATTGTAGCTGCTTAAAAAAAAAAAAAAAAAGAGGTTGGGGGGAAAAAATCAATAATAAATTATCTTCCTCTACGGCAGTTTAGGATCTTTGCACAGCCCCTCTGACATGTAGATGGAGTTATAAATTGATTTAGTTGAGGATGCTAAGGAGTCTCACATGCTCTGGACTGCCTGGTGAATGCAGGTTAGTGAAATAAAAATAACCCACCTTGTCAGAGAGCCTTTGTAGGGGCTGCCGAACCCAGCAAGTTATTTTTACAGTTTAATGAGTGAGGCCCCAGCTTCCACAGGGAGACGCAGCAAGTGGAGTATTTCATAATTTACTGCTGTAAAATGATCAGGATTCATGTTGTCTATAAAACATGAAAAACCTTCTTCATTCCTTACCAATTAGATCATAGTTACAACTTACAGTTCCTTTGAGCCTAAAAAAAAAAAAAAATTAACTGCTAGACATAAATGAATGCTGTGGTTAAATTAAACCCTTCAACAGCCCAAACAGGCTTGAAAGAAATGCCTTCTGGATGTTATTAACACACATATTTAAGTGCTATTTTTAAATTTTAACTGCAAGCCATAGCAAGCACAAATGTTTCGAATAGCTATTTTGGCATCGTAGCCTTGCATTCACAGTCTTTCATCTTTACTAATTCTTTTCAATAATTATCTCACCTTTGCTACTTAATTCTCTCTCTCTCTCTCTCCCACTCTCTCTCTCTCTCATATAGCAAAGTCGTTTTATGGAGATAATTATACTTGAGGAACAATGATGTTAGTGCAGCTTTGTAATCAAAAGATCTCTTCAATTACCATGTTAGCAGCCTTGTGTTTTATTTTCCGTGAGTATATTACAATCTGTAGGAATTGCAATTTGAACCTAATAACTTTAAATGCTTAACGTATTTATGCTTATTAAAGTAGGTTCACTCTGGACCAACTTAAACACAACCACACAGCCACCTGTATCAACCGAAGTAAAACTGGAGGATTCGTTATGTGTATGTGTAAATGAATGAGCAGGAAGGAGACAGAGGCAGACATGGACATGGAAAGACAAAGATGTAGTGTCCATGTTACCTACTTCATTTGGTGTGGCATAGTAATTTGGATACATAGTGTATGAGTTTACTAAAGTTGCTACAACCATATACCTCACCATGGCAACTTGTACACCAGAGGCTAAAATTCCAAGATCAGCATACTGGTGAGTTTGGATTCTCCAGTGCCATCCTCTTGAGATGGTGAAAAGAAACGGAGGGTCCACAAGCTCCATTGTAGGGAGTAGGATTGTAGGGGTGATGATTTGATATGAGACTACAGATGCTAAGGGCCAGGGAGTGTTCCTTCATTTCCCTTCACAGGTCAATGTTGGTTTTCTCATTGACTGGAGAAAGATGGAGTGGCAGTGTCTGTTTGATTTACACTTCCCTGATGAGTAAGGATGTTCGCTATCTCTGCATGTATTGATCGGCCATCTGTACCTCTTCTTTTGAGAACTATCTGTTTAATTCATTTGCCACTTATTGCTTGGATGCTTTCCTCTGTCAGGCATCAGTTTCCAATATGTGGGGATTATTTCCGGAGTCTTGGTTGTATTTTATTGGCGACGTATTTCTGTATAGCAAAGCATTGTCTTGATTACTGTAGCATTATGTTAAGCCGTGGCATAAATTCTCCAAATCCAAATGTCCTTTTCAGACTTTTTAGTATTATCCTAAATCTTTTGCATTTGTATGTAAACTTTAGAATTGCTAGTATTCATATTGTAAAAAAAAAATAGATACATTATTTTTAGATTATATTAAACTTGTTGATCGATTTGGGAAAGTTATTTTCAGTCATTTTGTCTTAAAGTTGTCTTTCTATTTATAATTTTGTATCCTCTAGCAATGGAGCTATGTTCTGAGAAACAGATGACCATAAAGTACATTTCTAAAAGACAGTTATGATTTACCAGACCATATAATCTTGTAGTACAAGTATGGCATATTTGGTCAGTTGCTCACCAAAACATCATAATTTGGTTCATGACTTCATTTGGATGTTCCTTAAGAATACATGCTGATGTTTTACACTTTCCAATATGCACATTTTATACATACATTTCTAGAATCATATGTTTTAAAACTGTTTTTAGTGTCATACAAAATGGTGGACTTCATGACATCAGTTTTATACAAATATAATGGTACATTGTTCATATTCAAGCATCCGTTAACCAACTTTCTTTGTTTTTTCTGCCCTTCCCTCATTAACTAGCATACTAGTTTTCTTCCTTTATCAAAATAGTTCCCTTATGCTTTTATGACATATATAATATATACAAGATGAAACATAGGAATTTCTAGATTCTGCAAAGAGGAGAAAATGTGATATTTATAACTCTTACTTATTTTTCCTTTGGACACATTCTCCTTCACAACCCATCTTCCACTTTCATGTCTCATAATCATGTTTGTGTGTGGTGGGGGGCACTTAGCTTAAAAGCACGAGGACCTAATTTGATACAAGAACCCACTTTACCCACTTTCATAAAAATAGATTCTTTTCTCATACAATAGAATCTGATTACAGTTTCTCCTCTCTCTACTCCTCTCAGTTCCTCCCATCTCCTTTCCTATCCAGATCCACTCTCTTTCTATTTCTCATTAGAAGAGAACAGGCTTCTAAAAGATACCAACAAAACATGACAAAATAAAATATAATAAGATAAAAAGGAAAACAAAATAAAACAAAACAACCTATGTTGAAGTTGGACCAGCCAAACCAACAAGAAAATAAAAGACCCCCAAGAGGAGGCACAAGAATCAGAGACCCAATTATTCATCCATTCAGGAGTTCTTTAAAAGCACTACACTGAAAGCTATAGTATTTGCTGGGGATCTGGTGCAGACTTGTGTAGGCATGGTGATTGCTGCCTCTGTCTCTGTGAGTTCATATGAGCTCTGCTCTGTTGTTTTAAAGGGCCTTGTTTCCCTAGTGTCTTCCATCCCAAGTCTAATTAGCTTCTTCTGCTTCCTCTTCCACAGGCTTCCCTGAGCTCTGTGCATATGTGTCGTGTTGGGGGCAGGAATTGGTGGAGGGATACATTTCATTTAGAGCAGTTACTTAATGACATGAAGCTGTAACCCTAGCACTGGGAAATGGAGATGAGATCACACTGGCCAGCAGCCCTAGCCTATTCGACAACTTCTAGGACAGTGAGACACATCATCTTAAAAATCTGAGCAGATGGGGCTTGAAAGATGGTTAAGGTCATTCTCTGTTCTTCCAGAGGACCAGAATCTGATTCTCAGCATCTGGTCAGGTGGCTCACAACAGCCTTCAACTCTAACTCCAGAGGGCCCTCTTCTGGCCCCTGCAGGCACCCTTACATGTGTGGTACACATACACACAGAGGTGTACACATACACATGTATTGCAAACAATTAAATTTTTTAGAAAAGTTGTTATAAGGAAAGAATATAAGAGCAGAGGGGATGGAAGACACCAAGAGATCAAGGCCTTCTAGACACAATGGGACTGATGCATATGTGAGTTCACAGAGACTGGCAGAATGCACAAGACCTGCACAAGTCTAAGCCAGATAGCATCCTAATGCTGAGAAAATGGACACAACCCCCATGCCCAACTCAGAAGCTATTTATTATTAATAACCTCTTATAGAGGAAAAGTTATGGAGTCTCATTGGTTATACAAGCCACAATTAAGGCCCATGACCAGCAATAAGTGGCCAACACAAAAATGAACTAAAAGATATTTTTGGAGATTTTATTTATTTATTTTGTCTCATAGTGCTTTATCTGTCCCCCATATTACCAACTTGCAGGTCTTTTGCACATGCTTATATATTATGGTTCCCAGTTTTGTGGGGGTTTTTTTTTTTGGGGGGGGAAAGGATAGGATTTCTGTGTGTGTGAAAGTGTGTCTTTCTGCATCTTTCTGCAACTGTGTATATTTCTTGTTCTTTGACTCTCCCCCATCATTTGTTTGTTCTTATAATATTCAGACTTTCAGACTTGTTTGTTTTATCTTATATTATTTATTTATTTATTTATTTATTTATTTATTTATTATTTTGGTTTTTCGAGACAGGGTTTTTCTGTGTAGCCCTGGCTGTCCTGGAACTTACTCTGTAGACCAGGCTGGCCTCAAACTCAGAAATCCACCTGCCTCTGCCTCCCAAGTGCTGGTATTAAAGGTGTGCACCACCACTGCCCAGCATTAGCATTATTTTTTAGATGTCTTTTTTTTTTAATGAGAAAGAGCAAGAAAAGGTATAGATTTGGGGAGGTAGAAGAGTGGGGAGGCTCTGGGAGAAATCAGGGGAGAGGAGACTGTAATCAGAATATATTTTATGAAAAAAAATCTATTTAAAAGGGTAGTTCCAGTTAAGGTAATGACACCTAAAGATGCCTGCTCACTGGCCACTATCACTGTTTAGTCTCACCTAGTTATCTTTGCTTCTCACGGCTGCTCATTTTGTGAGATTAGGGGTCTCAGTAGTACAAATCTAGCATTTCAAGCCTCAAGAATTTGTGATGAACCAGTGCTCTTCAGGCTACCTTAGGAGGCTGAAGAAGCTGGGTCAGCAAATAATGATGGTCACATCATCATCACCACCACCACCATCACCACCACCACCACCACCACCACCACCACCACCATCATCATCATCATCATCATCACCACCACCACCATCACCACCACCACCACCACCATCACCACCACCATCTCCATCACCATCACCATTACCATTACCATCATCATCATGCTGAGTCAGCAAATGGTAATTCCTCCTCCTCCTCCTCCTCCTCCTCCTCCTCCTCCTCCTCTTCCTCCTCCTCCCGCTGCTGCTGCTGCTGCTGCACTCCCTGGTAAGAAATGAAGACAATCAAGAGAAAAGGCTATAGATTTTTCCCTAGTTACCTTATGTCTGGGCCACTGTTCTAAGGTGCTGCCCAGTGTTGGGGAGGGCCACCCCCTCAGTTAATCCTTTCAGGAAATATAGTTATCCACATGACCAGAGACATCTCTCTTAGGAGATGACAGAGACAATGGAGGTGACAATCAAGATCAGCCATTACATAAGCTACTAGTTCATTTTGTCAAAAATTGATGTCTCAGAATATCTGAATTTAATATCTGAAACATATTCTAGCTCTCATCTAAATGTTTGTATAATTTAACTTGGTTCCCATTTTAACCACTTTATCTTAAACTTTTAAAATATGGTTACAAATGTTTGCTTTTGATAGCATTTTCGTATGTGAAGAATTGGTGAAAAAATCAAATATTTAATAATAATGAATGATTAAATACACCATAATTCTTTTCTGTGTTGAAATATTTAGCAATGAAGAAAACGAATCATACCACCGAGGCCTACATAATACAGTTGAAAAGTGTTTAGACGCCATTCTTTCTGGGAATATTTATTGAACATTCATTTAATCCCAAATATTGTAGTGCCAGGGGCAGACTGTGATAAATCAGATACATGGGTCCTGCCTGAAAAGAACTTAGAATCTCAAGGAACAACCAATAAATCAATAAATATGATGGCAAACTTTGACAGACTATGAAGACTATGAAAAGCAGGCAGATAACTGATACCTACATGATGGTCCTAAAAGCTCATGACGATGATGGTTCAAATAAAGTTAAGTCAGTAAAATGATACAGGGTTACAATGAGGGGCAGGGAGAGCTGTGCAGGCAAGGGTGATGGCATGTGTGAACAATCTAGAAAGAACTAGACTAGAGCTTCACACTGCTGTTAAATTTATGGGCATTCACAGAACTGAAGCAACGTCACTGCATGGGGGATTGGATTCATGGCATGAACGGTTTGGCAGGGCTTTGATTGGAAGTCATTGCGATTTGTTTTCTATTGTCCATACTTTTCATGCAAGTACCTTAAGAAATATTTGAGAGTAGTGTGGCTCACGAAAGTGCCAAAGTGATGTCTCTTTTGAGGAGAAAAAATCCACAGAAAACAGGCTTAACAAGTATAGAACAGACCCTGAAATATCTAGCAGTCCAGGTAAGAAAGAAACATGAGTTCTAGAAACCGAGTCTGTTCCTACATGCCAGCCATATCATAACTTGAATCTAGATCCTTCACAGACTCAGGGTTGCAACACTTGCTCTCCAGCTGGTGGTGTACTTGAGGAGGCAATGTGACCTTAAGAAGTGGGGCCTCACTGGTAGAGCAGGCCTTTGGAGATGCTATGTATATCTTGGTTCCTGCTCTTCTGTGTACAATATGGTCCATCCTGATGTGAGCAGCCTCTGCCACATATCCCCACATATCCCTGCTGCCACACACTGAGCTGCTCTGCCACAGTTTACCCACCACGAAGGACTGAGCTTTCAAAAGCATGTGTTCAACACAGTCTTTGCTCTCCATTTTTTTTCTGTTCATAGCTACACTAGAGTAAGTACAGCTAACATCTAAGATGCATTTTGGGCTAGGTAGGGATTTCATATCATTTGCATGGGCAAGGAATGAGAGTGAAAATAAGAATAATATTCAGATTGAGGCTTAACAAAAAAGTGTGTGTGTGTGTGTGTGTGTGTGTGTGTGTGTGTGTGTGTGTGATACTAATTTCAGAAAGGAAGGAAGGGAGAAGGGCTCTCTATTTCGATCAAGTTCTTTGGTTAGGCATTTTCATCTTTGTTTCCCAATGGAGTTGCCAGGGAGGAACTTGGATTTGAAGCTGGTGGGGAGGTCTATGCTGAGACTAATTTAGGAAGCTGTCGGAGCATTCCTGTAAGTGGTAAAAGCAAAGCATAATGAATTATATGTTCTGGGATCTTAATTACAGGGAAGGCATATGGGACTACATGCAAAATGCAATGCTACAGGCAGTTGTCCTGTGAGGAGGGATGCGATTATGACTGGGCATATTTATTTGTGACCTTAAATATTTACTGAACATAAAAACAAATATCACGTGTTAAAGGTAACATCTTGGGGCTGAGGATACCTAGCATGTTTAGGCCCTACATTCTTTCTTTGCTGTACACCTCACACAACACACACACACACACACACACACACACACACACACACACACACACCACCCAGCCTAAGTAATTTAAAAAAATTCAGAGATAGTATAGATACTGAGAGACTAAGGAAAGTTATTTGCTTAAATTCTTTAAGTAAGTTCTTTAAATAATTATTTTATTTCTATCATTCTGAGTATTATTATATTTTAATATGGAAAACTGGAGCTGGGCATATGACAGTGGTAGTGTTTGCCTGGCATGTACACATCCTGTGTGTGTGTGTGTATTTGTGTGTTGTGTGTTGTGTGTGTGTTTTGTGTGTGTGTGTCTGTGATTTAGGAAGACTATAGGGACTGAGAGATACCTCAGAGAGTAATAGCACTTGCTATGAAGGTATGAGGACCTGAGTTCAGATGTGTAGAATGCACATAAAATCTTGGGTGTGGCCATGGCCATGTGCACCTGTAATCCCTGCACTAGGGGACTGAGGATGTGGGTGTGGATGGGAGATGAAGGGAGGAAGAATACTGAAACCTCTAACCATCAGCGCAGCCAATGTACGGTGAGCTACAGGTTTAGTGAGAGACCTTGTCTCAAGGAAATAAGGCAGAGAACTAACCTGACCACCAGCCTACACACCATATGTACACACACAAACACATACACGAACACACACATGCACATAACCCCCTTTGATCTCTCCTTAATGTCTGTCAAGCTTTCTTTAGTTATACTATTACTTTTTATTCCTCCCTGAGTATCCACATCAGATTTTCCTTTTTGCTGAACAGGACACCGCCCTCTAAATCTCTTACTCCTGTTCACTATAGAAGTTACTTCATAAAATTTGGAATAGAATTTTTATATCTTTGCCATCTTTCCTCATCACAGCTGATTTCTTTCTTATCGCTGTTACCATTTTACTTTTAGAAAATGAATCAAATTAGGAAGAAGAATCCTTCTGAGTCTTAAAAGGCCAAGACCCTCCTCCCAAGAGCTGTCTTCCGACCCCCGCTTCTGTGTTTGTTCCTATAGAAGGGACTGCATCCTCCTTCTTCCTGGCTGTCAAGCCTGTCTTTATCTTTTGCTTTTTCTTCTGAAGGAAGCCTCTAGCCCTCTACTGCTAGGTGATACTTTGCTCCAGTGGGAGATTAGTTTTCAGTTTTCTCAGTTGCAGGGTGGTCGTAAGTTCACCTGACTGGTTGTTGGAGTGATGTTTTTATTCATGGTGTAAAGATCATCTCTGAATTATACAAATGCTGATTTCTGAGCCTGCGGAGATCTAATTACAGTCTGGACTTTGGTAACGTGAAGCTTATCCTGCTTTAGTAGTTTGTATTCCCACTCTCACCTTCTGATTGGTCAAATAAAGAGCTAAATGTAAAATAGCTGGGCTCGAGAGTTAAGGCAGGACTTCCGGGCTAAAAGAGAGGGTCGCAGATGGGAAATGGAGGCTAGTAGATTAGCTAGGCTGGGAGACCTGGAGGAAGAAGCAGGCCAGGAACTAAGAAGGAGAGGTAACTAATGAGCCACGAGGCAGAACTTAGATTTAAATAGAATAAATGGGCTAATAAGATATGAGCTAGTTGGGAACAAGTCTAGCTACAAGGCCTAGCCATTTATAATAAATATGAGTTTCTATGTAGTTATTTGGGAGCTGGCGGTCCTAAAGAAAAATCCAATAACAACTGATGAGGTGTAGCGTTCTCGGGAGGATTTGGCATCCGTTCATGCCACCTGTAGTAGGTACTTTTCCTGTTGCTGTGATAAAACCCCTTGACAGATCCCTCACCTCACCAAACAAGCTTTTTTTTTTTTCAGTAGAAAAAAAACACTACAAAAAGCCACAACTAATAAACAGAACAACTGAGTATGGGGACTCCAGCCCCAAGTGATACATCTCCAAACCGACTCCTGAAGAGGCTCAGGAAACTAGCAGAAGTGGGGATGGAAAATTCTAAGAGCATGAGGGAGTTGGCTGTGAGCTTGTGCCTTCTAGTTATGACAGGGACACTATACAGATGGAGTCTCAACAACATGACTGCCTCAACAAGACCAGAAATGTTTCAACAACAGTTGACATCTTGACATACATGGGGGAAATCTCCTAAGGCCCCACCTTTAGAAGAAGAGCCCTAAGCAGTCAGCAACTGCTGACAGAGGAAGGCTCAGTGTTCCCGAGGATGAATGCCTGGTTGGTTATCCAGTACCAAGAGGTCAGCCCTAGAAAAATACACATCAGGGCAACACTGAGCAGACCCAACAAGCTATATGTTTGTTCATTTCTATGCATGTGTAGCAATGATGGGTAAAGAAGAGGAGGCCATGAGTTTGGTAAGTGGGGAGGGATAGAGGGAGAAGAACTCGGAAGGAAATGAAATAATTGTATTTTAACTTCCAAAGAATAATTATAGAATACTGTGCATATTCCTGCATCTACAACCCTCATGCCATTGGTTAGTAAATTTGTTTAAATTTTAAGAGCAAAGCCTACAAACCTCTTTCTATATATGTCTATATTTACTGGTGAAATTAGATGGTGTTTGGAATTTGTTTCTGAATATTGTTTAGAGAAAAGTGAAGATGGGGTAGATTTATCAAAGAATGACGGGCAAATAAAACATGAATGGAAGAGTACTGGAAAGTTCAGAGGGCAAACAAGGAGAGCACAGAAGCTCATTAGACCCTTCCGCCTACTTTTGTGTTTGACATCTTCTTTGTATTGTGTATTTAAACACTCATTCTTGGTTTAAAAAATTTTTTGCAGACATTTTTAATTCTCTAAGCCAGCAGTTCTCAGCCTTCCTAATGCTGTGAACCTTTAATACCACTCCTCATGTTGTACTGACTAATTATAAAATTATTTTTGTTGCTATTTCATAACTGTAATTTTGCTACCATTATGAATTGTAATGTAAATGTCTGTGTCTTCTCATGGCCTTAGGCAACCTCTGTGAAAGGGTCATTTAAGCCCCCAAAGGGGTTGAGATCCACATGGGTTGAGAACCGCTGCTCTAAACCAGGTATATTATGTAAGTTTCCCCCTTTCTCTTAGTAAGACCCAGGAGAACCTTGATACATAGCATAGCCCTTGAACTATTTTAGAAAACAAAAAGCGACGCTGAAGAGATCAGAAGAGGGAGTTGGACCCTCTACACCCTCAAATTCAGATGGTTATGAGCTACCATGTTGGCTTTGAGAATTGAACTCAGGTCCTTTGCAAGAACAATAGTGATCTTAACTGCCAAGCCTCCTTTCCAGGCCCTCAAACCCACCATTTCTAAAACAGAAACCCTAAACTTTACCTTTCAGGTCCACCCAAAAATAGTGCTTTGTTTAGTGCTTCTCACGTCAGCCCATGTGAATCACTGTTCAGTTGCTTGGGTCAAGATCTTTGTAGTAGTTCATGGTGCCTTCCTTCATGCTGGATCCGGTCTGACTCTATCAGCTTCAGTTGAAATGCTTTCAGAATCTTTGACTCCTTGCCCACTTCACTGCTAGGATTGTCCTCTTCCCTCAGACTACCAAAACTCTTAACTCTTCACCAGCAGCGCCACCATCAATCAGATCAAGTGAGTTTTGTTTAGAAACAAAAACTGCTAAATTATGTTAAATTTCTAGTCATCCAGAATTACTTGCTGTTCTTCAAACTAAGCCCTGCTACAATTGTTTGGGCAACCTTAACAAAGCTCAGTAAATGGGATAGCTTAGAAGCAACAGACATGGTTGTTGTTGTTGTTGTTGTTGCTGTTGTTGTTGTTGCTGTTGTTATTGTTGTTGTTGTTTGGGGGTGGGAGGGGCAGTTCAGAAGGTTGAAAAGCTGGGAATCCAGGCACTAATGGATCCATTGAGGGAGAGGTTTCTGGTTCACAAGTGGTGCCATTTTTGCTGTGTCTTCACATGGGAGACTGAAAAAGATGGAACTCTGAGGCTTCTCAAAAGGACACTAATCTACTCAGGAAAGATCCACCCTCACAGAGGTACACCTCCCAATACTATCATATGGTGTTATAAAATCTGTGGAGATAGACATCTATGCTATAAGGAGGACTTTGCAAGATTACAGAAGTACTTATCTGGAATGATCTTTCCCCAGTTAGTAATCCATTTCTCTCTCTCTCTCTCTCTCTCTCTCTCTCCCTTTCTTTCTCTTTGGTTTTTCGAGACAGGGTTTTTCTGTGTAGCCCTGGCTGTCCTGGAACTCACTCTGTAGACCAGGCTGGCCTTGAACTCAATCCATTTCTCTTAATGAAGTTTTTTCTATGCATTCTATCTTAACTTTCAGCTTTTTCTTCATAACCTTTTATTATTCTTCTGATTCAGTTTATCTTTAACATTTATCATTCTAAAATCATTTACATTTAATTTGTTATTATGTTTAATTTTTGCCTATCCTATTAGGGTGTAAGAGAACGTTACATTCACTGGAATAATTCTAGAGCCTAGAGCAGTGTTAAATATACAAAAGTGCTCCATGATTACTGTGAAATGTTCAGCTTCTGCTCAAAAGAAAGAAGAGGAACTGAGGCAGGTGTGGCTATTCTTCCCAAATCAACCCTTAGATTGGACCAACTTTCCCCAGCAAAGAAGAAAAAGGAGCATTATAAAATCCAGGTTATAGATCAAAGATTCTCCAGTACATGGGAAGATTACAAAGAGTATAAAGTACATGTGGTGCTTTGAATGAAAACAATCCCCCATAGGCTTGGGCATCTGAATTCTTGGTCCCCAGTTGCTGGTGCTGCTTGGAGAGATTTAGGAGGTGGCCTTGCTGTTGGGAGGGGAAAAGTTTTGAAATTATATAGCCTCACCAGACCTTCAGTTTGCTGTCTCTGCTACATGCTTATGGTTGAGATCTGATCTTTTACCTTTCTACTCCAGCTTCTATGCCTACTGCTTGCTACGATGCCACTCTGCCATGATGAACTCTCATCCCTCTGCAACTGTCCAAATAAACCCTTTCTGTATGTTGCCTTGGTCTTGGTATTTTATCCCAGAAACAGAAAAGTAAGAAACATTGTGCCACATAGGATTTCCCTTGTTCCTCTATATGAAATTAAAAGCCAAGAGAAAGCTATAGTCCTCATCTGAGATTATCTAAGACACAGATTCTTTTGATCCCTGACCCCCCCTCATATGGTGACTGAGTTAAGAACTGTTTTTACACTTCGAATAAGGAGGATACCGAAGACAAGAAGGAAGAAAGAAATGAATGCTCAAATCAATAAATCTCCCTCAAGCAAGAGAACTCGCCTTGTGAGAGCAATTTTGCTTAATTTTGCATATAAGCGATGTCATTGGTGTGAACAGTGGTGTGCCAGAAGCAAACTCACATGCTGCTGTCTTCAGGAAGCAAGCCTCGGAAGCCTTTGAAATTCAGAGACATTCTGCTCTTATCCCTAGTCTCCATGGAGAAGCAAGGCCTCCTCTGCTCAGTGATGAGCAGCAGGCTTGAGTCTGTCCTTCATGTCTGCTTCCAGCTGGAGACGTCACTGCTCTCTGTACGGGCACTTTGAAGAAAGGCTGACACTGCAGTGCATTTGGGAAATGGTGTTTGAGAGACAATAAAGGGGCCCTGGCTTAAACTACATTAAGGGATCACAGGAGTACATCTTGACTGTATTTTCAGATCTTTTGATTCAAAGACACACATTTTCTTATCTCCCAAGGGGAGAGGCCAACCTAGTACAGACTATAGACAGAGCTTCGCAAATAAGGTTGCCAACCACACATCAGAGGTAATTAGTGAGAACACCGCAAGGGGCTCTTTTGCTGCCCTAGGGCAGGGCAAGAATGGATCATGGAGGAGACCCAGGGTCTGAGAACTGAGACACCAGTCTAGACTGAAGAGTAGATATGTGCCATGGTGCACTGGTGGCGTTAACTGCCCTGTTTTGAACTATTTGGGGGGAGAAGAGGGGCATATATTCCTATCTCCTGGTGGTTTTGCCTGCTTGTTACCTTTAGATGCCCAGCATTCTTAACCTTAGGCTGAGCAACAGCAAGGCTCTGTGCAGTCCCTGAAATGGCACCAGCTCTGCCCTGTGTGTGCAGAAGACTCGAACCTACCCAGTCCCACCATAGGCACATGCCATTTGTATGTGCCACTTTCAAAGTCTTAATTTGACACATGTATACACAAAGGGTTTATATACACAGAACAAAATTAATGAAAACAAATTTATGCAAAATTTACATAAAAACAAATGCAGGAAAATAAGGGCTTAGGAAGAATTATTCAGAGTAGTTTCCAAATTTCCTGCAGTCTATTGTTAAGAAGTCTCCTTTTTCCTGATGGAGGCACTGGAGTCCAGTTAGCATCTGGCCAGTCTCTGTAAGTCATTAATGAACTGCCCCAGAAGACAGTGTTCTTCTCTGCTGTCAACTGCCCAGGAAACTTCAAGAATTATTTTTCTCAGAAATACTCTTGCTTTCTAGAGATGTACCTCCTAATTAAGCAGTGTCTATTTATTTCCCAGTGAAACTTTGAATCTGAGATGATGTGAGCTGAAACACAGTTCATCATGCAGCGTGTGTGACTGACTGCTAAATAACATACAGGGAAATGGTCAGAAAGGAAACCCAGTACAGCTGGCGCCGGCCTTCATTCTTCTTGTATTTTTTAACTTGTTTCAGATTCCCTTGCTTATCAAAGACTGTGTAGGTTTTCTTCCCTGCTCACTTCTACCATCCCCCTGCAATTTAATTGGACTGCTTTCTCACCTTATACACACCGTTCACTCCCTCGGCATGGCCTGCCTTTTCTTCTTGCAGGAACGAAGAGAGATGGGTGAGGATTTCTTTGAAGTCGTTTCAGCTCCCATGAGAGTGTACACACTATCTCATTATCTGAAGAATCAGAGCTGTGTAGTGCCGACTTGGCCAAGCAGGCTAGTTATAACTCCACAGACCTTTGGCTTTACCTTCTATTTAAAAGTGTAGTTAATTTCATTAACAGATGGCACCAGCAATATAGATGGCCATAGCCCTGATATTTAACAGCATATACACCCTGATTGCTGTACCTACTCTGAAGGATACCTAAGTATTCTTTCTATTTTTAACTCAAGGCTTGCCTCACCGTGACCTCTGGACTTCATGTAATGGCTTATCCAGTAAATATATATCAATATCATAAGACTAGCTCAGACCTCAACATGTTCAAGAATAAACCAGTGGTACCCTGCTGCAGGGGTATTGTCCCAATAAATCATGTTGTCATTCATTCAATCTCATAGCCCCTAAAACCAAAAATTGTATCTGGGAACATTCCCTGTGAAAAGGATCTCTAAGTCCTGTTTGCTGTATGTCCCTTAGTCCATTGGTCTCTTTAGTTCCATAGAGTGCTTGTCTGTGATACTATCATAGCTAATGTTTGTTCTGCTCAACCAACAGACCATTTTCTACAAGAGTGCTAGACTCATTTTAAAAAATTATAATTCTTAGGATCCACATTTCATTCCTACATACGCAGTATGCACCCAGTGCTGGTTTTCATTTCCTCTTAGGTTCAATGCCAAAACCCTCTACGTGTGATTCATTATCTTACACCAGTCAGTCCTTGCCTACATCTCCATCCTCAACCCATTCCTCAGTCTCTTAACTCTCTTTCCTGACTCAGCCATGCTTCTTTCAGTTCTTCCAACATTCCAGTCTCATTTCTGCCATAGGACTTTGTACGTAGTATAGTTCTGCCATGGGTCTCCTCACCCCAAGCCTTTCTGGTTAACTAGCAGATTCGCTCTTCTATTCACTTTTAGCTAAGTGCCCTTTATCCAGGGAAGCTCCTAGGCTAAGTCACTCCCACCTCTACTCTCCCTATATTCCTTCTTTAGATTGCTTGACTGGCTGTATAGTTGTGTCATGTGATTTATTCATGTGGTTCATTGATAATCATCTCTCTTATGAGATATAAGCTCTACAGTGGAAAGACCTGGGAAGTTATGGTTCTGTCTTGGTATCTGACAGTATAACCAATGTACTGATTGAAGGACCAGTTAGCCATTTTAAAATTTACATGTATGAACTGCTTCTGATTTACAGAAGTAGGGTCTATGGATTGGTAAGTGATTTTTGAACTCTGATTAGGAGTTTTGGGTGTGGATGTGCACGAGGTAGAGACATAGGCATTTGAAGTGTAGAAATGTAAGGGGTAGAAATGGGAATGGTGGTCAGTAGGGAGTCACAGTGTTTGAAGTACAGTCCCCCAATGCATACTGGGGTTTCACTTAGCAACAGAACACATAGAACAGTAGTCCTGTTGGGTCACACCAACCTAGTGATGATGTCACCC
Organism: Rhabdomys pumilio; assembly: GCA_030674055.1. Taxonomy (NCBI): domain Eukaryota; kingdom Metazoa; phylum Chordata; class Mammalia; order Rodentia; family Muridae; genus Rhabdomys; species Rhabdomys pumilio. Next base: position 33,164,012 of record JANHMN010000013.1, on the reverse strand, counting down.
TATTACTTTGTGTAGATTGTCTGTGGTGATCACCGAATGATGAGGTCACATAACAATATATTCTAAGAATGTATTCTTGTCCTTAAGTGTCATGTGACTGTATTTCATTTGGAAAGAGTTGTCACTGCTGAAATTTCATTAAATGAACCTAACATAAATCTCACTTTTCCAGCCTCCCACTTTTCTCTGGAGTAGCAAAGCGTGACCTAAGCTGGGTTCTAGCATCCATAACTTGAAATGTTGGAAGTATTTGTACTGTGTTTCATGTTTTCCTTCTAGTTACCAAATGATCCGCATCCTTCAATGGTCCCTAGCTGCCATGGTTTGCGCACTCTAATTTTCTCCAGACACAATGCTATTTGCCAACATGTCTCTTAAAGTCACTATGCAGAACAAGTCATGCCATAGATCTCTTCTGATAAGTTCAGTCTCCAGTTGCATAAACTACAAAGACAACATGTTCTTTAACATGCAAAAGCCTTTGGGGCACTACTTAGGGGCAACTAGTATCTGAAGTGTTTTTCTGTGTAACTACATTCGAAGTTCTCTGAATTGACACATACATCTTGTGTATGTGCTATTTTCTAGTTGGCTTCCCCAAGTCATGAGTAGTTTCTAGCAGCATTGAGTGAGCTATAAATTTGATATTTGCTCTCTAATTTTTAATCATACTCTTTATCAATTATTACAAATGTAAGGATGGGTGCTAGAGACATCCATGGGTCAGTGCTTGGACACTCATGAAGGCTGATATTAATTGAATAATTATTCTGTGGGTAGTTATTTAAAAATCTGTGTATTTAATGCAGTCTTTAGTCCAACTATGTATTGAAGTTACAAAATATTACGTTTCCCAATGTCCAAGAAACTTATTATTTATTTAAACAAGAGTAAGTATTTTCAGACCTAGAGTGATAGTTTGCTTTCTATAGTTAGGTGTGATATTCTGTCCGAAAGCAACTTAAGAAGGAAAGGGTTTATTTGGCTCGTGCATTCATGTCATAATCTGCTATTCAGGGCAGTTAGGGCAGGGATTCTGGGCAGGAATTGACACAGAAGCCATAAAGGAATACTACTTACTGGCTTGCTCCTCATGGCTTTCTCAGCCTGTTTTCTGATACAATTCAAGACCACCAGCCCAGGAATGGCATTGCTTACAGGGAGCTGGGCCCTCCCAATTTAGTCATTAATCAAAAAAATATCCCACAAGTTACCTTAGGTCAATATGATGAAGAGATTTTTCTCAGTTGAAATTCTCTCTTCCCAGACCAAGTTAATAAAGAAACTACCCAGCATGTCTGGAATATAGGATTTAATAACCTTAATTTCATGGTTTTAACTATCTTTTTTATTTCTCCCTCTTCTAAATATTGAAACATTTAACATTAATTTTATTTTACAAATATCAAACTCATGAGTCACAGCACCTTACAACTTCCCCTACACCGCTGTAGTTTGTTGTGGTTTTGCACACTATGGGCAATGGTGCTTAGTGGCATTCGATGGTGTATATCATCATGCTTGCAACATCCTGCTCACAAGTTTAAGAGACATGAGAAGCCATCATTGGTGGGAGATGCCATTGACTCTTAGGATCTCAGTGCTCAGTCTCTGCACTGTTCTCAGGGAGTAGCTATAGTTCTTAAATGTGTGTGTGTGTGTGTGTGTGTGTGTGTGTGTGTGTGTGTGTGTGAAACCACATGTATTCCAGAAAAAAAAGATGAAAGAGGGAGTGAGAGAGAAAGGTGATAGGATTAGAAAGGAAAAGAGGGAGACAGGAGAGAGAGGAAGATGAAGGGGGAAGAAGAAAGAGAGAGCACAAGCACTTTGCTTTTCAATACTTTATCTGGGAAACACTACTTTATTTGGGGATCTATTAGTACTTTGAGAACCTGTTTCAAGAAGTATTCCATCACTTGTTATTCTATGAAAATGACAGAAGTGTGCTATAAAATGTGCTATACAAAGAATAATAAATTTGACATTGGGATCTGAATTTGAATTGTTATGTTCTAGAGAGGAATATGACATTGATGAATTCATCCAATCGTTTTCTGCCTTCTTTTTTTTTCCTTTGAAATTATGCTTATATTTTAAAGGCTCCCTGGACAGCTAAGGGACTGTTTGTAGCAGTGCTCTGAGGAAAACAACGATGCAGAGTGGATGTAAGTCATTATTAGCCTTATGAAGAAAATGGTTAGAACAACAACTTTGGAGAATGTAAGAAAGTGTAAAGTATTTACTTTGCAAGAATGGGGACCTGCATCTAATCCCACACACAGAAAGGAGCTAGGTATGTTGAGGTGGCACACCCTTCTAATCCCAGCACTGGGAAGGCAGAAGTGGTCAAAGCCTTGGGATCACTAGTTAGCTAGTATAGCCTACTTCATGAATACCATACATAAAAGCATGGAACATCTGAGGAAGAGCAACTGAGGTGGAACTTTGTCTTCCACGTGTACATATGTACACATGCGCTTTCACATGTGAACACATATATGCACATGTACACATGCCCACAAAAGTTCTGGGCTATTTTGATTCATTTTTAAAATGTTTTTCAAACAACAAGGGCAGTAAATAAAGCTGTTCAGATCTCATATTTACAGCATTAATGAGGACCAGAGAAGACTGTTCACCATCAATGGGCACAGCATTGCAAGGTCCAAATAGCTCCAGAGAAGGAAAGGTGCAGAAAGAGTGTGGAAAACCAGAGCATATGAGAGTCTAATATGAGAAGGGAGAGATAAAACACTTCTTATTTCCAGGAAGAAAGATGCCCTCTCTACATCCCTCCTTTAGAGCAATATGGAGACTCAGGTTCTCTTGCTTTCCTGGCAAGCACTTTACTAGCTGAGTCATCTTCCCATCCCCCATCTCCCATCCTCTAAGAGTCTCAGCCATTTTTTAAAGTCTCTGAGATGTTTCCAATGTACTGAGAAAGTGGAAAGCCACTGGGGTGAGGCATAAAAGTAAAAAAAAAAAAAGCTTTCAGAACTTCCTTTTCTTCTGAGATACAATCTTTCTCCACAACACAGGCTAACTTAGAGTTTCTATGTCACTCAGCTGGGATTGTACTCATGGCAAGGCTCCTGCCTCAGCCTTTCCAGTGCTAGGTCCACAGACGAGATAAGCCACCACCCACAGCTCATAGTCCTTTTCTTTTAAAAAGAAAATGGATTCTAAACTAAACCATCCTCACACCTAATGTATTATTAAGGTCTAGGGCTGTGAAACTTGCTAGGCTAGGAAGAGTCTATTATTCTGTCTACAGCAAGAAGGGAAGGAACCTCCATGCTTGCAATGTTTTATACTTCAGATTATTTGTTAAACTACAAAGGGACCAAAGGTTCCTTTCCAAGAGAAGAGTCTCAGACATTAGCCTAACAACAAGTACAGATGTAGCCTCACTAATGATAATGGGCTAAATGGACGCTATGGATACTGTGAACTCCTGGATGAAAGCTGTGTGTGCAGACATTGATTGATGATTAGATCTGCAGCACTGTGGAAAAGCTGGAATGCTGCTGGCCTGAAGGCTAATCACCGTATCTCGGGCTAGCTTCAGCTCCTGGGACAACCATTGCTTACCCAACTCTGTGCCAGAGCTAACATCCTGTCACAACAGATAAAAAACCTTTTGAAACTTATTAGTGTAAGAGACCACTAGTTTTCACCAACCTAACAACTTGACGATGTCATCAGATAGCATCTGAGGCCTATAGGGGAATTTTCCCCATCTTGTAGCCACTGCTGCAACACACCCACTCATGTTTTGTAAACCTGCCTTGATATGTGAATTTATTTGTCCTATAAAACTATAAAATGTCATGATTCTGTGCTATGTTGGAACATAGGATTTGAAGTTACCTAAATCTGTGTTCTGGGGTCATGGCCGCTCAGAATGGCTCCAGAATAAACTACCCCTGATTGCCTTTAAGGATACTAGAGAGATGGAGCTGTGGTTCTTGTATTGATAATATAAAGTAGTGGCAAGAATGTTACAACATAGAGCCATTCTTAAAAACATGAATTTCAATATGAACCTACAGGAATAAGTGGATGACTTCAGGTTGTGAGACATTCTTCAAACTATTGTTCTGGAATTTTCCAAAATGTCAATAGGAGCTAAAGAAATCACCTCAGAAGTTAAGGGCACTGGCTACTTTTTCAGAGGACTCAGGTATGGTTCTCAGCACTCAGAGTTAACTACCATCTGTAACTCAAGTCCTTATAGGATCCAATGCCCTCCTATGGCCTCTGAGGGCACCAGGCTTACATATACACTTGCATACAAAGCATCCTTACACATAAAATTGAAAAGAAATCCTGGGTGGTGGTGGCATACACCTTTAATCCCAGCACTAGAGGCAGAGGTGAGTGGATTACTGAGTCTGAGGTCAGCCTTGTCTACAGAGCAAGTTTAAGGACAGCTAGAACAATTCAGAGAAACCCTGTCTCAAAAAGTCAACCGAATGAATGAATGAATGAATGAATGAATGAATGAATGAATAAATATCCTTGGCTACACAGTAAATTTGAGGCCAAGTTAGATTCACAAAACCCTGCCTCAACCACCTCCCAAACACAAATTGAGAGAAAAAGAGATTGGGGTAGGGGATTCTCTGAGGCTAGATCAGCATCCCAGACACTATATCTAACCAGAAAGTAAGAGACAAATCGCATGCATCAAAGTAAATCAAATTGTCCTTACGTGCTGATAAGAGTGGTAACCAAATTGGTAACATTTAAGAGCCAAAAAGGCAGAGGGGTGGGGGAGAGGCAAGGCGGTGATGGTGGATGTCTTTAATCGCATACTCAGGAAGTAGAGGCAGGCGAATCTCTGTAAATTTGAATCCAGTCTACAGAGTGAGTTCCAGGTTAGCCAGGGCTGATAGTCAGAGACCTGGTCTTGAAAATCCAAAATATAAATTAAAAATTAATTAATTAAAAAAAATCAGCGGCATGAAAGAAAAGATTAATACCAAGTACAAGACTACAAACTAGAAGGAGATACCAAAGGTGCAGGACAGTTAAACAAAAGGAGTTACTCTTGAGTAGATTCAGATTTAACAAAAAACTTAGAAAAATGATGCTTTGGGAACTGTAGAATATTAAATATGGGTTATATAGTATGCAGATCAATTCTTGCCTACATGATTCTGAGATGGCGACTAGGGGAAATAAAGACATTTTCTGAAGAGACAATGTTTTGGCTGGAACGTCACAGTGTCTTAAGCTTATTTTCAAATAGTGCAGAAGGAGGAGGGTGGGCAAGATAGGTGTGGGAACGCCTGTAGAGAAAGAGGGGTGGGAAGTACCCATGTGACACGCCATGAAGTACAGTGCCAGGAAGACCTCTGCTTCAAGTCTTGTCTGTGCTGCTTGGTTCCTGGCTTTTGCTGCAGAAAGCAGCTATTAGCCAATTGCTCTGAATGCTTACCTTTCCAACAGATGTATTGACACCTTTATTCTTAGCAGGGTATCTTTCTGAGTTTGAGGCCAGCTTGGGCTACATAATGAGTTCCAGGCTACCCTTTCTCAAAAACAATCCAACAATGAAACCAAACAAACTTTAGGCCAAATAATGAGCCACTAATATGAACCCCTAAACCTTTCTTGTTATGTATTTTAAATGTTGATTTATTGGCGATATTTGAAAATTGGCTTCAATGCTTCACAACTTAGACTTGATTACTGACCACGATGGATGTCTCTAGTGACTTCACAGCCTCTCTTCTTCTTTTAGGATTCTCTGAAGCTTTGCTCTCTCTGAGCAGGTTGGTATAGTGGGTTCTGTGTATTATCTTCCCAATGGAACATCTTTATTCAGGAAAAACAATCTGCCATTTCTTGTGCAGGTCCCAGTTCACAAAAACCATCTTCCTTAATAGGAGAAAGCCATTCTTAAATAGCTTCTGCTGGATGTGGCCATTTCCCATATGGTATAAAAGAGGACTGGAAGTTTTTCCCACACCATACTACTGATGTGTCCTTGAGGATGGAAGGCTTCTCTTTTTCCTAGTCTGATTGTGTAACTGATTTCTAAGCAGCAGCTGGAATGTGAGCAGAGGGACAAGGGAGAAGGCTTACAGGAGTGCACCTTACAAAGCCAAGAGAAATGGTGAGAAAGCTATTCTCTATACCTCTTCTGGAGGGCTTTTTTTTTCCCCTTATAAATCCCTTGTAAAAGTTTCCTTGTGATTGTAGCATCGAATGACCCGGTGAGCCACTCAGCTCCTTACTATTCCAGATGATAGGCAACGGGGTCTTGGAGAACTCTTTATTAAAATGCCCTTAAGTCAGAAAAGCATGCTTTGAAGTAGAACACTAGGTAGCTGCTTCAGTAAGTTGAAGATCAAAGATGTTGATCCCCACGGCCAATGAGAATGAAAAACGTGATTTCAGTGCCGAAGTGTTTGCAGAGAAGAAATCGTATCTTGTCGATAAAAGCAAGCTGAAAGGGGAGCAAGGAGGCTGAGGGCCTTTCTCTTCTGCTACCCGGATCACGCGGCTCTCCAATCGCCTATCACACCTTGTTTGAATTGGTCTTTTAAAATGTACAAGCTTCTATTCTACACATCGCTCTCTTCTCTGTTCAACAGCGCACCGCTCCCATCTTTACCCTTGAAAGGGAGCATGCTGGCTGCCCCCTACCGACAAGCCCTCTGAGGCTAGTGTCACAGGCTCTTATTCTGACTACCCTTGTTCTGTTACAAACCTCACATTAGACTATATTTCTTCCTCATTATTTTCCCATTCATGCCCGTGGAAAACCTGTGAAGAGCCTTCAGAATATAAAATGCTCACAGCAGCCACTTGGTGAAGCTGTGCATATCCACTTTGGAGAGAGACCATTGATTCACCATGGCTTTGTGGGATGCAGGTTACCTGTTACAAAGTCTCCTGGAGTTCTCCTAAACTCTGAACAAAGATGGTGAGGCGCTCTCAGCGCACAGTGAGAAAGAAGGCAGTAAGGGGCGGGAGAGCCAAGCTGATCCTAGCATGAGTTCTCAGATTAGCATGTGTCCTAGGAGGGCCTTCTGGGCAGACCTGAGAGCTATCTACCTCCAGGAAGCAGAGAGCAAAGGCACAGGCTAGTGAAACCTAGTATCCATCAATAATGCATCCATCCCAGGATTTGATATTTCACTCATATTCCAGCATGCTTACCATGCCAAGTAAGATAGGAGATTAGATGTGGGGGTGACCTACTTTGTACTCTCTCAGAACCAGTGGAGAGTGTAGCCTAGGGAACTGTAGCCACTTCTTTGAAAATGTACAAGAATTTCCACAGCCACTAGAGATCCTAGGAGTGACCTGATGACCATGGCAAAGTCCTGTGCTGATAGCATACACCCTGTGCCAGATGAGGACGTTGGTGTGTGTAAAGAGAAACCTGGTGAGTGTGAGGCTAAAGGTAGTCTGTTTTAGACTTGTTTCACCACACGTTTTTGTACCGATGAGAGAACACACTAAGAACTCATGATTATTTGCCAGGATAGCACTGCATTCTGGGTATAAGCCCTCCCAGTAAGTATACAGAACACACAATTTATCGCAAGAACATGAACCTCTGTAGTAAGTAGACCTTTCCCTTATTTGTGTAATTTTCTTCCATACTTTACAAGTAGAAACAAAAGTAAAACAACAAAACAAAAATAGAAGACAGGAAATCACGTGGCCATGCGGATATTTCCCATTGCATGCGAACCACACGTGCAGATGTGTTTTTATTTGCTCGCACATGTGATCTTTCATATTTAAAAGTTTCTTTCTCTGGGCATTGTCTCTCACGCCCACCAGAGGAAAACAGATGTGTTTGAAGATAAGGTTGCCAAGTGGAATCCTCTTTCATAGAAGAGGCTCGAATCCAGCACAAGGTTAATGATGTCAACATGATGGAAGTCCTTATGGTAGTCAGCTCATTCTGAAGTGGGTGCCTCAGTGGGCAGCCTGCTACCTCTCCCTCCATGATGTCCTCTTTCATCTCCTCTGTCTTCCCTCACCACTGTCATCTCTGTCTCACATAACAATTACAGCACAGGCTCCATACATCCATACCAAAGGGCACAATATTGACCATGTCACTTAGAAGAATGGTTATGGTAAAAATCCTGAAATGGATGAGGACATTAAATCTGTCAAGCCCCTTTGAAGGGAAAGAAATCGCAAGCATCAGGTCTCCATGGGAGGATGCTTTGGTACAGGACTTTGCTTTACTCTAAGCAAGGATCATCTGTTAAGTGTTCTAATGGCAGTGAAGAAAGGTGGGGAGTGGTGGGTGTTAAAGTGACCTTTTCTTTTAATTTTTATTTTTCAATTTATCTTTTTAAGATAAACTACTCTTAAAACATTGAGTGGAAATCTCAGGGAACTTCCATGTACTTATTCCTCTTCTAACTGGCATGGCCTCTTCAATAGCAACATCTCTCCTCAGAATAGCAAGTGTTAGACTCTGAGACTAATGTTCATGCATTGCCAAAGCCTGCTGTTGATATGAGGGCCCACTCTTGTTTTCCACATTTTGTAGGTCTCCACCAATCTAAAGCAATGTATCTCTACTGCTATTGTATCACACAGAGTAGTTTCACCAGTCTGTTCATCCCCCCTGCCTGTCTTCCCCAAGCCTCTAACACTTCAGTGTGGTTTATTTTTTCCAGGACATCATATAGTTGGAACCATATGTTATACACCTAACTCCAGGTGGGTTTCATTCATAAAACAATATGAATTTAAGTTTGTTTACATATTTTCATGAATTGATAGCCTACCTCTTTTTTGAAGACTAGGTAATATTTCATTGTATAGATGTACCCCACTTTTCTTACCTACTGAATGATGTCTCCGTTATACTCATATTTTGGCAATTATGGAAAGGTTTTATAAACATCTGAGTACAGAATTTGTGTACTCAGAATTTGTGTACACACACACAGACACACACACACGTATATATTTTGATCTAGGGAAGGTTACTGTTGGGTCAGGGGAAAGAGAATGATTAGTTCTTTTAGAAGTTGCTATCTTCCCAAGAGACTGCCACATTTACATCCCCTAACGGCTATGAAAGTGTCCCTGTTGCTCCATCTTCTTGGTGCTTGTATCAGAATTTTAACACAGGTGTGCTGAGGCATATCAATATGGTTTTAATTTATAATTCCTTAATAACCAGATAGTGACTGTCTTTCTATGTGTGTATTTGCCATTTGTGTGCCTTTTCGCGCCTATTTTCTGAGACAGAGCCACTTCCGAGCCAAGGCTGGCTTGGGATTCACTATTCAGTTGTGGGTGACCTCGATCTTTCAATTCTCATACTTCTTCTTCCTGAGTTCTCCCTTGTGTGGTCTGTGAATCCAACCCAGGGCTTTACACGTGCTAGGCAAGACCTCACCAAAGAGTGACAGTCCCCATCCTTAGGTGTCACCTCTAGTGAGATGTTTATTCAGACTGCCAATTTTAAGTCATTTGTTATTTATGTCTTTTTATAATATTTTCTCCTAGTGTATAGCTTGTATCAAGTATCAAAAAAAAAAAAAAGAGAACCAAAATTACCCCCTCAAAAACCAAAAACAACCCAAAAATAAAACAAACAGAATAAAACAAATGATTCTCTATGCTTTCTAAAAGAAAGCCCATCCCCTGGGCTCACCTGCATGATTCCACTAAACCCACACGAAGGGCTGGGGCGTCCATGCTTTGCTTGTTGAGCGGTGCTAGAACATTTTGTTCACTTCAGCTACTGGGATGTTGTGTTTCAATAACACATGTTTTGTGTCTCTCGACCTTTCCTGGAGTAAGCAAACAGCCTGGATACCAGCTACTTCCTTTTGCTACATTATTCCAGCCCACAGTTTCCTGGTGTGTATAAATTACCTCCATTTCAGTGTGTGGCATAGTTTTATAGATCATTAGGTGGCCATGTGAGTCTCTGTTTAATGGCCTTCACATCAGGGAATCAAGGGAAGAAATGAGAAGAGGAAATCATCCCAGTGGAGAGATGAACCCATACATGGAACGGGAAATCATTGCCTGCTTTTAGTGACAGGGGACAACAGTCAAAGGGAAAAATTAATCTGCTGTGAGAGTTTCTACAGGACTAGCACTTAATTATGTTGCAAAAAGATCCTGGACATTCCTTATATAATACAGAAAACTTAGCATTTGCATATTTTATTCAATGTGCATCCTTAAGTCCAAAGAAGTATTCAGAATATCTGTGTCTTAAAAATGTGTGCTGAATTTATTGCACTCATGTTTCTCCCTTCCTCCGTCTCTGCTTTCCTCCTTCCCTCTGTCCCTCCCTCCCTTCCTAGTTCTAGGAATAGAGCTTTGAAATTCCCAATTCTTTGACCTCAGAAGATCATGTCCCTTTTTTTTGAAAGGGGAAAAACTCTCTTGTTGCTGGCTGAGCTGGGAATAGCAAATCACTGCACAGCATTCTCTGTTTGGCCTTTAGGCCCCTTTCTTTAGAGCTATTACATTTACCTCGATGGTTTGGGGCCTGAGATGAATCATTCATCACTTACAAAGCCAAGGTGATTGGATGCTATTTTGAAATTATTAATGTGCCTTCTCTCATTGCCTTTCTGAATAGAAGTCATTACCACTGTCTTTTGTTCTGGTTTGTTTTGTTAGGTCTTGTCATGTAGCCCAGGCTGGCTTGGAACTCAGGATCTCCCACGCCCTGCCTGTTCCAGCATGTCAGCTTCTTTTTTGTCTTATATCTCAAAGGTGACTCAGAGGGTGACTCAAAGGGTGAGGAAAGAAAGATTTGTTTTTTTTTTTTAAGTATGCAGATTATCAGGCCAGGAGGATAGGCCAGTGCCTAAAAGCGGAACCGTATAAACCTGAACATCTGAGTTCAATCCCCAGGCAATACAATTGACCGACAGCCCAGAGTGTGTACTACAGTGGCAGGAACAGAAGAAGAGACTCTGCCTCAAAAGCAAAGCAGAGGGTGAGAACTGACTGAAAGTTATTCTTTGATACACACACACACACACACACACACACACACACACACACTCCTCTGGAGAACCATGACTATAAAGCAAGTGACTATATAATATGTACAGAGTCAGTGGTGTTGGCCAGACCACGTAAACAACACTGGTGTTTCCTACTAAGTCAGGAGTGATCTGTCCTCATCCGAGTTCTGTCCAGAGAGAGTTTTTTTTCTTGAACTTTCTTCTCTCTGGCTGCAACATGTTTCAGAGTAAAACTCAAAATTTAAAAAATGGATGCTAAAGTCTCTATATAAATACCACTTTCTTAATGTGCACATACTCTAAAATGTAATCAATTACAATACTGATTGTTTGGTACCGTGATTAAGTCACCATTTTCAACAGAATGAGCACACAGGCATTCTAAACAGGAGTTTAGGGTTTTTTGTTGTTGTTGTTGTTGTTGTTGTTTTTATTAAAACCAAGTTTAACCATTGTTACTTTTTATTGAAAAAATTACTCTAAAATAAATAATGTGTTACAGTTAAGAAAGAAGGAAAGTCATACCTGTGGTTCTACCCGAAGGCAGCCTTTACTAATGCCCCCCACTTTCTCCTATTTTCTCTTTGAGATTGTATCTATGAATATATATAGCATCAATTACTTAGTACACTAAAACACCAAACTGAGTGTTACAATAGAGACACCTGTTTCTTTTCCTTTGTCTTTCTCCTACATAGGTCACACCTGGGATTTCCATGTTATCAACTTGACAGATATCCTTTTGACTCTTCTAGATCTTTGTCAGAGAGTCTTAAGGACTCTGCTGAGTCATTAGCACAAAGCATGGGGGGAAAGCCCATGGTTATAAGTATATGTTTATTTTGAAGGTAATTTGATAGTATTTGAAGGTAATTTGATAAACAAGAAAAACATCTACCCTCAAAATATTCCATGATAGATTCTCCTTCCTGTCAATCTTAACCTGGGATACTGAAGGGGAGAGAGTCTTTTTTTCAGGGAAGGTGACTTCCAATGTTTCATATAATTTAAAAACACTGAGATTGTGAACCAATCATCTGAAGCCAGAGTCTTTGGGTACCAGAAGGCTGCCGGATCACTCTGAACTTTCGTTTTTCTGAACTGTGGTAAAGATTAATAGGATAGTGACATGAATCATTGATTTCTATCCTAGATGGCACTTTTAACTATTTACTCATCATATTGCAATATAAATATTTATGTAGGATTCTCACTGCTCCATCAGAGACGAGTTCTTTGAGGCTAGTATCATGTTTATTAGATTTTCTTGCAAGATTAAGAAATACCTTCTAGTAGGTATGATGATGTGTTTGGATGGTTTGGTAACTTTTAAGATAAGGATTAGTTCTTGGCTAGCTCACCAGGAGCAATGTTCCAACACAGGCCAGCATGGGTCATCTTAGATTCCTATCTACGTGAAGATAAAAAAGTCAGTAAAGATGGTAGACAAAAACTGGCCTGAGTGGGCCTGTCATTATCACCTTCTAGAACTGAATAAAATGTTTAGAAGCATTCCTCTTTACCTGTCAATCAGGTGGGATAGGATTATTATTTTCATGTCTACCAAAAATGAATATGAAGTTCAGAGACATTAAGTAAACTGCTAGGTGTATCAGTTGGGCTTCTCTAATGAAACAGAATTAATAGAATGAATCTTTCCCTCTCTCTTTTTCTCCCTCTATAATACGTATATTTAATTTACATTACAATATGAATATAAAATAGATCAACATTGTACTATTATGTTAACTTACTATAATATATTAAATAATATTATACATAATACACACACACACACATATATATATATTTCTATTAAGCAAAAATTCCTCTTTGCTGTGTCCTCCATTTTTGGATATTAGCTAATTCCAGGTGTAGTCAAGTTGACACCTAAGAATAAGCATCATACTCAAGTCCGATAAATTTTACAGTGGTAAAACTTTAAACTCGGATGTTATTATGGACAGATTGTTTACATCCTTTCCCAAATGTGTTCCCCCTTCACATATCAAAGTCGTCTACGCGAGTATGGCTGTAAGTGGAGACAAGGCTCCTAGGAAATAATTAAGTTTAAATGAGCACATGAGCGATGTTCTCATCTTATTATCAAGTCAAATAGTGGTGACACAGAAGTGACACAGGCATGCACTCAAGAAGCACACATGTAAAAGTAGAAGGCAGCCATCAGTAAGCCAGGAGGAAAACTCTTGTCAAAGATGAATATGTATTGTGATCTTAGATTGTAAACTTCTTGCTTCCTGAACTTTAAGGAAATGAACTTCTATTGTTTCAGCTATCTGTGATGCAGCTTGCAATAGCTGTTCTTGGCTGGCAGCTTGATTACATCTGGAATTAATTAAAACCCAAGTGGCAGGGAACACCTGTGAGAATTTTTTCTTTTAGTTAAATCATTTGAGACAAGAAGACCCCCTTTTAATCCAAATCTTTTGAGGTAGAAAGATATATCTTTAATCCAGATGTTTTGAGATAGGAAGATCCATCTTTAATTTGGGCCACACCTTCTGGGGAAGCCTATATGAAGGACACAGAAGAAGGGAGCTTGCTCTTTTTGCCTGCTTCCTCCTGTGTTCCTGGCAAGTCTGTTTCTTCACTGGCATTACCACCTACTTCTTCAGGATTCGGGCATATTCTGAAGACCAGCTGAGACAATCAACCTCATGGACTGGGCAACTACTGAGTTCTTAGGCCTTTCAGCCATTGGTGGACTAGCTGGACTGTAGCCTGTAAATTGATCTAATAAATATTCATCTTTCATATATATATGTATGTATGTATGTATGTATGTGTATGTGTATGTGTATGTGTATATATATATATGTATATATATATATATGCATGTATATTCCTTCTGTAACTTATGTTCCTCTAGAAAACCCTGACTAACATATGGCAGGAGCAGACTAATCCAGGAATTGTTTAGTGAATGGTCAGTTTATTTATACTGCTCAAAAGGCTGGAGATTAGATGATTTACAAATAACAAGTGTTTTTCATGTTTCTGAAGGCTGGTAGGACCAGGATTAAGGTGCCAACAGTTGAGTACCTGGTGAGGACTTACTTCTCAGATAGCATTTTTGGTATTCTTATCTAGCTCTTTGATAAGGGCAGTAATGCCATCAGCAGGGCTCTCCCTTTCTGACCCAACACTCACCCAAGAGTCTCACTTGCTGATTCATCACACTGCTGATTTGATTTCAACCTTGAAATTTGTGGTTCACACAAAATTCAGACCACAGTTACTTTAGTTCATGAGAACAATGTGACACTTTCGTTTTAATTTTTAATGTTTATGCTCGTGTATTTTAAACCAGAAAAGGGAATCAGATCCTCTGGAGCTGGAGGTACAGACTTTTTGTGAATGATCTGATGTGGGTTCTGGGAATCAAACTTCTAGAAAACAAGTGGTCTTAGCTTCTGAGCCATCTCTCCAGCCCCTGTAACACACATACACACATACACACACACACACACACACACACACACACACACACACACACACACACGGGAAAGGCCCAAGAAGCAGCTCTGATGTTTATACTGTTAGGGTTGCAGTCTAATTTGACTGGAAACGAACAGCTGGGGCCCAGCTGGACATTCCACTTTTTTCATATAACGCAATGCTGCATGAGATCTTTCTGCACAAGCTTTTGAACTACCAGCAGGACAGACTTGGGGTTAGGCATCTGCTTGCATGGTGAGTGAGGATGCCGAGATTGAGAACAGTAACAAAATGGAAATACCATTGCTTTTTCGAGACAATCTCAAGAGCATTTCGTGTCTTTTTTTAAATTCTGCTCGTTATGAGCAAGGTAGCCTGATGACTTTGAATAGAGAATAAGTAGATTTTGCCTTTTTTTATGAGGAAGTGCTAAGGTTTTAAAGGATAATGTAGTATGGAAGCCCTTTCATCAGCATCTTTGAAAATACATCTGCCACAGATATATTTGATTTCAAACCCCATGATTTTTCCCTCAGTAATTTGGTGAAGTTAAAATAAGAACCCTTCTCATGGGAGGAGTTAAAATGTGAAATGTAAATCAGAGAGATATATCAAAATGAGTCTTTTAGGGTGAGCTGAGGTATGTATCACTCCAAATTCGGTGATATAGTGTCATTGAAGCTGTGTCCAAACCTATGACTTTAGTTCTATTAAGTCCTTCCAAGAGAACATGGGGGCTAGATGCCCAGGTAATGAGATCATCCATCTTGTCCCAAGATTGGAGAAATAAAGAGCCCTGAGTGTAACATTTGGATGGAGGGTATTTGACCTGTAACTAAGCAATGAACAACTTAGATCAATCTCATTGTCAATGTTCAGAGGATGAACCCAGGGTTCAGATGAATAAGAAATTTGGGAGTAAGAGGGAATGGTGGTATATAAGAAAGCAGTAAGTGGCAGGAACTTCACAGATTTGGCAGTGGTGTTTCGTGTACAGTATGTCTGGGTAAAAGTACCTTATAAAGATACTGGTGGGCCAAATTCTCCATCAGAAACACAGAACAAATGCACAGTATTTTTCCTTACTGAGAAAAGAACCTTAAGATGTCTGTGGAATGAAGACCAAGGATGGGGGTGGGGGGTGAGAGGCAACAGAGTCACGTGACAAATTCCATGAAATGTGACTCTGGAGACCAGCAGCATCAGGGTGCAGATCTGAGTTTACTGCCCAGCCCATAAGCTTATATAGTGCTTGAACCAATCCCAAGCCCCTAAATTCTTGGCCAATCGTATCACACCACATCATCACTGTGCTCCAATAAAAGCCCCGCCTAACAAGGTAATGCAGAAGGAATAGAGGGAGTATTGTTGTCTGTGAGGACTTCTATGAAGATGGGGGAAGTGGCCAACACTCTAGCCTTCATTCCTTTTTGATGTCTCACCAATGTGTCAGAAGCTGTCTTAGAGCTAATGCTGTGTAGGGTAGATCAGGACTCTTCAAGAAGTTGCAGAAGCCTGTGGTGCCTCTCTCTCCATTCCACTTTTTCCTTCACAAGGTGGACTTCCACATCCTCCTCAGATGTGCACATTGGAGGAGAAATAGTACAAACCACGCATGTTGATCTAAAGGCTACATTTTTGTTTGTTTGTTTGTTTCTGCTTTTGAGTAGGGGAAGGGCTCCAATGATGGATATTTTTCATAAAGAATGTCTTCTTTTTTCCCCCTCAGGAAAAAAAAGATGAAAATAAAATTGGTGTTTTTTTGTATCCATAACGCTTTGTCCTTATTTTTGATAGTGTCAAAGTCTGAAAAGAATCAGCCTCAGCAGATTGCTTTTAGTTTTACATACTGAGGATATTGACAAGAAACAAGAACAAGAGATGCACAGCCCTAAGAGGGACATCTGGCAGATCTGTCTTCCCCAGCATCAGGGATCTTCGTGGAAGACGGAGCAGAAAAGACCACATGTTCCAGAGTCAGTGAATAACAGCAAGGAAATGTTGTTTCCAAACACAACAGGGCAATTGTACATATGAACTTAAAGCAATGTGCAAGCCAAATAAAATCCACACATGGAATGGGGACGGTAAGTATGAAAGAGCCACCGATTGGTTTTTCATAGCTGCCTCTATCGTCTGTCTATCTATCTATCTATCTATCTATCTATCTATCTATCTATCTATCTATCTATCTATGATTTATGATTCCTGGTAGGCTGAGCATACCCAGGTAGGCAGGCTCCACACCCAAGAGTAGCTGGATAACTGACACTGGACTCTGTGAGTTGTTCATAGGGAGGTGAATGTATATCTGGGAGGAACTACAGGACGTGGTGACTATGATCAAAATACAAATGGGAAGAAAGCATTCAAATTACTATAATTGTCGGCGCCAATATTTCTACAGGGCAGATCATCAAATGATGGGGCTAGCTAAGAATTTAAGACTAATTAACATGATGTTGATTCATATATCTTTTTAAGGGAGAGAGATCCTTTAAGAAATAGATACTTTAAAAAGCAAAACTGATAGATTTGTAAAGCTAGCAGAACAAAATAAGTTAAGTTAAATGTTTTCATGTCCCCTAGTCTATTTCTAGAGTCAACGGTGCCCTGGTCCATCTAAGCTGCTATTTGCTAATTCGGTTCTTATCAGCAAAAACATTTATTTTCAATTCTGGAGCTCACAAGTAGAAGACTGCAGTGACAGAAGATTGAGTTCTGGTAGGGACTGACTGCTAGTTCACAGAATGGAGCCATCTCAACTGTGTGCTCGCATGGGGTAAATAGAAAGCCAACTGATAATCACAACCTAGCCTTTGGGAAAGTCACATCCCAGAGGTCCCACCTTTTAACACTGAAATCCACTACAGCTTGGACACACCCAGGCACAAATTCCTTCAACAACAACCATCTGAAGTTGTCTGTAAGAAAAGCCTTCCTGATTTGCTCAAGGTCCATGTTTTCAGCAGCTTTTCAAGAATGGCCGAGCACAGAAGGAAATGGCAAGTCTAGTCAATAAGCTTTTGACTTAAGAAGTCCCAAACCCCATAAAAACAACAAAACTCCCTTTGAACGTGTGTAGAGGTAGAATGGTCATCTGCGCATGCCCAAGGAAACTTAAACCTTCCCACTCATTTCGCTATCCAGTCAACAGCCTCACTTCTCACTCCCTGCTGCTTTTCGGGCCACCAATTGACACATTTGAGCTTACTGTTTGCTATTGGATTTCCCTGCTCACGGTAAACAAAGGCATTGCTGGAGAAAACTCAGCTCCCTGAGAGGGGCCTCTATGCTTGTAGACTGCACGTTTTCACTCACTGTCAGTATCAGCATATTTATGGTAGTTTTAGCATACTGAGTTTTAGTTCATCGCGAATGATTATGGTTTCCGTCAGGAGGTAAAGAACTACCTGGAACAGGTAGTACCGCAAAAAACTGACTACGGAACAGAGGAAACTGGTTTCCTTTCTGATTTTTGGAAGATTTCTGTTCGTGGCAGCGAAAGAGTATGACAGACATAGTATGAACCTGACTTTTCCTTACACACAAAGTTGCAGGGATGGGGGACACATTAATTCAGAGGGTTGTGGCTTATAAACTTAAGGCTTGAGGAGTGGTGATGGCTGATTTTTATTACATATCTGGAAAAGCAAAAAAAAAAAAAAAAAAAAAAAAAAAAAAAAAGTCAATCTATTGGAATCTTATTTTTCCGCACCTACCACATTCATTCCCAGTAATCTTACATCATAGATATTTTTTGCCCCCAGAAACCCAAATAACACCAGGTCATCTGAAGAAGCATTGCCAACTTAAGTGCCCGTAGTTGGAGGAAGATTTTATTCTCTGAGAAGATTGCTCTCCCTAGCTAGGGGAATGCTTTGAAAAAAAGAACACCATAAAATTCGTGGATTCAATCTCGGTGCTCAACGGAGGGCCAGCTGACCCAGCCTAATTACTGTGCTTATCATAAAAGCCGTTGCCTCTCTAATGCCTTCCTGCTGGTTAACCTGAAGCACTTTTTAATAACCCGACGGCAGGATTTTCTAAGGAGTATTTCCTTTAGAATCGCCTTCCCTAGAAGAGCCACATTTACAGATTTTTCTCCCGTCTCATGTGTTTCAGCGTCCTACAGATTTTGGAGTAGAATTCAGAGCCAAATTAATGAGAAAGCAAGCTGGGCATCCACCTAGGCTGCAGTTCCGAAAGGAGAACTGAAACATCACTGGAAGAAATTGGCAAGATGCAAATTGGTTTCACTCCTCACAGCATCACCTGTCTGTGTGGAGCGCTTGGGTGAATCACACATCAACTCGCCGCAAGCACAGTCCACAAATCAATAATGCATGTTGTTTTGCTTACCAAGAACGAGTGACTCCATTTAATCATGTAAATTTTAAAGCCCCAATTTGCTTCCCAAGATAATCTCTCATCTAGAAAATTGCAAAAGGAAATCGAGAGAGCAAACTGGGGGGAAAAAAGGTAGGAGATACTTGGTTATTTGTTAGTCCACCCTTTTATAGAGAAAGAAGTTAAATCGTGACTTCTGACATGCAATTTCTTGTGTGTGAAGCCACCGACTCTTTCAGCGTCAGTAAAAAAAGAACAAAAAATAATTTAAAGAAAATATGGGAAAGGGGTTTAACATCAATAGGTTTTGTAGAGCAACCATGTCTCAAGTCGACCTTGAAAGACATACAATCTGTTTGACCAAGTCTTTGCTGTTTTTGTTGTGGGGGACAACTTAAGAAAGAAGATATTTAGATGCAATGTTGACCTTCACAGACTCATTGACTGTGTAATTTCTGACTAAATAATTGTCTGCTATAACTTTAGAAGAGCACATTGTTTGTTTTGTTGAGATGAGTTCTTATTAGAGACGCTTGAACTTGGACCTTCTGCTTTAGCCTCCCGAGTGTATGATTTCATCTGTGTACCATCACACTTCACAGGAACCAAGCTTGTCACCATTGTTTCCCTGTGTCCACCATTAACGCCTTCACTCTAGCAATAATTTTGTTTCTTGGCCAATTCTTTGTCACTTATAAATTGTCTCCATACCATTCACGAGTGGTAATGAAAGTGATAAGTGGTAAGGAAAATCCTGAGAATTCTGCATCTAAGCGCTTCATCTTCCATGGAAGATTAGGTGGTTCTTAATGACATTCTGTGTATCTGGGCGTGGACTAATGGCTATTCACATTTATATGTAGTACTTATTTAATCCTCCTAATGACTTTATGACATAATTGTGACTAACTCAGTTCAGAACGCAAAAGTTGAAGGTAAAACACATTGCTTGTCTGTCTACGGTTTTGTAAACAATAAATAATAAAACTAGAATTTGATCCCAGAGACATCACTTTGTCTGACAGTAGAATGCATGTATTGACATTCACAGGTCAGTTACCATGAGAGTACTTCACACTGTGGTCCACACTGGACACGTTGTCCCTTCTAGGTGGGCTGACCAAATTTGGGATCTAATCAGCTGTTTGTACCTGGTCTCATAACCTGTGAGTGGCAAAGCTAACTATGCTTAATCTCTTCAACAACTTTCACTACAACACTTTCAGATACGTTACTCTTCTGAGTAGTTACTATAAGCTAGGATTACCTATCCATTACCATTTCCACTTCATTTTGTGGTATACTATCTCCATAAATATGAGGACCTGAAGACCTGAGTTACAACCCCCAGCACATAAAAGCTGGTTATGCCTTAGTCCCAGCAAAGGGGAGATGGAGGCAGGTGGATCCAAGCACTTGCTGATCAACCTGACTGATAGTTGAATAGCTCAGTGAGTGATTAGTGATTATGTCTCAAGGCAGTAAGTCAAACAGTGACAGAGAAAGACACTCAACATCTTGCTCTGGCTTTTGTGTATGTATATGTATGAGGTATATGGGTACACAGGTATATGTACGAGGGTCAGGTCAACAGAAAGTAGGACATACTCTTAGACTGTAAATGGAGTGAGAGCATTGTTATATAATGAAGAGAAATTTAATGTCACTGCACACTGAGGTATAAAGGAGAATATTTACTTAATGAACTTGCTGAAAAAAAGAGACTACACCAGGTACTATATTTTACCTGACTTCTTTAACTAAATGGTTCTGAAAATTATCAATGAGATAGAAGACTATTCTAATGAAATGAGGATTGTCAGTCAAAAATGATACAGAGATAAAGCCTGGCTTAGAGAAAAGCATTGAGGGCCTAATTATAATTTCTTAAGATCTCAGAAAGATCAGTCAGGTTAGTATTCAGCAATAATATGAGATTAGGGTTTTATTTCACAGATCTTGCCTTCTCATGCAAGCCACATGGGCTGCAGCATGGTAAGAGTTATGCCTCTTAGGTATCTCAGCAGGAACTCAAGAGAGCTAAAGGCCTTTTCTTATAGGTATTTATAGTTGTGGGTTTGTTTTAGTGGAGTATACATCCCAATACAACCCACAGGAAGCCCACAACAGTTTGGGGAAAACTGTATCAGTAGACACATTTCCAGTATGTTAAATAGAGATTCCCCCAATCCCACTGACTAGGATGAGGGATGAATCTTCCTGAGGGGAAGTAGACTAGACGCTTAAGGATGGATGAGGGAAGGAGGAACTGGGAGTGGGGATGAAAACATGAGTGAATAATATGGGGAGGGAGGGATAACTAAAACTGAGGGATTTGTGGGGTTGTATAGAAACCTAATACAGTAGAACTTTCCTGTCATATACATACACATACATACACATACACATACACATACACATACACATACACATACACATACACATACACATACACATACACATACAGTTATACATGAAAGTAAGAAAAATGAAATCAGCAAGTAACAGGGGAGACAGAGTCCCAACTGAACATCTCTCATCACCATGAGGCTTCCAGTACTAAGAATAAGTTTTATGTAATCAAGTTGTTGGCCAAAAGGGTCTAATGGAAACACTAAACAACCCAGGCCATTGCCAAGGCTATTGGTGGTTCTCCACAAATCAACTGCAAGGCCCTATCCCTGAGTACAATACTTACACGACTCACTGAACATGGAGATGTAGAGTTGGTGCCTACATAGAGCCTTTACCCCTACAGAGTAGTATTCATGATACTAGACGACATTAGGCATTGTACCAAAGGAGAACGGTAAATACCAACTCAGCTACAGACCCTTTGACCTACAAGAGTGAGTAGCTTACAAAATATGCTGGTGTAAGAGTGGCACAAAGCCTCTGGGAGTAACCAATAAATATCTTATTTGAGTTAAGGTCTACTCCATGAGCTAGAACTCATACTCAATGCTGCTTGGAAAACCAAAAACTTGACACTAGAGAGGCCAAGAACCTAGGGTAAAATAGATTATTACTGTTCTGCTAAAGAACTCCTAATAACATTCTTCTTTATGCTATAGATCTGTATCATCCCAGATATCATTGGAGAAACTTCCTTTTGTAGCAAATGGGAACAAATACAAAGGCCCGCAGCAGATTAGACAATATGCAGAGAATGAGAGATCTTGGACTACTTAGCTCTTAAAGGGATTTCCCCACTAAACTCCTCCTCTCAGGGCTCATGGAACTTTATCTAAGAGAAGGTGGAAAGAATGTAAAAGCCAGAAGATTTCCAAGGGATTCTTACTGGAGAAGCAAATCGCTTCTGCCTTAGGGTTACTATTGCTGCAGCAAAACTCCAAGATCCAAAAGCTAGTTGGGGAGGAAAGAATTTCTTATCTTATACTGCCGAATAGTCTATCATAGAAAGAAGCCAGGACAGGAATTCAAACAGGGCAGAAACCTGAAGGCAGGAGCTGATGTAGAGGCCATGGAAAGGTGCTACTTATTGGCTTGTTCCCCATGACGTGCTCATCCTACTTTCTTATAGAATCCAGGACCCCTGTCCCAGGGTGGTCCCACTGACAATGGGCTGGAATCTCCTACACTAATCACTAATTAAGAAAAAGGCTCTACAGACCTTCCTGGAAGCCAATTTTTTGAGGTATTTTCATAGCTGAAGCTTTTTCCTCTTCAATGACTCGTTTGTTTCAAGTTGACACAAAACTAGTCAGCACAACTCCTAAAGACACAATACTGGCAGAAGACGGCTAACACAAAAGTAACTAAAAAGAATCTTTGTATATTATTTGTCTTATAATGTTGTCAAGGCCTCCGCTCATACGCACCTTGAAGGTCCTTTGAGTTTACATTTTGGCTTCCAGTTTCAGGTTTAATGGGATTCCTGAATGCGTGAAATGTTTGTCTCTGCATCCAAATGCGTTTCTTGTTCTTTGGCTCTTGGTCTTTTCTGGTTGTTTTGTCATATTCTTATTTGTTGGCTTTTTATTTATCTTATTTTGTTATTATTTCTTAGATGCCTGTTTTCCAAGGAGAGACAGAAAGCATGTGAATTCAGACTGGAGGAGAGATGGGGAGGAACTGGAAGGAGTAGGGGGAATTATATCCCAGTGAGAAGTCAGAGTATATTGCGTGTGGAAGGGACACTTGTAATTGGGAGGCATTGGGTTGAGACAATACTAGGTAGCTTCAAACTTGATGCTCAAGACTTCATCCCTCCCCTCTGGTGTTTATGATTCTTTCCTACTGAGTGCAGTCTGAACCCAGGGAGCAGCAAGTACAGCATGGTGTAAGTATGGCCTGCTGCTTCCCCTGATTGTGTTAGAAAGCACTGTTACCTCTTTCCTTCCAGTAGATCTTATTTTCCGACTACATTTTCCTTCCTTCCTGATCTCTTGGACTGTTGAAATAAGCTTTCATGCTGTGAGATATTCAACAGAGATGCCTATGTCCAAAGAAAGAATGAAAGGAAATCTCTACCTATCAGCCAAGGAGGACCTGGGGTTTTGTCTAGTAACCCAGAAGAAAGTCAGTCTTGCCAATAGAGTGAGCTAGCATGCTATTTTCCCAGTTATTACTTGAGATGATTGTAACCTTCTCAAGATACCGAGGTGGAGAGCATACATGTGGAATTACTGAGAAGAAATGAAATGTGTACTCTGTTTGACCTGCTAAGACCTGGGGCCATCTGCTATACAGCAACCAGTGATCAACACACATTTCCCAAAGAATTATGTTGGGGATGCTCTTCTCAGGGCAGGCTATCCAGGAGCTTCTGTTCTTTGCATCCCCAGGTGAACACAGCCTTCTACATGTTTTGAAGTCCATACCTCTTGAGTTAAAGGTCATTCGCTTTATTTTTATTTTATTTATTTATTTATTTATTTTGTAGAAAGAAAATCTCTATGTTGTTTAGAAGCACAACACCGTCCATGCATCTAAGATATCACTGGCTGGCCATCCCTGGACCTCTTACTTTGACCTTAATTTCAGCCCCAAATAAGGTTTCCCATCCACACTCTCTTTTCTGACTTTTATCCTCTTGATTTTATTATCAATTACATTTATTTTTCTAACTATGAAAAAGGAGTCCATCAATTTGTTATAATAATTGCATAATTGGATACAAGTCATGTTAAGTTCTTAGAATTTTTTTTTTACATGGACTAAGCATTACTTAAATGAAAGCCATCACTAAAACTTGCGATTCATAATCAGAGGGCAGATTTCTTTCTTGTAGTATTTATTTTTGAAAGTGTAAGTCGGTCTGTTGTCTAGGTTCATGGCTTAGAGGAAAAGCAAGACTTGGAGGCAGACACTTAGAAAGTACCAGGCAGCCGTACAATTTGTTCCTCGTCCCCTGTGTTAACATTTATGAAGTGTGGGAGGTTACGGAAAGAACAAGTGAAATAGTCTTTGTGAGACTTTAGCTCTTTGCCCGGGGCACAGTAAACACAAACCTTGAGAGCTGCCTTGTTGCTATTAATAAGAAGGTGAGAGTGATCACCAATATATTACACTCTTCCATTATAAAGACAGATAAACCCCAAGAATGCACCAGGTTATTGTGGCCATGATGATCCTCTGGGTGACCTTGCAGAAAGCAGTTTCTATGGAGATGTAATTGCTGTTGGGAGATTTGAGAGCTGTTTCTAAATGGGCTAAGAACATATCATAGAGAATGAAAAATTATATAAGAAAATAAACCATCATGTTTCACATCTACAGCAGGCCAAATTATGACCTCCTCTGAATATATCCATATACCAGACTTGGGAACCTGATATGTAGGGTTTTTTTTTTTAATGTGGTAAAATATATATTTCAGATACTATTAAATCAAGGATTTAAAATGGTGAGATAATCTGACATTTCTCAGATGGTTCAATACAAAGAGGATAGAAGGCTCACTTAAAAGTTGGATATGCAACAGAATAATGGAGCCATTATGTAAGGAATGTAAGCAGCCTACAAATATTGAAAAAGGTAAATAAAAAATAGATTCTACCTTGGACCTTGTATAAGAAAAAACTTTAGTTTTAAGCCCTCAAAAACTGTTTTTGGTTGCTGATCTCCAAAACCTGTAAAAAACAAACAAACAAACAAAAACCTGAAAAACAAACAAACAAAAAACCCCCAACAAAACAAAACAAAACAAAAACACTGGGCTGTTTTCAACAACCATGTTCATTGTGGTTTTCTAGAGCAGTAGTGAGGGATAAATTCAGTCTCCGCAGGGCTGGAGTTGTTTTCACCACTTGTAGCAGGTGCTTTTCTCATTTCTGTTATGTGCCTGAACAAAGCACATAAGAAAGGCTTTATTTTGGTCGAGGATTTGGGAGGTCAGTCCATCCTGACTGGGAAGGAACGGCAGCAGGAGCCTGAGGCAGCCAGTCACAGGCATCAACTACAGTCAAGAAAACAGAGGGCTGAATGCTGGTACTCAGCATTTTTTTTTTTTTTTTTAGTTCAACTGGGGCCTCAGCCCATGGAATGATGTCACGCAGAGTAAGGGAATATTTCCTCTTTCATTTAATCCAGTCTAGAAACTTTCTCACAGATGCACCAAACAGATTCTTCTGTAGGTGATTCTAGATCCTGGCACATTGACAATATTAAGAACTACAAGTCCACTCCTTGTCAAACTGATAACCCAAAATATCACTTTTTAAGAAATAGCACCTGCTACAAGTGGTGAACAACAACTCCAGCAGTTCTACCTCTTATATCACATAAAGCCTGTCTTTTGGGCCATCTTCACTGAGTGCTTAAGCTCTTTTTGGTGTGTGTCCCATGGCCCTAGCCTCTCCAACATCCTGGGTTGCTGATGTAACTTGTCCTTCAGCTTCACAGCTCATGCAGTGGCCTCTTAGGTCCTCTTCTCAAGGAATCCAACCTGACTCACACTGATTGGCCTAAAGGAGTTTTCTGGAACATTGGAACAAGCCTCCAAGACTCTCTCACTCCTGCATCTATCACTCCTGAAAACCCAGTGTAGCATGGTTGCTTCTTCTGAGTTCCGCCAACCCGAGATGGAACCTGCTTCTTTTGTATCAGGGCTGCATCATCCACTGGGTGCCTTCCAGGCTGACTCCGGACAAATATTTCCTGGGATGCTTGGTTTTGAACAGGGAGCCTCTCCAGTGGCATTTCTTTTAAGATCTCTACTTTCAAATAAATTTCATAAGACAGAACCTTTGATCGGTGCTGTCTTTCTCTCAGGGTACCTTTCCCACTGTCCTAGTGCAAGGTGGGAGGTTTTTCTTCAATACAATCTTTTTAAAACTATTAGAGCTACATTTTCTGTACCAGCCTTGGCTGGATCTTTAAATTCTCTCCTTTATCTAACAGATTGCATATTTTCCACAACTTGTTTTTTCCCTCACCTATTTCTGTCTCTTGTTCTATACATAGGTGGGAACAGTGAACAGAACATGACATGGATCACTACCCTCTGTAAAGATTTCCTCTTTCAAACAAATTAGGTTATTACATTTGCCCTTAGCTTCACTCCAGTTCTCAGGGCACATGTAGAATGCAGCCAGGGTTTTTTCCAGAATACAATATTAATGGCCTTCAGCTCAGTTGCTAATAGAGCTCATAACCCCACTCTGGGAATCTCATGCTCTAGGCCTTCACTGTCCATCTTTTTCTTTACATTTTGTTTTCAGAAACGCCTATCAGAATGACCCATTCATTATGATCCTTGTACAACATTGTAGGGCTTAGTACTACACTGCTAAAACTCCCCCAGATTCTCCCTGCACAAACTCCAAAGGTCTACCAATCACTGCAACCACCCTACTTCCTGCAGGCGTCTGCTCCTGCTGCACTCACATTCAGGAAGCATGTGGATACTCAAACTCAGTTGGCTCCATCTTCTAAGGCATTCGAGGATCCCAGCCCATGGTATGGTGTCACCTTACAATTCATGTAATTCTTCTCAACTCTATTAACCCAAACTACAAATTCCCTCACAGATGAGGCCAGAGATTTCTCTCTGTCTCTCAGAAATGAAGCCCAGTGGGAAGTCCTTAGATCAATTAATAGTGTGTCCTCAGAAAGAAGTTGTAAGTCTTGAGTCTGTCTGTCTCTCTGTCTACTTGTTAATGTGAATGATCTCTCTATGGGTTTTTGTTTGTTTGTTTGTTTGTTTTCTTTTTTTGACTCTGCCAGCCATCACCACCATCCCTGAGGACTTGGCAACCTTGTGTTATACTGTTTAGACATTAAGGCTTCAAAAATATAAGTTGAAACATGCTCTTTTTTTTTCCTACAAAGTTGTCCCACCTCAATTATTTTACTACAGTGGAACAAAAAATTAAGAATCAAAAAGGGTAAGTGAGATGCAGAGCCCAGGTTAGGGACAACACTTGACTTGTGTAAGTGACACAGGGTTTCCTGGGGATAAACAGGCACACAGATGATCTTCAGGTGTCCACACAACACGGCTGTGATGAGAGCCTTAAAATATATCTTGCATGTGAAGGTTGCTCAAATAATATATGCTGATGGTCTTAGTCCACTCTTGCTGCCCCAAATACTGCAGACTGGGTAATTTATAGACAGTATAAATTAGTACAAATAGCATGTTAAGGTTGAGAAATTTAAGACAAGGTATAAGTAAATATGGTAGTTGGTGTGGCCTCCCAGAATAAAAGATATAGAAAGACCAGATGCCATGTACGTGAAGCTTAATCCTGTTCGTTAGAGTAGAGAACCTCTCTTCCCCAGTCTAATCATTTCCCAGGAGCCCCATTTTTTTTTTTTTTTTTTTAGTGTTCCCACGTTGGGGGATATGAATTGGGAAGGAACACACACTCCTAAACTACAGCTCTAGATGAAGTAATAATTCAGAGATTTAAGGGCTTGAAAAAAACAAATTCTTGTTCTACATTCGTATCACTTCTGACTTTCCAGTCTTTCCAAATGCACACACAAGAGCCAAATTTCAAAGTCTATTTTTCTGCCTCTGGAAATTTTTTTTTAAATCTCATACATTTTGTTGATTGGGAAACAGGAAACTGAAATTGAAGAATTCTAGTTCATTCCTGAAGAGAGACCAGTCCAAACAACCCTTCCCTTAAGTCTGTCTCCCTTGAATGAAAAGCTGGTCTGAACAATTCAATTTGTATTAAGATGAAGTAGAAATTTGTAGCTTTCTGTGCTAGTTTGAGGCACTTAGGAATGTGTCATTACATTCTTTAAAAAAAAAAAAAACCAGATTTCTTTAGAGTGAGCTAACAATAAAGATTAAAGGCAATAACTCAGCAATGGAATATTGGAGGAAGAATTGAAAAGACGTGGCAAGCTCCTGCTTCGGAAGAAAAGACCCTAAGGCTGAGGGCTCTGGTCTACTGTACTCTGCCTTTGCTCCCCTTGACAGTCTTTGAAGACAGCAAAGGCTGCCTTTAATTCTGCATTCAAAGAATGTACTGTTAACCATGTGGCCTGCTGTGATAAATTCAAATGGGTGTGAAATTTCTTCCAGGAGAGGAAAAAAAGGACTGGTATTGATGTTTTTCTTTAGCCTCTGCCTTTCTGCCCTTAAGATGCTTAATTTGAACTCATGACATCATTTTGTTCTTTTCCATATAGTCCCCAGATCTTATGCTCACTGACCAAAAGTTTATGTTAGAAACTACACCTCTCACTAAGGAACAGTGGTCAGAAAATCATGTTTCAGAAGATTGTGGGAGATGGAAAGCAGACATTAAAGAAAATTAAAGAAAGAGGCTGAAGAAACAGTTCAATGGTTAAGAGCACTGGCTGCTTTTGCAGAGGACTTAGGTTCAGTTCCCAGCATCCACATGACAGCTCACGACCATCTCTAACTCCAGCTTGAGGGTACTCAAGGGCCAGTCCTGCCCTCTGTGGGTACCGGGCACGCACAAACTATGCTCACGTGCTTGTAGGTAAACACTCATATAGATGAAATAAAAACAAATAAATAAATCTTTAAAATAATTAAATGATGGAACAGTATTTCAAATGTTATAACCAGAGGATCACAGCTGCATCCTTTTTTTTTGTGATTCCATCTCTGGGCCATGCTATCTACCATTGCATAGTTGAGCTCCATAGCAACTCTTTGAAATTGCTGTTACATCAATATAGTCATTGTCAAATCTGCTGAGAGAGATTGGTCATCTTCTCAGAAGAGAAAGAAAATAAGAGTAGTTGATGGAACATACAAAGAAGATGTGTTCTGTGCCTTTCCCATATCACCCCAGGCTTGATGCATCTTCTGTCACTTATAGGAACAGTTACTTATTATGGTTAAGTTTGGAAGCAGAGTGAACTCTTTCAAGGTGCCAATGTATGCTACAAAAAAAAAAAAAAAAAAAAAAAAAAAAAAGCATTATCTCTCAGGAGCATAGATAAGCACAGCTTACAATGCTGGCTTTGAATGGCTTTTGCAAGTGTGCTAAAGAGATACATATCATTTTGGGGGTTTTAACCATAGTAATTTCAGAAGGACTTGAAGATGCAGGTGTGCCTGCAAGCCCAGGAACACATACTGTCTATTAGTTGAAAAACACTCTTGTTATTGAGAGCCTCTGGCTTAAATACATACATGAAAGTCTGGTTTGTGATAGCTTCAGTCCCTCCTGGCCTCTAACATGAAATAGTTTGAAATCAACTTTTGGTATTTACTATCTGTGCTAATGAGTATGACAGTAAGATATGAAATATAGGAACTATATAAAATGAACAGCAGATTCCTCAATGGCACATTTCTCAAATGCTTCGGATGGCAAGTTTGAGCTACAGAGAAGGAGGACTTAGCTCTTAATGTTTTTTCTCCTGTGTTCACCACATGGGTGTAACAGAGACATGGCTACTAATATTGAGGTTTGCAGCTCATGGGCTTCAGTAGGAATGTGACTATCCCTGTGCTTTCCATGGGAGAGTGTCAAATCACTCAAAAGATATTATTCTTTTTGAGAATGTACTGTGAGCTCTTATGACTTCTTAATTTAACTACTATTTTATCTATAAGAGTTTTTGCTTGCATGTATGGAAGTACAGCGTGTGCAGTTGTGACCATGATGGTCTGAAGACAAAATTGGAACCACTGCAGTCACAGATGCTTGTTAGTCGTCAAGTGGGTGCTGGAGGCTGAACCCAAGTCCTTCGTAAGAGCAACTGGTGCTCTTAACTGCTGACTATCTCTCCAGCCCCTGGTATTATGACTTAAACAACAACAACAACCACAACCTCTCTGGCCGTGGATAGAAGACATCCCTCTAGGAGACCCAGCTAGATCTTGCCTTCACTGTATAGCCCCAGATCTTCCTTTCTTTAGATCAGTGGTACTTATCTGTGGGTTCTGGCCTTTTTGGAGGTCATATATCAGGTATTTACATTATGATTCTTAACAGTAGCAAAATGGCAGTATGAAGTAGCAATGAAAATAATTTTATGGTTGAAGGTCACCACAAACATGAGGAATTGCATTAAAGGGTCACAGAGTTAGAGCAGTTGGGAACCACGGCTCTAAATGATCCCTGCATACTAGAAGGCACTCATTCTGTGCTTCGACCATCTCAGGGTCAGAGCCCAGCAGCTGACGCCAGTTATTTGGTCCACAGTCCCTCACAACGAGTCCAACTTCCTAAATCCTTCACTTGTCTTAGTGTGCTCTTCCATCTTGTCTTCTGCCTTTGACTATTACCTTGTCTCTGTCATGTGGCTCTATGTGGCATCTCCCCCCCACCCCAATAAACTCCATTTTCTGTATCTCCTGTGACACTTTCTGTGAGCTCTCTTGTCTGAGCATCTTTCAGAATACAAGTGTCACCCCTGTTCTGACTGTCCTCCTCCCCACAGAGACAGCAGTGAGCAGACCAAGTTAACTGCTGAAAGCCACTTCTGAAAGGTGCAGGCTACTTTCAATCCAGGAATAAATATACCATGCCACTGGATGATAGACATAAGGAACAATAAATCAAGATAGAGCAAGCAGTATTAACAGGGGAGGGCTTGTGTCATATGGTGTGGTCAAAAGAAGGCCCAGATGAGGAGGAGGTGACATTTGGAACGTGAACAGTCTTTAAAGGTTGGACTCTCAGTATTGCTGAACACTTTCAGACCCCCACACCACTTTCAATAAATCTGTAGATGAAACAAACACCTGCCAGATGAAAGGAGAGAGGGGGTAACGACAGGAAACATGAGTGATAAATCCACACCAATCCAGTACCAGGACTAATTTATGTTCCAAGAGCATGCGGAGAAAAAAAAGTTAAAAAGAAAATCCCCACACAGAGACTCTTTGATGAATCACCAGTAGCTAATTGTCACGGCGCATCCCACAGGCGCGACATATCATTTGAAATCTGGGCGGATTGCAGAAGAGAAATGTTATTGCATTTTAAACAATACCATTAGCCAATCCGATCCCACTCACCGCCCCGCACTTTGTTCCAGCCTTCCAGTCAAAAGATGAATCGCCCGATGGTTCTATTGTCAAAATGACAGCGTGAAAAGAGAAGCATGTGGGTAGTAATAATAATG
This sequence comes from Rhabdomys pumilio, assembly GCA_030674055.1. NCBI lineage: Eukaryota > Metazoa > Chordata > Mammalia > Rodentia > Muridae > Rhabdomys > Rhabdomys pumilio. The sequence goes on along the minus strand of JANHMN010000013.1, from coordinate 33,132,678 downwards.
AGGTACATGTGTAGAAGGTCAGGGAAGCAACAGATTAACATTCCAGAGAGAGATTTCCCCCGGGACACCTCTTGAAAGTATCAAAGGCCAAAGATCAGGACACTGATAATGTGTCTGGTCTTGGTGGTGAAATTGTTGTATGTCTTTAGCTTTGCTGAGGACAGAGCTCTCTTCGTTTCAATTAGCTGATGAAAATCTCTCTCCTAGAGGATGAAGAAGCCAACCGCAGAAATCGGCTTCAGTGCAAATGAGTGAAGGGAAATGAGGTTGTGTGAAGAGATGAGTTGCTTACTTCAGATTAATGAAATAAAATGGAACAGGCTCCCCCCCGGAGAAGCAGACTAAATAATCCCCCACCCCGGAGACTGAAGTGGAACATCTCCAGCCTGACATTTCTTCATTGAATTTTAAAACCAAACTGAAGCTTGCAACTGTTCTGAAAGGTGAGCTGGGGATTGTGGGTTGGAAGAGTCAGACATTTCTTTCTAACTTAAATTGATTTGAGGCAGTGGAAGTGGAGGTAAGGGGAGACACTCAGGCTCGGCAGGCACAGGCATCCGGTGTAAAGTGGATTTCGTAACTCACTGCTGTGGAATGGTAAATTCCATTTTCCTATTTTTAGAATGGAAAAGCACGTATAAGACTATTTGGAAAAAAGTAAGCATTATGAAGCACTTGCTGAGTTTGAAGCAATCAGAAGCTCACCTTTCTGTGTATCACATTGCCGGATCCGCCTACGTCCCTTTCTCTGCCTGCCGTGGTGGTTGATTCTTGGATGATTCGGTAGGCAGCAAAAGGAAAAGGTATATCTTCCTGTTTTGCTTTTATTTCTGAGTATAAACCCTGCTTACTGCACGGAAGACTTGCGGTGGGGGTGGGGTGCAGATATGGCTCGGCAGCCAAGAGCACGTGTTCTTACAGAGGATCTGAGTTGGGTTCTCAGCGCTCACTTTGGACACCTCACAACCACCTATGGTCACCGTTCCGGAGGATTCAGTGCCCTCCTCTGGTCTCGGGTGGCATGCCCCACCCCCAAACATGCAAGCAAATAAAGAGATATTGACTGTGAAATTACAGAAAATAATAAAAAATGCAAGTGATTTACAAGGATCAAGGGAAATGCAAGGGAAGCTCACACAGTCATTTGGGAGGCAGTTGCTAATGTGTGTGATGTGTGAGGTGGGATGTAGTTCAGTGTCGGAACACTTGCCTGGCATGGTCAAGTCCCTGGGGAATGGTGGTGGCAAGCGGGCCACTGGACCCAGTGCGAAGACTTCAAGTTCCTTTCTATTACTAGCACCTGGTAACCTTCAGCAAGTTGTTTAGCCTCTCCGGACCTTGTGTTCTTTTCTGCAAAATGGGCCAACGGCAGCAGCCACCTCTCAGAGTTGATATGAGCATAGCTGAATTTCAAATTGCTTAAAATAAGGCTTCCTGCTAGTGGCAATTCTCAGTCCCTCAAAGTGGCATACTCGTAACTCCAAATACACACAATAGGAAACAATACTATTTTCAGATAAAAATTTGTTGTGATTTGCAATATTTTAGTGTTACCACTCATGCTAGCTAGGGTTTATGTCAATTTGGCATTGGCTGCAATCATTTGGGAAGGGGGTATCATGATAGAGAAAATGTCTCCCCAAGACTGGCTGGTGGGTAAACTTGTGAGATATTTTCTTGATTAGTGCTTGACAGGGTGGGCCCATCCCACAGGGGACAGTGCCTTCCCTGAGTGAGCATTCCTGGATAGTATAAAAAGTCGGGCTGAAGAAGTCATAGACAACATTGCCAGAAGTCAGCCCTCCTCTTTGTTGTGTTCTTCAGTTCCTGCCTCCAGGTTCCTGCCTTGAGTTCCTTCCAAACCTTCCTTCATGATGGGCTGCAATTGGGAGAAACCACTTTCTCCCAAGTTGTTTTTGGTCATGGTGTTTTATCATACCAACACTAACAGAAGCACTTTTTCATTATTTGTGTGTGTGTGTGTGTGTGTGTGTAGGTCAGAGGACAACCTTAGGTATCATATTCACATTGTATTAGCCTTGAATTTTGAGACAAGATCTCACTGGTCTGATGCTCACCAAATCAGGTAGCTGGCTGCCAGTTTGTACTAGAATCCACCTGTCTTCACCTGTCGGGTGCTAGAAGTACAAGGCTACACCTTTGTGTCTGGGCTTTATTGCATGGTCTGTAACTCAAGAAATCAGACTTGTAAGACAACCACAGACTGAGTTATCGCTCCATCCTTGCCATAAAGGTTTTTTGCAGGCTTTCAGTCCCAGAACAGAATATCTACCCACTGGCATGAAAGCCACAGTTCCTAGCTCTGCTCCCTATTCCCTCCTTCCATTCAAAACTGCTGTTCCTGAAAAAAAAAAACAGCCCTGTCAAACAGGCAGTGTCTTGAGACTACAAAGAAAAGTTCCACAGAGATATAGCTCAGTGTAAATGTACAGATCTAAAAAACAAAAACAAAACCAAACAAACAAACAAAAACAACCGACCCCTCTTATACTTCGGTAGTCAGTGTTTGGGTAAGTTGTTCAAAGCCACGGCAGCACAAAACCTTGGACAGAGCTCCTAATCTTTTTAAGGTTCCCAGACAATGGTTTCAACTCTTCTCTGCTCTTGACAATTACAGGCGGATAGCCTTTGAATCAGCAATAAAATGGCAATGGAAGAGTCTGACCTGGACCCTAAGAAGAGACTGTCGAGGGCTTGCCATGACTACCAGAGGCAGATGCGGGCTGATGGGCACACAGGAAGAGGATTAACAGAGTCAATAGCTGTTTGATGAATTTCGCTGCAAAGAGAAGCCCGAAGGACACTGGCAGAAAGGAACAGGAACACATAAATGACTGAGAGAAAGAGCCAGATGCCCTATTGCTGTTTCCTAAGAGACTGAATCTCCCAGTCTGCAGAATGTGCTGCTGCTTGTAAAAGCTCCCGGAAACGTACTTTCTTACCAAAATTCAAAGCAAGGCTACAAATCATCTCCAGGAGACAAAAGACAATAAGTAGTGTCAACACAGAGGGATATATTTTACTCTGCCCTGCCATGAGGAATTATGGTGGGTTGTGACGACTGGAATATAAAGTAACATAAGTTGCCTGTTGTCAACAGAGTTTGAAATTATAAAATGTAAAACCAATATATTTCCTGCGCACTGTGAAACAGCTGGGGTATTTTTATGGCTTCTAGCATGATGCCATGTCGTCTCTCAAAACCCTATAATTCTGTAAGCACGTTAAGTGCAGACTGTTATTTATTTAGTTTGTTTATTTGGCTTCGAGGATTTCTCTCACAGGCAGCACAGAGCAGAACCAACTGTAAAGGGGCTGACGAACCCTGGACTGTGCCTATCTTCCCAAATCACCAGTCCAGGCTCCCTTGTGTAGAGTCGCATAGATATTACCTTCAAGGTGTGAGTATTGTTGAGTAGAATACCATCTTTTTCTGTGTGGGGAGGAAGATTAAAAAAAAAAAAAGGATTCAAATAAAAAAAATGTTGCAGGAGCCTTTTCCCTATGGCTTCTCCAGAATCTAAGTCAAAATTTAGTCTTTTAATGAGGTTGACAGCAGTGGAGTTTAAACAGGATCTCTTTAAATGACAGATGGCAATAAGCAAGTCAAACGCTTCTTAGATGATGGTTTATGTGCTAGACATTAGAGGTGTTGTAACTACTGACCCATATTAATGCCGTGCACCGACAAAATGAAGGCGGTGGAACTCGGCGCCCAGTCTTCTACCCTAAGCAATAATTAATTTTGTTGTCTTCATTTTGGATGCTTAATTTAAGCCCTGTGTGTGTCAATCAATCAGTACAAAATAACTCTGATTGCTTTCAATGACTTGGCCATTGTGTTTGTTGGGTTTTTATGTTTTACTCACAGATCACATTTTCAATGATTATTTATGGGCTGAACTCCTGCGATAGAGAATTGGCTGGGAATTTAGTGAGGCTTTGGCAGAGGGAGCAGTGATGGATTCTGAGTACATACAAGGCTGTTAGGCTGCTGCTCTACAGAGAGCTGGAAAGGCTGGGGCGGATACTAACAGCTTTGCCTAGGGCGGGGAGCCATGGTACCCAGAGATGGATTCCTGATGAAAGAAAGGAGCAGAGGCTCTTTCTTTACCTGGTGGGCTCATAAGGCCAAGAATCCCCCTCACACGGTAGTTTGTCAGCTGTCAGCAGTGCCTGACACAACAAAATCCCCAAGCTCAGCTGCATCCAGCAGAAGTGCCCCGGTGTTTTCGGCTTTAAAAAGAGAGGAGACATCAGATGTTGCTTTTCAAACAAAGACCTAGTTTTATGCTTAACACCACAAAGATGACTTGATTTTCTGTTCTGGGCGGGGCAGGGGAGAGCCAAAAGGAAAAAAAATTGGAGGAAGAAAAAAAAAATAAAACCTTTGTTCCTTTGAAGTAAGAGCAAGCTATGTGAAGTGAATTTTAACCAGGTTCTGCCAATATCTATCAGCACAGAACATTTCATATTGCAGATAATAAGAGTCTGAGAAAATGACAGGTGAGAGAAAGGGAGTTCTGGAGACAAGCTCCAGAGTTTTCAGTGTCCGGGTCAGACAAGGCCTGAGGAGGCCTGAGGGATGGAAGTTGCAGAATTTGAAAAGAGAGGGAGTTGGGGGCGAGGGGGGAAAGAGAAAAAGAGAGAGAGAGGGATAGAGAGAGAGAGAGAAGAGAGGAGAAGAAAGGAGAGGAGAGGAGAGGAGAGGAGAGGAGAGAGGAGAGAGAATTCATTAATCAGGAATTGAAAGCGGGTATTAATTTTTTCTTTTAAAGAGGCCCACCCAACTATTAAGGGGAAAAATCAAAACCTGTCATAAATGCAGAGAAGACTAAGAAATGAGTGGAATCCGCAAGTAGTTATGCACGGTGCTCATTACATATCATTTGGTCAGCGCGTTTCTGAAGACCTCCTGGGGGTGAGACAAGGCGGTCAAAATTCCTTTTCATGTTGATGAGGAAAGAAACCAAGACTGTAGCAAATAAAAAAGACATGCCTTCCTCCAAAGACAGGATGTTAGAAGGCTCAGTGTGACAGGTGCGGAGGGGAAGGGGGAGAGAGCATTTGAGAAAACAGCAGTAATATAATCACAAGGGCTCTGTGGAAGCTTTAGGTGCAGGCATCCTTCTTAAAATAAGGTTTTCCCAATTGCTTTATGACATGATAGAGTTTTAAAAGACCAATCAGAGAAACCGCCTCTGCTCAGGCTGGTGGGCATGGAGGGATGGAAACACAAGGTTTGGTGTTTAAAGCCGGCAGCTGTTTCCGGGACACTGGAAGTTGAAAAGGCAGAAGCAAGTTCAATGAGATGCTCAAATATGAAGCTTTTCTCCTGGTAAATTCTTTGCCAAGGGAAGTCAGGGTTAGAATCCAGGCTGAGCTGAAACTGACAGTTCATACATATATCATCCACGTCTGTGTTTCTTGTTCTACTCTGTAAATGCCCCTTCCCCAGATAGCTGTGCAGATTTTAATTGCCTTTTGTTGTATTTACTATCAATCTTGGAATAGAACTGCTGGAAGTTTAGGCCAATGTGGAGGATACAGCAGGTTAGAAAGTAATTATTGTGCAAGAAAAAAAATCCTTTTTGAAACTATCCTTTAATCTTACACTCAGTATTAGATTACAGTAGTAAAGAAGCTGAATATTTCTGAATTTTGTTCTTTTAGATGAGTGGATCTCAATCTGTGGGTCGTGACCCCCTTGTATAGCACACCAGATGTTTACATTAGGGTTCTCGACAGTAGCAAAATTACTGTTATGAAGTAGCGACAGGGGGGGAGAATCACCATAGACGAGCTCTAGTCAAAGATCACATCACTAAAGATGTTGAGGACCACTGTTTTAGACTCTTGAGTTAAGTTTCTGGATTTTTATCACTTCCAAGTAAGGGAGGTTTGAATCCCACAATTCCTTGGGCGACCTTAGCATTTCCTGTTGCGAGAGGATGGACAGTGGAAGAAATTGAGGAGATTTTTCTTCTTATTATTATTAAATATATGGTTGTCTCCTTAGGCTTGGATCACTGTCCCATGACTGGCTTATCACCGGTAGGCTGCCATTTTAAGCTAATTCAGGGTGACTCCAGGCAAGGGATCTATGTAATTGAGACTTAGAAAATGCTAGCGGTCATTATCCAGCCCGCTCTGATTTTCATGTGACTGTAGACTCATGGCCCCGCAGCAATTTTCATGGTTTATATATACAATAACCTTTCTGTAAAGTATCATCCTCACATTCATCACAGAACCAAAGCCCTCTGATTTGTGTGTTAACATCTGAGTTTAAGTTGAAACCTTATCAAATCCGTTCAGGACTCCTAAGCCCTTAGAGACTGTCCCTGCGACCCGGTTGGCAGCAAAAAAAGCAAAGCCAGAAATACAGTAACTTGTACAAACTAAACCCTCAGGGATATAGCTCCACCTTAGCAAGGAATCCATATAAGCTGAGGCTGACTCCTGAATAAGCCAAGAAAATGAAACTCCTCCAGGAAAGGAATACTCAGCTGACTGCTGCAGGCAAGTCAGTTGCGCATGCGCATGCGCATGTGCTTGATGCTTTCCCTCCAAACTACCAGCACTGGAATCTCTCCCACATCAATTCTGCACTAGTGATTAAAGGGAAAGAGTAAAGATTTAATGGGTAAAAAGGATAAATAATTGCTGCTTTAATCGCTATGCTTATTTGCATGCAGAGACTGGATTTGCTGTACATTTCTGGGGCAGAAAATAGAAACAAAATACCAATTTCTGAACTACAAAAGTACAGAATATAAAATAATACTTGATCCTAATTGTATGTTTTCATATGCTAATATATACAGTACTAATTTGAAAAATTAAGCGTAGAAGACAATTTTGAGATCGTTTATTTTAACATCATCCTCTGTAGAAGAGAAAACTGTTCTAAAAATAGTTGCCTTCTCTTCAACTCTGAATTTTTTTTGAGTCTCTCAATGGATTTCAGATGTGTGTGTGTGTGTGTGTGTGTGTGTGTGTGTGTGTGTGTGTGTGTGTTTGTGTGATATCGAGCGCATGCATGTGTATGAGCATATGAAATTATCATGTCCTGGGACAATTTGCAGATAAACGGACTCTTAGATTGAATAATTCTGCATATCATCTTCTCTTGTATTTCTGGTGGAAGACACCTGGGTTGATAAAACAAAATTTCTTAGATATATTTGTTAATCTAGTAAGTGTTGTATACTTATGACTAACATTCCAGGAGCTTACATTTTGTCAATATTTTATTATCAACTATACGTTTTGTAATAGTCTCCTCCCCCTGCCCCGTGTCTGTCTGTCTGTCTGTCTCTCTCTCTCTCTCTCCTGGAACCATAGTGATCTCAGCCTGTCCATATAGGGTTAATTAAGGAACCAAGATCACTTGAAGGCATAGAGATGGGGTGGGCAGATGGCATATGATCTTGTGGAGAGGTTTTTGAACAAAGTACCATTGCATCAAAAGAAGACACCCCACCCAACCCACAACACCCTGTCATGCTCAGGAAGAATGTTGAGGATGTTTTGGAGATATTGCAGAGGACAAGGGAGCCTGAGTAATAAAAAATAAATGGTGTTCAGGGGATCTGATAGGCAGGGACACCTAGGATGGGGGCCAGGACATGTATGGACAGTGACAGGGTAGGTTGTGGTCCAAATATGGTCCAGGCAAAGGCAAGGTTGCCAATGAGGAGTTGTCCAGAGCAGAGAAGAGGAAGTAGTTGCTCCAGTTGGGGAAATGAGTTAGACTGAGCAACATTGCCTCTCCTGTGTCAGGCCAAGCTATGAGAAGGTTTGTTTTTTTTTTTTTTTTTTTTTTTTTTCCTCCTTGGGGTTGATGATTTCCTCCTGTCATTTGATTATGTTCATGAGGTTTTTGTTGCGTTGGAAACAATGAGGACACACCTACAGAAGATCTTGATCCATGTTAGGTTGAATATATTCTTCCCTTCACCCTATAGCCCATCGGGGGTTTCAGGAGTTCCTGATGTTGATATAGTAGGTTGACTGACCATCGGAAGTAAGGAAGACCCAGCCACAGTGAATATTACTCGGATCCAAAAAGGCTTTGTGCTGTACACACCCCTCCTATGGGCAGCCTTTATTTTCTTTCATATTTTGAGTCCTATAATCCTGTACTATTTGGTCAAAGAGGAAGCAAAGAGTCAGCCACGAAGCACTCATATGGAGTAGTGCTGTTTTGATTTTGTAATTCCCCAAGCCTGAGGGCTATGGTAGAAGTCAGGACAAGAATGGGAATTACTGTTTGGCATCCTTGAGGGCTGCAGTTGGCCTGATCTGAGAGGTCCATTCTTGCCCTCTCTTTATCAGCATCTTACTGGCAAACATAAAACTGCCACTGGAGAGCTGGTGTTGAGGTCAAGTCATCCCCACCCAGGGACCCCAAAATTACTGTAACTAGTATGAATTTCACAAAATTCAGAGGCAGAGGGTCCTGCCTCCACCAGCACAAGCATTTGAGGTGAAATATAGTCCAGAAAACAGAAGAGATAAAGGTGTATAGTAAGGGCAGATAGATTTGACCATCCTGGCCCTTTACTGGGGCTTTCTAGAGAACCAGAGGGTAGAGGGTTCCAGTTGTTGGATAGCCCACTGATCCTGGTTAGGTGCTCTCTTGAAGACACATGCACTGGTGTCTTAGATTGGAAGCTGAAAGCAAGGTAAGGATCACAGTGTAGGGTCCTTTCCACCAGGGCTCTTAGACTTTGGAGATAACTGTTTGAGGAGTATTCTATCCCCTGGGGAGAGAGGGGCAGGCTAGGGAGCAGTTGGGTCCACTGTGGGGGTAAGTAGGTAGCTGTCAGCAAGTGAGCAGAGGAAGGACCATAGAATAGAGAGGTAGGGGACGTAGCTGGCTAGTGGGGAAGTCTGAGTCTGGAGGTAATGGTTATGGAGGAATGGTCTCCAGTAAAGGAGCATAAAAGGGGAGTGGTTCAGAAGTGAGGACAATAGGGAGAAAGGAGGGCTAAGATGACCTAAGCTTGAGGGAGAGCTAGGTGAGTCATTGCCCAAGGAAGCTGTTGGCTCTCTCTACCTTTCCTGATGATGGGGGGACACTATAGAATATGAAGTTTCCAGAAGGTGTTCAAAACTTCAGAGAGAAGCTGGATGACCTTAGAAGTAAAGGCTAGACCCTTGTCTGTTTGGATGGTCTGTGGACAGATCAAGGAATGAAACATCCAAGGAATATCTGGGCCACCACAACCAATGTTTCCCTGGAGGTAGGGAATGCCTTGATTCACCTTGTGAAGATGTCAACAAGGGTTAGGAGATAGTAGAGTTTTTTACATGTGGGCATTCGAGTGAAGTCAGTTTACCAGTTCTTGGTCAGTTGGTGTCCTTGGAGCTGGGTGCAGGAGCTGGCATATCTGGAGAACCCCTTGCTGATTGGTCTTGGCATATGTCTGGCAGTAAGAGTGGATCTGAAAAATATGACTCAAAATTGGTGGGATCGAAGAGGGGCTCTAAAAGGTGGAACAAAGCTTTGGAGGTTTATATGTAGGGTCTGGTGGATGTTAGAAATGATCCCGAGGGATCATTTAGGTAGTTATTTAGGTAGACCCATCTGTCTTTTGTCTGAGTGAGCCCCTCGTTGAGGAATTTGTCTTTCTCCTTTGGCTGATAGGAGGGAGTCAGAACAAAAATATGTCCCATAGATCTGATGGAACTGGAGGCCAGTCTTCAGGCCACCAAGTTGACCTTGGCATTATCTAAAGACCACTGAGTCCTTGTATGCCTGGTATCCCTGACAGTGGATTATGGCCATCTCTGCTGGGAGCTGTAGAGCCTCCAAAGCTTAGCTGTAAGGGGTCCATTGACAATGAGAGTGCCCTTGATAGTGAGGAAGCCTTTCTTTCCAAAGAACAGAATGGGTCGGGCTATTACAAAGGCATACTTAGAGTGAGTGCTGATGTTAGCCCACAGAACTTTAGCTATTTGGAGCACCATATTGAAGGTGATTAATTCAACCTTTTGTGAATAAGTCTCTACCAGCAGACAGATTGCCTCAGCCATTTCAATGGAGGTGACCACAGCATTGACTGCCTTGCATTTTCCCAATATGCCCATGAGAGAGCTTCCATCCACAAAGAGGGTGAGTTAGGGAATCTGTGATGGATTGGTCTAAGATACCAGGCCAAGGTGAGTACAAGTCCCCCATGGCCTCTGGGCAGCAGTGGAAGGGAATATCAGAGGAGAACAGGATAAGGAGGAGGGTTTCAGGTTTCAGGTCAGGACTGGAGACCAAAGGAATTTGGTAGTTTTCTGGAAACAGTAGGTCTAGATCTGTGAGGTACTGAGGAGGGAAAGGAAGGAATGACTCAGGAGATCCAAGGGGCGATGAGTGGAGTATATGGTGATAGGCTGGAGCAGGATGGTCTTGAGGGCTTGTAGATGAGTTCAGCCACTGCTGCTAAGGCTCTCAGACATGGCTGCTATCCATATGTGGTAGGATCTAGCTGTTGGACAGAAAAGCTATGGCCAGATATGAGGGCCCAAAAGGTTGAACTAGAACACTCATGGTAATTCCCACACTCTCATCTGTAAAGAGTTGGTAGGGGTGAGCGAAGTCAGGAAGGGGAGAGCCAGGGCAGGGTTGCTAGAAGGGTATCCTGCAGTAAAGAGAATGATAGTGGCCTGTGACTGGGTGAGCAAGGGGCCCTGAGGGGGTCTCTTTGGCTGCCTGGTTACATGAGTTTGGATATAATGGCAAAGTTAGGGACCCAGTGATGGAAGAATCCCATTAGGTCCGAAAATGAGAGAATCTGGTCCACTGTCATTGGGGGTTGTGCATCTCATAGGGCTCAAACTAGATTAGAAGTGAAGGTTTTAGACCCTGGGCTGAATTGAATGCCCAAGGATAATATGGCAGAGGAGCATAGTTGAGCTTTAAATGGAAAGAAATGGTATCCCAGGGAGCCAAGATAGTTTAGAAGCCAAGAGGTGGCCCTTTGGGACAGAGACAGGGAGGGACTGCAAAGTGAGAGGTCATCCATGTATTGGAGAAGTGTACATAGGTTTGAGGTCGAAGGAGGAGCGGTCTCTGGACAAGACTTGGTCAAAGAAATGACTATTCCAAAAGCCCTGGGGGAAAACTGTCTATGTGAGCTCTCTCAAAATTCATGTACCAGGGTCCTCCCAGATGAAGGCAAAGAGACAATATGAGTTAGGATGTAGGAGGGCAGTAAAGAAAGCATCCTTTAGGTCCAGGACAGTGGAGTGGGAAGTTGTAGGAGGAATGTTAAAGAGAGGGCATAGGGGTTGGTAACTGCAGGGTGGATTGGGATGGCTGCCTCATTAGTGAGGCTGAGGTCCTGAATTAAGCAGTAGGCAATACAGTGCTTACACACAGGGAGATAGAGAGTCTTACAAGGCAAGCCAATAGGGATTAGGAGTCCCTGAGATAGGAAGCTGGTAATGATGAGCTTGAGATCACAGTGATGGGTTTCAGAAATGGGAAACAAGGTTCTGGATGGGAAGGAACAGGGGTCCTTAAGGTGAACTAGGACCAGCTGGTGATGGATGGCAATCACCAGGGTGGAGAAATCTCATACTTGGAGATCAACCAGATCTGGTAGGGTAGGGACAAGATGGTCTGGTTTAAAGATCTGTAAGGCAATCTGGGGAAGGAGAGCATGGAAATCAGCAGAGATTATAAGGGTCAGGGAGAGGGTAGCCCCAATGCATTTGAGGATATCCTGGCCAAAAGGTATTGGACAGCTGGGCATGACCAGAAAAGAGTGTGAGAACTGTTCTACAAGAATGAAGGAAAGTCGCAGGGAGTGGAAAGGAGGGGCTTCTGCCCACCCCCATGACAGAAATTGGCGATGGGACTGTAGGGCCTGAGAGAGGTCAAAACCAGGAAGGTGATGGACTTACCAGCTACCTGGAGAATTACCATGGGTTCTGTGAGAGTGATGGTAGTACCAGAGTCTGGGCCTCTGCTAGCCTAAGAAGCTCAAAGGTGGAAGGGTCTGTCTGTAGTGCCTGCACTGGTCGGGTGGGGGACCTCAGTGGTGTGGCTCAGAGAATGAGCCCACACTGGGGGACTCCTGCTTTGAGTGGCCGGGGTGACAGTAGACAGGGTACGGCCTCATGAGTAATCAAGGATTGGGGCAGCTGTGGGACTGGTGACCTTTCTGACTGCATTTGAAACAGGTCCCTGAACTCCCCTTATTCCCTCTGTGCCATTGCCATTGATATCAGGGAGGCTGCCAAGGTGCCTGGGTCTGCAGCATGGCCTTCTGCTGTAGCTAAGCCTGTTGAGAAGATTTAACCACCTTTTCTTGGCCGTTAAAGACCTTAAAGGTCATTTTTCCTAACTCTTATGCAGGGATTTGGAGATCATCTTTAGCCCCTCCCCACTTGCTGAGTCAATGCAGGGAAAATTGAATCATGATCTCTTGTAATCAAGTTAGAAAAAATGGCTAAATTTTATTTATTTATTTATTTATTTATTTATTTATTTATTGTGAGCTCACTGTGTAATTTCGGAGAGCTTATCAAAATTAACAACCTTGTTTGAAACCGATTTCTTATCCTAATGATCAACCCTCTCCCCTTAATCTCCTCCCCATCCTTCTCCTCCCTCCTTGCCTTCTCTACCCCCTGCCTCTATGTGATGCTGCAACCCACACTCTGGTCCAGAGGAGTGGAGGCAGAGGACCATGAGGTCCCTCCTCTGGTGGCCATTTTGACCCAGGTGATAATTCCGATTAGGTTCTGTGGCCAGCACCAATGCCACCCTGTCAACCATAGGGACCACACCGTCCACTAGGTGAGTCTGGCCTTTGTACTGCCTGGAGGTTTCCTGAACCCTTACACGATCCTCAGGAGTGAGAGTAGAGGTGTGAATGACATTAAAGATAGTGCCATATTAGGTCTTAGCCTGGAAAAGATAAAGGAACTCTTTGGTATAGGCAGATGGATTAGCAGGAAAGGAGCCTAAGTTACTTTTCAATTTGGGAGCTATTGTAGAGGGAGAAAGAGACATGAACTTAGACATCCCCCTCAGCTCCAGCCACCTCCTGGAGAGGGCAGAAGAGAGCAGGGGTTTGTAGGAACTGCATATGAGAGGCTACAGGGAAGACTCACTGGGAGTAGGCCAGTATGTGGACAGGAACCAGAGTGTGGGTTGCAGCATCACATAGAGGCAGGGGGTAGAGAAGGCAAGGAGGGAGGAGAAGGATGGGAGGAGATTAAGGGGAGAGGGTTGATCATTAGGTGGAGCCTGTGGTCATGAAGAAGGAGGGGCAGTGGGAGAAGAGGAGGTGGGAGGCAGGTAAGGAGGCAGTGGCTGATTGCCCATGTAGCAGTGTAGGACGGGGAGAAGTAGATGGGTCTTGGGGTGTGGATGGGCGTGCCAGTGATTCAAGTGGCTCAGATAAGGCGAAGGACTCGGGGTCTAAGTCCCCAGATGAAAGAGTGTCTGAAAGCGCCGCAACCCTGGCCAACAAGATCTGGACCGTCGAGGACTGGCTACAGAGGGAGAAGGAGGATTCCAGTTCCCCAAAATCCTGGACATTAGGGAGTTCAGACCACTTGTTTGTATGCCGGCAGAAAATTTCAAGATACTGAAGCCTGTTATAGTCAAGAGTGCCCTCTGGTGGCCGTTTAGACTGGTTATTTAGAGTATACTGAGGCCAGACCACAGAACAAAGGAAAATCAGGCTTTTAGGGCGCAAGAACTGACACAACACCAGTTTGGAAGTTCGCAGAAGGTACCCCAAGGGCAACTGAGGATCGAGTTTACATCTAGCGTTGCCCATTTCCATTTCCGAGCCTGTTCCAGACTCTGAAGACTTGGGCACAGTGTTTCTTGAGATAGCTTGGGGGGCAAAACAGTGGGGGGTGGGGGTGGGGGTGGGGAAGAGCCTTGGAAAGGTTATCTCCAAATCCAAAGGCTCCCTGGAACAAAGATGACTTTTGTTCCAGAATGGGCTTGACTTGTGTATGTTTGTAGGTGTGTGTGTGTTGGGGGTGGGGGGGAGGCATAACTTTTGGCAGGGTGCCTAGGGGTCCTGGACCAGGAAGAGGCACCCGGCAACTTTTAGGTGACAGCTGGGAAAAGGCAATTTACCCAGAGTCAAAATTATCTTGTCAGAGTTAGAGAGAGATAGAGAGAGAGATAGAGAGAGGGAGAAAGAGAGGGAGGGAGGGAGGGAGGGAGGGAGGGAGGGAGGGAGGGGAAGGGAGGAGCGATCCCCATTTTGGCACCAAGATAATAGGCTTGTTTTCTATCTTGGTGATACAAGTATAGGCTAGATCAGACCAGATTAAAAGTAGATAAATGCAGGTTTATTAGGTGCTGTTCCTGGGCACGGTTGCCTGTGGCAAGGAACAGGGCCTGAAAAGTTGTGTGCCTGGGCAAAGGCAAGGGAGTTTTATAGTTCTTAAGTGAGGAGTGATGACGTGTCAGCCAGGAGCTGGGATTGTGTCCATATATGGCCAAAAGCTGAGACCCCGGGCAGGCACTCTTGGGTGTGTTGTGGAAATGGGAAGGAGAGGGGTAATGACTTGTCAGTTAAGAGTTTTCTCCCTGCTAGTGGGGTTGAGGGGAAGAGTGCAGATGGGGTTTCCCAGCTTAGTGCAGGGGCAAGCACGAGTTCCAAACTAACTTTTCTTTCTTTCTTTTTTTTTTTTTTTCCATTAAATGTAAAGTGTAAAGAGGAGAAAATCTTGACTTGCTTGAAAGCAGTGAAAAACCTGTGGACACACGAAGTAACACTTAATATACCGCAATAGAAATAATTTTCAAAATTAGCTATCTAAATATATTAAGATACGAGTACTTTTATTTAATTAGAAAACTCCATCAATGTTCCTCACTCCCAAAACTTGGGAATTTGACTACTCACCTGTCATTTGAAAATAATTGTTAATGCCACCCACTTACAGACTTTCAGAAATGTCCTGCCCACCTTACCAAAAATATGAGATCCATTCAAAGGCTATGTAGGGGACCCCACCAAACAACAACAACAACAACAACAACAACAACAACAACAACAACAACAATAAAAGAAGCAAACAAATAAAACCGGTAACTTTCTCAAGAACCCAATGGCCAGGCATGAAAAACGTTGAGGCTTTAATTAACACACTGTAACACTGTTGCAAATAGTTACCTTCCTACAGCCAGAGAACAAATATTAGTAGACACAGAACAGTAGAGAAAATATTAGGACATAAACACAGCAAGAAAAATACCAACAAACATGCAAAACTGATAAACGAAATTAAGTATTGAAGATTGGAAAATGTCGATGCTTTTTGTCTAAAGGTGAAATAATAAATAATAAAGCATCGAGTCACACACACGCAACACACTGCTGTGCTTTGGTTAGATGATATCCCAGAAGAGTCTCAAAATATAGTCGGCTATTTTATTGTTGCATTTTAACTCTCTCTCTCTCTGTGTGTGTGTGTGTGTGTGTGTGTGTGTGTGTGTGTGTGTGTGTTTGTGCGTGCGCGCAAGCATAGGCATGGTACATATGTGGTTAGAGACAACCTTGTGTCCTCTCCCACTTTTTCTGATGTAGGATCTCTTATTTACTGCTGCATATATCAAAGTAATTAGCCAGTGAACTTTTGGGGATTCTCTTGTTCCCAAGTTCCTTTCAATGTGGGAGCACTGGGGTGTTGACACCCCCCACCCCAGTGTCTCAGTCCTGTCCTAATGGGTCTGGTTTTATGTACATTCTGAGAATTTGGACTCGGGTCGGGTCTTCTTGCTCGCACAGTAAGCCCTTTAGTGCTTACTGCTATCCCCCCAGTCATTATTTTGAAAATTCCTTCTAGCTGCAGCTCAAACACTGGTAGGTTTTTCCTATATTCCTCTGTCCAGTGTTGCCTGCTGTCTGGTGTCTAGAAGCTATTCATCTGTACATTGTCTTTTCTTTTTTGTTTTTGTTTTTATTGTGTAAAATGATAGGATAAATTGGTCTTTTTTTTTTTTCTCCACATAAAAGCTGAAAGTAGTGTCCTTATTTTCTTTTGAGTTGTATAGTTTCAGAGAAGAGATCGGCTGCCGTTCTTGCTTTTGTTTCTTTACAGTTCTTTTTGTCTCTGGCTACTCAGAAGGTTTCCAGGCTGATTTTAAGCAATTAGATGTTCATGTGTCTTGGCAGGGTTTTCTTTAGACTTAGTTTTCTCAGTGCTAATTGATCTTTCAGATCTGTGAGTTTATAGTTTACAACAGATCTGGATAATTACACATTTAAATATTTTCATATCGCCCCTTTCCAGGGCTGTATTTACACACCCGTCAGCATATTGCTATTGTGCGAAGTATCCTGGGGCTGTGTTTATTTTTCTTTAGTCTTTTTGCTTTTTCACCTCTGTTTATTTTGAGTAGCTATTATTTGATTTCAAATTTACTACGCTTGCCTTCTATGGTTTCTAACTAGCAGTGCACCCCTCCTCCCTCCTGTACATTTTTTCATTCCTAGATTTTTAAATCCCTATTTGGGTCTTTTATAAAACATGAATTTCTGTGGAATTGAATACAGTTGTGGGTGTTCCTCAACTAACTTGACTATGGTATCCATTTATATGGTTTTTATTTTTAATCACCATACAAAGTGACATTTCCCTATGGCATTTTTATACATACTTAATTTCATTCTTTCCCAGACCCTGGCACCTCCCCCCTGTCTCCTCTGCCTTTCCTAACACTTTTACTGAACTGTCTCCTTTCTACTTTCAAATAACATGTATTCTATAAAACCTCCCAAACCCTTGCCGTTTCCCATCCTCATGGGCTCATTTCTAGTCCCAACCTTTACCCATACTCCCTCCCATGAGTACACATATGTACAAAGTAAGATGTGCATGTGAGAGACAACCTGTTATTAGTTTATCTCACAATATAACATTTCCCCCCAAATTCTTTTTTCTACAGTTTTCATAATTTCATTTTTCTTTATGACAATAAAATTTCACTGTGTAACATAGTTTTATTATCCATTAATCTGTTGATGGACATTTAGACTGATTCTATTTCCTTGCTGTCATGAATAGAGAAGAAATGAACTCATATGTACACATATCTTTGTGGTAAAATATAAAGTCCTTTGGCTATATGCCCAGGAGATATATATATAGAACTGTTATATACATAATACACACACACACACACACACA